>JAWWEW010000006.1:17004707-17263476 GCA_035583185.1 Anabacerthia variegaticeps | reverse complement strand
GGCCCCCGGAGCAGGGTGTGTGTGCGGGGCCCCCGGAGCAGGGTGTGTGTGCGGGGCCCCCGGAGCAGGGTGTGTGTGCGGGGCCCCCGGAGCAGGGTGTGTGTTTGGGGCCCCGTCCGGGCAGGGGCAGCGGCTGCAGGAGCAGTGACGCCTGCCCTGCCCGTGCAGCCGCCGCAGGGCCTTATGCCATTTAGCGTTGCCAGTTCAAGGTACGCCTTTTTTCCTTTGCATTACAGATACTTTAGGATCTCTCTGTTACTTAATTTTTAGCAGATGATACCTAGTGTTGCGGTTGCTGTGAGGCCAGCCTGTTCCTAACCATGCTAAAATTGGTTTCGAAAGCCATTTTGGGGCACATTCTGACGGTTGCTACCCTTCAGAGTTTTGTAGTTGAGCGAATAACTGAATATTTCTGAACATTGCTTCTGCGTCTGCTTCCCATGATGCTTTTTAGAATTAGAAGATGCTTATGATTCTTAAAGGATGTGTGTGTTTCTTCTCCCTTCTTGACCACAAGACAGTAGACAGATAAGCAAGGGATAGTTTGTTCATATTTCTTCCACATAGATAAGGCTATGCAGACATGTAATAATATATTGTTAGTTTGAGTAGATTCGTTTTGAAAGATTCCTAGTGATTTTTTATAGCATCCTTTTTATAGTATTATATATCGATAGCATACTTTTTTTTTTTCCCCGCTCCTTTCCTAGGTGGTATCTGCTGAAATTACTACTCCTGTGACTAGGAGAATGACTAGAAGAAGAACTAAATCAATTAATAAGCCAGAGGTGATTCAGGAATCTCAGTTTGAAGAGTTGGAACATGCAGAAACAAAGTCAGATGTCAGTGATAGCTCAGAGATGCAGATTACTAGGAATGAGAACACAGCTGTTCATTCAACACAATCAGTTGCTGAACCACAAGTTGATGGGGATGTGTCAGAAACAGAATCAAACTGCTCTTCTGTGTCTGGTCTCCAGACACCTTTGTTTGTAAGAGTAACACGAAGACGACAGATTGTAATTCCTTACCCACCAGATTCTGCTGACAAAAAAAGATACGACAATGCAAGTCTTGTAAATAAGTTAAGCAGGATTCTGGATGAGGATATCTCTGAAGCTGAGTCTTGTTCCTCTGCTGTTTCTGGTGTCCAGATGTCTAATGTTACCAGAACTACAAGAAGCAGGCAAAGCAAAAAGAAATTGCAGCCAGATACAGTTTGCGAAGCTCAGAGTGAAGATACTTCTGATGCAGAATCTTGTTGCCTAAGTTCTCATATGGAACCATCCATCACTACCAAACGAATTACTAGGAGCATGCAAATGAAATCACAAGCAAAAAATATTAAGCAGACTGAGAACCAAATTGTTTCAAAAGATGAGAATTTTGCTGAGGACACTGTTAAATCTGAGCCTATAATGATTTCTGATTGTAGACCTGCAGAACTTGTCTCTGACACAGAAGATGCTTCCGTTGTCATTGAGACTAATAAAGAACCCAGTTCACCTAAAAGCAAATGTTTGTCTAAATCTGCTGATACCACCTGGAGTGAAAACACAAAAGAAGACGTTTTAAATAATGTGACACCTAGCAGTCTTACAGGAATGAAACGAAGTGGTGTTAAATCACCTGTGAAAAAAACAAGAAGAAACACACAGTCCATTGAGGTAGATGATTCAGAAGCAGCATGTGGCCAAATACAAGATCACAATAAAATACTTGAGAGGGAAGGGAAATTAGAGCACGTGGATATTTCTTTGACTGAGTGCGTGAGTCCCAAACAATTAGTAGAATCCCAAGGGCAAGTTGCACCAAATGAAAATAAAAAAAATTCAGAATGCAGAAGAGCAAATGCTGAGGCAGATGCACAGCAGTCTTTCACATGTGCTGTTAAATTAAGAAAGAGTAAGCAAGCTAGTGCAGCAAGCAGCCTGCCAAAGGATGTAGCTGTTGCACAGAGAACTGAGAGCATTGATAAAAGCAAGATGCTTGAAATTGATGCAGACAGTGGTGAAAACCAAACAAAAGAATATCAGGTATCCTACAGTAGTGAAAGATCAAGCACTGGTAATGATTCAGTTACATTGTTTCTGAGCAACAGTGAAAGTGATGAATCTGAAAATAGTGATGTGGCAGACATAGATACAGTTGATGAGAATCTGTGTAATAAAAAGTCAGATGAGAGGACTCCTTCCCTCAATAAATCTTTAAAAAAGAGTCCGCTGCATGTTGAAGGTCTTTTTGTAATTGATACTGAGCCTGGCATGAGTTCCAACCAAAAGTATTATCTAGATAAGGTAGATCAAGACAATGATGCTGAAAGTAAGCATGAAGCAAGTGAAAAAGGTGAAGAATCAGATTTGGAAGAGGCTGAAGAACTGATAGATGAAGATGACAAAGATGAAGATGATGATTTATTGAAAAATAAGATTGACTTGTAAGTATGTTTCTGGGAGTAGCTAAAGAGTTGCCTAAAATCAAAGAAAAATTCTCTGAACAATTTTAGTATAGTTAAGGTAGAGAGCAAGTGTTTAATTAAAGCACTTTAAGGTGCACAAAATACATTAGCCCACACACACATAGCTCTTATAGTTTTATAGTACTAGCTAATTATTATATCATATTTTTTCTTTCTGGACTGCAAGTGCACAATGCTGGTTCATGTCCAGCCTCTCATCCACCTGCACCCCCGAGTCCTTCTCAGCATGGCTTCCCTCCCTGTTCATCCCCGGTTCTGTACTGACAATGGGACTTGGCCTGACACAGCTGCAGCACCTTGTACTTGTTAAACCTCATGAGATTCCCATGGGCCACCTTCCTGAGCTTGTCCACGTCCCTCAGGATGGCTTCCCATCCTTCAAGTGTGTAAACCGCACCACTCGGCTTGGTGTCAAATCCAGATTTGCTGAGGGTGCACTCGATCCCTCTGTCTATGTCATTAATGCAGATATTAAATAATGCTGGTCCCAATACAGACCCCTGGGACCCCTGAGGTAGACCACTTGTCAGTGATGTCCACTGGGGCTCTGAGCCATTGACCACTACCCTCTGGATGCAACCATCCAACCACTTTGTTATCCAAGTTTAATAACTTTGTTCCTAGTATGGTTATACAGACAAGGACTTAAACATTCCTACAGTGAATTGTAGTTTCTTCATAGTTTTCCTTAAGAGTTGACAGTATTTTAATCACCTGTATGTTTGTGGTTTGTTGGTTTTTTTTTCTCTTCGGCTAGCAAGCTTCTCGTTGTATAGAAAAATGCTGGTCATGAGTTCTTTTGGCAAGGTTAAGCAAATTTAAGAATTCCATTTTACAGAGTATATTAATATAGAAGATAAGAATGCAGTGTCAAAGTTAATATGAAAGATTTGTTGAAGTGATTCCACAGGTATTTTTTAATAATAGTCTTATTTCATATAATGGCATGAATTACCCCCATCATCTGTCACTTACATAGTCTAGATACCAAGACTTAAAATCATTGCAGAACTCAACCTAAATAGGAAGAATAAAAAAAATACTTTTTCTGTTTATCTTTCTCAGAGGACAGTAGAAGATTTAGCTGCAGGCATGTTACAATATTCTGATAATTAACTATTTCTCTTCTAGTTTACATCTTTCCAGCAGCATAGACCCTGGTCTGAATATCAAGAAGCTTGGAGGCTTATATATTACTTTTGATGCAAAAAAGCAGAAGCCTAGATCGAGTGTAATTGAACAACTGAAGGGGAAGAAGAAGGATCAGGTAATGTGTTTACAATTATTCAGTTATCTGTGAGTACAGTAACACAAAGATGTTCATTTAATAAGGCTGGTTTGTTTGCATTTATAGAAGCATCCTTTTTATGGTTTGCTGAGAACTTCCAGTCTTTTTGGCCAAAGTATGGATTTGCAGTTGGTTTTAATAGTAAAAGTTTAAATATACATGACACTTCAGAAACTGAAAAGCAGTGCAAATTCCAGCATGATCTTGTAGAATAAAGCAAAGTTGATTATACCTGCAGTTTCACCTAATGA
This sequence comes from Anabacerthia variegaticeps, assembly GCA_035583185.1. Lineage (NCBI taxonomy): Eukaryota > Metazoa > Chordata > Aves > Passeriformes > Furnariidae > Anabacerthia > Anabacerthia variegaticeps. Next base: position 17,259,458 of record JAWWEW010000006.1, on the reverse strand, counting down.
TACATGAGCTGAAGGTCTTCTGGTAAGATACTTAGTCTATAGCGAGAATGAATTTCAGTATATTAAGATCTGTAGTCTCCCTGATTTATTCCAGAGCTTTTGCTATCTCCCTTCTTCGAAAGCAAGCCAGCTGCTTTCTGTTGTTGGCCAGGATTCTGTTTTGAAGATCCCTACTGCACTTTTTGTGGATCAAAGCAGCTCAAGTATTGCATTATAATGCTTGCTTAAATTCTGCATGATTCCTTTAGTAGGTTCTCTAAATACAATTAAGCAGTAAAATTTGTATCAGTGAGGTGACTGTCTAATGCTAAAAAATATCCTTACAGCTCTTGCAGAACAGTATAATAACTCCAGACTTTGAAAAAAAGGAATGCATCCCACCCTTCAGGGAATCACTTCACCAGCTAAAGAAACAACGCAGGGTAAGTGAAGAGCTGGTAATGCCTCAAATAACAAAACAAGCTGTGGTAGAAAACTTTGTGCTGGGACTGTGCATATATAAGCCTCACTGGAAGTGGAGTGATGAACTGCAATTTACTGTCGTCTTTGAGCTGTCCTGTGAAAAGCAGTCCTTTTAGTCACTACGACAGTGAAGTGAGAGCCAGTGTATTGGGATGGTACCCCTCTGTCATTGATACAGGGCTGATGACCTTCTTTATAATAAGGATCATAAAATACCCATTTTAAAGGTACGTATTTACATTCTAAACACTTTATTCTTCTTTTGTAGGAAAGTTTCCTGTTCTATCCCATCCTAGTTCCTGAATGCAAATTCATTTTTCTTGGTATTGCATCCTAGGCAGAGCGAGAGAAAACAACAGGTGATGGCTGGTTTGGTATGAAAGCCCCGGAAATCACAACTGAACTGAAAAATGATCTTAAAGTTTTGAAGATGAGAGCGTCATTGGACCCTAAGCGTTTTTATAAGAAGAATGATAGAGATGGTCTGCCCAAGTACTTCCAGGTGAGGAAGCAGCAGAAGGTGACATTTTACTGCTGAAGTTTTGAACAGCTGTTTAAGAATGCCTATTTTGTAGGTAGCCTCTATGTTGATTTAATTTAATATCTTAATTATTAAACCATTTGGATTACTTGGCTGGAGTTTGCAACTGTTGATGTTGCATATGTGTATACGCTAAGCTTTTTTAGTTTTGGCTGATCTCATAGTAGTGAACAAATACCTGACTGAATCCATATTCTGAAGCCTCAGGACTAGATTTTTACTGCTGGTTTTCAAGTATTAGTCTTTTTAAACAAGCACGTAGGAAATAATTAGCATTTATTTTTTTACTAGCTAATACAGTTTGAATGGAGACACATACCTTGGTGATCAGCTGAAATTTCTGCTGCTGTAGTTCTCAAGTGGTTTGCACAGTGAAAGAAATTATGCAGAAGCTATAGAAATAGACCTCCAGCAATTTTGAATACTTAGCATGCATGAGGAACTGTTTTCATTTCTCAAAATATCACCACTTCACTCTAAAGCACAGGGGAGGTGTTCTCTGTTTTGAAGTTAGAAAAATTCCACATAATTAGATCCATGCAGCTTTGTTTTCACTGCATAAAACATGCACTCCATGTATCTCTACTACTAACCTGAACTATCAAGAGTTGACATGCTGGTTGGAAAAAATCTGATGCATTTCAGGATGAAGGCCTTATATTAAAATAACTGCTCTGTAGTCATGTAGCAAAAACACCACAGTGACAGAGATAAGAAAGAGTTAAGGTGGTCATAAGGGTTCCCTTTCCCTTATACTTAAAATGTTTAGAAGTTAAGAACTGGATTTTATTTATAAATAAAAATGTTGATATAGCAGTGCAGCATTGAAAACTGTACAGTCATAAAGCTCAGGCTCTCCTCTATGCACTATGCAATAAGACCAAAAATGACTCTGTATACAAAATATGACTTCATTATTTTGGTGCTTTGCACTTTTGTTAAGCAGCTGTCATTCTGATCTGCTCTGTAAGTGCCTTTACGTTTGTCACTGAGGATTTAAAAAAAAACACAACAAAACCCACAAAATAACCATCATCTTGCTGTGTAGTAAGATTGTTTTCATTTTTGTTTTTAGGTTGGAACTGTGGTTGATTCTCCCATTGACTTTTACCATAGTCGAATCCCTAAGAAACAAAGGAAGAGAACAATTGTTGAAGAGCTGCTTGCAGATTCTGAGTTTAGAAGGTATTTTAAAATGGTTTTGTAATTCTGATATTGCATGTAAGAGAGGAGTATTTTTAACTGTGTAACTTTTTATTGGTTTTATTCAGCTTGTATGGTGTTTTTTTATACTTCAAAGAAAAATTTTTAATCTTTTAGCACTTTGATAGCACTACCATTTAGAAGGCCTAAAGGACAGGGGATAATTAGACTGAGATAATACGTATTTTATTTTCATAAAAGGGTTTTATCCAACTCAGGTTATTGCTATTGGCAGTCACTCTTAAAGACTGCTGCATTTAAAAGCCTCAGTACTGCTCAGTGCACGGTGTCTGTCATAGTAATTGGTGCAGGTACCTAAGAATCTGTATTAGAGGAGCTAGCAACTCATTTAGTAAGTATATCCTGTTCAGTGTTCATCAGGTTTCAGTCTTGAGCAGAGTAATGTTTATTATCTTGAGTTTGGTGAGAAGGCAGAATAAAAATGGGTATAATTTGTTCACAGTATTGTCGAAATTGATGAGTCTTCCCCTTATGAGCAGTAGCAGTGTTTCAGCAAACTGTCCAAAATGGGACTGCATATGCCGTAAAGGACTCCCTACCAAAATTAGTGATTCTTCAATCCAATTTACTTCCAAAACAAATTTACCTGCATTTATCATTGATCCAACTATTGATTTCCCTTTACTTATGCATAAGTGTATAAAATCAAAAAAATCTGATTCAGAAAATAGAGAGAACTCAGTTTGGCAAATTATGTGTGTAGAGTGCTTTCCATGTTATTTTTTCTTGAACTTTGGTTTACCATGCTTAAAAATTATCTATTTTGTTCAGATATAATAAAAAGAAGTATCAGGAGATCATGAGTGAAAAAGCAGCTTTTGCAGCAGGGAAGAGGAATCGGAAGAAGAAGAAATTTCACAATTAAGAATTGAAGAGAAATATCAAGCTGGAACAACTTATAAAACTTCTTACAGAATGCTTTGATTGTGGTGTTTTTTTTTCCCTTTTTAAGATTGCAGGTGATATGCAAATCAAGGTTTAGGGAAATTCTTGCAGTGAGAATTTGGTAGGGAGCTTTATGAAATTATCAGGTATTTAAATTAATATAGATTTAAAAATTAATTTTATTTAAATTTTAAATTTATGTAAGACAATATCTATATAAAAGCATATTGTTAAATCCAAGTACAAAATGCAGCTTCATAGGTTGTGGTCTCAGGCTTCAGTCTTTACATCAATTAATTAGTAAACTCAGTTTAAAGTTATATGTGTAATTCACTTTGGTACGTGCTGTGTGCCAGAACAAATTTTGCCGTGTCTCATCAGAGGTGCTGCTGGCCAACACGGTAATAGAAGGTACTGAAAAATAGTTTGGTTGTGAAGGGTTTATTTCAACACTGAGCATAATAGGATTGAGAATGACCTGGAATTCAGTATCTTTTATATGTATGTGTGTATATTACGATATAGATTATATATATAATTTATAAATAAGATACATATTGTTTAATAAATAATACAAATAAGCAATATTTCTCTATAAAATTTTAACAGCCATATGTTGCTTTTATGAATTTTTACCATTTGATAATTGTGTAGTGATCCTTTTGAAAATAACTTGACATTGACATCCGTTATGTAGGGTGTGGTGTGCAGATTGTGTCTGGTAGCTGCCCTGGCCTAGTTCTGAAGGTAAACAGACAGAGTCAGTCTGGAAGGCCTCTGCTACCCTTATAGAGCCATAGATGTCCTCTGCTCTGTTCCCCATTAGTGATGAGTCATAACTTTGTGTGATTGTCAGAACTGTTGTGGCATTTGGTTGGTTTTTAGTTACCTCGTTATTGCAGTTAGTGTAACCCAGTTACTCTGTTTAGGTAGCAAAAAAGATGTATAATAGAAGAAATAAAATTGGCACTACATGTCTTAGGTAGATTGGGTGAGAAGGATGTAGAAGTAATTATCAGAGGACCAGTGGTATTGATTGTTTTCTTATGAATTCCGAATTTTAAAGGTTGCAGATCTTTAGCAAGAAGTGCTTAATTATGCTCTTGACCAATGTTTTACCATCAAGTTTTCTATTGAGAATGATAAGTAGTTGGGTTTTTTTAGGATTAGTTATTTGGCTGAAATGAGCATCATGGTGTATATATATTGGCCACTGAGTGAAGCTTTAAAGAAATTTTCCACTGATGCTTTGGGGTGTTTTATATCATTCCAAAGTTGACCAGAATGTTTGACTACCAGAAACAGACAGGATCCTAGAGTCCTTAAAAAGTCTGCACTGCCTGGAGATGAACAGTGTCAAAGTAAGGTGAATTCACTGGGAAGTTACAGTCATGTACAAGTGGAACCACCTCTCCCCAGATGCCAGTTAACATGCAGATGCTATTGTAACACAACTATATGTATACTAGTATCTTCATTCCTTGTAAATGATAAAAAAAGGGAGTGAGAACAACTGTGGTATCTTGTTCTCCAGCTGAGACATGGAAGCACAAAAAAATTAATACTGCGTGCTGAGAAGAAAACAAGGCACCACATTAGTTGTCATTTTGTTGCATCCTGGGGTGTTCAAGTGCGACTTTGGAAAAGTAATGTATGACTCTGAACGACCTTAGAAATACAAGCTGGGGTGTTACCAGAAAGCCACAACTTGGTGTCTGTTGCTCAGGCCACTCAGTATCTAGTTACAGAAGTTACTTCATGTGCAACATAGCTGGTGAGGGATTTGTTTGTTGTTCTACATCCTCTCCCTTCCTTTGATTCTTCTAATACCTTCACACTGTCACCAACTGCTCATGTTCTGTGCAAACAAGAGGTGAGATGTGCTGGACCATTCCCAGGGCTGCAGGGTGGTACTTGCAGGTTGTGTTGGCCAACTTGCCAGTCGCCTACAGCCTGAGCTCATGGTCAGCCTCTGTTCATTGCAGCACTAGATACAGTGCCTTTCCTTAACCACCAACTTTCATAAAAGCACAGATAGGAGGTATTTGAAATTGACATAAGGTATAAGGTGCTGGATTTTTCTGAAAACACATGAAAAACCTTTATGAAGCTTTGCCTGTCAGTTTCAAGGAATACTTTCTTTTAATGGCTGTCAGACATATTTGTATTATTTTGTAATTCTGCCTTTATTGACTTGAACCATAACAAGAAATCTCTCTGAGATTAGAGGGCAGTAGGTAGTGTGTTGGTTTTTTTACATATGCAGCTATTGCTGTTTGGGATGTCACTAGAATATTTTACACAGACAGTATTAATTCTTCCTGTTTCTTTATGCTTTCCTTGTATTTTAGTAGTACTTCTTCTTGGCCTTTGGGGCAAAGACTGTCCAGTGGTTATACAGACCAGGATGTTCACAGTCCATCTCCTTAGTGTCACAACCGAAAGACTATGATGATAGGGATTGGACTTACGGTGGCTGAGATGTTGCTGGTGTGATGCCACTGGTAGGCATGGTTTGTGAACAGAAGTAAAATATTTCTTCCTTTTTTTTCCTGTTATGCTCACATTGTTTACAGTTGCTCTTTTTTCCTTCTTTGGGGGTCTTTAACCTCTCTGTGATTGATTTAGTCTCCTTAAAACTGAAGGTACTTTCTTATTGTTGCTGTTTTCCATGTGATAAAACTACTTTTAATCTCTTAATTTTTAAGAAGTTCTGTCAATCACAGGTGCCTTCCTAGGTAAGTCTTGCTGAGACTTGGAGTCCTGCCACAGCACAAGTTGGAAGGGGCCATGAGAGCTTGTCCTGCCCAGCCTCCTGCTCAAAGCAGTTAGACCAGGTTGTTCAGGGCCTTATAGAGTCAGGTATAAACCTACAGGGATGGAGATTGTGCATCTCCCAGAGCTCCAGTGCTTGACTTTCCTCACGGAAAATAAAATGTTCATGTCTGGTCAGAGAGAAGGATTATTATTGACTGTTGTACTGCCTCTTGGCCTTCGCATCACTTTCCTTTTTAAAAATTACTCCATAAATTTGCAACAAGCACCATCTATCCAATTTATGGATCTTGCTATAATCTTTTTTCTTCCTGATTCTCTCAAAGCATTCTGAAATACTGTGTTGGCTGTGCAATATTTCCCTCAAAACCCTTTTCATACAAATACATTGTGGAATTGTATTCCTGTACTTTTCCACTAGAATTCACATTAGAATCTGTTACACTGCCAATATCTCAGGGAGCTCTCCCCATGCTTACCTCTAGAAAATACCCAGCTCCTTGAACCAGCAAATTTTTTTTTATTTTCTTTGGACCGTAGTCCTTAATTAGCTTTTGCATTTTTAGAGTATTAATTATGTATATATTACTTGCAACATGCAAGCACATATATGGCAAAGCCTCTGCCTTCATTTTTTTTCAGTAGGAACAGGAAAATATTATCAAGCTTAAGTACAAAAAATAGGATGAGGCAGTATTTGGACTGAAATATATTAGAAGTGACTGAACAAGGAGAAATGTTGTTTTCTGTCATTTGATTTAGTCGCTTTTTATGAATTTAGAGAGGTTTTGGGTTTGCTATTTGTAGATTCTGAGGAATTTGATGTTTCTTGGGAGGGCTGTGGTTTACAGGTAGATGGCATTTTTGCGTGTGTTACTGTGCTGCAATGGTTCCTGTGCCTGATGGTCTGTTTCAGTCGTTCCTTTATTGTTTTTAAACAAGCGTTGTTTCTGTTGGAAAGTTACAGGATTAAAAGTGCAGGATTAAAAATAATTTATCGAAGAACACATACTGAATAGTTCAGGAATAATAAATCAGATTAATTTATAATTTATCCACCCCTGCACAAAATCAAGGGGGTTTGCTTAGTGCTGCTGCTGCCTTGATTTACCACCCGATTTGGTTGCTGTTATTAAAATGACTCCTTATCTTCTGCCTGTAGCTGTAAGGCAGAAAAGATGGTGTCCCTTCAGGTGCTGGGCTTTGTCTGCTGCATTTTGGGGGCTTGTTTTTTGGCTGGATTGCAACCAGAGGTTTATCGCGGGGGCCGATTGTAACCAGAGTGCCTCCAGGAACGACACGGGCCTTGTTCTTCTAGTGGCATTACTTTGATAAGCCTGACGTGGGGGCCGCTCTGCGCCGGTGTCTGTGCGCGCGTGTCTGTGTCGGGGTGTGTGTGTGTCTGTCTGTCTGTCTGTGTGTCTGTCTGTGTGTGTGTCTGTCCGTCTCAGTCGCTGTGTGACTGTGTCTCTGTGTGTGCCGCTGCCTGAGGGCGCGGAGCCGTCCCCGGTCCCGCCGGGGCAGGGCCGTGAGGCAGCAGCGCCGTGAGGCGGCGGGTCCGAGGGGCTCGGGCAGGGCCGTGAGGTGTCAGGGCCGCCCCACGGGGCTGTGCCGCTGTCCCCGCCCGGTTCCAGCGCTGCCGGAGCGCCGGGCACGGCGGGGCGGGCCCAGCGATCCCCGGTGAGGGAGCGGGCGCTGGGGACGCGCTGAGGGCCGGGCAGCCGCGGCGGTGAGGTAAGCAGGACGGCGAGAGGGAGGGGAGGGAAGGGAAGAGTTCCGCCGAAAGGGAGGGCGCGGGAGTAGGGGGGGGAAAAAAAAGCAAGGAAAAGAGAAGACACGACTCCGCCGGGACTCGAACCCGGAACCTTTGAATCCCTTCAACCCTCTAGAAGTCCAATGCGCTATCCATTGCGCCACGGAGCCACCTGTTGGAGTCTCCGCGCACCGCCCATAGGGCCTGCGCGCTGTCACGCGTTAGCCTCCGGGGCCTCGGGGCGTTCCTTTTTTTTCTCTTTTTAATTTTATTTCATCCTAACCAGAGTGAAGAGGCTCAGTGCCACACGCTGCTGCAGGAGGGAGTGCCGCGGCAGCCCCGCCCGGGGCAGCGCAGGAGCAGCACCGGAGTGTGCGGCGCTGTCCGCCTTCCCTGCCGGAGACCGACTCTTCCGTCAGCGATCACTGTAAAATGCTTGTTGACATCCCACTCGGGCGTCTTCAGTATTAATCCCTGTGTTTGGGGGAATCTAATTATATTCCTCAGCTGCCTTGTGTTGATGAGCTCTTTCTCCAGAGGCCCATGAGTTCACAGTAACACCGCAGCCTTCCCCCGTGGATTCAGTAAAACCAGGTAATTCCCTTAAATGCTGTAGTTATAATCTGAAACATATTTTTGCAATCACGAGTAGCCATATGGGAAACCCCAAGAGGTGAGTGTGAGGTTATTCCTTCTTTTACCTTCTTTTTACCTTCTTTTACCCTCCCCAGCAGTGTATCCCAAGCGGATCCTGTGGCGATCTCCCTGGGATCTGTGCTGTGCTGCCTGGGTTATGTGGTAAAACAGCTTAGGGAGAACCTCCTGCTTTTAAATTATCCTAATTTAAAAGTACCGGTATCCGTAAGAGTGGAGGCAAAACATGGAAATCAGCGCACTCAAAAGTCTGAGGAACCAGGAAGCTAATTAAATGGAGGTAAAATAACGTGATTGGGATACGCAATCCACTTCCCATTGCATGTAGGGCAGAGATAGCGAGTGTAATGGGTAACTGGGTGAGTCAGGCACACGGGCAGCGTGTCCCGTGGTCCCCACAAAGCCAGCTGGTGGCCAGCAGCAAGGCTAAGCCCATGAGCTGGCCGATGACTAACCACCTCCTGCAATGCTGACCAAAAAGGGGTTGCTGGAAGGGTTCAATACTTATGTACCAGATTGGAGGTACACCCCTCAAGCTAACAGACTGTTGTTGAGCCAGAGCAGTTGTAAACACAGACCAAAAATCACTAAATTGTACAAGATTCAGAATAGCTCTGGTTGAATTTACAAGCTCTGGCTCCATATGGTCTTGCCACAACTGTTTTGTTATAGACAGAACTTTTCATAGGCGTTCCTGGTAAAAGAATGGAGTCCTCAAAGACCTGTACTGCATAAAAGACAGGAATCTTGTTTTTAAGTACTGAGTTGGTATTCAGAATAGTAAGCTTAAATTAATGTTTGTGCAACTCAAACCGCTTGTAAGTTAACTCAGAATGATTGTAAACATCTCGTAGCTTGTGAATATCTGGGCACGTTCATTGAGGGGTGAGAGGAGTGTTGGGACCCCACCAGTGTGACCTGGTAACATAGAGATGGTGAAGAATAAGAATTTGCTGTCAGAAGACTGGTTCTGAAGCTGTGAGAGTGAAGAATTGTGACACTCCTATGATTGTTACTTCCTCTCATGTTTTCGTTTTGGTTAGCTGATTTATAAAGATGGGTCAAGGCTGTTGGTTCCATTCATGAGGAGGACAGACTGGGGGGGTGGTTGGAAATTTTCCAGAAACATTTCAAATGCTTCAAGTCAGTTTGCTTTTTTATTCTGTGAAAGTAGTCCCACTGCAAAGTCCACCTTTGCGTTTGGGCAGCAGATGGAGCTGCTGCATGAGGGAACAGCACAGCTCTCGGGTCATGAACTTACAAAATGTGATGTGTTAGGCAAAAACGACGGATCTGATTAACCTTTGCTGGCGCCTGGACCTGAATCCGTCCTTTGGACTTTCTGGGAATGTCTGAAGTCCACTTCTCCTACAAGCTGACTCTTCAACTTTATGCTCTGTTTCGGGGAGCAGAAGTTTTTTGGAATACAGTTGTGCTGGTTTTTGTTACTGGCATTTAGAGAAATTTTGCTGAGCTCAACTAGGTACCATTTTGCTAATTTTAAATAGGAGGAGGTAAGAATACCCTGACACAAGACAGCAAATGTGTCAGTGGCAGGACAAAAACAGCACTGTCATATGCCACTCTTCTATTGATTTAAAAAAAAAAATCTAGAAATTATTGATGAACTTGAAGTGTTCTTTGAGAGACTTTTTACAGCTTGGGTTTCAGCATTAACTTCTGTTAATGTACTGTAGTGCTAAGTACTGTATATCCAATTACTTTTGGTAAGATCTGAGCTTAAAAATTTATTTAAAAGAATTTTCAAATCTGCAGCATTTCCACAGATGTTTGTTGGGAGTACCATCATCTTTAAGAACAAGTGTAATTAATACACTTGTTGAAAGCAAGACATCAAAGAAGGCTGCAGGTGAAGAGGCTGTTATGTATAGATCACCTGAATGGTACTCTTACAATAGCCTCTGTATTTCAGGTTCTTTCCTTTCTCTTGAAGAAGGGATTATTTCCAACCCTACTGCTATAATGATTCACCTGTGTAATGCAGCAAGAGAAAGCACTCTTCAAATTGGCAGGAAAAATGCTTGGGTGCACAAGGTCTGAGAATACTGAAAATAATTCCTTCAGGATGGGTTTCTTTTGGTAATTTACAATTTGTTTTTTTGTGTTTTTTTTTTTTTTACATTTATTTTCTCAACATGAAGATAAATGCTTCACATTGTAGATGTTTCTGCATCCCTGTCTTTTCCTCAGTGGGGGCTGTAATTGCCATGTGACTATCAGGGGATGGGAGAATTACCCATCCTTGTTTGCCAGGCTGCCAGCAGGCAGACTGCTGTTAAGATCCTCTTCCAATTATTTATGGCCATTGTTGGGCTAATGTATGTTCTGTCCTCTTGAGTATATTTTGGTAGATAGGAGTAATTCCTGAGGGCAGTGCCCTGTGGAGTTGGGGGAACGAGCAATGATGCCAGATCACTTCTAAAAGGGATTACAGCCTTCATTCTCTGTAGTTCTATTAACAGATCGGCTGCTGCAAAGCCAGCTGTGAGATGAATGCAGTCTTTTGATGGAAAAGTCTGAATTTCTTTCCTCATGGCCCATAAGTAATTTTTTCAAAGTAATTTTGATATATCAGGTATACTGTTCATGGGTCTTAGTGATTGTTCTCAGTGATGATGCAATCGATGAAGAGCTTAGGAACTGGTTAAATGGTATCACTTGCCATTCATTCTTACTTGCTCTGATCCATTCTAATACCTTCTTTTGGAATAAATGGAAAATTATATTTTCATTATTTTATTTACCCTTTTACTATGTAATATATTTATGTACCACACACTTGTTATTAACTTTTAGTGATTTATTCTTTAGCTCATAGTTACTGTATTTCTGTATTTGCTGTTATGTTTTCTTCAGAAAGCGAAGTACACAAAGCCAGGTGTCTGCAGTGACTTTGTGAGTGTTTTTCCCCCCAGTTTTCTTGCTTCTTGAATATGTATGTTTGAAGGCCATTCATTGCAATAATACAGACGGGTGGTCAAAGGAACATTTTGAATAAATGCAGGTTATTGCAGTCATGGTCAAGAGTACTTTCTTCGTATTACACAAGAACGAAAGTCATGGCTCCAAGATATCACATTATTTCACATTTCTTAATTCACATTTATGTCCTTTGTGGTAATTGCTATTGACTGTTTTCACTGAAAATAGTGGGAGCATTAACATCTTGCAGGAAATCCTCAACACTTACAGAAATCAGTTTCAGTAATCACACATACAGATTGGTTGGTTGATTTGTTTGAAGTGGCAAATGCTTGACCAACATTTCCTTCAAGAGTCCTCCCTAATACTGCCAAACCTATGCAGTCATATGGAATCTCTCTGAGCACTGCAACAGGACATTTGGAAAAGTCCTAGTGCCTCTTGCCAAAAGTGGAGTACATCTGACTTCCAGAGAGATGAGAGTCTGTTTCAAAACAATTTCGATGATTTCTGTTGCTAATTGGATCTGTTTTTTTATCAGAGAACAAATTTCATCAATTTTTCTTGTTCAGAAATATACAAGATTTGTGCCAAATACCCTTCAAAAATATCCAAAGTGATGCCTTTATTTTAAAAACCTTTTCTTAAAAAGCCCCATTTTTTGTTTTTCTTAAAAATCATCTTGTATTAGTGTTTTCAGAATTTTATGCTTGTTTACACTGGGACTTTGCTTAATAGACTTATTTCTTGCTTCCTTGGTGGATCTTTACTGCTTTGAAATATTCTGTTCATGTTCTATAGCTTGACAGTTTGAGGATTAGCTATTAGTGTCTTTTCAGTGGTGCAATACAGTTCTTCATTTCCCTTATCTTGTATTCCACTGTATTTTGGAAGCATAACTTTTTGTGCATTTCTGCTGCCAAAGAGAACCTATCATTATATGTCTTCTGAAAAGATATTCATAGGCTTTTTATTAACATTTCAGGTTTTGTAATAAGCTCAAGTTGCTAATTTCTCAGTTTGTCATGCAGCTCTTTTCAATGTCCTTTTGTCTATTTTCTCAAGTTATGTTCTGTGCTGAGTACTCCTCTGATGCATCGTAGATGCGTTTTCATTCCCCTTATCTTTCTATAAGTATTCTTATTTTTCTTCAGGTATTTGTAAAAAAAAAAAAATCTATTTGGTATTATGATATTTTATGTTATTTGTAATTTTCAGAGCAAAGCGATAAGAAATATCTATATTTGTCTCAAGGTAATCTTCAAATCTATAGGGAATATGCCTCAGTTTACCTAAGTGCCAAAGGAATCTTAAAGACTACATCCTTGACTTAATTATCAAGGACAAAGTTGACAGTGCAAAATTTTGTTCTTGTCTTACGTTTTGAAATCTAGTTGTAAGCTCTGGGCTTTTATTTCTTTACATTAAAGCTAAGCCAATGAATATTTACAGTGGAGTTGCTGCTTTAAAGCTTTTCAGGTGACACTGTAATTCAGCTCCTCCTATGCAGTTCAGGAGAAAAAGTGTATCTGTGGAGTAGCGATTTAATCCTGAACTTCGGGATTCTTTTTCCAGCCGTACAACTCCCATGCTGTGTGACTGCAGGCAGCCTGCTGCATTTCCCCTTCTGTAAAATATGGACAGCAAATGCTTTCTTATTCACATGCTGTTGTGCAAGTTAGTCATCTGCAAGGTAACTTTAAAAAAACAGAGATGAAACTTCCTCTGGAAATTCCCTATTATTGTGTACCTTAATTTGTTTGTCAGTTCATATCTATCAAAACTGAATGTCAAAAGGTATGTAGTAGAATCTACACAGATGGCTTAGCTACTTTTGAACAAGTTTCCCTTCTTCTTTGAATGAGTTTACTAAATGCTATTGGGTGGCAGAGTTCTCTTGTTGCCTGTTTATTCACTCGCTTCCTCAGCTCAGTTACTTGGTTCTTCATTTTGTAAGAATGAAGCACTCATATTGTCCCAGGAAGCTTGAGACACTGATAAAGTGTATGCTGCCTCTGCAGCATAGCATCTTTTGTGGGTGTTTTTTTTTTTCAGAAACCCAACAACAAGTATACAGATTTGGTCTCAGGACTTCCAAAACAATTGAGAGGAGTAGAACATGTTTCTTTAGCAGTATTAGTTTTCTGTCTGGACCCATGTGTGGCGTTTAAGCAGTGCTGCAGTGCAGTCATCTGGTTCAGTGCAGAGAATAGGAATGTTTTATAAGTGAAAACCCTGGGTTAACTTCTGCTTTCATTTGAATCATTCTGAATCTGAACTAACAAAACAAACAGCAGAGTTATTTCAAGGCTATATCAATGTTAGTAAGAATATAATTTGGCCTGAAGTGCTTTGCTGGTAATTTTTGCCAACCTTTCTTTTGAAGATGTCTTTGGTTAATAAATCCAGGCCTTAAGTGTTGTAATTAGCTTCCAGGTGAAAAAAAAAGAAAAAAAAAAAAAAAGACACTTTTAATCTGTATTTATTGAGACCTTTTCTGATTAAGGCTAGAAAGAGAACTGGCTGCAGACTCTTGTCTCTTTGATGAGGGGTACATTATATCATGGGGTTTATTGCTCTTTTTATACCTCCCAGAGTGTGGCATTAGTGGTGTGTGAGCTATTTTTTTTGGCAACCAAAAGTTATTGTGAGGTCACAGTGTCCTATCAACTGTTTGGATCACCACTAGGTGCAAATTATGTCCCTAAGATTGGATGTGTGTAGTCACTGCCATTTCTGGAAAGAGCTTTCCAAACATCCTCTAAAAGGATGGCAAGCTTTTATTCTTGATTAAATTTTGCCTTTCACTCAGTCATGAATATGAGTGACTAACTCAGCATACCATTTGAATACTGACTGGTCTAATCACAGAAACAATACTATTTAAAAATAATTTCCTTTTGTCACTCCTTTAATTACAAATGTTATACACATTAAAAATCTAGCCCTGAATTATATGTACACTTTTCTCTGTCCCCCATCAAAATTTTACTAGATCTGTTTCAAATGTATGTTGATTTTAGTGTACTGGAAATCTCCAGCAAAATTTTCCCTCTTGGATTTTAGAACCAGTAAATATGGATTGTATTTTAAAGGTTTATTTGTAAATTTGCTTTATTTACTTGAATATTCACTTAATGAAACTGGCTCAGAATTTATGAATTTGATTTTTGTAGCTAAGATCATTGTGCAATATGAGGTAATGGACTGGATGGCAGGAATTCCCAAATTCTAACCCTATATTTGTCCTGGCCTTGCAGCATAGCTTGGCAAGCCATTCACATTTTCTTGTAGGTAGTGAGAGTGATAGCCAATTCATGTTCTTCAGAATTTTAGTTCTATAATATTTCTATGGAATTCACTAACTCTTCAGTCAGTATCCATAGCCTTTTAACAGTAGGACAATATTCTTCATCCTTTTCACTCCTTTACTTCTACTGATTTACTCCAAGTGTGACGGAAGTGTGACTGAGCACCAGACCCTCCACAGGCACAATTGTGCAGAGACGATGCTCAGCAGCTCATGGTTCACACACACAGTGAACAGGGAAGATGATAAAGCACTTGTACAACAAAGGCATTACCTATGGATTCTCTGTCTCCTTTGAATGGAAAAATGTGGCTAACGGGACATCACTACTGCCTCGGACCTCTTACATCCCTCAGTGCTATCTGCCAAGAGGGAAACAAAGCTCATCCATTTTACCAGAATTACAGAAGCTTCAGGGTTACTTCTTGTGAAAATGGGAATATCTCTTTTACAAAGGTAGAAACCTGAGATTATTTTTATAGTCAGAGAAGATGTCAGGGTTTTTTTTCTGATATAATTGTTACTAGAGTGTAGATCAAAGACACACAGCAGCTAAGGAGCTAACTGGGGAAAAGGAGCTGTGACAGGAGGTGAGCAGGCTTTGTACCATCAGGGAAAAAAGAAGAGATCAGTAGGAAATCAGATGGAGAGCCTTGTTATTTCTGGCAAGAGAAGAGAAGTCTCATTCTCTGCCTGCAAAAGTGCAATCACAGAACAAGTGTGGTGGCCTGGGAAGAGATGAGGATGAACAAGGACCATCAGGAGAGGCATCAGAGCCAGCTGAGCCTGAGCCAAACATAAACAAGAAGAATAAGAGACAGCTGATGGTTATTATTCCCATCTGTAGGAAATGGAAACGCTCATCTGCTACCCTGATGTCATGTTTTGGGATGATTGCTGAGAGCCAGGATCCAGGATACTGCAAAGAGATGGTCAAGGCTTGACTGGTCCTTAGATTTTTGCCCCTTGTCAAGCACCTGCATGAGGACCAAGGACTTATCAGGAAGGACAGTGAAGCTCTGGGGCTGAAGGTGAAGGTTACAAGGGCCCAGATGTTTATTCAGTCCTGTCAGTGAACAGAAGAGGCTTGGATAGGAAAGCATATATCCTGAGGAAGGGTTATTGTAATCTAAAGAGAAGTGATGATGCGAGGCCAGTAAAAATATGTCCTTTTGATAGTGAAGGATCACACTCTTTCTCTGCGAAAGCAATATGGTTGGGAGCCTGTCCTGAGTGTCTGTACGTAAATGCTTGCAGTGTGGGAAGAAAACAGAAGAAACTTGAAGTTTCTGCACAGTTGGAAAACTAAGATGTCATTGGGATTATGAACGTTAGAAATAGCATAGCAGTTACCTGGAATGTACCCTTTGGTTATGATTTTCTTAGTAATTCCTAGCCCTTTAAAATTCAATTTGATGATATCAAATGGTTCTATAGCTAATACATCTGCCAGTCCCTAGCAGAGCCAGGTCAGCTCTGAGTTACCTGTCTGGAGTTCTACTCCAATCTTCTTTTTCTTATTTTCCATCCATAAAATTATATAATGAATGTGGTTATGTAATGCAGGTAGACTGATATTTTCAGAACTGTAGATCTGCCAAAAGTATTGCTAGGGGCAATAGATTATGCTCATCATTTGACACAGATTTACCGTCTTGTACTGGCCAACTTGAAATCTGGTTAATTTGTATTATAGTTGCAAGATTTAATTTGCCATGTGTTGAAAATAATAGATGTAGCTGAGGAAAGTGAAAACAGCAAAGTTCATATACCAAGTAAATTAAAATTTGCTCTTGAGAATCTTTATTGGAATGGCTACCTAAATAGGGGGCTGGTATATTATAATAGAGAATATTATAGTTTGATCAGAGCTTCAAGATCAACAAATGAAAAACATTATTTAATGTGTAAATAATAATTTACATTTAATTTTATTTTAAATTTATTTTAATTATTATTATTATATAAATCTGTAAAAAATTTTAAAATTTTTTGGAAGTAATTTAGATATTGTGGAAGTGTGTAAGTGAATGCCATTTTGAAATTTTGCACTTAGCTTAAAAGCAGAACACCAAACTCAGATTCTGCACTTCTGTCATCTATCAGTACAATTTCTTTTCTCATCCATAGTGGAAGAACATTGAAGTAGCAAGTGATTTTTATAGCTAATCCTTGTGTAGTCATTGCTCTATATTCTTCCTTCCCATTTTTGTCTCATAAAACCAGTCATTGAAGTTAATGCAACTTATCACCCAGAAAAAGTTACAGTATGAAGAAAAAAAAGCTTCACATCAAAGAGTCTTCTGTGCAGACAGAGCAGACACAAAGACTTCTTTGTGATGAATGTGCAGAGTTAGCTCTGTCACTCTACATCAGCAGTGAATTTTCTTCAATTCTAGCATTGAAGTAAAAGAATGTCCTTTGTTCTTGAAGCGGGTTTTACTTCTATTTCCAAAATGCTGGCAGGCAATAAGCATTGATTTAACAACCCAAAAAATTAATTTCCTCTGTTTAGAATTGTGGTATACTTTTATAGAAGTTTATCTTAGTTTATTCAATTTAGTAATAGGTACCAGTCATTTCTGCAGCAAAGTGAAACAAGCAGCTTCCAGAGCCAGTGATATCTGTAATTCATAGGAATCACTGATAACAAGACCCCATATTTTTTGCCACATCCACCATAGAAATAATGTTATTATTGCAATATGACTGTAGTTAGTTTTGTAAATATCAGAGTTTGCAATCACTACGGTGGGGGATTCTGAAAAAGCCAAAAGAAATTCTATAGCAGCTCTCGTCCAGAATTACAGAGATTAGTGTAGACATTTACACCCAGACAGGGTGTTAGGGACATTTCAGTCTTGTTTGATACAAGTCGCCTTTATTCCATAAGCTTGCTACAAAATTACCACTTGCTTTTGTTAGCCTTGTGATGACAAGTTACCCTTTTGTGTGTCTAAAAGCAGGAATATGGCTTCTTAATTTACCTTCAAGCACTAATCCTATTCACAGCTAGTTTGGAAAGGGAAAAGGCACTTTTTGTATTTGGTGTTAATTGCTATGTAATTGGTCTTGGTTACATAGAGGCCTTACATTTTTTGACTGACAGTTTTGCATCTTGTCAGCAATGCAGATATCTACTAGAGATAGATATGTGTTTTATGTTATCGGTCAGAATGAGAAAAAGTGAAATAAGGTTTGGTGAAAGTGTGAAAAATGGTATCTCTAGGCAGGCTGGACAAGTAACTTTCACTCTGAGTTAAAAAGAAATAGTCAAATCTGGTAGAGGCACTACTTTGGAATCCTTGGAAAATCTGAGAGTACAGGTGAAAAAAAAGAAGCAGCAAAGGAGAAACATAAAGACCTGGGCTATGGAGAATGGAGGTAATGTTATAGTGCTAATAAAACTTTGGGAGGGGCTTGGCTTTGGTTTGAGATTGTTTTTTCAGGGTCTTCATTCTTGCAGTGCAGAATGGGTTTAGGGTGAGTGGATTTTAACATCCCTGACACAATACCTCTCTTTCTTTGAGTCATACCTAAAAGCAATGTGGTGACCTGTTGATTTGCACCAGGAGATACTGGTTCGTTATGGTCGCAATGAGGAAGACACTCAGACTATAAAGTATTGCTTAAAATACAATTTATTGCAGCTAACACTGTAAAGGAAAAGGATAACATAGGTAATTTTATGTCCTTCCAGATGCTCAGTTGTGTGGTATTGAACAGGTCTCAAATCAGAGCCTAGCACGCTGGGCAGATCCTGTCCAGGAAAAGGTCATCTGACATTTTAGTCTTTTGAGAACGTGCAGGATGTTCTTGATACAATTCTGCTTCTCACTTCTACTGTCAGTCGGAAAGCCAGTTCACTTAAGGACTGTTTGCTCACTTTTAGATAAAGACAAGGACAGGCAGGCGGTGCAATCACCGGCAGTGGGTGGGAGCTGCCTGCGGGCTCCCCTGTCCCAGCTGGCTGTCTGTCCCTCCTGCAGCCCTGGGAAATGTGCCGCTCAGCACGGGGCTGACAGCACACACCTACATGCTGCACAGCACCGGCCTGCGCCTCGCTGAAGGGTCTTCTGGTTAGGATGAAAACACCTGTGATTGAGGAAAAAAAATCCCTTGGAGAAAGAATTGCTAAGTGATGCAATTATACATGTAGGTTTTGAGAGCATCAGGGTTTTCAGGGCAGATATACAGCCTAGGTTGGTGGGGAGTGATCCTAACTGAAACTACTAAGTGGCTTCCATAATCTAATAATAATAATGATGATGATAATAGCAATAATGCATGGTAAAAATACATGATAAAATATAATGTGGTTCCTGGAGTAGTTAAGTTTACCTCTCCCTCTTAGTCTGTTGGGCTCTGGATTGATGGAGGGTGTTTTGAGCTTGTGCATAGTTGTACATTGATTTAATTTTGGGTTTGTTTTTTGGGGTTTTTTTTTGTTTGGATTTTTTCTTTCTTCCAGTTTATACGTTTTTTAAAACAAATTTTTAACAGGAAATATTTATTTTTTAAAAGTAGCCCGCAAAACTCTTCAGCTGAAAGTAGAACTTCTGGTTTCATAATGGTTCATTAGCAAATAGGTAGCACATTTTTCACTGAAGAGAAAAGTAGTAATAAAAATTAAAAATAAGGTGTGGGAAAAACTCCCCACAGTATATAGCTTATCCTTGATTTAGGGGGAAAAAAGGCAACCTCACTGCTCCGTTATCGTCACTGTGATTCATCAGCTGCTGCCTTGGGCAGGTCTGAGTGCTGATTGGGCACAGGACTTCTCAAGGTGTGTCTTTTGCCAAGAAGCTTTTGCATTCGAAGAGCTCACAGTAGACCATGATAGCTTCCTTCCATGGTAAGAGCTGTTGGATGCTGATTAATTGTTACGTTGTATGTCTAATTGTTAGGAACAGTGCTTGGTGGTTAGTAACAAATAATTAGGTGTGCTAGTAGATGTTTCCAAATCAACTTTTTGTGGGTTTAAAATCTGGAAAGATCTTAATCTTGGATCTTAATGATGGCAGCTGTTGCTCAATATGCTAGTAATGCTTTTTTAAAAATTCTGAATTAAAATAAATGTGATTATATAATAGTGAGGCGTATTCTCAAATCCACAGAGACTTAGATTTAAATATTTTTTGTAATATTGTAATATTTTGAGAGAGAAAACTTGAGAAGATTTTATGTGGTCTTTATTTTTCCTAAAAATTGTCTGTGTTAACTATTTGCAAGTTAAATAATACAAGGAAACCTTCTTCTTGTGTTGTACTATGTTCAGGGGAATTTTTTTTCAGAGATATGAATTGACTTTATATATTTTTTGTCAGTTTATCAGTCTAAATTATTTGGAAGATAAAATTAATCTTATTTTAACATATATTTTCAGTTGCCTTTGAAAAAATAAGGGAGAACCTGGAGGAAAAATACAGGCATATATTGGATATGTTTTTTGGTTTGTAATTGATAGTTTTATGTCAACTTTACTATCAAAAGAAAATGTGTAATCATGGCCTTGAGAGAGACACACAGGGATTGAAAAGATTTAAAACATGCTACATACACAAGTTTGCATGGAAGTGTCTGTGGTCTAATACTGTTGGAGTATGGTAGAAAAGGCTTAGGGAAAGAGCAGCTGTAATACCCAGTCAGTGTAGTGTCTGCTTTCCTACTTTTACAGCAGAGTGCTTAGAGCTCATTTCACATGACTGTACTTGTTTCTGCTCTTGGAAAAATGTTGCAGTCATGGCACAAGCACCAGCTTCTTTGTGAGGGTTGATACAGTGAGCCATGCTAAAAAGAGGTTTTCAGTTTAGTATTGCAGCAGTAAAGATGTTAATTTTAGCATTAGATATAACTGAAAACAAAGAACCTTTTAATTATAAATAACTGATTTGAAGAGATCTTTAAGAAGTAACGCTTTCACTGAACTATGTCAGAAATACAAGAATTTGTTTAGATATTCAGAGAAAGGTTTCTTGCTATTGAACTACACAGATTGGGTTCTAGTGCTTCTGCATATTTCTTGGTTTTAAAGCACTTATTTTGTGCTTTAGAGTAACAGGATCCTGTTTGTTGTGGACATCAGGAGTATCTTCTAATAACATTAGAGTGGATTTTTGCTCAGAATTTTCACTCTCAGCACCAGTCAACACCAGAGGGTGCCAAAATGCAATACAATATTCTCAATTTCATAGTAAAATAGTGATATATACATAATATATCTTTTCTAATTGTTGTTTTCATCTCTCTCAGCCTCTTCTGGTTTGCATATTCACCAATGCAATACTGTAACACCAGCATACTCCTGGTTCTAGATTTTCTTATAATGGCAGCAGCACATTCCTCTCACCAGCAGCTAGCACTGTCAAAGAAAGATTTTTAAGTATGTAGATAACTTTACTTAGCTACAACAGCAGTTCTTGTAGCTTGTGTCATGTTCTTGTCTTG
Organism: Anabacerthia variegaticeps; assembly: GCA_035583185.1. Classification (NCBI taxonomy): domain Eukaryota; kingdom Metazoa; phylum Chordata; class Aves; order Passeriformes; family Furnariidae; genus Anabacerthia; species Anabacerthia variegaticeps. The sequence continues at coordinate 17,238,464 of JAWWEW010000006.1, read as the reverse complement.
CTTGTCCTGGCCTTAGTTCTACGTGCAGGGGTCAGAGATTGGTTTCTATTTATATATGCCATGCTGTCAGCAAAGGAAGAAGTTAGTAAGAACTTTGAAATGCATTAATCATTCTTGGGCATGACTTCATGGTGTAATTAATTTTGCAGTTCCCTTATTTATGGGATGTTTTTTATCTAGGCTGAAGCTTTTAGGATACATGTGTGTTCCTCTCTTCAAGCTCATTTCTTTATGCTACAATAGAAGGGGAACCTAAGTGCAAGTCCTATTGAAAGAGGCAGTTGCATTTTATGACGTTAGAAAGTTGACTTTTAGAAATAAGGTGGTGTGCCTTTGTTGCTTGGATGGCAAAATTATAAGATACTCTGACTGAATTATATCTATTTAGGTGGGTTTTGCTTTCAAAAGATAAAACATACCATACCTTATAGTCCTTACTGCTGAACCACCACAGTGTATTTCTAAAGTCGGTTATGTATCTGGCTAAAGAATACCCTCAGACAGTATTTGTCAGAATTGAGTCAGGAAAATCATTCAGCAGTTTACAAGCATTATAATGGGGGACGAGGTTAGTGAATGTCTGCTGTGTGTATGTGCATTGAGTCAAGTGCTCATAAAAGAGCAAATGCTTCCCTCTTTGTGTCTTCCTCTTTAGTCACACTCAGTAGTAAACTGTGTTCAAATAGTAAACTGCTAAGTCTAAAATTCTTGGAAGCCACCATTAATTTCATGTCCATGACTTTTTCTTTTTGTCCCAGCAGCTGATGGCAGTCGCCAGTGCTAGTGTTTGGACACTCACATATCTTATTTGTGCTTATGTGCTTTGAAGGCACATATCTAAGTGCATTATTGGTTCCTGCAGTAAAGTACAGTTCCAAATTGTGCAAGGATTGCAGAATCTTTTGCAGTGGATTATATGATTTGAATTATAAGTAGATGCCAAGATAAGAACTCTTTTTGTCATATGAAAGTCTTTCTGAAAAGAAAAGGAAAATAATCTAGTCACTGTTGGAGTCTTTTCTCTATGTTTTTAATGAAAGCCCTGTCACTTTATTTGATGGAGTAGTGTCTTCAGATTAGTGCTGCTTTCTTAACTGTGTCTAATCTCATTTGATTCAAGCATGATAGAATAAAAAAGAAATCAATGTAACATAGGTTTGTTTTGAAGTCAAGGAGGGGGTTAGAAAACCAGTAAACATCAGTGCATCATGTTTAATTAGCTAACAGGAATTTTCTGAAGCTATTAATCAGGATTTTAACAAGCAAATTGTATGTAGACTTATTAATCTATAGGGAGGTTCTGGTGTGGAAACTGAAAACTTTAAACCTGTTTTTCTTTTTACAGAAATTAGAAAATAGGTTGTCTGTGTAGTTTCAGTATCTCCTTCAATGTTTCTTTTAGTAGCCTTCCACCAAGCTATGAAATTGAAAAGATTAGTATTTGTCTCCATCTTTGGATCATTTGCAGGAACTAAAAGATCATAAACTCAGAAATTCCTTTACATATCAATATATCAAATGTAAATTAAGTGAACTATGCAGTGTTAGAGTAGTGACCTTCAAGCAGACTCTGAGTCAAGAATTTCTGTTTCCAAGGCTTCTCATTCTTGCTGAGTATTTTCCTGGCATAATGTATGGATCTTTTGTGGAGTGTTCACTGGAGAATAATGAAGGCCCTCCGGCTCATTTATCCTACTGTCTCACTTGGGACTTGAACTGTGTTGCTAGAAAAGAACGTCTAGTGCTCTCACTTTCAATTCTAATCCCCTATCATTACGCTATAGCAGTTGCCTGTTGCATGAGTATTTTTGCACCTATAGAACTAGTGGTAGTTTTGGAGAGCCCAAAACTCTTTTAGGGTCTGAGGGCTTTGAAGAATAGTTAATATTTATGGGATAATGTATGGTTGTGCTTTTGGAGCAATCCTCATAAACATTTTGTATCTTAGAATGAGAAGAAATATCTCTGTTTTTAATAATTTTTTTCACTTCCTTCATACACTTTCTTTTTTTCATTTTAGCTGGTCTCTTTTTGTATTGTCCTTGTCTCAGTTGGAATTATGGTTGGCTGATATGTTGTTGTAACACTGACATAAAAGCTGTAGTAGACTAAAAAGCACTGTGAATTGTTTTGGTTGTTTTGTTAGGAGGGTGTTGGTTGGTTGGTTTTGGTTTTACAAAAAAAAATAATAAAAAAAGGACTCATTTTGTGTGCAGGCAGATACCATTTAAGAAGAAAAATATTGTTATTAAATATAATTGTCTTGATTTCCAAGTCAGAGAAATAGAAATTTCCTTGGACTAGATCATGGCTTTTTTTTCTTCACTACATGAAAGACACAAGAGTTTATATATAAATATGAAAAGGTTTCCCTTTAAAAAATACTAATTAAACCCAAGTGGGGGCAATTTCATTGTGACCATTGAAATTGCACATAGATTCTGTTTTAAATTGTGTATTTACAGTGTAAGTACATTGAGTTCTATGTGAAGTTCATTTAGCAGGTTCAGAAATATGTATAAACATGTAATCTGTAGTACATTTTGGTAATGGAGTAACGAACAAACTTTAGTGGGAATGCATGATAAATTTTTGTAGCAAAGAACTGGATTATGTAACAGTATTTGAATTTACTAACCTCCTGTTAAATTTAAAAAATGGAAAGCTCTTACCTAGGCAAGTGTTGATTTACTTCTAGAGTTATTAACATGTTCACAGTCTCTTCCACTAGTGAAAATGCAGTATTGTTCATGTGAGGGTGGGGGAAAGGAAAACACAAGGAAAATTCTAGTCATTCTTGCGTGTCAGTTTTTTCCCTAATCAAGCTTTGCTGCAGATTTTCACCTATTTGTTTTGGTCTATGCTAGATTTTCATTCTCCTTACTCTCTTTGCTAACTTCAGCTTAAAATTTTCTTGAAGTCTTCTGGCTGGTTTTAGCTACACAGCTATCTGCCTGTGCCTTTGTGGCATAAATATGGAATTTATTTCTTACTTTTTGAAAATACTCTTGGACTTTGCTAGAAGTGGAGTCTTTGAAACTGTAAGAGAGGAAAATGAAAAGTTAAAGGACAGGATGGCATGAGAAGGATAAAATTTGTTGTCTAGTTATACCAAGAGAGAGAATGAGTTCAGGAAAAAACTGCAATAAAATTTAAAAGTATCAGCATTAGCAAACACTGTTTAGGAAGCTAATCATATTACTCTGCCCATGAAGTTTGGGAGCCATTAATACAGTGCTCTTGACAGGTGTTACACTGTCTTTCTGTGTACTAGTGCTGTACACCCAAACTCAGTCATGTCATTAGAATTGAGAGGAGAAAATTCCCTTACAATGTTAAGTATCTTGTGGAAATATTCCTTTATATTGTAGCTTACAGTACTTCAGAGACTTTAATATAGTCCTTTCATCAAATTTCTGGATTTATCGGTTAATATTAGTGGAACTTTTAAAATGAATGTGGATAGTTGTGCTAATAAACTTCATGCTTTACAATGCAATGCTGTCAGTCTTGAAACTTGCTTGCCCTCTTGTCCCAACAGAGAACAGACCCTTCCCCCACAGCAAGACTCGTGTAGGCTCATTTTGAAAGCCAGTCTATTGAACAAGCCCTCCAGGACAGGAGGTGCGCTGAGGTCTGGTTTAGTTTTGTTTTGTGGAATATTAATGCTGATCTACAAGTCTGTGTTACTTTGGCATGCAGGTTTAGTTAGTCTTTGAAATAGGTGGAGTATTAAATGCAGGAAAATATATGCAGTAGTGACAGCAGAGCTGCTGTCACTACTGCAGAGAGTTGTAAATAAGCTGTTTGTCTTCTTTTGCTCTTCTAATGAGAATACATAAAGCTTCAGACAGATGTCAGAGGAAAAGTTTAAGGAGTTAAACTCCAGTGCATAAAAGCACTGAAGGTGTCCTTTTAGGTTGTACTTGATACAGTATAAGATTTGAGGTTATGTGGTAATTGCAGGGTTACAGACAGCACAATCAAAAGCAAAGTAATACTCCAGGTAGAAGCCCAGTGCTTCAGCTGCAATGCGTTGGGTTTCTGATGCAATCTGAGATACACCTGTGTCCCAGGACAGGTGTTCAATATTGCTGCAGATTAAGGGCGTGGCTGAAGCAATCAGCTTGGCTCTGAATCTCAGATGAGCTCCTCTAAGTTCCACTTGAGAACCAAAGTTGTTCTTGAAGGTGTCCTACACTGCGGCAGTGTGGATCATCCTGTCTCTGGTTTTGTGCCATTTTTGGAGCAAATTGCTACAAAATATGGGAGACACGGCTGGGGAGCCTTGTGTTGCAGAGGGTCAGTGCACAGCACACCGTGGACAGAAGCTTGTTAGGAGGAACGCTGTGGTACAGAAGTCAGCAGGTAAGAAAAGCTCAGTGGCAATGACAGAAATCGGTAGAATCTACCCTTCACTTAAGGGTGGTTCATGACTGGAATGCAGTAACATTGCACCACAGAGCAGGAGGGAAACAGGAAAGGACTGGAAAGAAATCCTTTGGGCTATCTGCATAAATACCAATAAAACTGGTGTGTAGAAAGACTTGGTAAAGAATTAAGTTTGCTACCACAAAATTAATCAAAAATACTCGGAACAAATTTGAGTTGGCATTGCAAGTTTAGACTGGCTCAGCATTTTGTGTTATCTACCTGTGGTGTTTTTTATCTGGCTCTAGGACTCCTGGCACTGCCTGTACTGTATCTTCAAAGGGAAAGGAAATAGTTCTTTTTTTATGAGACTTGCCCTGCATTCACAAAAGTATGAGTGGTAGCATTTTTGCCTGTAAGCTCAGCAGATTTGAAAAAATTCCTGAGTTGCTACTAGTATTTTCTCCAACTAGAACCCAGATATTTTAACATTTCAGCTCACTGGCAGTTTGGGTCCAAAGGTGTACTACAAAAACAAGCTATTGCTTTTTGCACATATGATCAGATGTATGTGAAGAGTCTGTCTGACCCTTACAGACAGATTGACTTACTAGGAAAGTTGATGAGATTGTGACCCATCTTGCCCTTTATGGCTGAGCTCCCCATAAAGCAGCTTCTTAAGGGTTGCAATTTTTAGCACAAGTTCTAATGATACTCTGATATTTTTTATTGCTAGTTGTCTCGGTGTGAGTTATCTAGTATTGGGAGTTCTAGCCCTTACTCTCATGTATGCGAGGAACATTCAGTTTAGAAAACAGAACATCAATCTAAAATTAAACCAGAATTTATATTACAATTTCATTTCTTCCAACTTTGTGTCCAGTGCCCTATAGAATCCTTCTCACTGAATACAACAGTTTGTTTTAGTAAACCTGCTTATTTGGTCTCAACAATCTTAAAAGTCTTTTCCAACCAAATGATTCTATGATTAATTTATCGTCTTCAGGAAAAGCACTATTTTTCTTTTCCTTTGTAATTATCACTTGGTTAAAAAGAAACAAATCAGTGAGTGATTTTACTTTCTGAGGCTGTTGAATTTACAACTAAATTATTTTTAATTTCAAAGTTAATTTATTCTTATTACTTACTATACAGCTTTTTTAAGTATATCTGGATGTAGAAACTAGCATGCTGTGTTCTGTTCTAAACTGCTAAACAGTTCTTATCACTTCTTTGTGAAATAAAAGTCAACAAAACTGCATAGAAAAAATGCACCAGGCATGACTGTGGCTTGGAGTACCAGAGCAATGGGGAGTAGTGAGAGGCAAAGAGTAGGAAGAAGGAGACAAATCCTGTTGTTACTTACACAGTTCAGAAGTTTAGAGCAGCCAAGCAGTAAGAATATATATATATATATAAAATATGTACATGAGAGCAAAGGCAGGTTGCAGAGTAAAAACTCGGGACTACTCAGCTCTTGCAGAAAAGGAGAAACCAACCTCAGATAAACTGAGACTTTTGCTCTAATCTGTTTCAATGCAAAATCAGCTGGGTTTACTCAAACCACATTTATGAGTCTTAAGCTAAGATGACTGATGTAGTACTGGCATATGTAAGAGTTGCCACCATAGTCCTTTCTTTCATTACATTGCAGGATAATGCAATGTAGGTGTGTAATGAAGCACAGCTTGAGACCCCCTTTGTCCCTTGGTCATAACTTAGCAAATGCACCTGTGATATATTTTGTTGTTATTTCTCCTGCCAATTTGAGTCTTACCACAAGTCTATTTTGGTAGGTTAGATAGCACTCATCTCTTAGAATTAGTCATGTGACTATCTCAGCCTTTTTTAAAAAAGTTACATTATTTGTAGGACACTTTGAAAGAAAGATCTAAACTAACCATAAAGTTCAAGCACCAGAAGGCAAAATAAAGCATATTGTTTAAAAAAATATAATTATGGAGCCTGATTCAGGAGTGCTGTGCCTATGAGCAGCTTTATTTTAAAAAACATGGCAGTCCCACCATTTCCTTCCCATTCCAAAGGGCAGAAGAGACGAAGAAGAATATACTAAATGATAAAACATTTCAGAAACTATTGCAGTAGTAACTAGTAGTTAAAGAAGTTGAGACAGGCTCTTTGAGTGTTCCTAGATGTGCACATTTTTTAAAAATGCACACACTGCAGGGGCATAGCTCAGTCTTGTTTGTTGAGTAAAATTAGGACCATTCCACATGTCCAGTTTAGCATTTTACCACACATACTGTGGACTTGTTACAACAGAGGTGAGGAACTTCTGGGTTGCTTTGGCTGAGGAACTGAAAGGAGCAGGACTAGTGTGTTATAAATTGGATCAGTCCACTGTTCAACTTCAGCATGGAATCACAGCTGTAACTTCATTTTTTTCTTGATCTCCTCTCCCCACAGAGAGCTTAGCATGCTAGCTTTAACCAGATTTCTGATTATATGACATATGCATTTACAGTCTGTTACTGTCGGGTGCATTATAGGCACTGGCTGTTCAAGCTGAGAAGCAGCTGTGAAGTCTTTTGAACTATGCACTCTGGCTCAAATTCAGCATTGAACTAACATGCTGTTTGTGATTGGCTTCATGTGCAGGTAGGATGAACTCCCATGTAGCTATGAAAGACCACACAGACACAGAGAAAGAGTAAAGACTCAGTGGGCTGTAGTCATCAACACTTTCTGTTGAAGTGTTTGATTATCTTGGTTCTATAAATACTGTTACAATTAGCCCTAGCCTTCAAAGTATCTGCTAAGTTGCATGTTCTGAATGTATTTGGAGATTTGTATTAGTTTTTTTTCTGGTAACAAGCTAGATTCATTAATACTTGATCCTCTGATTGCTGTCATGTCACCTGCATTAAGTACAAACATTTACCATTTCTGTGAATCAAAAAACATACACAATACACTATTCATTTTATTTTTAAGCCAGTTGTGAGAGGATGTACAAGAACTAGTCTGGGCATAGAGACAGAGTTAGGGAATTGCCCATATGCTGGGTCAGGTATTGTTGAAGTCTGCAAAAGCAAAGTGACACTTTCAAAATTCTTTGAACTAATTTGTACTAGTGGAGCAGCTTTGTGCCACGTCCACACTCCAAGTGAAATGCAAGGGCATTTGCATGAATTGGACCAAAAGTGTATCAGTCTCTTCCTAGGACAAGCTTACGCTCATAGAAGTGTTGTAAGAACATAAAACATACATGGATATTTATTGCCTCAGCATGTCATCACAGCTGTTGGCAGTTCATCCTGTTTCAGAGCTTTGGCTTAATAATTAAAAATATGTTGATGATATGAAATGGAGAAAGTTGCACTCATGTATGTAAGGAAAGTAAATGAAGAGCTGTTGGTCTATGCCTTCCATAAGCAGTATATAAAGAATGAGGAACCGCTCTTAGTTGTTTTTTGTAAATTTCTGGTGATAATTATTGACTACCCACCAACTGAAAATACTGGATTTGAAGTCTGACATAAGGATAAAGTAGCTCTGTATTTGTGGTATTATTTGTGAAATGTCTGGAATGAAAATCTGCGGTGTGGTTGCTGAGTTAGTATGTATTTAAGTCCTGATTGGTACTTTGTAGACTATTTATCTTTACATAAACATTGTCCAGAACAGCATATACAAGTTGAGTAATGTTTTGTATTTGTTTTTCTGTAGTCTGCAATAGATCTGCTAAATGTTGGATAGATGTAAAAAATCATGTTAGAAGTATCACTTCAGTAACTAGATTGCCAACAGTATTTATGCTAATGGTTTCTTTTCCAAGAATTCGATATCCTTGTGTTCTTCACAGCAGCTTGTCCAAATCTTACCAAAAATATATTGAGTATAAGAACTTAAAACAACATGAACAAGAAATTACAAATAAAGAAAATCAGGTACTAAAGGAAATTAATGAGAGTATTGATGGTCTGTTCAGCATATTATGTGATATTTCATATTCCTACTATCTTTGTCTGCTCTGAGCTGTTCTTGTAAAAACCACTCCTCTAGGTTCAGGCTGAACAACATGTGTAATGGCTGTGACAGTTTGAGCCTTGGAGATGGAATTGGTTGAACAGCTTAGTCTATTCAGATAAATGTAGGGGATTCATTCACATGGAAATCATTCCTGGCACAGTCGAAACAAAGTATGAGTGAAAGAGGAAACAAAAAGGAAGCACGGAGAGCTGCACTCCCAGCACCAGTAAATCAGCAGAGCTTCATTGTTCACGGTAAATGTAAGTTACTTTACATTACATCAGTCTCACCCAAAGTTTTAAGAGGTAGCGGTGGCACACAGTCCTACAGTAAAAGCTTGCTTTAGATTCATTTGAAACCTGATTATATGTGCATAAATAAACCATTTTATGCTAGTGTAAGAGTGAAATGATTTTGATCTTCCTTAAAAACCCACAGATGTTTTTCTAGAGTCCTGAAAAGTTAGATGAGACTAGTTTAAATCAGTAAAGGGTAGAAAAACTGCAGAGCTAGCTAGTACAAGCAAAAACTTAGTATCATACCTGGAGAATGTGTGTTGTTCTCAATTTCGTTGTGTCAGATGTACTTCCACTAGGAGGAGTTGTCATCATATCCTTACCCTGTAGGATTAGCAGACTTGTGCTGTATTTTAAGGCATTTGATGAAAATGCAATTACTTACATTGTGAAATATCTGTAAAGTTCACCTTTACCTAACTAGCTTGTAGTACAGAAACTGCTAATTGGTATCAATATAAATATGAAAGGAAGCTTGCAGCTTGTGATATCCTACAATCAAACCTATGTTTGTTGTTTGCATTTAGGGCAAAAATTGAGTGCATTTCCTAGAGATTACAATTTGTTTTCAATTTCATGTTTTCCATAGAATGTTGTTATAACTTGAGAATTTCAGAGTTTTAAATGTTTTAATAGTCACAGTTAAGAGAAAAGCTTGAAATGAAATGTCTAGAAAGTTCAAGAAGGAGGCAAGAAGAGTAAAAGTTAAATCTCACATATACACAGTCTTAGGATTTTTAGTTATTTTTGTTTAACATTGATGTTGCAAATACTGATTATGACATTTAAATTGGTGGTTTAGAAGTTCCAGAGGGGACATTCTTTCATTTGTATTTTAAATTCAATGTAATACAGTTATGGCTTGGATTTAAATGCTTCCTTTGATCTGTTTGCCACTCAAGTGTTGCAAGATAATAGTATACTTCGAGATACAGTTTTGTTTTGTTTCTCCTACTGTTTTCCAGTGCTCATCTGTTTTCATCACATCCTGAAATATGATTCTAGTAAAATGTATGTTTTGATCACTTTTCAGCAATACAGCTTCTGCATAGACTCCCATGGGATAAAGAGGTAGAGACTTTAATCAAGCCTGTCCTTTCATTAAGAGAAGGGGACTGTTTAAGAATATATCAGCTTGGTACGCTTAACAGACTTTCAGATTGTTCTAAACCAAAAGAAAAAAGATGTTAAAACCTCTTGGGTATCAAAAACCAGAACTGAACTTTTCCAGGCAGCTTTACTATTTCTCTAAGGGCCTTGATTTTTGCACTGAATCAAACAGCTACAGTGGCTTAGAGTGCTGCCACTCCCCAGTTGTTTTATCCATCCCTTTACTGTAGTTGTTTCCAGAACACAGATGGCAGAAGTAAAAGTCTGTGCCTCACTTGCTTTATTTTGCAGTCCAGGATGGATTAAAAGTGTTTATATTTACATGCAGATGCTATTCTGGATGGCAGAGTCTATAACCTGTAGCAGGATTTCAGAGGATGCTTAATGTCTCAAATTTGCATTTTTGCTATTTAACCACTTCCTTGTCATTGCTTGCCTTGTGGCAACACAAGTTTTTTTTGTGGTTGTACAGTGCAGGAAATCAGAGAGCTGAGCTAACTTGGAATAATCCCATCCTCTGGGTCATTTTTCTCTGCCAGATCAAGTCTCTGATCCCCTTCAATGCAAGGTCAGGCAAATGCTAGTGCTGGCACAGCAAGCAAATCAGTGCAAGACAGAAAGGAGCACCATCATTTGGAGACTGGTAATAGATGGTAGCACAGAAAGTGGCTTCAGCAGGGCTAGCACCAGATGTGTAACCACAGCTGAAAGCAACTGAAAACCAGTGAATCTCAAATGTCCTGCGTACTGCCAGCAGCACAGTGTGTGGAGTGGTCTAATTTCATTCTTTAGGCAGGTAATATTTAGGATGCCTGTTGTTTCAGCTCTACCAGCTTGCCCCAAATTACTTAAAACCCCAGTAAGCCTTTGTTTGCATTCTCCATCCATGCAAATGCATTTATTTTAAATAGCTGGCGTGATTTGTTACACAAGAATGTCAGTCTTTGAATCTATTTTTAATTGTATATCTAAAAGGAAAATTCTCAGTGCTTTTGTTTTTCGGTAAAAATCACCACCAATCAAGATAATACACTGGAAAAAATATAAATGTGTGACACTGTTTATGAAGAATAGATTTAATAATGAAGCTAGCTAAAGCTAACACCTTGATAGCTCTAGCAGATAACATTTGCACTGAAGGTTAATATTCACTAATATGTCCTTGTAGTTTTCTCTCTTCTGTTCAGTACAAATTGATTACAATGAAGAAAGTGTGTTGGGTACATGGTTTGGCAGTTATTTTGAAGTTTTATTTCCTTTCCATACTGCCTTATGGAAATAGTTTGACCTCATCTTTTCTCCTTTTCCAGTACTGTGATAGCACCTTGACTGTCATACTACTGTTTTAACTTTGCATGCTTGCATGATGCTGAGAATAATTGTGTGTCAGCAGATGATTCATGACGTGCAAAGGCATTAGTAGTTTAGGTCCCAGCTGTATGGATGTAATTGGTTTCCAAGAGAATTAAATCTGTATTTCACTTTACCAGGCCACAAATTTTTCTGAACCTGAATTGCATGTCACTATGTTGTCTTAAACAGAATAATTGGAGTGTCCACATTTTTTTCATGATTTTCCTCTACTTGTGTGTTTTCCACATGTTATAGCAGGGATTTATCAGAGATACTACTTCCATTATTTTTATTTCTTTGTCTCATTTTGTTAAACCACCATGACTGTAAGATCATAAGCCTTTTTTAACATTATGATCTTATGTTTTCTTTTCCCCTCTTCACCCTTGGTGCCCTGTGCATGTGCTTTCTACATAGGTCACGTTGCCATCAATGAAATTTTCTTACATAAGTAGTTTTTCTCTTGTAAGATGTTTTTTGATGGAAGTCTAGAAATGGAATCTGATTGTACTAATTGTTGCACAATGAGTACTTTTCACCCATTATTCCTTTTCATGCAGATTTAAACAAAACTTCAATATTTTGCATATTGCTCCTATATGAAGAAAAAAAAAGTGGTAATTTACTTGTGATGTCATCCAGTTTATATGTAATGAACCAAACTCCATTCCTGTGAAAACAGATAGAGAAAGGAACACAGGATTTTTGGGGATTGTTTCTCATTCCTTTTAGCCACAGTCCTTGGCCCAATAAGTGCTTTCCCTGGACTGACAAGGTTTCAGGTATTTCTGCTGCTCCTGTCTCTTACACTGTCTTGGAGATGCCCTTCCCTCTATGCTAGCAGAAAAGATGGAGCTGGCTTTATAACAGATTGTTTTTAATCAGTGCATTACTAGCCAATAGCTTTAATAGGTTAGGAGAACCATGCTTAATTCTCAAATTTCTGGCTTGCTTTTAGGGAAGTAGGCTAGAACAAGTCTCAAGGAAATTATGGCAAATTACCATTACAGTAATAACAAATCTGGGAAAAGAAAGTTACTCTTCTCACTAAAATGTTATCACTTCCATGGAGACGAAACAAGTTTTGGGGTGATCTTCTGATGATCTTCTGAATTTTCCGCTCTGCATTTAGTATTCCTTTTATAAAATACACAGGTTTACTGTTTTAAATTGTAGACCTGTGTATTTTGGAAAATTAACTGTACTGCTTACAACCTGCCTTACACTTGGCAAGAGGTTTAAAGAAGAGAGAGGAGAAATAGAACTGGACTGTGAAAGAAAAGGTAGTTCTTTTGTAGTAAGATGGTGAAGTCTTTGAGAGGTGGCATCACAAGATTGATGGCATCTTCAAACATTTTTTTATTCTACTGCATTCTGAAACTGGCACTCCTGTGGCAGAAACTTTCTGCTGTGCAAACATGCCTTGCAATACAACATTCCTGTCTGAATTGCTTAGTTAAAGCATAAATAGTTGGGGTCAGCAAAGAAGGCAGACCTTTGGTCAGTGTTATTACCTAGTGCCACAAGACAGGACCTGAGGTTGTGCAGGAGGTTGTATGGGAAAGTCAGCTTTATTGAGGCTAAAATTTAGAGAGTTGGTTGATTTCACTAATGACAGGGAAACATCAATTCTGAAATGAAAGTACATCTGAGTTTGTCTGAAAACAAAGCTGATGAGCCTTTCATTTAAGGCAGTTAGTTAGGAAAGCATGCAAAGTTCAAGTGATTAAAATCCTTAAGAAAACTCTTACTCATGAAGGTGTACAATAAATCAATTTATCCTAATAAATTGTTGTCACAAGAGGAGACTAGTTTTAATTTGGAACTACAATACAAGTCAATTTTGCTGAAATAGAAAAGGCACAATAAGGGAAATTACTTTCCAGATGAGACAAAATTGCTGGTTCTGCTGAGTCACATGAGTAGTTGCGGTGGGGACACAATTATACCATGATATGTGGCTTGCTTCTTGTCATATTACAGCCTGAAACCCAAAAGGAGAATGAAAAAGGAACATGAATTACTGTGCCTGAAATATAACCACGGAGTGATTTGGAGTTACTCAGTCTTGTGCCTTTGTAATACACACATACCCACTTTTAAAAAATTACAGTGAGGCTAATGTGATAAAACCATGGCTGAAGTAAGAATCTGGTATTACATATCACTGTGTTTGAAATATAGCAAGCCAATGTCAGCAGCAGCATCTTTTGATAGTTCTGGGGTACTGGGATAGAGGAAAGAATAAAAGTAATAAATTATCAGTATCATAGAGCATTGCAGTATGAGCAATTGGATTTAAAAGCTACATATAAAACACCTTTCTCTGTGCAGTTCCATCAGATATGCCCCATATGTCTGACTGCAACTGTGAGCATGTTTAAGATAATGCAGAAAAGCATTCTGAAAGAAAAAGCTAAGTTCAGTTCAGTAGATCAGAGAGCCACATTAGGAACTTCCCATTACTACTCATTTAATAACTTTTTAGCAGCAACTTAATTTCATAAAAGCCTCTGAGCAGCTGGTATTCAGAATCAGAATGATACAAACCCAGGTGGGATTTGAAGTGTTTATTTTTATGTAAAACCCCCTGAAATTGTGTAAATTATTGGGGTAGTACTGGAAGACCTTCCACATAAGGATTCCAGAGTAACTTCATTCTTGAGCTTGTAAAGTAGTAACAGAAGAAGTCTAAACTGAATAAGTAGAAGAAAGTCATGGAGCAGTAGTGGTCCTGTCCCATAAAAACCTGATGACCTGACTAAACCTATGATGACCTCTTTTTGCAGGTCCTGAGATGTACAGGAATTGACAGTGCTTAGAATGGATAAACTGAACAGAGATCTTGCATTGCTCTCCAATACATGCTGTGGTTTATATTCCTCAAGAAAGGAAGGATATTCATTTCTTAGTAGGGAAAAAATACATGTCCAGCATCTGCCACACACCTTGCCAGTGTGTTTATAACCATATTTTGGATCTGAAAAAATGTTGGCATAACCTGCCTTAAGCAAAATGTAATCCTATTTTCAGAATAAACGGTGTAAAAATAGAAGAATAATAGGAAACTTCCTCTGCGTATAACTAGTTCTCATAATTATATATTTAGGTTTTTTTACAATTTATTTTGTAATTCCATTTTACTCTTAACCTTGGTTGGGCTATATCTTGAGTCCTCATCACTAGTCTGTGTCCTGCATCCAATTAACAGTGTAATATTGATTAAAGAAGAGTTGTTTGAGTTAATGTTTGTTACCTTTCTTCACCGAAACTACCATTAGCAGAAAGATCAGATAAGCAATTAGTTATCTTCTGAGAAAAAGGAGTTTCTTTTTTTTCTACTTCAGTGATAGGAACAAATTTTTCATTAAAGCAAAAGGGATAAATCTATGTAGGTGTTAACAAGGACTTAATAGCATATAAAAGTATGCCATCCTAAGGTGTAATTGCATTATATTTGAAAGCAATGCATCTTGTATCTCTTAATATCTTGTCACATGATGGTAACATCATTTTCTGCTTTGAATTTTCCTTTGTCTGGGCATTTGGAGGTGGGAGGTATTGTCATTTTAGTTTGATTTTCTTTGGGTGTTTTTTCATTTGGTGTAAATTAGTGACAAAGCAAATGCAGCTGGCCATGTAAGATTAGACAGCCACTGTTTATCACTGTATTGTTAAAGACAATGTTGCTCTGTGGAAATTCTGGGATTCCTTTCATGCTTAGTGCAGAGTTTCTCTTTGTTCTGGAATGGTAAGTGTGATGACTCTCCATGCATTCTTGTAGATATTTTTTTTTAATTGTCATTTACTAACATAGAATCTAAGTATTCGCAATGAAATACAAAATTTGTAGTCTTTAAAAATATATTCTTAGTGAACTTCTTAAACAGTTTTGAAAAAAAGTTCTTTTATGACAATAAATTTAAAGTCTGTTCCTTTAAAACATATGAACCAGAAAAGAGCTATTTGTCCATGGCTTTACTTATGTTCTAACCAAGTAGCCATGTTTTTCCTTTTATCTCTCTGACAATCATATGCCTTTCATGCTGACCATCTTGCAATCTGAAAGTACCTGTTTAAAGCAAGCCAGTAAATGAAAGATATCAGTGGCTGAGCTTGTCCTCACCTCACATAAGAATGTTCTCTGTGGCTTTAACATTCCTCAAGGAAATTCTTTTGTGGTGTGTCAATTAAATGTTGAAATTTTCTGGTTAATGTTACTCCACAAGATGCTCTTAGTTATTGTAGTACCACCATTCTTTAGATGTTTACTTGTCATCCATAGCCTGCAATATTTTCACAATAATAGAAAACTTGCAATAAAGCAAATAATATAACAGAGTATTCCAGCAGACAATAGAGGGATTTCATAATGTGATTTGAAAATTAACAGGTTTGTTCTTTCATAGACCATGAAGTGAAGAATTCCAGAATTCCATCTTTCACAGTGTAATGCTGTATGTCTCTCTGAAGTGTAACCATTTTGACTTGTTTCCAAGGTTGAGCTCTGAAACAAAATTCATAGAGGCTGCCAAAACAGTGTCTGATCCAAAACATTGTGTGTATTACTAACAGTATTTGTTATAACTGAAATGTTTTTAAAATATTTCTAGGAATGTATTATACTTTCATACAGGTAACACTGCTACTGTGACCTACCTTTCTATGGAACTGTAGTTTTACGTTTGCAATTTGTATTTTAAAAAAAATCTAAATGCTAAATGGCTTTCTCTCTCTGACAGAAAGCAACACTGACTCTTTGCTGACCATTACATGTCAGCCTTTGGGCAGCTTCTTATGTATTCAGGGTAGGAAGATATCTTGGAACATGTGGTTTGTAGCTGAAAAGTCATAATTCCTGTTGGTTTATACCGAGCTAAAGAGCAAGTACTTTTCCTGAAGTATAGATGAGACGAAAATCTTCAACTAAAAATAAAGTATCAAAAATGTACAATTAAACACACTAGATGTCTGAACATGAGCATTTCCTGCCTCTGGCATCAGTGTTCTGATAGGAAATGTTCGGATCACAAGTTACAGATTGGACATTCTTGAATTGATTTAGGATATGCTCAAACTTGCACATAGAAATCTCTTCAGAAACTCAGCAATTCTTGGAAGCTTAAGTATTTGTCTGTGTAGATCTTGCGTATCTGTTTACATAGAGCAGTAATATTGGCAGAATATTTTGTGTGCCTGTCTCTTATCTTCCAATGTCTATCATGTGTCCATTTTAATGTCTATCTTTTATTTCATTTTATCAGCTGGGGAAAAGTAATAAAATTATTTTTATTTTTAGATAACTCAAATTCAGATGACATGATGGATAACAAACTGTAAAAACTGTTGCTTTTTTTCTTAAAATACTCCATAATAGGTTGACTTTAGCTATGTTTCCATCTTCAACAAACACCCACCACAGAATCTTAGTTATTTTGACTGTCTTACAGAGAATGCAGTTCCTTCACATTTCCTACAGAAAACATTGCTCCTTTTGGTATTCCTCTTCATTTAATGCATTTTGTCATATGTGTCACATATGTGAGAACGGTATTGTCACTGAATGAGTGTTTTGAGGAACATACTCTTTGAGTACAAAAGCTGAGTGTATTTTAATTGATACTACAGTTTCGAGTGACTCTGTTGATTCATATTCTAAAAGATTAACTCAGCTGTGAGAGCTAAACTAAATACAGTCTTCAACATTCCCTGCTTGCATGAAGATCACATTTGGTTCATTGTTTCATTGTAAAAATATTAATTCATATATAACTAGCACTTCCTTGGCAACTTGGTAAGAGGTAATCTCTTTGGCCATAATAGTGAAACTTGCATATTATGAAGTACTTTCTGACTTCAGTCGTGTAACATTCCTAAGTAATGTTATGTGTAATTTGGTTTTGTTTTTCAGAGGCATTGTAAGGGAATAGATAATGAAGTATCTACCCATTTCTAACTGGCTGAGCCAGCTTGGTCTTGCAGAATATTGCACGCTCTTTGAACAATATGATGGCATAGAGGTAAAAATTCTCCTTTTAATAAAATTCTTGAGAAAATGTTAGGCAAGATGATGTAATACAAGTGATTAATGTTCTGTGATATGATGTTGGTGCAAAAAAACCTAAAGGTGGATAGCTTTTTTCAAATAACATCAATTAAATGCTGCTTTGATATGTTTTATTTCTTCCTCCCTGCATTCTCAGTTCAGAAAATAAATGTGAAAAATACAACTGAATAGTATCATCAACTCAAAATATCCTTGGATACATTTTTAAAAAAATAAAATAATCAAACTTTCATGAAGTGGCATTAAAATTTATTTGAAATTGTCTTCTGTGTAACATCTATCCTGCTTGTACACCAGAGTTCTTAGTCCTAATTCCAGAAAAATTAAAATAAAAGGATTTTAAACATAAGTAGAATATGCCACAACTAGAAAAAGAACAGTATTTTCTATTTTTCCAAGTTGTCTCAATTAGCAAGTCTTAGAAGCACATTGGAAGATGTTCATGTGATTCACACTCCTGCTGTAACACAGAGGACAGTAATGGAGAATGCTATGACAGCTGTTACAGCAACCAATAAACAAGAATCCTGCAGAAAAGACAGTTTACAGCTTACACAGCCTGAAAGCTGCCTGGAAGAAATTTCTGCTGAAGTGCAAAAATTAAAAATAGACTTAGTGCATCATTCAGGATATGATGGATTTTTTCAATTTCAGGGCCATGAGTCAGAATTTCAGTTCTGCAATATCTGTACATTACAAGTATTTTGTGATCACTTAGTTCCTCAACCAAAGGAAATATTTTTCTGAAACAAAACTTTAAGTTGAGAAAATGCCTGACTAACATGGTTTCACATACTTACCAACCTGCTCAATACTAGACAGACATTTAAGAACCACGTTAAATGAAGTTTCTAATTTCTTGAAAGTCTAAGTAGTTGCCTTTGTCTTCTACTTTTAAAAATAATCACTAATAACTATTTACACTAGTTTTTATCTCTGCAGTAGGTGTGATTATATCCATTTTGCTGAGGAGGACAGTGATGCACACTTTCTTGAATTATTTTTTGCTAAGTACTAAGTTCAGGGTAGTCATAGACAGAGTTCTTGGGTTTCAGTCGACTGCTCTAACCAGTTCTGAACCCAGACAAAAAAGTGCTTATGATCTGGAATGAAGAAAGAAAACTTCAAGGTGGGAGACAGTTCTACCTGAGAAATAAAATTTCCTCATATTAATGTTGTCAACTGCAAAATACAGCAACTTCTTTAAAGCTGCTAAAAAATTCCCACCAGAATGTGTTTATGAAAGCTCCCACTGTTTTAATCTGAGCACCTGCTGTTCAGTAATGGAGTTAACAACAACCCTATTTGTGTTCCTCCTTCCAAGCTTTTTTGCTCAAATTTGAAGAGCAGGCATATTGCATTTGTGCTCCTTTGTTTGTGGATTTTCTTGGATGATTATTTTGGCATTTGCCAGAAGGTTGTTGAAGTTTTTTTGAAAGAAGCGGAGGGACCCTCTGTCACTGTTGCCAAAGCTGAAAAATCCTTTCTACTGAAATGTGAATTCAACATTAGTACCAATTTTTGCGTTTGGGCAAACCTAGAAAGGGATAAAGGAAAAATAATAGTTGTTCAACTCCCTACACTCATATTAGTTACATATGAGTTCTCATTCGAGAAACAATATGATATTTTCAGGCATGGCTGAAGTTCTCTAACAGCTTTTGAAACATTGTTATTTAGTGACGTAAGAAATCAAGACTTTCAGCACTTTCAGCAATTAGAGCGCTACTCAGTCTAAAGCAAAGAATGCCTCTGCAGTGGTTTTAGTATGAAAGAGAGATTTTAAAATTAGAATTTCAAAAACAGTGGCTCAGAGTAGAAATTCTGTGTCAATTGTCTTCTTATTTACACAGTGAATCAGTCAGATTTTGCACTTTAGGGTCCTCAGCCTGAATTGTCAAATTAGAAAAGGCACTTTTAGTAATATGACTCGCCAGTAACAATATGGAGGACATTCTATTGTTTCTCTTTATCTAACTTACAGTGAAAACACAGAACAGTTAAGAATACGAAGAAATATATTTTGATATATTTTCTATTTGTTCTGAACGTTTTTGTCATCAAATGAAGCTTTGTATGTACTCCTAAATCAACATCAATTTGAAATTCTGTACTGATTTATAAATAATACCCCGAGTTATTCAGAAACTCATTTTGAAAGCAAAATAGTAATGGCTTTGTGGAGAGTAAGGGTAATAAATTATAGCAGTTCAGGTTTGATTACCCAAATCCATTATATGGGAATTTATGTTCTTCATAACAGCGTCACAACCCATATTATATACTAATTACAGTGAATATCCTCTTCATTATACAAAGCCTTCCTTTACATTATTATTCTCATCAGTTCACTCTCGGATCTATCTTCCCTCATTAGTTTAACTGCAATTGGCATACTAGCACTCTTGGGGATTTTTTTTTTCTTTTTACTCAAAGGAATCATTATTTTTAGAAAATCTTCAGCTAACTTGACCAGTTTTGTTTTGAGAAAAAAAATGAGAGACAGTGAGTTAATATTCTAGAAGAAAAAATCCTCATTCCTTCAATGACATAGGTCAACATGACAAAGGGCCTTCACATAACATATAAATATATTTGCTGCTATGTAGCTTATGGTATCAGAAACAGCAAACCTATCTAAACCTATCTGAAAGAAATTTGAATTGTCCTGTACTAATATGTATAATATGTTCCTTACTCTGGCACTTGCTACAGGACTTACTCCATCTTACAGACGTTGATCTTAGAAAACTGGGAATTGAAAACCAGGGCCACCGAACACACCTCATTTCCAATATTCTGCTGCTTCAGGAGGTGAAAAAAAAGAGAGGTAAGATGTCCATGTTATCTCCTAAAAACTAAGAGAATGAATTAAGGCAACCCAAGCTTTCCTGTCACGAAGGATGGTAAACTGATTCAGCCTAGGCTACTGCTCTGGATGCAGATCACAGGGTACTTTACACAGACAGTGAAAAGAATAGTTACACATTAGTTTAACAAAAGTTAAATATTAATATTTTGTCAGGGGTTTACAAAATAATATAACGTACTTTTTTAAAAAGTTGTCATTTAGAAAGAGTTCTACCTTCATTTCAGTTTTTATTGCTCTCACAGTCTTCAGCTTAACAAGACAGAGTAATGTTAACATACCATGACTGATGGAAGACGGTGTCACAAATGCCTTCCTCATTTGGAAAGGCAGTATCAAAAGGTCTAAACCAAGCTCATGGGTGTACATGCCATCTCATCCCTACTGATGAGAGAGGAAGAGAGCTTACACAGGCAGCTCTGACCTTTCTTTTCCATTAGGGACTTTGCTTTAAATTAAGACTCGATCACTCAATCATTTGCTGCTTTTATGATGCTTTTATCAGTTCAGTATCAAAATTCAGCTCAAGTTCATGAGAGTTGTAACAAGCTCTGTAAGACATTCTCTTTTGAGTGGAAGGATAAAGTGAGATGATATTCAACTGGGACTTGTGCAGAATATTTTGAGAATTGTTCACAAGATAAGATCAGAATGTTATGAGTTCTGGCCAATAATTCTAAAGATCAAAAATCAAGTATTCATAAAATATGTTTAGCTACTTAAGTTTTCAGAAGAAACTAGAACTAGTTGTGTACAAGTAGATCAGTGTATGTCTTCAGTGTTTCCTGAGGAATTCAAAGTTGGTTTAACGATTTCATAACTTCTACAGTTCTTTAGTTTAGCAGTGTTAAAATTTGAAGGTAAGTGTGACATTTTTGTGACTGCTACTGTGAACAGATTAGGAAATTATTTGTCTGCAGCAAAACTAGATGTGTTTCAATTGGTATCTGTTTTCATGGGGCATTGAGACTGCATTTTGTAGTCTTTTCATGTACTGGAGGGAGGAATGTATTACAGTTGTCAATATAACACCTTTTTTTTTTCAGAAAAAAGGGCTGTTCAAACTGTCATTCACATGGTAAATTGATTTATAGATAGTTATGTAGCATTTCAATCAGCTCACTGGAATGTTCCAACTCATGGAATGTTCAGCTTTGGATATGTTAAGCTACATCTAATCTTGCCATACTGCTTACGATTTCAGTGGATTTGAGCCCAACTTTTTTTTTTCTAAACTGACGTGTATATGTGGGAGTTTTTTTGTCCTTCAGACACAGGTGTTGCGAAGTGACAGCACGATAGTTTTTGGGGTTTGGGGGGATTTTTAGGACTTAAGTGCTAGAACTCTTTAAGCTAAGTTCAGTAAAAGTAGCGCTGGTTCATATTTTTATAGACATTTATCTTGAGCAGTGTTTCCATTTACCGTTTGGTTTTGGCCAGTGAAAATAAGTGTATAATTGAATTATGTGTTTGAAAAAGGAGACAAATTGATTTCTGAGTTGTGTTTACACCAGGATATTTCTATACTAGATAGCTTTGCCTATTGTATTAATTCTGGGAAGGTTGCAAAGCAGAAAGGTTCAGTCAGTCATACACTAGTGCAGACGGTTTTGTTTTCACAGTAGGGATTAATGGTTGTTATCTGGTCTCCAGCCTATTATGACATGGCTGAGTTTTGTGTCTGTCTTTAACACAATGCTGTGTCTAGAAGCAAAGTGCCTAATCAGTTAGACTGAAATGCTTGTTTTTCAGAACTGAACTGTGCTGTAGTCAGATGTTAGAAAAAATTTTTTTTAAATATTTATTCTATTAAATAAATACTGTTGTCCTAATAATGAACTTACCAGAACAAAGGCTATCTTATTCTTTTTGCTGTTATTGTGAATTTTAAACAACAGCATTGTATTTGTTGCTGGTTCAACAGGTTCCAGACAGTGCTTGATGTGATAAGTCACTTTCATACGTAAGAATTTCCACTAGGTTAATTTTACAGGACATTTCTTCATACAGTGAAGTTAAATTTTGGGAAATTTTGTAAAAACATGTTCTGTTTTCTAAAATGTTATCTTGGTTCTGAAAGTACTTTGAATAGTCTCACTGTCTCGCTACACTAAGGTTTGAATTCATCCTTTCTAACTCAGGTTACTCGGGCTGTGTTTCCAAAGTAATTAATACCAAGATCTGTGCATTGACATAATAGCCAACAACACATTTGACCTGGATGACGTGCATATGATCACATATCTGTTGAATTATGCAGAGGATGCTTTTACACTATCTTTATGCCAGTCAGTGATAGGGAAGTGACTGGGATAACTGGTTTGGTGTAAGTAGCATTAGCTAATCAATAGGAAAATAACCATTCAAAATTGCTAAACCACTTCAGCAGAATAAATTTTACAGTGGATGAGTGCCTAGAATAATGGGGCTCTGATATTTTTGATAAATATCAGAAAACTTAAAGGCTGCTGTGCTGTTGATTCTTGAATTTAATTGAAGCTGGGGTTCCAAAACGTCGACCTAAGCATTCTGTGCCCTCTTCAGCTTTCCTTTAGCTGCTTTTCCCCCAGCTGTATCATTCCTTTTGTTGCTAGTCAAACTACCCTGCAGCTGCATGGTGAACCCATTGGAGACTGTATCTAGCTGGAAAACAGTCTCTTTTTCCCCTCATGTTCATCCACATCAAGTCCCCATGCCAGTTCACTGTTCAGCTGCACAAACACTTGTACAAGCATGAATGGTCGTGGAAGACACAGCAGAGCTGAGCCCTGGTGGCTGAAACAGCCCCACTGCCTAAACTGAAACCACAGCTGAAGGTGTTAGTGGGAGGCCAGTCACTCTCTGCTCCCTCCACTGTCGAAAAGAGACAGGTGAAATCAGCAGATAATTCACTTCACTACCTTTTGTAGGTGTCTGTAATTTTTTGTTGTTGATTGTAGAGATATTCCAGGATGGATGACTTCTTGACACATTGCTTAGCAAGTGCTAACAGCTGATGGAATTAATTCAGGCCTAAAAGCTGCAGCTGTGGTTGGCCTGGAACATTTAATTTCTTCTTTTGAGTGCAGCCTTATAAATTTCAAGCGTTTTTTTTCTCTAAATATTTATGATCTCCAATATTTGCTTAGGGTTTATAACTATATTTCATTTCCTTTCAAATCAAAGTATGCAAGTGGAAAAATGCTTCTGCTTTCTAAAGACTTTCTTCCTAAGTGCAAAATTGTTATCAGTTTGAACCATACTTCCTACCACTGTTTCAAGAAGAGAAGACCAGGTGGCTGTGCAGAGAGTCAAACTGATAGTTGCTGAAGTCTAGGATCTTGTATCAGGTAGTGGCAAAGTGGATGTCGAGTGAAAACATGAAAGAGTGCACCAATCCATAGTGATGCTTTCCCAGAATACTTTCTCAGCCTCTCTGCATTTAATCTAACAAAAATGAAGTTTCAAAAAGGTATGAATGTGAAGAGACATAAATACTCTTTCCACAGCCCTTCTGCCTATATCTTAACTTACCTTTTGATGTGCACTGCAGCACATTCTGGATCCGGATGTCCTGCCATCTATGCCAATAGCCAATGACATATTCATACAATGCTGTGCCTCCTTTGAGATGTACCTTTTGCTTTCAGTTCCAGGGAAATTGTAGAATCAGGGGATGAGGCCTGCAGCTTGCCTGTGCTTGTCACAGAATGGGATCAAGAGGCACCCAAAATTTGGGTACTAGCTGCTTCTAAGAAAAGCAAAACATTGCCTATGCTCATTGGAATGTTCTCAGTGACTATCTAGCACGTTTTTGAAATATTTGTTTGGCATCTTAGAAAAGTCAGGAAATGACATATCCTTCTGGAAGTACCTTCTTTTGGTGTGAGAGAAACTGGTGACAAATTAGGTGTAATCTGACTCTGGTATTACTCAAAGAGGTCTTCCCTCCCTGAGCATGAGGCATAGTACTCTGTCTGTAACAATCAGAGAAGATTGTTTGCTGAAGACAAACATCCTGAAAACTCTAGCCCAGTACTTGGAGAGCAGTGCTCCAGGAAGGAACTGTGGGGTTTCAGTATCCTCTAATACAACTAAAGCGGGTTTGGTGCTATGTGGGATTGGAACAGACCCTTATTTAATCATGCTACCTACCTTATTTAATCACATTGCCTACAGTACTTAGGAGTGCGATTTTATTATGATTCCTTATGACCTATAGTAAAAGAATAAATCATGCTTCAGGTGTGTTGAGGAATCCTAACGTGATGTGACCGGCCCCTTCAGTGCAGTAGAAATGTTACCTATACAGAGGGTAATGTAAAGTATAAATGAAAATGTCTATTTTGATACCATAAAAAAAAAATCCCCATGGTATTTCTAGACATGGAAGATATTTCTTGGTTCTTTATGAGCATGATTTTAAATATAGAATTATATTTGAAAGCTTTGTATAATTTGACTATTTAATTATTTGTGCACATTTATATGTATTTGTGAAGTACTTTTCCATATGTCATTGATGGAGTTTTGAGTAGAAAGATATATAGAAAGCTAAGTGATAAGGAGTGGTTTTAAGGAAGTGTTCTAAGAGCTAAAACTTTGTTTTCTCAGTAGTTTCTTTTACTGGGATGAATTCTGAATAGTAGCATTTTTTGTGATTTCATTAACATCTTGGAGTGTTTTTCTTTGAGAGGGAAAAGATATAAAGAATATTTCCTTTTTGTCTTGTACAGGTTTTCTTATACAGAGATTTTAAAAAATATATATATTTAATCTTTATTATTCCACTTATCATACAAAGAAGGCCAGCCTTAATGGATTTAAATAAAATATATACATTGACATAATTTATTGTGGATAAATACAAAATAATATGCAAAATTTGAATTAGATTAAATGCAATTAATATTCCATTGCATCCTGATTTTGGTAGGGACAATAGAATTGCATTTCAATTCTTAGATAGCTGTTTCTGCCTATGTTGTGTTTCTTGCCATGCTGCAGTAACGTGAAGTTAAATATGAAGTGCTTTCTGGCCATGTGGGTCTTTTCTTTGCCATTGTATAGAAGATCTAAGTTGTATTAAGAAGAAAGCTGAGCAAGTGGTACAGAGCCCAACTTGTGCTTGGGACAACATAAATAGAGACAAGTACATCTTCAAAGAAGGTATAAAATAACCGAGGGACTTCCTTGTGTGTTTTTATTAGATGATCATTATATTTTGCATAAAACCATGACTGGTTTTGCCTTGTCAACCCCAAATATCTGGCCTTTGTCACTCTTGGGTAAAGTCGTTTTACTTAATCTGGTTCTTTTGCTTTTCTTTGAAACATTACAAATGCAACCAGAGTGCTTTGGAGCAGTGGTATGTAGTGTCAACCTGTCAGATTCCAGACTCATGCTCAAGAATGCTGGTAGCTTTGCCAGTAGATGGAGAGAAAGCTGCTTTGAACACTTTGTTCTGCATAATAGTTAGAGGTGGCATTGCTACCTGTGTGGTCTATTTTGTTCTCACTGAGAGAAACAAGGATTTAAAGTGTTTTGCCATTTCTGTTTGAGAAGGTCAGAAATATAAATGCTGTTACACAGCATTTATTTATTTAATGGTACTGACAGTACCATTTTATCTGTTGAAAGTTCCAAATTTGCTTATTGGTGCTTTCTGGCCTTCTGTTTGTCCTTGCCTGCATGTCAGTTATGTTCTAAATGAAAAACATCAGCCACATGTAAAGGGAGACTGTTAATTCTCCTGTATTTGAGACTTTTTACAGACAGATGGAAAACCAGAAACTTACAGGTCTTGGCTCCACAGTAACAGTTCTTCAACTGTTAAAAGCAAAGAGAGGAAAACAGACCCTCTGGTGAAAAAAGACCCATAAAACCTTGTCTACTTTCTTGCCAGTTTAAAATACTTATCAACACAAGTCAATAAAAGAAAACAGGGTTTAGTGCCATTTTACCCATGTATTTCAAGCTTCTGAAACAGGTGTGTCTAGTCAAGGCCAGCACAAGTGGCTTCAATACCAAATTGAAAGAGGGAGAGAGGAACACAACCTTTTATTGTCATGGAATCCATGCAAGAATTTATTTGTAATAATTTTTTAAAAGTTGTTTTTTGTTAAAGATGATTCTCTGTTTTCTTGTATTATATCTAACAATTACTGTACTTGGGGTTTTTGGCTCCAGCAGTGGCTAGTACTAGCTGACTCAAAACACATGGAATTCTGTAGCTTTGTGAACTTCTAATAGCTGTTAACAGTGAAGGTTTTTTTCAAATTCTTCCAAAAATTTCATTTTATTTCTGACTTAAGACTTTCAAAGGCAAGCTGCAGACTAGAGGAGTTTAACAATAAACTAATTCCCATTGGGAAACGCTGATTTGTGAGACCTAAATTTTTTAACCAGTATTAAATAAAGATCAGTCTTCTGGTATCATACATACCCAGGCTGTACTTTTCTAGGTCTGCAAAAATTAAATGTGATGTAGCCAGAAACTCTAGCAAGCCAGAGCATGTTCTTGTTCCAGTTTGTCGCTGAATGAGCTGAGGTTTATATAACTCCTGAAACTCTCTTGCCATACTACGTCACTGTTTACAGGATGAGCAGCTATGGGACACTTCTACTTGCAAACTTCTCTGAGGATAGGGGTCATGAGGTTTCTTAACACTGACTCATTATAGATAACACTTTGGGAGGTTCTGAAAGACCTTGTGTCATCTGACCTAAGACAGAGTTGACATTGGTAGTTCTGTTATGGAGGTCTGGATTACTGCTGACTAAACTTGCCTGTTTCAGTTGGCGGCCAGGGAGAATGTTAGAAAGCACAGTTGCCATAGGTAATAATTTGCAAACTGAATATTGTCAGATTTCAAGTGTTGAAGCATTTGTCATTTCATATTGTCATTTTTATTTGCCCCTCTGTCTTAAATTAATTTGAAAATTACCAGTAATTAAACTTGATTTCCTAGCCAATAATTATGCTGTGTGGCACCTGTGGGAGTTGAGGCCTGAGTGTAGCATTTTGTTTGGTTGTGTCCTTTTTCTTCTAAGACAAGTCTACAGTAGAAACTTGCTTTGACTTTGTTTATCAGAGATAAGAAGAGCTGCTTTGTGAGCAATCCATGCATACCATGCTCATCGTGCGTAGTTACTTCTGCATTTTATAATTGCAGCTGCAGAACAGTGCTTTTGGAGTAAATGTATTTTCTCCTGGTTGTTTTAGGAAGGCTGGAATTCTGATACTTAAGGTCAAACTGAAAAGCTCCAATGAATCTTCTTGTTTTGTTTCATTTTTATTTTTTTCCCTGATTTCTGAGACATTTGAAAATGGTCTCAAGAGCTGGCAAGTATACAACTTGGTATAATTAAGGCATGTGAGCTACAGCATCCATCTCAGTTTTGTTCCTCCTCATTTATCTGTTCAGATAGCTGCTTGTATTGCTGTCTTTGCACTAGGTGAGAATTTGCACCAGTACACAGTCCTTTCCTTCACAAAGCAGAGTCAAGGGTGACCACAGAAGGGCACAGCAGTGTGTGATATGTGGCCAGTGATGGCCAGCACACTGCTGGTTTCTCAGTCTGCATCAGGCTGATGTCAAAAGGAGAGTGCTCCACTGCCAGTGTGTCTGTGGCAAGGGGATACCCAGACAGCACGATGCCATACAGATGGTTAAGGGGTATGGCAGGTTAATGTGGAATGCCAGTGGGGAGGGCTGTGCTTCTTTAAGGACATTGGTGTTTCCAGATTTCATCCTACATCTCAGAAAACCCATTTTCAAAGTGGATATAAAGTATGAAAACAACAATGTTTTTACAATAAGGAATCTAATCTAGCTTAATTCAAAGTAACTCGAAACTAATGGAGCTACTGAAGGCAATCCTGTGAATTCTTCCTTCTTGCAGCTTGTAGGAAAATTCTCTTTAAAAGTTTTGCATTAAGTATGTGCAAGGATGGATTGTGTAAATTGTCATATATGAAGACAAAGACCAGTTTTCAATTTCACCAGAAGACAGAATAAGACTTTAGGAAAAGAATATAATGACTCATGCGAGAGTAATCACAGTTTAGGCAGGGCTGCCCAGCTACCAGGGCCACTACTTAGCACTTGGTCATGTTACTAAGGAAATTACTGCTCCTTTTCTTGTTCTTATTCATAAAAAATGACAAGCATGACACTACTTCCTTTATAATTACAGTGCCTGAAAATTTCCTGAGTTATTAGAATCAGCCAATAGAGATCATCTTATGTGCTAATGGATCAGAGTTTTTGGCATGGTTTTAGATCTCTTTTACCTGAACTGTGGAATGTGTAGTTTAGATAGAGAAGACATTTTCCTTTATGCAATTAGCAAAATAATAGTTTGCAATTCTGTAGCATCTTCCATTTGTTAAGCTAATAAAGTACTATACAGTCTTCCCTGTGAAAAATATTTTCCACTCTGACATATGTTACAAAAATGAAAGTATATGTCATACAGGAAGTAAGTGGGACAGAATACTAGAACTGAATGTGGAATCCAGGTAACTCCTCTTTCTCTATTCTCATTCTAATGCCATTTTTCTTGCACTGGACATATTAGTGAGGCATTTTGGTGTTCAAAAACAGATCACAGTCTGTTGTTCTTTGGTTCCTTTCACCTCCCCCTAATCTCTCCTTCCTCCAAGTATATTTTGAAGAAAGATTCTGCGTAAAATATCCTATGGGAAATCTTTGCAGATTGTTACTTGTGGCAGTGAAGTTCTGGGATCTGTCACTGTGCCTGAAACATTTCTGCTGCCTCTCTATTCTCAATACCTACCTGTTTTTTCACAACTGACAGTGACAAAAGCATAGTGCCATCATCTATTCAAGATTTTCTAGCTTTCCAGTTCATCAGTAGCTCAAATAACAATGCATTTGGGGAAAAACAGTTGACAAAAGAATAGAGTGAGCTTTTGTTGTGCATTTAGGCCTTTTTTTATGTGAAATTATTTTGAATTTAGACCTTTACTTCAAGGCTCTGTTCAGTGTCAACAGTATGCTATAATTTTCTGTAATTTGTGGGAAGAAAAATAAGGAAGTATAGAAGTCTGTCTGTCAGTCACAAGTGGTGACTTATGTCCCAGCACCAATGAAAGGATCTTTTTGAAAACTTTTGTGTTTCACATTTACCTCAACTTTTCTGTTTTGGAAGTTGTTGTAAAAGGTGTGTGGCAATACCAACACTGATAAGCGTCCCTGTTTATCATGCTTGCTTTCAGGAACCAAAGTGGTGTTGCTATGGGAAGGGGAGCACCAGTCAGAAATGCCACTGTGAGCTTCCTTTACCTTGGTATATTAAATACATTTAATTTTCTAATCTTCTGTCTCTTCTCTTACTACATGTTTGAGCACTCTGCCTTTTTTCTCTCTTATTTTATACTAAACTTCATCTTACTTGAGCTTTCTTATGCAAAGATTCTACTCATATCTACAAAAATTCACACACTTTCACAAGACTTCATCTTCCTTCATACCTACTTCTGCAATATATGTGATGGCTAAAGAATCTTGTCTTAATGAATTAAGTATTTCTTAAGCTCTAGTTACACTTCAAAGGAAGGTCCAGTGTTTTTTTCTGTTTTGAATTGCTCCATTTAAAAAAAAAAAACACTTAATTGCTGTGAGATAGATAGCTCAGATTGGAAAATTCAGTGTTCTGAAAAATGCAAAAAACCCTGAACTAGAAAGAGGTAGATGTCCTAATTCTACCCAGTACCCAGAGATGTTGCTGTGGTAAATCAGCATGTGGAGTTTTAATCCTGCTGCTGTCACTATTTGATGTAGTTTAACTTGCTTAGAGTGACAACACCGTAGTTTCATTTATTTATGATGATGATGTTTGATAATACATACAGGTCCTGGAAGATAAATAATTTGATACTTAATTGCATTTTTCATTTCGATAGCTTAGGACCACAACTTCAGCAACATCGTTGTAGCCAGGCTCTGATGTAGATATATCAGAAGCAGTTTTTTAAATGTAGTCCTGGTAAAAATGCAGAAAGAGAATGAAAGGATTGGACATTAGAGTGAAACGAAAATTGTGCGTGAAGATGATCTTCCAAAACAGAACCACTGTGCAACTAGGAGGGATCAAATATTTAATGTCAAAATCAATTAAGTATTTGGTTAGGCAGAGAAATATTTGCCTCTGGAAAACTAATGCCAATCGGATAGTGGTGAAAAGGCTTGCAGAATGTTAGCTTATGGATTCTGATAACATGGAAAGAATGGTGTTATTGAAATTGTTTTGAACTGGAATAACCTGTGGCAAAGCCAGAGAAGTGCTGGCCAGTCTGAAACACTGAGCCGATGGGAAAGAGACAAATTTGGTGTTAAAGAAAAAGTTGATCTAGACAAGCTTTAGAAGTCAGCTGAGTGTGCCTTGATTTGTATTTAAGCAAAAGCCCTTTTACTGGGTCATTGGTACAGTTGAAGGCGCCTGAGGTAACTATGGTTGTGTCTATTATTATCTGATTCTTTTGAAGGTCCACTTTACAAAAGGAGCGTAACTGGCCATCTGTTCTGTCCGTAGCTCTCGACCCTGTACAGCTATTTGACCTGTTGTTATAGAAAATGCGTTTTGTCTCACCAACCTGTTGCACAGATACCTTCACTGGACCGGGTGGGATGGGGGGAAATCTGCTAACGCAAGTAACTTCTGTGTGTGAAGTACACAGCAACAGTCTCCGAACTGTCCGCGAACAGGGGGATTTAGAAAACTGTTAATTTTTGATGTAGTGCTAATTTGTGAGGCAGAATTATGGACGTCAAGTGCTTAAATCCATGCAAAAGGGCAGCGAGAGGTCACGGCACATCAGCGGCTGGAGTGCCGGGGGCTCGGCGAGACCCATCCCGACGGGGCGGAGGGTGGTGGGCCCTGCAGCCGTGCCCTCGATAGCCCCCCTGCAGCCCCCCCCGTGCCCCGGTGCTGCTCGGCCCCCGCCGCCCCCCGAGCGGGGGGCTCGCCCCGGCCGGCACCGCCCCCGCGCTCCAGGTGAGCGGCGCTCGGGGGGCCGGGGCGGGCGAGGCCCCGACCGGGTCCGCTCTGCCGCGGCCCGGGCGAGGGAGCCATAGGGCGCTCTTGGAAGGCTCCGGCTGAGTCACCCTTACTGGAGTTACCGCGAACTGCGCTGCTTCGGGGCAGGCTGGTGCTGGTGTACGTGCCGGCTGCTGCCGCGGCACGGCCGGACCTTGGGCTCTCCCCGGGACGCCCCGGCTCATTTACGGGCAGCGCTCCGGACCGCTGGCGTGGCGGGTCCGGCCTCCGGACCGCTTTGAGCTGCCCGGCTGCCGCTCCCCCGACGGATCCCGGCGGGACTCGCTGCCAGGACATCGCTTCGCCGGGACAAAACCTTCACAGAAAGCCTGGAAAGAAGCAGCAGCGATCAGAGCCGGTAACTGCGGGGACAGCGCTGTCCTCTCGGGCAGAGAATGCAGAGTTGGTTTTGCGTGTGTGTGCGGGTGTCCGTGTGTCCCCACACCGCCATCGGGGCAGGGGCGGGCGGCACGGCGAGCCCTGGGACTGCCGCGGCTGGGACGGTGACTACGGACCCCGTGCTTGGGTTTGGTGGGAACTGACTCCATGGAAATGCGTTACGTACTCTAAGTATAAAACACTGGTGTGTTCTCGAGATATTTCACAGAGTAGAAGGAACAGAAACGCTGTGTTTTGGTATTTTGTTTCCTCTCATTTTGTAAATTAAAGAGGAGCATACGTCAAAGCACTTCTTTCTGTCGGAATTTGTAGTTTCCGAGAGCTGGCTGTTAGATCGAAATAACAATGCTGAAAAGGTTTTTTAAATGCTTCATTTTCAGTCATAGTGCGTTGTTTTGCTTTCTTTTCCAGTAACATTGTGGGAACAGAGGAGCCGGCAAAACAGTAAATTACTTCCTATGCCAGAGAAGGAACAAAAGCTTGTATTTTGAAACGTTAGCTAAAAAACTCTTAGAATTGACTGTAACCTTGGTAAAGTTCTCTGTTTCTGCCAGCAAAATGGGGAGGAAATGTTTATTTCAAGTCAAGGCTTCATACTGTTCAGGATTACTGAGCTAACTGATGGGGCACCTAAATTTCAGAAATGAGGCCAAATGAGGAGATCCCTACTTAGAATTGAACACTCTTCAATGATCACTTTTCCATGGCATTTTTTAGAGGTTTCAAGGCATTCTACAGGTGAAAACTCGCAAAGGGAACGGTGGGATTTGTCTGTTTCTCTCTCTCATCGTGGAAAAAAGACATTTCAAAGATGACTTATCCTGGCCTGTGTGTTTTCTGTTGTGTGAGAATAATAGTTAAAAGTAACATTTTATATACGTTATCAGATCACATTGTGAGGATGTATGGGGGGGGTGGAAATTGCATGACGTATATAAGGAGAGAGAAGGAAAGCATGAACATTGTGATAGCACTTCAAGACCCTTTGGAAGCACTGACCTGACTAATCTTGCAGGGAGTTTTTGATGTTTGACAGACTCATGTTTTTTCTGATAGTAGCTTAAAGCCTTTGAACTGCTGCATATGGTTTCTTGATCTGTGTCTCTGTATCATAAGAGGCTACCTGTTCTTGAACATTACTATTCTTCTCACAAAAGCAGAAAATAGAGGTTGTAGGAGACTGCTTCTAAGCCATTTTGGGGAGCAAGAATCCTCTCTCTTTTGTTACACTGATGAAGATACATTGCTTCTAGGGAAAGTTAACTTGAAATACTCCTTGAATTTATAATGGCTATGGTTTTAACTGCTTCTCTTCCTATGATATGTTAACTTTAGTGGCTTTTCAGTCATGCTTTTCCTGTTTATCTAATTTATTCTCTTACTACACACACACACACAAAAGATAAATCTGAGGAAATTGATCTGTGTTTTTGTCCTGAACTGGACTTTCTTCACCATCAGGGTTGATCACTTTCATCATTTTCTCTGTGTGTCTGCAAAGTGCATGCAAATGTGCCAAGTAACTTAGCAGGGAAAAGGGAGTAATGTGTCTCCCACTCATCATAATTTATTGTTGCTGATTTTGAGGGAGGGAGGGCAGGTGGGTGGGAGGAATTTGTGAGGAGATTTGATGTGGTGAAAGTAAATAGAGTATTCACAAAAGACTCCATCTTTTAAAGACATGAGAATATGAAGCAGTTGTTCTTCAGCTGACTGTATTAAACCATATTCAAGCTCTCTTAGCTTCATAGCATGTATAATGGTAAAGATATGGTAATACTTTGAGTAACATGTTGCCATGACACCAGGTTTAGACTTCAGGGCATATGATCTAACAAGGAGAATTGCTCAGATTGCAGGTCAGTAAGACTGAGAGAAACATGGGTCCTTTAATGTCCAAAATTGGTTTAGATATAATGCACAGTTTTGAAATAGCTTGAGAATCTGATTTGGAACTCTGAAATTGCTTTTCTATTACCTTTTATGAGATTTCCATTGGCATGAGCGTATACAGCTTTGGACTGTATGTTATGCCATTTGTGCATGTCTGAGGCCAAACTGGAGATTTCCCTTTTCCTTACTTCCCTTCCTCCAGTATGTTGAAACTACACAGTAGAAGCCATTGCCACTAGTTGTGTTACGCTGTGGTATGGAAGGGGCACTTACTTCTATACCTGTGTCTGTTTGAGTGAACCATCAGAACACTTCTTCAGACTGTATGAACATCAGAATGTTTTCATGAAGATGAACTGAACCAGAAAGTTTGGATTTATATCCCAAAGCCAAGGAGGAATGAGCAGAAGGATATTTAGTATGTTGGCTTAGGGAGGTGGAAGTTATTTGTTTCATTTTCATATGGTTGGTTTTTGTTTTGAGCAATGATGTGAAGAGATGCACACCCCATCAGGTTAGAACTTTGTGCATGTTTGGTCTTGCCCACCAGATATGTGTTTTATTCTATGTCCAATCTCATACTAAATGCCATGTTGATTTTTAGAGGCCTCTTAGTTTGTGTTTCCTCACTCTCATTCATAACAAAAACTAGAACATGTCAGAAGTTACCTGGAGACCTTTCATGCCCTCCACTTCTCTGAATTCACAGTCTGACTCCTGACAATTCTACTCCCGTGTATTTTTCCTAATTACAGACTGAAGAAAGAAAAATGCCCATCTATATATAAAAACAAATTCACTTAGCGTTTCTAACATTATTAGCATTAGTCCATTTTGTTTGCACCTAGTTAGGGGAAATTTATATGCTTTCCAGAGTGCTCTGTGTTGTTAAGTGCTGCGTTTTGACGAATAGGAACGTGTGCAATTAAATTTCAGTTCCTTTTGAGCTATCATTCTGTTACAATTTCTACCATTTCCATTGTTGATTGCAGACGTTCATATACACTGTTTCTTAGGGAGTAACGTTTTTAGGGTTTCTGTATCTAGTAAGGTCAAACATTCTTTGAATCATATACTAAAGTATTTGAGACATTCCAGAGTTTTCAGCTGAAGAGGCTCCCTCTGTGCAGTGTTTATATTCAATATAAGAAAAATGTATGGATAGTTTGGCAGGACTTTTGTTACTGAGCTGATTGTTGCAGTTATCTGTTTACATTTATGAAGAATATATAGTCCAGCAGCACATAGCCAAGCAGATAAATTTATGGGTAGAAGTTAGCAGACTTGTTGTTTGGGAGTTCTGGGGTTTTTTTTTTTGTTTGCTTGGGGTTATTTTGGCTTTTTTGAGAGATTTTGCAAGGGAAATAGTTTGACATCAAAATTTCTGCATGCATAATTCTGGCTAAGTGTCTTGCAATTTCTTGAATGCAGGTATTTTTGTACTGGCTTTGGAACTCTGCCTTGATTCCTCGAAACAAAACTCAGGTGTGAATTTGAGGTTTGGGTATTGAATTTGTAAGTCATGTGGTGTTCCTGAGAGTACTTCTTAAAAGAAGCAATGATTAGGAGAACTCTGGGAGTTTGGTTTTCATTCTTAAGGGCTTCTTAGGAGTGGAAGTTAAATGGAAAAAGCTGTACATCAGGGAGTCATTGTTTATTTGTTGAAAACTCGCAGACTGTTGGATTGGAAACCTACTGGACTGCTATAATAATTACCTTGTGAGTTGATTGGGAGAGTGAATTCTCAGATTTCTTTATGATCCTCAAACATGAAGCGGTTCACAATTTAATGTCGTAGTAAGCCTATTGTGAACTTATCTGGTATCAGCTATTAAAGCAAAGTTTTCACTGGTTATAAGGGCTTGGGTTTGATACCCACTTGTATGTAATGTCATGGGTTCCATTCCAGCCTAGCAGTGGGGACCTCACAGGAAAGGCTAAGGAAAATCTCTCGCTGGGTAACTTGCACTAAAATAGTTGAATTCAGAGGTTTGGAAGTGTTTTTTTTATAAACCAGTAATTATAAACTACAGTAATTAAGTACAGAATCTCAGCAGCCCCTCAAAGAACATGTTTGTGCAATATAAGGAAGTTAGCTTCCAGTTTTTCAGATTCCATAAGTGGCATTTGACACAAAAAGCTGGGTTTTCAAATGGTTGTGTGAAGGCTAAGAAGCCTTTTCCGCCCTGTTGTCAAAGGTAATTTTTGTGATTCTGTTCTAGTAACAGAGCTGAATTTAGAAGAAACAAGCTGTTAGTTTGCTTTGGCTATAGGAGATTGTAGCTTTGTGGGAAGCATTTGCATTTTAGATCTTCCTATCTGTGGACCAGTTGTTTTGCTTATAACAATTGTAATGCAGAACTGACTTTAAAGCAGGTATTGTGACAATAATTATGCAATATTTTTAATACTAGCCAGCAGAAAGTGTCCTTCAACCACATGATAAATGGAGAGATGACTTAGTATTTCACATTGAGGGCCCACATGGCAGAATTTTTGTGATAGGGTGTTTTGGTTCTATTTGGATCCACATAGCTAAAACATCAGTTCTTATTAATGCCTCAACTATTTTTTACTCTTTTCAACAAGAAACCTGACCAGAGTCAAACAGATTCTCCCTAGGCAGAGGTGCTATTTCCAGAGACTTTTCTATGTGCTCTGACAGAGGCTTGGCAAATTGAAGATTTTTTTTTAAAAAAAAGCCCTAGATATTATTTATAATCTGTAATTACTGCCTATTTATTGTAGGACTTTCAATAAAGGAGAAGTGGACCTTATCCAGCCTGAGAATCTCTGCAGTACAGCTGACAGGAAGAAGCAGAATTTTTTCATAATTTGAGATCAGCTTTGGCATTACTGTAAAACTGAGCCTGTTATGATAACCTCTGAGTTGAAGTAACAGTAGCTTCAGAGCAGAAACACTGATAGTAGCTGTGATGCTGAGGCTGGAGAAGGGAGTGGGAGGACAATAGAGGCACCTCTGTTTTCTTTGCAACACCTGTGCATTCCCCAAAACAGGAGGAGTTCTTGTGCAGCTGTAAGCAGCTGGCTTCCAGGCTGCTGGGCCTTCAGGGTGCTAGTCATGGAACTTGACCAAGGTCAGAACAGATTCCCCCTGTCCATAATTGTTATTTCCAATAATAGTAATTGTTATTTCTGATTTGATATCAATCTCTGCTCCTCCTGTGGCATTTCCAGTTTTTATGGGAAGCACCTGGTTGACTAACACCTAGATTAAGTAATGTAGGACTGGTTGCCCCTTGGGTCTGGTGGTATGTTCCGCAGAGTGGCTTTTGCAGGCTAATATAACTGGATAGGATAAGACAGCCTGTCTTCCGTAATACAACACTATAAACTGAGCACAAGGCAGCATTTTTTGAGGAACAGAACAGCAGTCTGTTAATGCGCCTGAAGTGTTTGTTTTGCTCATGATAACAGAAAAACCTGTACTGTATGGCAGACTGTAATTGATTGTACAAGAGACTGACAGCTCTGCGAATCTGTAATGTCAACAACAATTTGAGCCAGCAGGCTGGGCTGGCTGAAGAAGAGAATTCCAGTAATCTGCTCCTGCCCTTATCTCTTGAGTAGAGCCGTTTAGTTTACAGCCTGTTAGAAATATGTGAGCAGTATCTGCTAGATTTATTACTTGAGCAAGACTCCTCAGCAACAGTTTTTTCCTCACAGTGTGCCAGCTACTGTGTTTAGAAGCATATTCTTCCAAACCAAGCTATAGTGTCCTTAGTGTTCTTTATTTTTTGACAAAATGTTCTTAAAACTTTGA
This sequence comes from Anabacerthia variegaticeps, assembly GCA_035583185.1. Classification (NCBI taxonomy): domain Eukaryota; kingdom Metazoa; phylum Chordata; class Aves; order Passeriformes; family Furnariidae; genus Anabacerthia; species Anabacerthia variegaticeps. Next base: position 17,201,286 of record JAWWEW010000006.1, on the reverse strand, counting down.
TTTTTATGAGTGATTCAAAGTTGATGTCTAAGTCTTCAGAGGATGTGAAGAAGGAAGAAAGAGGAACTCTGTGGATAAAAAAGGAAAAGTGTTCAGGGCCTGCTCTTGCATGTGCAGATTGGTTGTTTTTTGTTGTGATTTTTCACATGTGTAAAAGTTGTATACAGGTGTGCTTGATGTGCAGTTGGGAGCACCATGCCTGGATACAGGCTACATCTTGAGGTATCTGACTGCCTCAAAGTAAAGCACATCAGTTTCAGATACCTTTGTTAGTCGTGCTATTTAACTTTCATTAAAGCGAGGGCTTTGATGATTGATACACTATAAGAAATCTTGGTTTTGTTTTTCCAGAACCAAAAATGATAGCTGCAGGAAAATTTTCAAGTCTTCCCAGAAATGGCCCGGTGAACCGCCAGTTCTCATTGGCTTCTTCCATGGACCTTTTGACCTCTAAACCTTCACCAACTGAGCATCGCTCAAACTCCTTTCAAGGCATCTCTATCCATGGCACTCTCCCCAGGAAGAAGAAGGGGACAGTTCCCACCATGTCTTCTGATATGTTTAGCCATATGGGAACATTGCCCTACGTGAGAACGCGTCAGCAGCCGCCTTTTGTGCAGGACGTTATAGAAGAGTACCCTCCAGAAAATGGGAAGAGCAGCAAACTCCATGCCAGGTATGTTGTCAAACCTTAACTTAAATATGTTACTCGAGTATAAATTCTTATGTATTCTTCTACACTTGTAAATGTCTGATTATAGATACAGCTGTTTATTATTCTGTATTCTAAGATCTGTTTTCTCCCTAGTACTCAATTTAGGTCTTGATGAAAGACCTAAATAGTTTTTAAGGATGAGGTATTCCCTCTGCCTAAAAGGTATTATATTGTGTGTGCTATTCCCATGAAGGAAATTTTTAAAATTTAAAAGTCATTGAATTGCTTTGATGTGACCCTTTGCATTGTTCTAACTGAGCAGTTTCAATCAAGAAGTCGTAGCTGTTCAAACTTGGTTTTGTTTTGGTTTTTATTCAATGCATATATGGATAGATGGCAGAGGAAAAAGAGTGGTGTTCTAGCTGGTTTTCCTGAAGGCTTAGTGAAACCCAATGTACATCGAGCTAATGGAAAATTATCCCTGTTTATTATTCCTGCCTGACTTCCTGGTTATCATCTCCATGACTCTTAAGAAAGGCGTATAATCTTATAGTTACTATTTCTTTTGGAAATCTATTACCACTACTGGTATTTCATTGCTTGCAATGATGTGCACTTTTCATTAGTGTACTTTAAAAGAAAATTGAGAGAGAAAATCTGATTTTCCTGTGGCAAGCATTTGGTCACACATGTTAAGGTATATATTCTGATACTTACACTTACATTGAAATTGTCTGGGCCTAATAGTATAGTGGAGTCCCTGCTACCTTGTTAGTTTTTTTTAAAAAAGCCTTGTAATATTTTTATTTCAGTGTAGGAACTTGTGAAATAGTGTAACATTACATGGATATTCTCATTCAGGAGTGTATCAGTCTTACATTGCTATAATGCTGTTTACAAAAACTGAAACTGTGAATTCACATTTTAATGAAACCTTTTCATGATGTGCTGTTCAACTCATGTGCTGTATTTGATGCCAATGGACCAGAACTAATAGTCATTAGGATTATAGTGTTCATGTGCACATGGGTCTGATTATTTTGAATTGTGGCTCAAGCATTTCATAGTTTGTCTGATTAATTCTGATTTAGAAAACATAACCATGATAACATTTTCAATAATTCAAAAGGAGAAATACTCTTTTTAATACATAAATACACAACACATAATTTTGTGAAACAAGAAGTAAGCCAAAGTTAGAAGAACAGGAGAACAATAGTGAACCGTGCCATTCCCTAATGGAATTCTTCTGAAAACTTGGGGAAATTACACTGTCAATTTTCAGTACAATAAGGTTGTGGTCTCTTCTTGGTCTGGGAATGTATACCTCTGCTAGTTAGTTCGTTCAAGGGAAAAAAGGCTTTCTCACTTGAGAAAGCCTCTATCTGAGTTTTAGAGTCTCTTAGAAATAATTAAATTACCAAAATTAGATGCAGCTGAGCTCTGGAAAATTAGTTTTATTAGCTAAAAGACTGAATTCTTATTTTAGCTTGTAAAACTAAAGCTACTTGTGTGTAATGTTCTTTATTATCTGACATTGATAATTAACCATATAAATCATAATTGTAATTTCCCTTTGACACCTAGTCCATGGTTTATCTGTATTTAATTAGTTTTGCCTTATGTTATGGTACCTTTATGTCAAAGAAAATTGTCCAAATTTACATCTGTCACTAGAACCTGTAGCTTTTTTTTTTTGCCTGCATCTTGTGGCTTCCATCAGGAAACCCAGAATTTCCACTGCACTTGGATGATTATAGTTCTTCATGACTGATGTTACAGCTTAACAGACTTGGGACGTTTTCACGCTTTGTCATTAGTGCAGCCAAATATCCCTCAAATAAATAAGACCTAAAAGCAATGCAGAACTACCACTATCACAGCAAGTTTGAGTGTACTCATGAAGGCAGCTGTCAAAGAGCAGCTTTGACATTCTGTACTGTTTCAGTTGGATGTCAGCAGTACCCATGTAGTCTTGGGTTAACACAGAAGTTATCTCTGTTGGTCTGGTACTGGCTCTGATATGAACATGCTTAAATGTTACATCATTGCAGAGATGCAAGGAATTTCTGAGAGTTTGATAAGAAAATAGAATAGAGCAGAGGCTTTTGCAAATATTCCAAAGCAAACTAGATTCTGGTATGGATACTGTGCTTTCTGTTTCATGAGACACTGTGATTGCAAGAGACGGCAGAACAAGTAACTGGTTCTTGGATGGTCTGTCAGCTGCCTGCTATGGTATTCTCTGTTCCTAAACATCCTAATAAAAAAAAATATAAAGAAGACTTTCATAAAAACTATCAGTCTGGTTCCAAAAGACGTGTTTCTCATGCAAGGCTTATGTTTTTTTTGAATTCAATAGGGCTGTGTATATACTATCCATTATAGTAACATAGAATTGTTAGGGTTGGAAAAGACCTTTAAGATCAAGTCCAGCTGTCAACTCAGCACCACCACCATGTTCACCATTAAACCATGTCCTCAAGTGCCATATGCAAAGGTTTCACGGATGGTAACTCCACCATTTTTCTGGGCTGTCTATTCCAATGCTTTACAACCCTTTTAATGAAAAAAACCCTCCTAATACCAAATCTAAAGCTCCCCTGGTGTAGCTTGAGGCCATATCCTGTTGTCCTTTCACCCTGACACTTGTTACCTTATCTGGGAGTGAAATTCAGTTTAATAACAGCTCCAGTGTGAAATTGTAATTTGTAAAGAGATTAGAAAGAGGGTTCAAATTTGCATAAAGTTGACATTGTTAGTAGGCATCATGTTTTAAAGGAATTTAATATAATTTTTAGGACAGGTAACCTAGCACAGTAGTAAAATCAAAGCTAGACACAATTTCTTACAAAAAAAGTTTATTCATTTTTTATGCAGTAGAGTAACATGCCTATTTTAAAGCCCTTAGTGTTTCATGTGTGTCCAATTGAGACTTCTTAGAAAAGATGCTTGACTGCTAAAGTACATTTATGAGAAATTCAGCATTTGAAGGAAAGATCAGTAAATTTGACCCTTGCCCTGTATGTGTAGTATAAGACTCTTTGTAGAATAGAGCTTGGGATATTTGAGGAGAAAATGTGTAGTGGCACATTTGCATTAAATCACTATCTTCCTTCTGCTGAGCCTTCCCTAGGAAGTATTGAAGCACACCATCTGCCAGAAATGATCATTCTAAGTTTTCATGCTAATTAAAGCCTTGCAATGAAGTTGACATTATTTTACACTGTCTGTTCCATGTTATACAGGATGTTTGTGAATATTCCTTGTTTAATTCCTGCTTACTAGCTGTCTTTTCTGTAGCCATTTCATCTGCTTGTACTTGCAAAGACAGTTTTTTGTTCAAATTCCATTCTTTGTCTATACAGACATTTAAAAAATGGAGTCACTGATAAGCAGTAGGGTTGTATTGTTCAAACTGGCTTGGAATCAAAATACTTTTTGTATTTCTCTAAATAATGTATAATGCCCTGAGTGCTTTGTTTTATCACTATTCATGAAAGGTTCTGACCTAGCAGCTGATCAGAATTAGATTTTTTTTTCCCTGTTTTTAAAGCTTTACTTTTAATTGTGTATGAATTTGAAGTGTGGAGTTCTAAATACAGAGCTATAATTTTAATCTTTTCTTCTGGCTTGATTTTCTGTTTTCAAGCCCAGCAAATTCCTGGCTGTGCTGTAAGTGCTATTTGTGATTGTAGTTACACCACCACTTCTGTTTGTATTGACGTGGCCACAAACTATTCATTTTTGTAGGTAGGCAAGGCATAACAGTTTTGTTTTATTCTACCAAGATCTCAAGCATGAACTGTTCATATCCAGCTCTTCGTATTTTTTTACATTGTTCAAGCATGTTAAAAAAGAAAAATTCAATCTGGTGGATATGGGGTGGGGTGGAGGAAGAGGTTTTGGTTAGCTTAATTCCTTCATTGGAGAAGGAGGCAGCCCAGTAGCTCTTCCAAATTCTTGTTGAACCCTGTTGCAGAAGATCAAAATGTGGCAAATAACCTGTAAACTAAAGTGTATTTTAGAGACTGGCCCTAAGTATCTACATGCAGATGCAAAGAACACAGTTTCTGTAGCTCTGAAAGTATGCCCAGCTGCATGTTTAACTAGACTTCAGACTCTTAGTTCGAGTACTGTCAGCAGACTTTTTTTCCTCTTGTTTTTCTGTCAGCTCTTTTCCCCATCATTTCAGATAAAGTGCTATCATCTAGCATTGGACTTTGTATTGCTGTGGCAGGGAGTTATTCTAGAGTAGATTAGTTTATCTTGTCATTTAGGATGTTCTGTGCTCTTCAAAATGTCTAATCTTCAAGGCTCTGCGTGTTTGGCTGGGTGATACTTGCATACTTGTCTCGTATAACTGTCCAGGAAAAAAATAAAAATACATTCAGTTTTAACCTTGACTAGTAGCATTGATATTAACAGAGTAACTTCATCAGCATAAAGCTGAGCAGGCTTGCTGTCCTGTGCAGGACCTCATCCTTGGAGGGCAGTACATTTAGGATTTAGCAAGGTGTTAGTCTTGAAGTATAGAGCTTTTAATGACTGAGTTCTGGGTTCCCAAAACTTTTCCTTTTCTCTTAGTGGTATTTCCACAATAAATGAGGCCTGCTGAAGTCCTTGAATTGGCAGTTGAATTGTAAGGGGGAAGAGTTGTCATGGCAGTACTTGGCAAGGAGCGCACTGTTCTGGGATTTGCTTTTTCCTTGTCACAATTTGCAGCCTGATTAGTTTCTGTTTTCCTTTGGATTTTGAGAATGGGGTGGATCAGGTGTTTGGTCAGCATTTATTTTGTTCTAACTAGTGATTTTGAAAATTTTATTTGTTGAATAACTTTAGTTTGTGTTACTTTTTCATATGAGTACTCTGTGTATAGTTACAGCATATGGTTAGGTGCACTTTGAAAATTAAATTAAAAATAAATTTTTCTCAAGATTTTAATATATCAAATAAGTATTTTATATGTTTCCTGTGTGGAGAAAAGTTAAACAATACTGTTTGAGTTATAGAATGCAAGGTAGCCCTTCAGGTATTAAAATAGTTGCAAGATTAACAGGAAGAAGATCGATACCTTTGGTTCCCTTTAAATTTTAGGGTAAGGTAGGGAGGAAATTTTTATCAAACTGTAGAATTTTTAAAGTAAATGTAGTTATGGTTTTGGTTTAATGCCTGAAACTACCTCTTAATATGTATTTTGTTTTCAAAAAAACTGAACTGAACTGTGAGTTTGTGGTTGTATTTCTTTGAGAGAAGTAAGACAAGTGTGTTGAAATTGGGGCTACTGAATATCTTGTTGACTTCTTCCATGCACTGCTAAATGGATTTTTAAAAGGAAGGATTCCTTAGATGTTGCCAATACTTTCTGCTTTTTGTCACAAAATTTCCTATTCTTTCTCTTGATGTGTCCTGTTCACACGTGCACCTGCAGATCTGACCTTTGCTGTCTCCGAGGTGGAGCAGAGCTCCCCACTAAAGCTGGTAGATGTTTGTGGTCAAAGGAATGCTGTGTCCTGTAAGTAGAGAATAGCTAATGTTATCTGCTTACATTCAGTGTCAAATCCTCTTATCCTTTGACTCTGTTTTGGCATGTCTGCCTTTTGTTTTAAACCCCTCTGTCCATCATTGGGTTCAGATTCTTCTGTTGTGAAGTTCTACTTCACCCCTTTGTTTCTATTTGATGATGACATCTCCGTCACTGCTTCGTGGACATAGATCTGCAAAACCAAAGCTGCAGTTCATGAGTTTTATGGAGATTTTGGAAAACTGTCTACAGGTTACAGTCGTTGGAAACCTGCCCCTATAGGCTCTTGGGAGAGGCAAATGAAGGAAACAGGACATTGTCTCAAAAAGAGAGACCATCTCTCCAGTATTGGAGATGAATTAATTTACAGGCCTTCAGCTTCTGAGCAGAGGAATTGAAGTGCCATAGAGGATGGTCACAGTTGTATTATTGTTTGAAATTAATTGTGGGATTGGGACCTTTTTGGTGATGAATGACTTGCCAGGGAAACTTGAGCTCAAGTTCCTCAAAAGCCCCAATCAAAACTAGCTGATGTTATTTTTCAAAAACTTCCTGAAAACTTCTGTCTTTTCAGATTGTTTCCTCTTTAAGCAGAGGAAACTCTATGTAGTGGAAATTTTCTTGAATTACTCCTTCCATCTCACCCAGAGTGCCTCTTCTACCTTTGCTGGTTCCTGGTCTCTTTTGTAAAGATTATGGAGTGCTCTATTCAGTTGTACCAAGTACTATACTGCTTACTCAGCTTGCCTCATGTCTACATGTGACTATTTTTGTTTCTGCCCCTTTTATACTTAAAATAGTAGTTAAATATTACATGGGGGAATATACTCCTAATGCTTGCTTGAAATATCCAATGCAGGGAGGTATCTGATGCAATAAGCTTCTTAAATTGCAGTAAGGGAATATACAGGGAGGGAAATTCTTCCTCCATACTATCATCTTCTTCACTACTAAAGCAAAGGATTAACATTCCTGTGCTTCAGTCCAAATACATATTCCTGAAAGACATAACCAGGTGAAAAAACATACTTTGTGAATAAACTATCCTGACACTTAGATGAATTTAAGATATATTGATGGAGACTGTGATTCTACTGAGCATCTGTCAGTGTTTGGAGAATATGCATATTCATTTCATAAGCTTAAATTGATTTTGAACACTTAAAATTTTGTGAAGCTGGGTTCTGAATAACTGCACAGCAACTAAAGCACTGACTATAAAGAGTTGCCAGCTGTAGGTATAAGGCAGCAGGCAATAGCAACATATAAACAGGTTTGTAGAAACAGTGACTGTTTTGGATAAGCAATAGTCTTGCCGCCCAACCACTACTTTCACAGCATAGGTTTTGGGATAGAAGATTTAAGAAGGGCTTTGAAGGACAAAATTTTGGATCTGGTAATCCTAAATGTTAAGAAAAATAGAGGAAAAAGAATGGAGATGCCTAGTCTGAGCTTTTGAACAAATTGTAGAGACAGTATTGTACATGGTGCAGAAATTGAAATTCTTTTGGAAGAAGGTAGAAAAATGAGTGTACATTTCTCAGCTGCAATAGATAAAATGGAGTGAGTTGGAGGGATGCAGATTGAAGTGGTTAAGAGGCTGTAACCTCTCTGCTGGGGGATTCTGAACAGGTGGGAGTAAATTGTGATTGCATTTAATCCAAGGAAAAGTACATTATATCTTTTCTTGAATTTTAATTACTGACGAGTCCCTACTGTTCTTGTGTGAACTGCAGGTCATTACACAGTTAGTCAGAGCCGTTTGCACTTGTTTCCACTGGTGTTTGAATGAGTCATGTCCATAGTGCTGTGCAGCTGTAGACAGGAAGGTGGAATGCCCTTAGGAATGTAGTAGGAGTGTGTGTGTGAAGCAGAAGCTGCTGGGGGATAAAATCACTGGGTCTTTTACTCTAGTTTACAGTACAAATAACACCAGTCTGCACTACATATACTTAAACACACCATGTCCAGCATGCTGAAACTTGCACCTTCATACTTAAGTAGTAGAGTATTTCAAAAATCTACATAGATGGAGAGATTTCCAAGACACAAATTGAAGAAGGCATTTGATCCCATCTGGTCGCTTTGTAGCAGTTGTGTCTGTGTTAGTAGCCATTCAGCAGCTTGGTGCATTTTCAGTTTCTCTGACTCTCTTTGAACTTCTCTTGTCTACTCAGATTTGGCATTGGCACCATTGGTGTTGGAACTATTGAGAAGATAGTTCTTCTCATGATCACTCTTTCCATGTAGTAGAAAGGAGATGCTTTTGAAAATGTCCCCAGCAAAGATTACTTTAGACAAGCAAACATATTTTCATACATCAAATCCTGGCAAGTTGTCCTAGTGTTTTTCCCACAAGTACCTTTATAAAAGGGTGAAGTAGCACAATGTTGCTTCAGAGCCATTCAGCAGTTTCCACCACTTCAAGAAATCTATATGGGAAGCTGAATGATTGCAAGGATTTGGGCATCTCTGATTATACTGTTGTGTCTGCACTTAAATTTTGTTAAAGTTACCACAGCTAATTTATAATTGTAGCCGATATGTCTGTGAGGGTGCCGAAGGCCTGGAAGAAACAGATGCTTAATATGGCTTAGTCTGTCATGGTCTCTGTGTTGCAGGATTCTTTACAGCAACAGCAATGAGAGGAGGTAATATGCAGTGTTAGTAAAAGGTGGAGGTTTTAGTAAAATCAACAGCTAAAGATTACAGGTATCTGCTTAAAGGTTCTGTATTTCAGTGATGCTGTGGAGACCTATTGGCCGAACCTCAAAGTCTGAAAAGCAGACTGTACCTCAGTTACTGAGGTTCTGGATGTTCTCCTGCACCCACTGAACTGAGCGGTTTATGCTGGAGTTGAACTCCAGGAATTGGCTTTTCAATTACAGCATTGATTATCAGTACATAAAAATTTTATCAAATATTTTCAAAGAGTGACTAGTTAACTGGATATTAAAGTTTTCTTTACCAAATTTTCATGTATTGTTGCTCATTGTCTTCAAATCCGTGCAGGATTGGAAGTTGGCAATACGGCAGTATTAAGTTTGCCATACCAGCAGTACGATTCCAGTTGCTTGTAGGGATTTTTTTCTTCCTTTTAGCCAGTGACAGTTGATGTTGACAACTTCAAAAGGCCTTTTTTTTTTTTTTTTCATTTTTAATTCTTCTTGCACATTTTAATGTCATTTAGAAGTGTTTTCTCATCTCGATCAGCTTTAGCTCTATCTTGAAGGAGTCTACATACAGTGATAATCCCTTTTCTCTGAGAAGTTACACTGGTTCTCACAGTGGTCAAAGGTACCAGTACTTGGTCATAGAGAGTCAATTCCAACCAGTCTGACACCAAACTCTCCATTGTCGCAACAAATGTTGCTATGGGAAGAAGGAAGCAAAAGAGCAGCTGCACATTTTCTGTTGTCTTGTCTTCATCTGCTTGTGGGGTCACTGAAGCTTCACACCTGACTTGCAAACTCTGTATTTTCTTGGTAGTATCAACAAGAAACCTATACATGGAAAAGAAATAGTTCATCATTCTAATAAGAAATTTGAAGCTGGACTGAAAAGAATTTGAGATTGTTTCCCAGGACTACTAGGGAGAGATTAAAGGGTTATATGTCTGTAAGATCAGCCAGCAGAGAAAAAACTGATGTCAGATGTCAGTCTCTAGAGAGAGTGTGTTTCTGGCTAGGAAGGCCTCAGACTCATGAAGGTGCAGATTGTGATGACTGCTTTCTTTGAATGATCAGTTGTTGGAGGAGTGTTTATGCTGCCACAGTTTCCACACAGACTTGTGCATGTGGAGGAGGGTCAAGAGAGGATTTATACAACTCAGGAGAATTACTTAATTGCATGTATCAGGTGCTTTTTCATCTTCTTTTTTGTTACTATGAGCAATAAAGTGCTGGAAAGGGATTTTGTTTTGTCATGAAATGAAGTGATAGAGTCTGGCAGCAAAGTGAATACCCAAAATAGATGTGGAAATGTGTTTGCATCCCTTTCTTAAATTCCTTTCTGTAACAGAATGAGCATGAAAAGAGCATGAAGCCAGTACTGGGTGTCCTACTGCATACTTACCCAGCACCTTAGCTTGAGGTGTTCTGAAAACTTCTGTATTCCAGGTGACATCATTCTGTATTAAATATGCTTTTTGTCTGAGTGGAAGTAGGTCTTATCTAATTATTAAGAAGCCAAAATGTGTAATAAAATCCAGTCTGTGAACCCACAGTTTACGCAGTACTGGCTGACTTATGTGCAGACTCTAATACATAAGGATTGTAGGTAAACAGGTGCAAATGAATACAGCTGTAAAGTCAAACATACTGTGAAGATAACTGTTAGCACTGCTTGAAAGGATATTAAAATCTGATGAAGATGAAGAACTTCATATTATTGAAACAAACCATGAGTTGAATTGATTTTAAGAGATGGTAGAACCATTATCTGTCATCAGATCTGGTAGTTACCTGAAAGTATTAAATTTTTTTCTGCAGATCACCTAATGCAAGAAGTAAGAATGTGGGTTCACCATTTTTTATTAAGATTCTTTGGGAGAGAACATGGAAAGCAAAAGAGGTGCTTTACATTTTTAAGTTCATGCTATTACAGGACTCCTTCACTGCGAGCGTATGGCATAAAGAAACACATCATCATTGCTAACAGAGAGCTGACATTCAGGAGTTAGTTTTATTTTGTTGGATTCTAGTTATTTGAGCTAACTGTTTAGTCTAGTTTTCTGCATATCATATGTGACAGGGCTGTGGTGGAATCAAATGACAGGAAAGTTAATTTTTACTATTAGTTACCGCAGATCAAGGAAAGTTACCATTCCTTGAAAATAACTTCAAAAAATTAACACAAAGATGAAGGCTTAGACACCAAGGGAAGATGGGGAGAGAGCAGGGTAGATCTGCTTGGAGACAGGTATCTGAGGTGAACATCTTTCTATATGACCTGTACTTGTGGTGAATTACAGGGTTTCTACATTTTGTTGTGGGACAGCTCACCAGATAAAATATTACTGTACTTGTGATGATACTTGTTACAGTATCTTTTAGTATCTGTAGCATCCATTTCCTAAAGCTACAAATTTTCAAAGCATTTCTGTTGTGTGAATGCTGAAGGAAATATAGGTCACTTCTTTCCCCACTCTCTTCTGGATTTCCTGCTTTATATAGCAGTAAATAAGCTGTTTTATCTTAAAGCTTTTCTGCCTCTTTTCATTTTGCTTTGGCTTGATCTGTGCTAGGGATGATTTGCGTTGTACCACATGGTGGGAATAGTGGAGTCTGTGGCAAGGCTGGTCTGCAGGAGTGGAGGTTGGAAATGCAGACCATAACAAAACTTGCTGGCTGACAAAGTAAGCAGGTTTGTTCTTTTAGAGTGCATTGCACATGCAGTGCTGGTAGACTCTTTGTCCTGAAAGATTCCACAGGCAAGTAAAGAACTAAACTGCAAAGTTTTTCAAAAGCACTTTGTACTGGCACAACTTCCCACAGATCATTTGAATGTGAGAAGAATTCAGCCATCCTTAATGACTTTGCTGAACTGGTTAAGAATGGGATTTTTTTTTTTCGAGTCAAATTGCAAAGTGTTGAGAATGACAATGTCTCTTGGATTTGGAAGCTTCCTTTTCTTTTTCCTCTGTGCTTCAACCCCTGTTTTCTCTGGTATATTTGTACATATTTTATGCTTATACAGTTACCAAGCTGCCCCTTCTATGTATATTGCATAGGAAAAAGTTTCAAATGGTCCAAATTCTATTTCCATTCCATTTTCTGGATTTTTTTTTTTTTAATTAAATGGAGAATGGAACCTGACCCTTGATAAACATCAGGATTATGTGAAACAGTAACACATGGTACAGTCTGAACAGCTGAGTACCATCATTTTATGGGCAAGGCTGAGAAGGGGAAGGGCTCAGTTTTGCCTCTCTGTAGGATTAAAAGCTGTTAGGGAACCAGACTGAAAAGAAGATAATATCATAGTTTCAGATGATATGCAGTTACATTCAAAATAACATAGGGAATTTAGAGACTGTTTTCTGGATTGGTTAATTCCAGAGTAACCCCATTTGTACATTTCTGAAGCTGCTTATTAGGGTTCCAGCATTACCTCATTGTACCAACTTCCACCAAAGAGTGTTCTGTTTCTAAATTTGGAGGGTGTATGTTGTCCGTGTGGCACACTTGATTGCTTTCCCAAGCCCCTGATCCTCTCTAAGGCTGCACAGTTTCCATTGTGCCTGTTACATGTTTGTATTTAAGGGCAGCACCGTGTATGTCATCCCAGGGTCTGTAGCAAACATCCAGTCACATATTGCAAACTCTGTTAACCTGCTACTTCTCAAACAAAAACAAATACACAAAGTGCTTTGAAACATAAATAAAAATAAGCATATATTTTATAGAAAGAGTTGTAATTGATCACAAGACTCTTCACTTAGGCTTCTGTGCCCTTTGCCATCTGTTTGTATAGAAAACGTGTGACGAGATCTTTTCTTTATAAATTAGTGCAATGACTTGATTATCTGGCTTTCAGATAATTGTGATTCTGAATTGATGATAACTTTGAGAACTTTTCTTTGTACATACAAAAAGTGAATGTTTTACTTTCTATTTTCTGTTAGCAGTGCCCTCTCACTGCTATCAGAGTAGCTTAAATGGGAAAACATACAAGCAAAGAAATAAATTGAAAAGTCATTGAGAGAGCTCTCTTTTAAATTTATTTTGAATATTTTAGATGGGCTGTAAGTATTTCAGCTATCCGCTGAAATTGCAAAATTGGTTTTGATTTGGTTAAAATGGTGTAATTAACTTTATTCCCCAAACTGATTACTGTAGGCTGCACAACATATCCTTCTAGAAGAAATCGATTATTTATATATTAGTTAAAACATAGATAACATAGGCCATATAGCTCTAACACACAGCTTTTACCAAGGATTTTAATGTGACCTCGTAGTCTGTAGCTCATATGAATGTGTCTCTTCAGTATGAGGTTATATTTGGACTCACCATTTTTTTGTTTGTTTGTTTTTCTGTCCTTTCTTCCTCACTCCTTGCCCTGTTTTCTTACAGAGATCAGAATATTCTGGATCCTACTTTGGAATATGTTAAGGTAAGGTACCATTTCTTACCCTCAAAATATTTTACTTGGTGTATATACCCAGGACTGCCAGAGCATTTCAGTCATTTGTAGTTAACTAGTACAGCTGTCATCTTTTGCTACAGAGAAACTAATTATACATGTCAGACTGTTTTCTTAATTCTTTGTGAAATACTTGTGGGCATTGTGCTTTGGGTGTGGATTGCAATTTTATGTTGGGGCTTCTTTACACTTACATGGTGACTACATGAATTTCTGCTTTTGTTAACAGATTAAAAGAATCTGTATTTCTTGTGTTTGGATTTCTGGAGAAGTAAAGAAACACATCTGAAAATTAAAAATGTCAGATTTAGGTTTATTATTTTAACAATATACTTACTTACATTACAGTTAAAAATTCACTTTCAGTCCAAAAAGTAACTGGAATCCCAGCAAAATTATGAGTTCTGTTTTTCTTTTGTGCAAGATCAGAGTGTGTATTTTGTTAGAGTAAATAAAAAGTACTCTGGAGCATTCATAAATTTTATTCAAAAATCAATCCTGGACTGGCAATATAGAAACTTTGGAAGAAGCCTTGGGGATGTGATTCTGTACTGAGAGTCTCTTGTAGTGCTGTAATTTCTACTGAGTTAGTACCTTTTGACATGTTAAAGTGAACATTGTTTCTCAGAACCTTGCAAGGACCTGACTTATATGTTGTGTCTCTCAACAATGGCCTTGTCTAATTGTTGAGCTTTTTCCCTTATCTTTTAGAAGACTCTAGTTTTCTGAGGAGTATCAGATAAACACAGGTTATCCTTAACATAGGATATTTCAGTAGCTGTTCTTGAAAATCTGAATTTCTCAGATACCTGAATTTCTGCTACAGGTTAGGGTTCGGGTGAGGAAGAGTCTGAGGAGAACCTGTCTGGGTTTTGCTATTAGTGCTGAGAATTAATTCATCTGAAAGTGTGGCAGAGTTGTCTGCTGGACTTTCTGCCTAGGGTTGGGGCAGATGTAGGAATTGGGGTTTCGAAGAAGAGGAGGGGAAGGGAAGAGCAGAGCACAAAGGCCCATGGAAAAATGACAGCCAGAGGACTCTCAGAACAGCTGCTGGATTTCTGCTCTGAACAGTTAGCTTAGTGTTGTGAGGTCCCTGGCCTCAATCCCAGCCTAAACTTGGGATATGGTAAAGTAGCAGAGAGAGAGAGAAGGCCAAAAGCCTTCTCAAGAGTACCATAGAAGAGGGTATGCCGGAGGCAACACTGTGGTGGACATGTTAATTGCTCTGTTTAATTTACTCTGTATCTTGCACTATGCTGCATAGAGTATGCTGTTACAGTTTTAATAATATGACCAAGTAGAAGGCAGAGGTATCATGTGCCAATTCATCAATATGTGTGTCTTGTCTTGTTGAAGCAAGTTCTGTATTATAAATGTGGTTTCTGATCTTTTCAACTTTTCTAGTAGAAGCTTGTCTTGGACTCTTGTCAGTAGCAGTGGTGCTAAGCTTATTTATTAAAACTTTGATCTTGAGGAGGAAAGCCTGGGGAAACGAGACATGTGAGGGAGAATACGAGGGTTACCATCCCCTTCCTTCTCCTTCCTTTTTCAGTTTTTCCTGTCTATATTCCTGCCTTTAGTGGACTGATTTAACCCTAGTTCAGTGGTATTATAACAGGAGTTCCAGTCAAGAAATCTCAAACAACAGCTTTGAAAAATATGCAGAAATCTTTTTCAGATAAATATAACCCCAGAAAACCTTTTTGTCTGTAAAAGTCTGGGGTACTAACAAAACTGATTCCAGAAATGTGTTCTTACACAGAAAATGGTCATTAATGCCAAGAAAGGAAGACTCATCAGTAATTTGTTATCAATTAACTCTAACTGTAGAAGTGCCTGTATTCATACCAGTAGGATCTGGGACCCTCTTTGCTGGCTTAAGTTTCAGCAAGTGTGTGTTCATTGTCTTCTATAACTTATGTTAACTATTATGTTAATGTTTATAAATTTTCTAAATTCTTGAATAAATGATAGTGGCAATGTTAAGTCAGGAATAAACTGTTAAACACTAACCTACTCATGCTGAAAAAATAGATTTCTGTAGCATCTCACAATGTTTATACCTTCCTTGCCATTGGCACAAGACTGTTTGATATATAATCTATGCATATGTAGTTTGAACGAGCAGGTAGGCTTTGACAGATGGTGCTTAAATGGTGAAAAGATACCTTTAAGTGAAGAAGAGATAGTAAGAGAAGAGGGAGAAAGCAACAAGAGCGCTTTTGGGAATCATATTTTGCTGATTCAAGATACTGAAGTTCTGAGCAACAGATTTATATTTCTGATATGCAGAAAAATATAGTTAATATTGTCTCTCAATAGAGAAGTGTTGATTTACCGACTGAAAACATATAAACTGGAGTATGAAGCATGTATGATGCATCAGGCATACCTAAGAACTAACACTGAAACTAATTGTACACAAAGTCTTGATACTGATTCTCATGTTGCTATTCAGACTGTAAAGAGAAGAGAGACTGTGGATTAATTTGCCTAGTAAAAAATTGCATTATCTTGAAAGTAATACATGGCATCAGTTTAAGTTGTATTTGGGTAGTTTTGGTGCTGCTGGGTTTCCCCGGGAGTTACAGTCCCAAACAAACTGTACTGTCAAGGCCCTGAGGGCACTAATTGTTTTTAAATGTCCTGGCCAGCCTCACTCAGGACCTCCACCCACACCCACTGAGCAAGGGCTCCACCAGGCTGGGGCCTTCAAACCCTGCCGGAGTTGTTTGATGGGTGTGCCTGCCCCTAGTCCTGTTTCTCAAGTGCTGTGTGGGGAGCCCTGGACAGACCTTAGACCCGGACTGTTACCTGTCTTGCCTGAGGCTCCCTGGAATGTGATAGGACCTGTTGGTGTCATCACCCTGCTCACTTTGTCTGCATCTTGGTGCTGCAGGACTGCACCTTGTTGGAAGCACGTTGGGTCACCCTTCCTTAGGGAGCAGCCCCACTCCTGTTGCTCCCTGACACACTACTTGGAGGCGGCTGTTTTGAAAGATACAATATGTTCAAAGAGGTGCCATTCTCATAACTGATCCGTTTTATCAGGCTGCACAGTCATACCTATTCTTCAAGACAAGCAGCTAGTTTTAAACTAGCTAGATTTAAAAAGTAATTTTGCCAAAGGAAGCTGGGCACAGAGCAGACCCTGAAGCTTCATAGTTGCAAATTAGCACTGTTTCCTGAAGTGTTGCAAACATGCTACTGGAGTTTCTTATGAGTCCCATAGGAAAGATAATTAATACTTGTTTAGAATGTGCTCCTGCTGGGCAGTGATCAGCATCTCTTCAAAACTGGCTCTGGTGTAAATAGAATGCAGAGAATTCATTCGGGCTTGAGGAAGAGTAACACCAGTGTGCTGATTCATAGTGAAAAGAATAGCATCATGTTTGTTGTGGCAGTAGTGACTACAGGCAGAGAGACTTGGTAAACTTTGAAGCTGAGTGTATCAGTTTGCTTTTAACAAACCTTTCCTTAGCGAAATCAGGTGACTAAAAGTAATACAAATAAATCCTTGTATTCAGAAATACTCTGAACAGAGGAAAGGCAAAATAAATTGTTTTTCTGCTGTTTTCTTCCATTCAAGATACAAGACAGAAAAGCACTAGTTATAATGCCTTTTTTTTGTTTTGTTTTTAAGAGAAAGTTCTCTATAGTTGCAGTATGGTTTCTAATTCTTTAAATTAGAGCTCACAAATGGCAGTTTGCTACATGTTGAATATTGATGTATTAGTTCATTCGATATATAAAGAAAGCTAATTATGCAAAAGCAAGTTCTAAGAGGGGGTGGGGTAAGTACTGATTTGCTGGAGTTGGAGAACTGAAGTGTCCATATGGCTTCAACCCTTCCTTTGTCTACACAGTGCTGCTGAAACCATGGTCACAGTTAAATGGCTCTTTCAGAAAAACCTTTTATGGTAGAAGTGAAAACAGGCCAGACTGCTTTGAGTCAGACTGCTACCCAAGTCATGAAAGAGATTTAGGGACACAATAGCACGTTGTACATTCTGTGAGATTTTTACAAGTTTTATGAGCCAAATAATAGATCCATTGGTAGTTTCTGCAGGTTCTTCCCACACCCTGAGTCTGCACATCCACAGAACAGACTCCTGCAGCAGGGGAAAAAGAATCAAATGCTGGCAGATTTGAGTGTGTCAGAGAACTTTTGTGAGTCGTTTTGATCAAATTCATGTGAACTAAAGATAGCTTTCTGTCCCATTCCTATTCACTATAAATACTTTAGGTTCTTTTTATAGGAGTCTGTGCTGTAATCATTGAAGCTATATCAGGGTGAAAAGGGAAAAAAAAAAAAAAACCAAATCAAAACTAGATTTCTCTCTTCCTTTCATGGAAACCTTTTGAGCCTTTCCTGTGGAAATAGTGCTTAATAATTACAGAAATACATATCAGTGATGAATTGATGAGTATTACTATGGCCTGAGGTTTTGGAGTTATATTTTAATCCATTAGTGGAAAATTACAACATTTATGACTGATTGTCTGCTCAGCATGGTCATGAGGGAAGTTTATATTTAGATTCAGACTTGAAAAAACTGTTGCTGGCCTAAGGAACTTACAGCTGCAGAAAGACATTGTCTTGTGAAGTTCTGATGTAGTATTGTTGTTTGTCTCAGCCCCGTGGTGTTGATTTTTTTCCCTATTTTTACAGCTCCTTGATTTTGTTAGAAAGCAAACTGTCATAAAAATTACTGTCATTTATCATTGCTTTGGTTAATGCAACTGAAAATAAAATTTTGATGTCATTCCAATGTGTTGATTTTTATCTGTAGCTTTGCAAGACAGGACAATATTTTGTGGGTTTAATTCAACTTTAGGGAACTTGGATCCGGTGAAGGGATTTATTGATGCACAGTTTATATAGTTAATTGCACAAATTCGTAACACTGTGGATGCCAATGTGTGGGTGTTTGACTCACGTTGTTCTTTTGGCTATGCCAAGAAGATACTATGGGAAGAGAATTATCAGAAGCAAGGTTTGTATTTGTGTGTATGTAAGTTTGGGAAAGTTTAGGAAAAAATCTGTGTCTGTGTGACAAGTTGCCACAGTTTGGGAAACAATTCTTCCTGATGACAATGAAATTTCATTGCAAAAAGCCTTTTTTAGACATGGCAATGTATTAGAGAAATCCCCACCTCACTGGAAAAGTTGCCAGCTACAGTGTATTGCTGTTCATGCTGTATGTCACTCTCCTGCGGAGACTTGCCTGTTGGGATGCGAGCTGGGACTTGTGAGCAGAAGGTTTGTTGGGTTTCTGCATTGTCTGAGAGTGTTATGCATTAAGTATCTGAGCTGGAAGGAATGCCTGACACTTTAAGGCACCGTGTGATCAGGAGGTTCTTTTTGGATCTGTGGGATGGTTTGGGGATTTATTTTTTCCCACACTTTTTGCAACTGCAGCGAGGGCAACAATATCACAGAAGGTGGAATTATGAGAGGGAATGTATTTTGATGAGGAGAAAAGGAGTATGCCCATAGGACTGACTTGGCACTTTACACATCTCTTTGTCATTACAGGTTCGTCATCCAACTCAAAGATCATCAGTACTATCAGTAACGTTTCAGTCAGAGTTTTTTTCATGTTTCTATACTTAGCAGGAACTGAAGCTTCACAAACATAATTCCATAGGAGTTACCTCTTGTATGCAAGCTGTATAATTCAGAAATATAAGGTTCTGATAGAGCCACTCTGATGTTAAATACATGTAATTTTCTGTCTAACAAGAAAAACTTCCGATTTGATTCTGGATGGGTGGTTGCTGGTTATCCGCTGCCCTCTGCTGGAGAAGAAACACTGTAACTGGATTTTTTTTTTTTTTAAAAATCGAGTCATGGCTATTAAAATCATATTTTTCATAATAATTTCATTGTAACTTTTGTAGTAGCCTGACTATTGGAAGTTGGTATCTTATTTCCTCAAGAGGCCCAGAATGGAGGTGGGGGGAGAATTTTTCCCCTCCTCCCTGTCATTACTGCACAGAACTAGGTCCTGGAGGGAACTTGAGAATTGTTTTGTTTTTTGGGGGATTTTTTGTTGTGGTTTTTTTTTTTTTTCTCACGGTGAGAATTTTGCCCTGTTTATTTGGAGTTAAAGAATATTTGTTTTGATAGAATGCAATTATCAGTAATTAGTGATGGAATTTTACACCCAGGTTTGAGTATTTTCTAATGCTGAGTTTTGTTTGACCAACGGGCTCGTCTCTGAAAATATGGTTGAGTGAGCAGTTCTGTAATCTGTAGGGTGCAAAGTGATGAGTGAAATCTAAACCCGTGTTTACAGTGAACTGTGCAGGAAGTGTGATTCTACAGCTCTGCCAGACAGTGCACCCTCAGTGTACTGTCCTAGTTCATGGTTCCCTAGTAGAGAGAATCCCAAGTTAGCTTGTTACTAACTTGTTTGGAGCTTTTTGCTCTTTCCCGGTCCCCAGTTCCTCAATGACCTGATTAGCTCTAAGAGCTGTGGTATTTGTTGTTTTTTTTTTTTTTAATGAGTGGGTTTTTTTTCTTTGGGTAGTTGGTTTGTTTGTGGGTTTGGGGCATGGGGGTGGTGGTTAAGCATATTGTGAAGTGGGATTTTTTTTCCTTTGTGAATGATAGTCCTTGTATGAATTGAGTCTAGTGGATAGTGGGTTTCTAATTATTCTGACCTTAATTGTGAAGTCTTTTAGTAGTGGTTTTTGCATTCCCTTCTCCTTATGCTGAAATGGAGTTTAGGGTGTTTATCTTATGGAGCATCTTCTGTAATGCTGAGTATGCTCTGGTAAATACAGAACACTGATAATTCAGGAAGCAGTGAGCTCTCTTTGCATTTTAATGGTTAATCTTACATCCTATCCCACGGTGGATTCAACCCTGTTAATGTCTGTATTCTACTTCTTCTATTATTACTCATTAACTCTTAAGTGTTGTCTGGTCTGGAGCCATCAGAAGCCACTACACGCACTGAGTTTTGAGTTGAAAACTCTGTAAGTACTTTGCACTAATTTCCTTGGCACCAGTAGTAATATTAGTGGCAGTAACTACTTAGTTGACCTTTTCAATATCTTTGTTAGATGATCAGTAATTATTATCAAGTCTTATTTATAGATGAGAAACGTAAGCAGGAAACTTCTGAAACTGAAACACAGGATAGAAGTTTTAAGTTACAAAAAACTATTCTTATTTTATCTCTAGCGATCTTGTGAAACTTGGATTTAAATGCATTACCATTGTTCTCCAAAATATTAATACCAGTGGCTAGTATTGTCAAATGCTGATAGTTATCATAGAATCACAGAATAGTTTGGTTTGGAAGGGACCTTAAAGATATCTAGTTCCAAATTACTGCCATGTGCAGGGACACCTTCTTCTAGACCAAGCTGCTCAGACCCCCATCCAACCTGGCCTTGAACACTTAAACGTTGCTATTGATAATATACTCAAGTCAAAATGTCTGTGTCAGTGAAAGCAAATACTAGTACATGGTGACGTGCATTAACTTTTCAGAGAAAGAAAGAAAAGAGGAAAAAAAAGGATGTTTTTTACTTTTAAGACATTGTCTGATTCACCTTGTTTTGTGATTGTTGAAGTGACTAACCATTTCTGACAAACAGTATTCTCATGTACTGAATTAAGCAAAGGTGTGGTCATGGACCCAATCCACTGCATTGTTCATTTGCCAGAGAAGAACGTGCTATTCCCCACAAAAGTGGTACCTGTGGGGAAGCAGGAAAGGTGTCAAATTATAATATTACCATACCTCATTTTTTATGTATCATCTGTATTGTACATTTTATCTATCTTGGTAAGAGCAACCCCATGCATAATGAAAAGGCTGTAAGGGTTTGAGTAGAGGCTAAACAGTAAAATGCCTAAAACTTAATCTACTTGTAAAGTGAGTTTGGGTTTTTTTCAGTTTTCAATTTTTGTGCAAATACTTGTGTCAATTGACACAAAGAGAAGAAAAATTTATCTTTCTGTCTGTGTGATGACATCAGCTGGAATTCTTACAGCTTACAGTTTTCTTTTATATGTATATATGAATAGGTGTGTATATATAGAAAAGACATGAGTGCCACACATAATTTTACTCCTTTTCCTGTGAGGTATTTAACTGTTAATAACATCTGTTGATCTTTTTGTAACTGTTGCTGAGCTGTGTCTCTTGGAATACTTATTTTTCTATAGATTTTGAGCTTTCAGGATTGTTTCACAGGAACTGTGTTAGTGGTGATGTTGGGTCCTTTTCATAGATTTGAAGATGGACTAATAGCAAGAGCTCACTGGGGCATGAGAATATTTACATTTAACTCCTTCACGCAACACCTTACTGGTTTCTTTCAATGTCTGTAGTCGTATGAGCCACAAGGGGGAGCGAGTATATAGTGTGTGTGGAAAGCAGATCATTATCATCAAGCACTCTGGGTCCTCTTACCGATAAAGCCTAGGGAGGTAAAGCTCCTAATCTCTCAGAGCTGTGTTTATAGACAATAATTAGAGTAAGACTGGAACACCGTGTGTGATCTGTACATCTTGCCTCTTTGTGGAGACACACTGTTTAGAGTTTAGCCTGTGGAGAGGGCAGCAGAAGGAGCACTGTGCTGTCAAAGGAGTAGGTTGGTCTGATAGTTTTGTATGTCGGGTACTTCTGGAAAATAAGCATCTACACAATAATGGGGTATAATGTTATTATGGCTGTCTGGAATACTCAGAGATAATTTGCCTCCATGTCCTCAAATCCTTGTGTTAGTAAACATTGAAAGGGTGGTAAAGACTTTTGAAAAGCTGAGCTCAGACAGAGCCCAAGTGATTTGCAAGTTTTATCTTCGAGTGCTACACATCTAAAATTTATGCTCTCTGTATAAAAGTAAAGTATTTTAGGATATTGAGGAGTTTTAGATAAATAGCTGATATTTTAAGGGCTTACCCCAGTGAAATAACAGAATTTTTCCATGTTTGAATTCTATTTGAAATTGGTGTAAATCTCACACAAACAAGCACTTTGACAGGCCGGGGGAGGATTTCCAAAACAGAAGTCTGGAGTCAGCAATTGTGTTAGTCGCCTTTTTTTAAGTGTAAGAGAGCTCTTGTATGCTGACCAACAAAGCAAGTTAGACTAATGACCACTACGTCAGCAGGAAAGAGAAGAGACTATTAGTCATAAACTGTGAACTTACTCTGAATGAAAAGGAACTTTGTTCCTTTTTTTTTTTTACAATGCAAGGAATAAATTGAAGGGAAAACAGGTGAGGTGTTATGAGGTGTTAAAAAATGGTTTCACGTTTGTACATGGCTTGGCAGACAGATGGAGCTCAAGAATGCATATGGTTTTCAAGTTTTTGGTTGCATCAGTAAAACCTGCTGGGGGGTTCATAATAGGAAGGTGGCTAGTAGGAAAGCCAGACCTGCTGCCAGATACCCTTGGAAAAATCTGACCTTTTACAGCTAAAGCATAAAAATCTCAAAGGTATTTGGATGTCTTAAAGTGCAAGTTAGGACCTAATGGGGAAGCTCATAAGCAGGTTGGGTGTTTATTTCTTGTAGCTGCCAATCTGGGTTTTTCTGTGAGGCACATTTTCAAAGAAATTTATTCAAGCAGCAGGGTAAACTAAATGGATGCAAATTCTCTTTCCTCACTATTCCTGTACAACTGCAGTGTATTTCTGAGACTGCCTCATGGAACCATGATAAAGAGGAGGAAGAAATTACACTGACCTCTCCCGTACCACACCTGTGCAATTCAAACAAGTGTAATTACAGCTGCAGCTCTATCTGTTTATTTATGATCAAAAGCTGCACCAACAACAGTTTGCAGGAAGTGAGGTTATACAAGAAAACATGAAAGAGTCAGTTCTGTTAAGAATTGACACAGGAATGGTTGGACATGAGCTAGGTGGTGGCACTTTATGAGCTTGTAGACATATGAGTTAGGAACAAATAAAAGTAAGCTACACTTTCTTGTCATCCCCTTTCTTCCACTTATTCTACAGTTTAAAAGGTGTCCAGCTGTAAACAGTTGAGCACTACCTGTATTTGGAGGCATCCCCCAAAGAGCTTTGTTAGAGGTGATGGGCCATATCTGAAGGACTTACTACTAAAACTAAATGGTAGCGGACATTGTGAAGATTATGTCTGTATGGACAAATTATTTATCAGTTGTCCCTGTTTCCTGACTGTTCTTTAAATTAAAAAGAACAAATAACTAGTTATAGAGAAAAGTCTTATGTATTAAACAAAGGAAGTTTCAACTGAAGATTTAATTTCTTTGATTTTCTTTGGGTTTTTTTCTTTCAAGTTTTATTCATATTGTACCTTATTACAACCTTAGAGATGCCATTTTGTAGGCATAGGGACTCAACGCCCTGGTTAGATGGTGCGTGTAATCGCGGGACGTGTCCGTGTCCCGTGTGACTCCATTAGGTCAGCAGCGGTGAGCCGCGTGCTGTGGGCTGCCTGTGGGCTCCATCAAATCACACTGATGTTGTTGACCCTTGGCCGGTACATCGTGCCTTCTTTCATTTACAGCTGGCTTCCTGCCTGCATTGTTTACCTTGATTTGCTGGAGTGAAATCTAAAGCATTACATGTATTTCACTGAATGCTGGTAGGCTGATTTGAATGCTTAAATGATTTGTTGATGTAGGACAAAGTGAAGTGGCGCACCAATTCCCTCATCCAAGTTAGCCTGAAATTATTTCTCTTCTTCTGATATGAAATTGCAGATCATAATAATTCTGAATTATAAGCTCTTCCATGAGCATGACTGGTATTTGGTTCAAAATAACTTTTTGTAGCTCTGCGGGCTGTTTCAATAACTTCAGACTGCTTGTCAGTTTTCAAGTGTTTATATTTTTGTGGCGTTTTGTTGCTTTACTTGAGCCTCTTAAAACTTTGAAGCCAAATAATTTTTATTATTATTATTATTGGTTTGGTTTTTTCTTTTGTGATGAGAGAAAAAGAAACCAACCCCCACTAAAGAAATTATTTCTACATTTTATCTTGTTTGCCCTGTACAATTAAAGCAGCCTAAGAGGATTTCCCCCCAGCAGGTTCACACTACCCTGTGTGAAGACCTCGAACTCCTGCATATGCAGTGTGCTGTAAGTGGAGCTGGACACAGTCTAGGTGTGTCAGGGGAACGCTGGGTAAGTGTAATTTAAACCAGACCATGGAAACACCCTAAATAACTTTAGAGGCTTTGTAATAACAGGTGGGATTAGCAGAGACTCCTTCATTTCTCTCCCTGATGGACTATTAGGAACTCAACACAGAATGTATGTTCAAGTGTCCTTGAATTCACGTGGCCTTGAATTCTATGAACTTAGAAATCTTTTCTTAGTAAGCTTAGTTATCGAAGTTATCAAAAATACTCTAGCCAGCCATCCTTAGAAACAGACAAAGGGATTATCAAATGTTAAGATTCTAGGTAAGAATCTTTGAAAACAAAGAAATAAGGCTGATGGTTGATCTTTTTGTGCTGGAGAGCTTTAGAAATACATCATAATAGATGACTTAGCTAAAGGACTGTATTTGATGTTTTTAAGCTACAAGAAACAGATGGTTTATTTCTCATGTGCAGAGTCTAAGAACCTGAAGTACCAGCAAAAAACTGAAGGACAGGAGAGTGAAAATGTGGCCAAACCATCTTGTTTCTCAGAGTCAGTAACTAAAAATGCAAATCTTACCTATGTGTGAATCATAATTTGGAGCAGCCTGAAGGCTGTCCTCAATCATGCTGGCTGAAAACAGCTCCATGATAGCCATCAGTGCAGGAAATACCATACTATTACCCAGAGCTTTCTCACATACTCTTTGAGATTCCTTCCACTAATCTTAAGTTCATACTGCTGTATCACAGTGTCATGCGGAGGTTGTCATCCATTCAGTTAATTATATGGGCAGAAGTCATGTGAACCTTTAATAAAAAAAAAAAATCCATGAATATTATTATTAAAGAGAATAAATTATCTAAATAAAGTATCATCTTTCCTATAAGTTATACTGTTGATAAAAAGCATCAGCAGCTGCTATATGAAATTGTACAGTGTTGGTTTTTAAGGTTCATTCTTTCAGGCACTCTCACAACATCCATAATTTTTGATTCTTTGCTTCATTATATACAGGAAATAAGGAATTAGCAATTACCATTTGTAATTTATGCCCTGCTGTTCATGTTGAGCTGTGAATGTAACAGTTAAACTTTTCCAGAACTGTTTAGTAGCAAAAATGAAACATAGACCTACATTGAATACCCAGTAGGCCACATTTGCTTTCCATATTGAGCTGTGCTATTCCCATTGAAGGAGGGAGATTTTGAGGTTTTGTTTGGTTTTGGTTTGGTTTGGTTTTAATTCTGTGAAGAACTTCTAATTCTTTTCAGAGAAGAAATGACCCACGTTATTTTGCATTGCTAAATCAGTCATTTCTGCTGCCAAAAATAGATCAGTCATCCTAACAGCCCTTCTTGTCACCTGCTGTAGTTTGAGTTACTTGTCTTGATAGTTTTTGTTTATGATATTTCGAGTGAAACCTTAGTGTGTTGTGCAGTCACGTTAATACTGTCTTGTCACCATTATAAAGCAAAAATACCTCAACTGGTGCAGCCTTCAGTTTGCTTTCCCTTTATACCATTTGCCCTCTTCCCCCCCACACCCTTTTAAAAGTTGCGTTGGGGTGTTTTTATGAGAACCTTTGATGAATTCTTCAAAAATACAGTCCTTGATGAGATGTCCTGCCACAGTATCAAAAAGCATCAGACAAGAAACAAGAATCACAGTTGAGGCTTTTGTGTTTGTAATTCTGCAGGGTATCTTTTAATCTTCTTTTCTCTGGCTACCTGCTAATGCAATCCTATGGGTTTCCTCAAAGTGGAAGAAGAATTCAAAATAGGCTGCAGCACAGAGCAAAGAGAAGAGGAGGGTACTTTGACATTCTTATTACATTATCTTTTCATTCATTGTTTGAGTTTGTCATAAACTACTTGGATAAGCATTTCTTCCCCCCAGCTCTACAGCAGGACTCCGTCTTCAAAGTCAATATTTTCAGCTTCTTTTCTGGTCAGTCTTTTATCTTTTTTCATGCCAGGTTTATAATTTTATAGCCCATTTATTGTTCTGTTCTTTTATTCCTATGTTGTTTTCCTTTTCTCTAAAGAATCACAGGCAGAGCATCTCGTACACATGGCCAAGTAGTCTGACAGCTCTATGAGCATCCTGGTTTTAGTAACTTGGTGCTAGGTGCAAACCTTACATCTTTACACATCACACTTCCTTCTCCTTGTTAGCAACACAGGTTTCCTTTTCTTTTTGGATAGGCACTCTATCCCATTTGCCTTGAAAGGCAGTGCACATTTTATGTCTTTTCTTTACTGAGTGGTGCTGCTTGGTTTATGTGCCAAGTTCCATTGCTGGATGCAGGCGCTGAGGGCACTTCACATTGTTCAATCAGTGTAGGAAGGAAGTGCTCTGTAATTAGGTGAGAAGTATTGCCTTGCAAGTGATACCTGAGGACATCAATAAGCATTTAATGTATGTGCCCTCATAATTATGTAATATATTTGTTGCTGATGAAAAAGACAAGGGACTATTCATTTTAACTGTGCCTTGGGATTAATTTATTCCTAATTCAAGATCTGAAATATCTGTGACATCTGGATTTTTTTAGTACCATCCAAATAATAAATGACTGACTTCTTCAAAGTTTCTCTTTCTTGAGTGCTACAGGCTTTTCTGTATCCAGTCCATTTTGTTTCCTTTCACCAAGTCTATTAACTGGGCTGCTATTAAGGTGATGTCTTCTCTCTTACAGCTATTATGATTACCCAAATTGTTTGCCTTTTTTGTCTTAGTTCTTGAGAGGGCCTTGAGGTTTGTAGGACAGATTGTTTGCTGGTAAGAAGTTTGCTGACCAGTCAGTAAGCTATGTCCAAGGGAATAGAATCACAGGCATAAATAAAACTGCTGCTCTTTATTTTGTTGTAGTGCTTAGTTTTACTTTGCCAAATCAGATGTGTCCATGAATTCAGTTCTTTCTTTCTCAAGCAGTTAGCACAATCCCATGAGACTGTCACTAAGCTAAAGCTGTCCACTGCTATCTTTAAATGCTAAAGGTACCTTGGTTGCACCACTGACTATGCTGACAGGGCTGGTTTTCTTGCTATTTTTTCCAAGGACTGTTTGCCAGAAGCTTCCTAATTAAAAATAAACAGATTTATCATTTTCCTTGGTTACTGAAGCTCAGAGGATATAATTCTTACAGTCATCAAACAGTAATCAACTGCTGTACCTCTGCTTTTTTTTCAATGTGTATATTATTGATGATGCAGATAGACATGTTTCATGATTGAGCTGGAGCAACTGATTAAACCTTTACCAGCACAGGGAGCCAGTCAGGTATTGCAACTCATGAGGAAGAGAAGTTTGCCTTGTGCTGGTCACTTAAATGTATCTCTGTGTCAGGGGATACCAAGATAGAGGAGCTTGGATTTCACTGGTGAGTGAAACAGATCACATGAGGATTCTGGCACTCTCTCTATGGCATGCTGGAAGCAAGCGTGCCAGCGGTCACTGAATTGATAGTATCAGCTTCAGCTGTGCAAAGTGGCCTGCAGTGATACGTGAGTAGGGGGGTGTAGCAGCTCTGGTAGGCAGTGGTGCTACTAAAGAGCTTACTTAAACCTCAGAAAACTGCTAGTAGTAACTGTTTGTCTTCAGTCTTGGGGAACCACAAACAGCAGAAGCGAAAATGCCAAAGGATTATAATGTTTTTCAAATGCTGAGTGCAGCACTCTGCTGCTTTTATCATCGTAAGTCTGTTATCGGAGTCAAGGTAGGTGCTCTTTTTCAATAACAGTGTGCTAGCCAGTAATGCTGTTAGGTTTTTGTTTAGGAGTGCTTGTTTCCATTCCATGGTTGGGTTCAGTGTGTTTCTCTTCTAAAGAACACCTTTAGAATTCTCCATTATGTCAGAGAGAAGCTTAACTTCCAGTTTCGTGAGCCTGAAGCTGACTGTCTTTATATTTAGGCACTAGGTTTAAAAATGCTCTGGTTTGGGACTTGAGGAGAAGAATTTTAGCAAACTTTCAAGTTTTTAGAATTTAGGTCATTGGACCATTTCATTCCCTAACTTCTTCCACCAACTTAGTGAAAACATAGGCAATTATGCTCAGTAGCCCAGATTTTTTAAACACTTCAGAAAATTTTGAATTTTTCCTTATATATTAGAAACTTTTTAATTGCAAGATACACAAAATCATGTACTCACAGGATGGCTTGGATTAGAAGAAATCTTCAAAGGTCATCTAGTCCAATCCTCCTGCCATGGGCAGAGACATCTTTACTTTATGCAGAAGTGCATTATATGCACTATCTGCACAGGAAAAGCCTTTATAAACATTTTCATCCCCACATACAGAAGTGTCTGAGTAACTTTGGAGCTGTAGTTGTGCGGGATATCTAAGTACTTGAGCATCTGTGAGTATACTTAAACTTTTGAATCTTTTTATTTGAGATTTATGTCTGAATTGTTCTTTGACTAACACTGTGCCAGCTCTGTAAGTCACTGTGTAATGTGTATATATTTTCTGGAGTACTTGCAATGAGGAAGGATGTAGAGGTTGCTGTCTTGTGGCCTGTTGGCTTTCAAACTTCAATGGAGGCACTTAAAAGTTGGGACGAGCTGCCCCCTTCTCTGTCCTTCAGTGATTTAGCCTTTTAACTGTCCATTTCTGAACATGGGGTGTGGGGCTCAATCTTCTGGGCACACTGAAAAAGTGACTGAGACTGACTTCTCTTTCTGGCTGGGGCAAATGTCAGAAGTTATTATCACACTAGTGTGCTAAAGATGCTCTATTGTGCTGCAATTAACTTTCATCCCTGTTCTAAGCATAAGGCTTAATTCTTCTAAAACTTTTGAAATTACATTGGGTTTTATTGTTTGCAGTCAGAACAGTTAGAAAACTTGTTATTGTCCATGCATGCCCTTTGTTTAACTTGGCATGAATTTCTGATACCTAAAATAACGGTGGTGTTGTCATGGCAACTTTCCATTTAGTCTCATCCATGTAGTCTCTAGAGAAACCGAGACATGAATAGTGTTTGCTGTATGGTGAAAAATAAAACCTTTTATGTAGAAACAAATTACAGTTGGGATCTTTTAAAAATAAGGTTCTATTTAAAGAGATTTGGAGTATTTAAAATAGTTCTGAATGCATGTGTTCCAGTATGCAGATTTAGCATTAGTTGAATCTGATGAACTGCTATTTTAAGAAGTTTGGATGGTAAGGAACTGGGGTGCATTTGCTGAAGTCAAAGTGGCTGTAGGTATAGAAACAGCTGGTGATCAAATCAACTAATGTCTGTACCTTGGGGCTGAATGGTGTGGATTCTGTGAAATGCCAAAGGGGCCTAGGATGGTTTGAACAATAGGATGGTATGAAATGAAGTTGTAATATTTTTTAGTTTTTCAGAACTTATCACTTTAAGCAAAATCAGATTGTGTAATTATATGAGGTTAATTCCTGGGTTTAATAGGAATTACAGTTGTAATGAAATACCAGCTTGATCCATAAATTAACATGCTGAAGTTCGTAACTATCTCTAGTGATTCAGATTTTTTTGCTGCATTCAGGTATATTCATTATGTTGTCCAATTCAATTGAAAATAGTAGGTGGCTAAGCTCAGAGATGCCTTGTTGCATCCCATCAAAGGAGAGGAAACAGGACAGCACTTGAGCACTCACATTTTGACACACTTAATTGTAGTGTGTGAAATTAAGATATCAATATCAACAGCAGATGTTTGGTTTATTTTCCCATGCGTTAATAGAAAATGATCAGTGCAGAATATCTGAACATGGATCAACTCATTCTTCAGTTGTGATGTGGCTGTACCCTTTATGATCCCATTTGTTTTTTATAGCTGTTTACTGTCAAGGTCAGCTTTTACATTTCAGGAAAATAAAGAGAAACTCCAAGGTAAGGAGCTTCTGTTTGTGCTTTAAAAAAAAAAAAAAGAAAGTGAAAAAAGAATTGTGACTTATGCCATTTCCAAGCTAAAATATTCTTCTTTAAATTTGCTTTTTTTTTTTTTCCTGAAGATAATTAAGTTAAGACTAAACCAGTGATAAATGGTGACTTAAAAAATGTAGAGGTCTGAGTTAATAAAGTCAGCTTTGCCACAAGACAGGGTTTTTTAGTACCAATCAGTATGGTTGTCGTGATCAGAGGGGGAAAGACCTTGAAGTTCAAGTATTTTCATTCTGAATTCTCTGCTGTGATTCACCCTCAGCTGAAGCTGTGCAAAAGGCGAAAACCACTCCAGTTATCGGGACTGCCAAGTTTTAAACTCCCAGCACATTGATGTAGCTCATTACTGGGTGATGTACTAATGCTATGAATGTGACATGCGTAAGAAGCCTTTTATAAGAAGCTACTTATTGCAAGTGCCTTCTCTTATCTTGGATGAATTACAAGCACTTTTTATAGATAGTAGATCTTAATTAATATTTCTTCAGTGTGTGATGATCTAAATCTGTTTTACTGGCATCCTCAGGCTTCATATATCCAGTTTCAGCAGTGGATTTAATTGGGGAGGCAGTTAGATTTAATAACACGTGAGTTACAAGTCTTCACAACCCAGCATTATGGGTCTGCCTTTTTGATGTTAGATTTGCTCTTGTTGGAGAGGGACAGATGTGCAAAGACTGATTTCTCAAAAGTGTGTGAAATTTTGTATAGCTCCCAGAACTTTGATTCCTCATTGTCTTGCTGCTGAGTTTGAGTTTTGATGAGTCTTATATTATTGGGGTTTTTTTCGATTTCCCATGGTAATTTTATAGTTTATCAAACTTTCACTGCAGTGTACCCTCTATCATAAATATGTAGATAGCACAGGGATCATTGGTGTTCTGTAAGCATTTCTATTTGATGGGAATAGGAACATTCTTTGGTAGGTATTTTTGCATTTAACTTCTTGGTAATAATTTTTATTTAGGTATGTCTCAGATTAAAACAAACCAAAAAAACCCCTACACAGCTGCTAGAATCCTTTTGATTTGGTAGTTGAAATATATAGGGTCACTGAGTGAGGAGATTACATTTTGACTAATCCTCAACTCAGGGTTTGTCTGGATCCACATTCTAGTAATGAGGTTGTCCTCTTAGCCCTGGATGTGGTTACCTAAAAAACTAAGGATTTGTTACCACTGTAGTGTTGTAGTGGAAATGGATGTTGAATCCACTAGAATTAAGTTTTCCCATGACCTTCAATTAACATTAGACTGAACTTTGTGCTAAAAGGCTTTTTATTTTCCTCGTCCTAGACAAATATCTTACTTGTTAGTTGTTGTGGTTTAAGCCCAAGCAGTTACCAAGCGCCACACAGCCACTCACTCACCCTCCCTTCACTCCTCCTCCCTACTGAAATGGAGAGAACAATCAAAACTAGACATCTAGGTTGAGGTAAGAACAGTTTAACAATTGAAATAAAGTAAAATATAATAGTAATATTAAATAACCATAATCATAATAGGAAAAAAAAACAAACTCCAGGTGCTGCACAGTACAATTGCTCTCCACCCACTGATTGATGCCAGACCCCATTCCCAAACTCCAGTCCACCCCACTTCCAGGTAACTCCTTGGTTTATCTACTGGGCACGGTGTTCTATGGGGTGGAATATCCCTTTGGCCAGTTTGATCACCTGTCCCAGCTGTGCTCCCTCCCAGCTTTTTGTGTACCTCTTCACTGGCAGAACATGAGACACAAAGAAGTCCTTAACTTAGAATAAACATGACTTAGCAACAGTCAAAACATCAGTGTGTTATCACATTGTTCTCATAGTGAATCTAAAACACAGCACTGCACCGGCTGCTGAGAAGGAATTAGCTCCATCCCAGCCAAAACCAGGGCATTAGTTTATAGAAATTGTCTGCTTTCCTGTGAATATCAGGCAGGTTATGTTGTTGATAGTGGCCCACTGAGAACATTCACATGATGGAGTTTATTTGATTTTAAAGGGCTGTCACAGTCATGGTGAAAGTTTTCACAGTCATTTGAAATTACTTTTCCTCAGTAACCTCAAAAGTTGTCACCTGTTACCTAAATGAGGTTATGGAAATCCTGTGGCTTCAAAATTGCTGTTCTCCTGCATTAGTTCATCTCTCCTAGTAGTTTGAGATTTCTCCTCTGTATTTTGGGCATGGCAAAAGTTTGTATTTGGTCTGTCTCAACCAACAAATTAAGCCACTCGAAAATAAAAATAAAATCCTACAGAAGCTGGCATTCATTTATGCAACAATACTTTTATCACCCATTTTGTACCTCCTATTGCTTAACATAGCACTTGCTATAGTCCTGTGTGAACTTTGTGCGCTGTGGAAGGTTAGAGAAAACTGCCCCTGTAAAGAGCATTGCACCAGTTGTAGTTCAAAATGTCCAAGTTAATCAGAAAATGGATTCCTGTGTTTAGAAACTCCCTTTTTCCAATTAGTCCTTTCTCAAACAAAATCTATTCAGAAGTCACTCTCTCCATGTGTTTTTGTCATTTTGTAAATCCTTGGCTAATGGTGCTGCTTTTCTGTAAGGAGAAAATAAGGACTGACAAGAATGTTTTCCAGCAATGGTGCAGAGTTTGGTTCCATGCTCTGTTTGGTGGCCAGTTACTAGAGTTAGAAGTGAAATTAAATACATAAAGCGTATTCTAAACTGATGTAACTGTGTATTTTAAAATGCTTGTATTCTTAGTGCCAGATAGGCAGTCTGATTAGGATTGCCAGAGCACAGGAATAAAGGCTGAAGGGATCCCTGCAGCCAGTGAAGTATATGTTGATCCAGAATTGGAACTTTGACAGTAAAATGTTCATTTTCTGTATGAACAAGTTGATTGCTCTCTAGTGGCTATGAAATAGAGGAATTTCATTAATTTTTCACTTTTCCAGATGTTTTTAGTGGCCTGTGTCTGTGTGTCCTCTCTATTCTTTCTTGTTTCACATCTTTGTCTTCCTTCTTGGTATTTCCTGTCCCTGCCCCAGCATCCCCTTCATATTTTCTGTTAACTGTTTTTTCTGTTCAGGACATTTATTAAAAGTTTAGGAAAAGTACTAAGAGTTTTGGAAAGGTATTGACTTGACTTTCTCTATCAGTTCACACTTCAGTTTTCACAAAGCTGTTCTCGTTTATCCCTAATAATCATCTCTTTTCTTTTTTTCTTGAAACCTTCAAGGCAACAGGAAATCAGGTAGTTCCAAGGCTGCCTGTTGGGCTTATTTAAATATCAGCTGGCAAAACTGTGCAAAGCACCAGGAAGTAATTGAGATTGGATGGAAATGTGGCCACCTTTAGTCTTGTACCTGGAACAGTCCTTGGCTGTGCTTTGCGAAATAATAATTTGCCAGAAGGCTACAAAGAGAGGTGATGTGAATTTTGGCTGTATCAGAACTGAATGAGGTGAGCTAGCATGACAGATTTTGGACTGCTTCCAAACAGTGTCTAAAAGTAAGTCTTTGCCTCATAATTCAAGCTGTTAAAAAAAAAAAAGAAAACCCTCACAATCAACCAAACAAAAAGCCAAAACCAATAAACCAAATGCTTGATCCCTGTAGGAAGGAATTAATTAGTAACAATTGAGGTAAGCCATGATTGCTAGGACACATAAGATGCAACCTTAGGTTTTTATATATAGATCTGTGTGATTCTCCTCTCAGGTATTTTCATATTTCATTGGTACATGTACTTCCCTGGAGTTGTTGCAGATGTGAACTGGAGAAAGAATTCACTGCCAGTAGGCAACAGAAATTGCTGTGGGACTTCTATTTTGTTTACTACCAAATTCATACAGTAGATTATTCAGCACAATCTAATGTGATAAATTCAGTTAGGATGGCACAAGAGCTTGATAATGACGAGTTTCCTTTGGAGAGTGCCAAACACTCACATGAAAGTAATCCCTTGGATACGTAAACAACAGAATATTGTGAAAAATTCCCATTAAAACATGTTCGCAAATTTCATGGGTATAGCATAGTGTGGTAGGTCAAGTCCTCTTCAAATTTGCCTGAAATAAGATCATATTTTGATGTTTTATTTCCTTAAACTGTGATGTTTTCCAGGCTTTGTTTTGCTAGATTAACATTTGCCTGTAAAAAAAACGTAAAACAATATGTAACACCAAGGGTAGTTTGTTACATCTGTAAGCATGGTTTGCTATTCGTTTAATGGCCCTGAAGGAGAAATCCTTTGTGAAATATAATGAACTTCCCAGGAGTTTATTAAAAACACTGAAATAGCTGCTGTCTGGAAGTTTTCCCGAACAAAGTGTCTCAGACAAAGAAATGAAATGAAGTCATACTACTAAAGGAAGGTTTGTCAGTAGGAAGGCAGTGCAACCTTATAGCATATCATTGCTGCCCATTAACTTTTGTGTGCTCTTGGGAAATGAAGTCTCTGCATCTTGTTGTGTGGAACAGGTCGCCTTTTCTTCTAAAGCAAAGCCCACTGACAGAGCTGGTTACACCGTTCTAAGCTTGCACTCTTCCTTATTTACAGACTAACATGTGTGCAGCAGGCAGTGCCTGGAGGGATTTTTGAGCCCTTGTGTGATGTGAAGTTCAGTGTGTGCAGAGATTCTTGCAGGGCCAGAGGCCTTGGGTATAGAAAGGTATAGGCTGGTGTGATTACAGAGGGTTCACCAGTCACAGTTCTCCTTTAAAGGATGGAGGTTGCATAAGAAATCAGCCTCAGCGAACAAAAAACTGTCCAGGAAGACATGCTATTACTAAACTTGCTTACCTCGGCAGTTTTCCCCTTGTGTATTTTGGGATTTGTGCTAGCCACAGGAGTTCTTTCACTAAGTTCAGAGTTGCATAAGGGTTATTTAAGCATGTTTGCTTCACCTCAGGAGATGTCTGACCTCTGGCAATCAGAGTATACTCCCTGTGGTAGACCATGGTGGAGAGGATTTTTAACAAACCAATAATCATGAATGTTAACAGTTTAGTTGGTTTGGATTCTTTAAATGTTTTTCTTGTTGTATTGTTAGATGCCATTCAAGTGCCGTATGTGTCTTGTTATGTTTATTTGAGTAGTGAAAAATTTGTTTAACCACCAGAAGAAATTCTATGTTTCTGTGCTGTATTTGTAATTGATGTCTATCTCTAACTTCATCACCCTGGGTTTTTTAAGATAATTTGTGTCTGCACTATGGGTGAAATTAGTCCATACACAAAGACCTGTAGCTCTTTTTGATGGCTAAGAATCCAACCCTCCTAAGCAAATTCAGGTACTGCCTGTGTATGCTATAGTTTGTTCCATTTACAATAGCTTTGCCTACCACTGAGATACAGTGAGATGCTTTTGGAATGATGGTGACAATTTGTACAGTAGCTTTGGGTTCTTTAAGATCTCTATTCAGTCAAAAGCATCTTTCAAAACCTTAAATACAATTCACATTAAAGGAATAGTTCCTTTCAGAAGATCAGTAAAACACACAGCTGTGAATGTAAGAGTTTGGTATTCCCCTAGAGCTGGATGCTGTTGTTTACACTGGAGGGGGGAATTTAAAAGTTCTCCAGCCACTTCCTTCCACAGGCATGGCTAAAGGGGCTCTTGAAAAGTCTCAGTTCAATTTGTGTGCTCTTCACTCTATTTTCAGGTTATGTAAGTGCTATAATACTTGCTGTCATTCTGTAAGATGTGGCAGTGAAATGGCTGTTAATTTTCAAATCAATGTCAGTCAGCTTTAAATGGATACCCAGCCATTTGAGTTGGGAAATGCACACAACAGGCGTGTGCCACACATCCTTCTGCTATGCTGGCCTGATAGGGCACAGGAACTTGGTGTGGAGGGGGCATTTTTGGCTAATGTTTTGACACTCAAATATGCTTTTGGAGTTCAG
Organism: Anabacerthia variegaticeps; assembly: GCA_035583185.1. Lineage (NCBI taxonomy): Eukaryota > Metazoa > Chordata > Aves > Passeriformes > Furnariidae > Anabacerthia > Anabacerthia variegaticeps. The sequence goes on along the minus strand of JAWWEW010000006.1, from coordinate 17,165,070 downwards.
TCCTTTCCAGTCCCCTTCTGTGACTCTTTCTACATGCAGGAACTTCACCTCTTCACCTTGTACATGGCTTTATGAACAAGCCCTTGCAGTGGAGGGGTTTTTTTGTGGCATGGTTTCTTCCTGCACAGATTTCTTGTAAAGCTTCGGGGGAGTTAATGAAAGACCTTCATGCACAAAAACACAAAACATTTACTCCTTGTTGAAAAGGCTTGTCTATTTTGAACCACATATGTATGGATAAATAATACCCTATTATGGTTCACAGAAGGGAAACTGGGGTGAAAAGTGATTCTTCACCAAGCTGTTTTTATCTTTTGCCCTTCTGTGTAAGTTACTACATTCATTTCTGTTTGTCTAAGAGAAGCCTTATTTTTTTCGGAGAAAACCAGAGAGAAGAGGATAATTTATCTCAGAATTTCTCTGGACTCCCAGCATGCTTAAATAGACTTGGCAGCAGGATGCCTCTTCTGGCATTATTCCATCAAAAATCTGCTGTCTGGTAATCTGTTGTAATTCACTCTGCTTGAAATTGCGGGGAGGACTGTTGAAAGAAGTGTTAAATGTGTGCCACCTGCTCCCACGGTTAGGTGCTGTGAGTATGCAGTGTGAAGAAGAAAATGCTATAGAGACCAGTGTTCATGGAAAGAGCGGGATTCGTGGGCAAGCATTCCCAGTTCTTTTTAAAATAATGCACGTGTTCCATATTTGCATCAGTGTGTCAGTGAAAGGAACCTGTGAGCTTTGGCTCATATACGCAGCTAAGAAAAAAAAAAATCCATAATGCACTGGAGCAAAATGTTGCATTTTATCCTGTGCTTCAGTTGGAAGCCCTCTCTCTCTTCCTCTTTTTTGTTTTAAAGTGATATTTCTCTGAAGAGAACGTATACTCTGATTCTTTGATCAATGTAGAACATGTTCCCAGGCTTTTGAAACTCTTCAGCACAACAAAGATGGGCTGGAGTCCCAGGCCTTGGAGAATGAGAGGAAGTCCAAAGTACCTCCCTCCACTGAGTGCTTATGAAAGAGTATGCGGCCTCTCTCTAGAGAAGATACTGAACTTTACTTTGTTACCAACACTGCATCTGTAAAGACTAGTGAGCCAGAGTGGTCCAGCATGAAAGCTGAGCTCCAGAAGATATGAAAATAGAAATTTTCCAGAAAATCTTATAGTGGTTGTACAAATCTTCAAGCAGATCTCATGTTCTTTGTGCTAAGGGGCAAAGAGCTTTTTTGCCTTAGGAAGGGAACATCTTGGACATGCAGATTTAGACAGATAATGACCACCAGAAGTGAGCGCTTTATGGCTGAAATTTTACTTTGGCAAATTGTTTTTTAGTACAGCAGAAATACTGAACAACTATGTGTATCCAAGTTGGCCTGTCTTGATGCATTTGGAATGCTCTTAATTTGAAGGCTTCAAAGGCAGTTGGGGGGAAAACAACCTGAATTTAAAATGGAAGTTTAAATAGGAGGAAGAATGTTGGAGCAGGGCATTTGAATCCGGCTCCATCTTTGTGGATATAGTTAGAGTTCATATTGGAAAGAGGAAGCAAGAGAAGTGACTTTGTAGGTGTGTCGTTACTAGTTTGGTTTACAGACAGAACACTTTGCTCTGTTCTGTGCATGTAGAACAATCACATGTTATCTCACTGACTGCTGGGTTTTGCAAATACAATCTAGAGAGCAAAGCCAAGCCAGCCTGCTGAAAGCAGCACCTGCATTCCAGTGCAGATCATGTGATGGAAGTTATAACCCAGGTAAAATGTTAATCACTAAACTTGGCACAGTTGAAGCTTTTAATCTTTTATTGCAGTTTTCCAGGGAGAGGCAGGTTATGGACAACAACCCGGAAAAGCTGAAGAAGGAGTTAGAGGAGGAACTGCAGCTGAGTAGTGAGGACTTGCGTAGCCATGCCTGGTACCATGGACGTATTCCTCGGCAGGTACGTGGTCTTTGCATTGCCAAATGTGCTTTGAGCTTCTATAGACAAGCAGGATTTCACTGAAGTACTGCACACATCTCTGATATCTGCATTAATTTAGTAGAAACATAATGCCTACTTGTATGCAAGCTATGGTATTTATCACAGCTTGGCATAAAATGAGGCTGAGGAAGGATTTAGGGCAGACCCAGGTGGAAAACAGATTTTTCAGGATTGTTGTGTACTGAATAAAGGTGGAAATGGAATTGAATCTTTATTTGAGAATACTGTGCCCACGTATTGTTCAGACACACTGATATTAATTTGGTTCAGTAATCTTAACCAAAGTTAAAATGTTCTTGTTTATTTTCTTTCTTGTACTTGGAATTTGGGAGAGAGAAAAACCCCGCAACAAAACCTCTGCAATAGCTTTGGATCCTCACGAACGCAGTTCAAAGCATGCAAAGGCTGTGGCTGGCTCGGAGCCCCCGGAGCTCCCCCTGCGGGGCTTCCCCTCGCAGGGATAGCGAGAGCGGTCCCGGCACCCACACACGGCACTCGGGCCATGCTTTTAGCACATGAAAGGGATAACTCAAAACAGAAAAACCAGATTTCTTTGACTCTTCCTAGTCCGTAGTATTGACATGCAGTATTCACAAAGAATAAAAAATGAAAGCTGCTGGCGCTTGAGGTAATAAGGAAAGCTCCGATTCCGGGATCTTGTAGTAATGGCTTCTAAATTTCAGTGTGACTGTCTATTCAGATGCTTTGAACTCTAAAATCCTAGGCCATTGCTTTCTCTTCATGCCTTATTTTCTACTAGCAAACCAGAAGAAATGCACAGGCAAAAGTGGGTCATGCTTCTGGCTGCTGACTCCTTCCAAGAAGCCCCTCCACATCTTTTAATTTTAGAATTGGAAACATTATTCTTATACCACCCTTCATGCTTTGCTTTACATTTGTGGCTTTGTCTGCCTTCCAAGAGTAACCAAATTAATTCTTATGTTTAAGAATATTTTTTTGCAGGGTGTTGTTTGACTACCTGTTTTCTGATTCTGAAAGTATTTTTTGTATAATTCTTTTTCCTCAAAGGTGGCAGAAGGCCTCGTTCAGAGAGATGGAGATTTTCTGATTAGGGATTCTCTCTCCAGTCCTGGGAACTTTGTTCTTACCTGTCAGTGGAAAAATACCTCTCAGCATTTTAAAATCAACAAAACAGTTCTAAGACTCAATGAAGCCTACTGCCGTGTTCAGTATCAGTTTGAACTGGAAAGTTTTGACAGTATCCCTGGCTTAGTCAGATACTATGTTGGGAATCGCACACCGATATCAAAGCAGAGTGGAGCCATCATTTTTCAGCCTATCAACAGGACTGTGCCTCTCAGGTGCCTGGAAGAAAAGTATGGTGTAACTCTAGTCCAGCAAAAAGAGCCAAGCACCCCTGAAGGAAAAGCAGAAACTGCAAATAGACTGAGTCTTGGTCTATCCAGCATGCAATCCCCGGAGCAGAGCATACCCAGAGGGAATCTTTTGAGGTACTTAATTTTGCTGTCCTTATGGAAGGAAATGAAGTAACTGTATCAGCTCCTGCTGTAGGTGATGTGAATTGCCACTCTGATTTGAAATGGGAGACTAGGCATGAGGGTCTGTTGATTTTTAGCAAAGAATCAGCAAATCCACAAAGCGAGAGCAAATGTAGACTCTGGAAGCACAACAGCACTGGAGCTTGTTATTCAGTGACTTGGCGAGTCTTGACCATGTGAGACAAAGGATTACAATAGAATCTTTTTGCTGCTTCAGAGAAGTCTGTTTTCCCCTATTTGACTCCTGAAATAAAAAAGCCAAGTGTGGAATAATGGATCCTAATTTCAGTGTCCAAATCAAATGTTCCACTAGAAAGTCTCAATGTTAAAGAAATACCCTCACAAACGTGCAAAGCGACACACGGTATTGCCCATTTCACTGCCACTACAACAGCATGCAGTACCTTTTATTATTATAAGCTGCCCAAGTGGAAAGCTGATGATCTTTGCACTGGTTATGATATATTCTGGCAGTTAGATATGTATGTTAGGAGTGTTGCATGTGCTGATATGTTTTTGTTTGCATTTTTTCCCCCTAGAAACAAAGAAAAAAGTGGCAGCCAGCCAGCTAGTTTGGATCATGTTCTGGAGAAAAGATTCCCTTTGAAGGCTCACCAGTCAGAGAGCTATCTGCTAATGGGTATGTTTTGTAATTAAATTGTTTCACATGTAGAATCAGTGTGTCCAGGTGGTCTGTTACTCTTGAGAGCAAAGGGAGACTGAGTGTTCTGGGTACTGTAAATACAGTTATATTTAATGGCCAGTGTAAGCTTTGTTAGCACACTGCTTGCTTTTTAAGTCTCTGGAACAGGATTTTTATTTACAAAGCACCAGCTACTTGGGTGCCTTAGCACACAACTCAGCAGCCTTCCACACCAAAAAAAATTACAGCTTAAGTTGGCATAAATCTCTTTTTTGATGGTATTACCTTTCCCCACTTCTGCTTTACAAGAACTGACTTGTTTGAGTCACGTCTTTCTAACAAAAGTCTGTTAAGTAGAACTGTTTCATGGAAATTCTGGTAACTGCTTTTTCTCAGGGTAAAGTATGCGGATGTGGTAATGTTCCTCACTAGGAGAACAGCACTGCCATGGCTTCTGTACTCAGTTCTGCCCTTCTGTCTCCCTCAATCTCTCTACCTCCATCCTTTTTGCTTTTCATTGCTTTTGCTGCTGTCTAGTTCTACAGCCACTATCATCTTACTCCAGTTATACAAAGTGTGCCAACCAGATGTTGATTGTGGCTTTATCTTTCTCATATTCTTCAGAGGTTTAAGCAATTGTTTTCATACTAACACTCTGTGTTTGGAAGCTTGCAATAATGCATCTCTTCCCATGTGGACAAGTTGTAGTGTTTGAGTTCCAAGGTTGCTGGTCATTTTGAATACAGTACTGTTAAAATTCATAGTGCCTATTATGGAAAGACTTCTCATGACAAAGAGAACACTAAGTATTTATATAGGGAGACTATACTCTAATAGAAAGGGTTTAACAGTGGGTTGGACTGACATTTACGAAGCAAGTTTCTGTCCATCTGTAGCTGAATTGATTATTCCAATCCGTGGCTGCAAAAACTTTTCTTTTTGGTACTATAACAGCCTGGAGAGTCCTGCTGTGCATTTTGTCATGGGATCCTTTGAGCAAGTTCTGGTATCGTACTGTCTATGAATGGGGACAGACTGTGGTTTGCAGGGGTTTTTTATATTTGGAATCAAGTAATAAAACCTACATGATGCAACTGGCCACTTTGCTGTAGGTACCAACAAATGCACTGAGGGACGCCAGTTGGGAATGTTTGATACAGGGTTCAGTCCTGTATTTGATGCAGAGGTTTGCCTATGCAGCAGGTACAGGATGAGGCATAAATACACAGAAGTATGTGGATGTGTTTCTCGAGCTCTTAAATCAGTTTCACAAAAAGATTAGCATCCCTGAAATTCATTCTTCCCATACCTTACTGCAGGTTCAGGCTTGACTTTGGGAAGTTTTGCTTTCATCTCAAGTCATTCTCAGAGATGACTCATCTTTTATGTGATGTGGCTGGAAGTTGCTGTTTTTATAGCCTAGATCAGGTTACAAAGAAACCTCCTATTCCAAGCCATGGAGGCTATCCAGCTCTGACAGTATAGCCTATGTATGTGGCAGGGACTGGAATTATTGTCAGCATTACCACAGAATAAGACTATGGTGCAGCTGTTCCATGTATTTGGGATTTTGGGAGGATCAGCACGTGAATGGAATTTGCTGGCTAGCTCATTCCTCAAAATATAATTTCATATACATTTTTGCCAGGGAATAATTGACATATTCTGACAATATTTGCCTTAGGAAATAGCACTAAGGGACGAACTCTGGGACAGGCATCAGGAGTTGTACATATTTTGTCCTTCTAAAATGTCGTTTTTCCCTTCAGGTTCAAGACATCCATCTCGATTGCCTGAAGCAGATACGAAGTCCTGTCCAAGCTCGCCTGCCTTTAGAACAGGCAGTGAACCATCTCTAAGCCCCACAGTTGTTCAGAAACTCACCTCAGAGTCGCAACTAGGGGATGCTCTTAGAGGATCAGACAGTCAGCTCTGTCCAAAGCCTCCACCTAAACCCAACAAACCCCTGATGAAGCCCTCAGACCCTCCCTTGGTTTCCCCCAGTTCTGAGGGACACTATTGTGAGCTAAACCCTGCCAGACATCCTGCAGCAACAAAACAACACTTATGTCAGAAAAAGAGCTATGTGGAACATCTGACACGAAAGGAGAGGGGATCACACTCATTCAGGAACTCTGACACAAGCTATTTGATCCTTGATGATGATCGTACAACGAACTCTGCGGATCCTTTAGAAGCTTCGACTCAGATGGCTGAAGACAGCATCTTTTCTGCACCTGTTTTTGAGACAGTGTCTAGTTTTAAACCAAATGATTTTGAATCCAAACTGCTTCCTCCTGAAAACAAGCCATTGGAAACATCAATGTTAAGAAGAGTTAAGGAGCTTTTCACCAACAATAACCCAAAGATTATTGCACAGCATATTCTTCGAATGGACTGCAAGGTAAAAAAAACAAACCACGGGTTCATGCATTTTATTTTATATTGCACAAGTTTAGACCTTTCAAAGAACTGATTGGGAAAGATTAACGGGTAGATTTGTAGCTAATGTAATGTTTGTATTGCTTGCAGGAATTTTTAGGGTGGGTTTTTTCCTTTTGAAGAACAAGAATGTTCACAAACTCTTTGGACCAAAGGTCTCTCATTATCCTTGACTTTAGTCTCAAATTCTCAATGTTCGATCTTTTAGATCTCCTATCAGTTGCTGTATCTCTGTGGTTCAGCCTTTTTCCTGTATTGCAGGAAGAGCTCTCTGTGCTGTAAAGCACTGTGGAAAGAACTGCTTATGACAGGAAATGGCTAGTTAGCTTGCATGGGCAGAGGAGACAGACTGTTACCTGGTTGCCATATGGCTGGTCATAATATACCTTGTTCAGTGGAACTAAATATATTTGAACTTCTAAAACCAGCTGCTCTGCTAATCTCTGTCTGAGTTCTTGTCTTACAGCTGGATAGGTGGTGTAGCAAAATAACTGTCAGGACTAATGCACTTCTCTCCTATGAGAGAACTGTATTGTTAGTGGAATTGCTTAGAAAGATGTAAAAACGCAATGAACCTTTTTTCACAATGTAGACTTTGATCAGCTGACAGGGCTTGGAACTCAGCTTCTGGATCAGAGACTGGAGAATCATCTAATGAGATGATGACTTTGTGTAATTAATGAAAGAAATGTAGCATAACTGCAGTTGAATCTGCACCGCTTTGCTGGGATGACTGAGTGCTGCAGCTGCCGTAGAGCAGCTAGGGGAACCGCGTCCTCTGGTGGGTATCTAACCCCCAGGCTTTGTCAGGTTTTGGTTGGTTCAGGTTTTTTAAGAGCTTTTTTTTTTTGGAGAAGCAAAATGTGGCTACTTACTGGGCAACTCCATTGCAGACAAGAAAGGAAGTGGGAATGGTGATGCTCCAGAAGAAACGTGACTGTAGCACTCTACTGGTGCTGCTGCTCTGATGGGTACCATGGTGTGAGGAGGGGGCAGTTCCCTGGAGCAGCAGTGTGATGAGGGTGTGCGAGTGTTTGCCAGCTGCTGGGTCCTGCCAACGGCAAACACAGCTCCTCTCCTCAGGAGCTGCTGCTACGTGAGGCTTCATGCAGACGTGGTGACTCAGAAAAAAGCTCCATAACTGCTTGCTGTTTTCAGAAACGGTAGATTAAGACTTCTTTACTCTAGATCCAGAGTAGTAACAGCATTCTCTAATGTTTTAGTTCCAAATTTCACTTTTCCCCTCATTCAACCTATTAACAACTAGAATATCTTTAATATATTGTTAAAGAGTGTGTTGCTTGAAGGTGTAGGATATGCATGCCTTAGAGAAGTAGGAAGCATTTATGTGTGTGTGTGTATATTATATTCAATTAGCTCGTTATTAGCCTCCTTAGTTTATATACTATAAACTTTGCAATGGAGCCAAGGAGCCAACTGGCCTGCTAGAAGTCTGAAAGCCTGTGCAATTAATTAAGAGTCACTGAGAGGTTTTACAGAAACAGATTTTTGTTTTTTTGGGGCAGAAACAGTAACTAGCTGGGACAGGTAGAGAAGTCTATTTGATCTCCATCTCTCAGTGCTGAACCAATGCCTGCCATTCACTGGCAACTTGTTGCATAGGCTGCACTGATAAGAACTGCATGATATAATGAGATTGGCATGTGAATTGGGCCGGAATGAATGCTTTGTACTGAGATCACTGATAAGGCTGAAGTTCTTAGGTCTTCTGTGTAGCATCAGTAGTTCAGTTTGTCTTTTAAATAAGACATTTCTAATAAAGAATCACCCATATGTAAGTGATGAGGTATTTGCCACTGGTATGCCTGTGTCAGAGTAGCATCAGGGGCTTCATATCAAGTCCTGTGTCTCTAGATGTGAAACAGGTTTCTCTACAGTGATACATTTTGTACTGGTGAGGCTTGTTGTGCAGCCCAGGTTGCTTTCATCTTTCATAACCAAGAAACCCTGATGATCGGTGTATCAGACAATTGCAGGCGGATTGGTTTGTGTGAACATATATGCCTTAAACCAGCATATAATCTTACATATTAACGTGGTTTTTCTTAATATTAGCATATATAATTGTTATTGAGATAATCAGTAGCTAATACAATATGTTTAAAAAGCAAAGACAAATTGGTGAGGATGTCAGCTTTCACCCACTGACTTCATTAGGCACTCAACATTCAGTGTCCTCCTTAAGTCCTTTTTTTAATTCACCTTTATGAGGACCCTGTGGTGTAACCAAATCTGAGCAGTCATTTTTTCAGAAAGAAAGAAAGCGCATACGTCTTTAAGGCCAAAGAGCAGTGCCTCTCTCACAAGGACCAGGATAAGAGAGCACTGTATTTCCTGGAACTTGCATGCAATCTCTTTCTGGAAGCAGAGGATGAAGTTTGATAAAGCATTTTGGTCACACCTTTTATGTTTTCTGATATTTTACTGGCCTTTTTGTGTAAGGCACTGAATGTGGATAAGTTAACTTTTTCTTTGATGCCTGTATTCTATTGTTGCATTTTATGCACTTAGCTCTGTATGGCCTGCACTAACCTCAAGGAGTTCCATGTGGCTGGGGTGGTTTTATTTGAAGAAAGTTTCAAAACTCACATGCAGTTTTTTGCACTTGACAGGTGGCAAGGATAATAGAAGTTTCTGAAGAGATGAGGAGGAATATGGGAGGGAACTCTGGTCTTGAACTGATTACATTGCCTTATGGGCATCAGCTGCGCCTTGACCTCATAGAAAGGTAAATGTTCCTGTTACTCGTTTCTGGGGCAGAGCGCCTGTACTCCTCATCTCCTCAAAGAATGCTCTCCTGCATGTTTCCTGAATTCACATGTACAGATTATTTAGTGAGATGGCACGTACCTTCTTTTTGCATAAGAAAAATTCTTTAAGGTCATAAGGCAACGCCAAGCATGTGATACGAGGAAAAGGGGGGATGGTGTTGAAAGCAGGGTCCTTAGAGCAGCTGAATGTCATCAGCTCTCCTTTACAAGTTCAAGTAAGGTACAATTCAGGGGACCTGTAATCTATCTGAGCATATTAGTGTGTGTGGAGGAGATTGAATGGTAGTAGCCTTCTGCAACTGGGGAAGAGGCCAGAGGATCTAATAAAGTAAAAAATTATCAGCAATGCTTTCTGTAAAACCTCTGCACAAGTTAAGGGGGAACGCTTAGGGTGTTTTAACCCTGATCTACAATTTCTGCTTCATAATTTCAATAATTCGATTGCTGTCAAGAGGGAATGTCACAGGATTTGAAAGTGGAGGACAAAGAGAATTGGGGAAATCTTCCCAAAATTGTTCGTTCATTCATTGCTTGAGTGGAATTTTGTACAGTTAGTAGTATTTTAGAATTTATTAAAGTATTAATTTAAAGCCCGTGTGTATATATTCTGTATGATATCATTATTACTTTTGATGTAAATATGTTGGTAAGACTTAAGTTTGCTGGGCACACCAAGGTAGAAATATACCTTTGAACTGATCTTTGAACACATGTAAACTTAATTTGTCACTAATTATATAAATTGACCCACTTACAGGCACAATACCATGGCAATAGGAATAGCTGTGGATATCTTGGGTTGCACAGGAAATGTAGAAGATAGAGCAGCAACATTAAACAGGATCATCCAAGTTGCTGTGGAGCTGAAGGATGCACTGGGGGATTTATATGCATTTTCCGCCATTATGAAAGCACTAGAAATGCCACAGGTAAAAATCTGTTTCTCTTTATGTTCCAAAATGTGGCATTGTTTGATGGTTTCCTTTAATTTAAGCAATTTTTTCAAGACTAGAAACATCATCAGAACAGAGTCTTCATGACTGTCCTATGACTAGCAGTGTCCTTTTCCTGTGGATTGCTGTGGAGTCACTAATGTATGTTCTCTGTATTGTATGAACAGGTCACTAGATTAGAACAAACCTGGACTGCTCTCAGACATCATTATACCCAGACTGCCATTACATATGAAAAGCAGCTGAAACCATCCTGCAAAGCTTTGCATGAAGGGCAAGATGAGTGGAATAGTGAGTATGAGTGCCACTGGTTTGTATTTAGCCTTTTAACTCTTCCAGTTACTGATTCCTGCTTTTCCATACCTGTGCACTTCATGTTAAAATGTTTATGGAAACTTGTATAATGCAAGATGCCAATGAAATAGAAGCAAACAGTCCACCAAACAGACATCAGTATTTATTGGTGTGCCTGTATCCCTGCAAAATGTAACATTTTTCCCCACACCCGTACTTCCCCTTTGGGGACAGAAGCTGAAACGCTGCATCATCTTGCCTCAAAGACAGCAAAAAATCTCCTTCCTCACAGGAGAGTTAGTAGTGGCAGATTTTGCTTTTTAGTTGCTTTGCTTTGCCTGTTGGATCAGAAGATGAATCCTCAAATAGAAAGAATCAGCCAGGTAATTACTCTGGTCTCATTAAATGCTCCTGCACGTGATTCTTTGCAGCTCTATCAAAGCGGTGCAAGGAAGAGAAAAATGTTTCTCAGAACATTTTTCCAAGAGAATGGCTACCATACTCTTTCATACAGTGAAAACTTTTTAGGCTTCTGGAATTTATAGGAACGACCCAGATTTTAAAAATGTTTAAAATGTTTTTAGAAAAATGTGTTTAAAATCTTTGTGCCACTGTGTAGTAAGCAGAGCCTTCTCTTATAGCAAATACAGCTTTCCAACAATAATTTGTCCTTGTCTTCTCCCTCAACCAGTTCACTGGAAACTGGTAGGGCAGGTGTATCTGAGGTAAGGTGTTAATTTGAAAGATGGAAGACAAACAGGTTTCCACCTTAAAAGAAGAATACCACAGTTACAATACCTTCTTCAATTAGCATGTTTTATAATGGCTGATGATATGTTTGTTACTCTCTATCCAGAGACCATCAGTGCTCCACAGAACAACGTTACAGTGCCACTGCTGATGCCTCTTGTAACCCTGATGGAGCGTCAAGCCGTTGTTTTTGAAGGCATGGACCTGTGGGAGAGCAGTGACCAGAGCGGTGAGGTGATGCTGAGGCACTTGGGCACCGCCCGGGCCATAGCCCAGGCTGCCGACACGTATCGCCGGGCTGCGGAGCGGGCGCTGCAAGGTAGGAGGGGCAGCAGCACAGGGGCTGCGTCTCTGCTCAGGGGCACTCTGTGCCACAGTGCTGCTCTCTGCTGAGAGCTGAGAGAGCTGCAAATGTCCTGCAGGAAACTTGGGCTGAGAACAACATCAGTATTGTTGAAAAGCAGTAAATTATTCATCACTATAGCTCTCCAACAAGCATTTCTGCTAAACAAAGTTCTCGTGACTTAATATGCTGACCCTTCTAGCAATTGAATAGAAGTACAGTAAGGACTGAGGGTAACTTCCTGTCTTCTGTACAGTTTAAAATTCCTACTCTGATCACTGCAAATAGAACACCACCCATCACAGTACGATTCTTTAGAGCAGTCCAAGATGCAACACTGAGATCCTGACTGCTTTCAGCCAGAAAGCAGCACTGTGGTAGTTATGTGACTTAACTTTTCCACTGCAAGTTTAAAAAATAAAGGGAGGGGAGAGAAACATAACCATTTCTGCAGGCCGCATGAATAATCAGTAATGATATTTAAGGTCAGGCTATAAGGACAATTCTAGACCATTAGAAATGAGCAAAGGATGGCCTATCCAGAGTGTCCATAGAGCCATTTCTGTGCTACTAGAATGTCAAAGATGGAAAGGATGTTTTATGAGTTTGCTTACAATCGTGCAAAAGGAACCTAACACACTAAAGCTTATTTGGGGGAGAATACAGTTTAAAAGCAATTTCTCCAGAATAAAAAAAAAAGTGCCTGATGGTGGTAATGTGGGATTCTTTTTACTTACTAGGTTTCCAGCCAGATGAAGAGCTGAGTGAAATCTTCAAGACAGAATTTCAAATGAGATTGCTCTGGGGCAGCAAAGGAGCACAAGTTAATCAAAGTGAAAGATATGAGAAGTTCAACCAGATTCTAACTGCACTTTCCCGAAAACTGGAACCGCCTCCAGTGAAGCTGGTGGAACAATTAAGTATATAAGACTCTGTAAACACTATTGAAGTGATATACTTGAAATAACCTTAGCATTCTTCTGGCAATTTGATACTGCACAAACTTCTTGCATTTCATGAGATGTTTAGAACTTTTTAACTGCACAATGCACATTTGTTTTAAAACTACTGATTTCTAAACAAATTATTTATTTACTATGTCACCAAGTCATTTAATGATCCCTGTAAACCGCTGGCTATCCCTTTATTTCCCCAGAGATGCAATGTTTTAATGATGCCAAGGAGTAAGGGCATTGGCATCTTAGTATTAAGATGAAGCAAACAGTGTAAATAAAATGATAGATTAAGTATCTGACATGGCAGAAAAACTGTTGTATAATATTCCTTTAATGAATATAAAACACTGTAAATAGATTTGATTTGACATGTATCTTTATGCAAAATAATTTGCATATTTACAGATCACAGAAATACTGCAGGTACTAGAAATGATCCTTTATCTGTGACCACAACAGACAGCTCAAATATCACTGTGCCTGTGAAAGTAGAAAATGAGGTTGTGTATGTGTTGGGACAACTTACGCTTTTTTTTTAGACAGCATCTGTAGTACTTTGGCTTTTGCTGGAGCCTGCACACCAGCTACGCTGCCAGGAACGAATGATGAAATGGCAAGAACAAACAATCCAGATAATTAAAATGCTTTCAGACACGAGTAAATGTGGGTGTATGTATGTATTAAACTTGCTTCATTTACTGAGGTGATTGACTTTGGTAAGTATTTTTTCTTTTTCCCTGGATGAAGGCAAAGTATAAGGTATTAGTACTTTTTATAGGAAATCAGTGTGCAGTTATATCAACTGTTTTAGCAATAAATTCCACTTTGTCTCATACAAAATTGGTATAAGCATTATCCTCACAAGTTGTACAAATACTTAACTAAGAGCCACACTTGTGCTTGTTGTCAATAAGCCTATTTCTGGAGTGAGATGCTACTTAGAGCATTTGAAAGTATTTGAGTATGCTAACAACAAAACCAACACCAAAACTGTTCCTCCTATCGACACTCACAATAGAGAATAGAGGTTTCAAGAGTCTGACCTCACACTGAAAGTCTCCCTGTCAATCTAAACAGAAGACAAATAGGAAAGCTAATTACTTAGACCATGAAAAGATTCTTTTATTCCATGAAAATATTCTCAACAGAGAACACTATTTTTAAACAAAGCATTTAACATTTAAGAAATCAACATGTGCACAGAAAAGGATTAAAAAATTACTGGAAAATGTCAGACAATGCACATTCAGAATTTTAGAATAAGTGATTTATAACTAGCTGTGCAAGTACAAATGTTTTTCCTATGTTTAATAACCCTCATACAAGTTGCACTATCCATCTTGAAAGCAACCTGCCTCCAAAGGAAGCAAATCCTGGTTTTAGAAAAACAAACAGTAGCATGAAAAGAACATTTAGTCCTTTACCAGGAAGTGTTATTACTGACCTGCAAGCCAGGCAGACCACAGGCCCTTTAACAGAAAATACACAGATCACATTCCTCCTTTTCACAGAATTACAGAATCACAGAATCTTCTGAGTTGGAAGGGACCACCCCCAAGGATCATTGAATTTTTCTAACTTTAAAATAAAAAAAGCACTAATTAAAAAAAAAGAAAAAAAAAAAAACCTGAAGCCCAACAAACCCCCAAAAAAACCCCAAACCCAAAAAAACTACCTAAGTAGTTTTGTCAGTATTGAGTAATGTCACATTATTATATAAATAACCCTGTATACAAGCTCCAAAAATCTAAACTTTAGAGTTTAATAGGCCCCATAGTACACTAGGTCAAGCTGTGTAATAGTGGTATACATAATAAAAGGAATAGACCTCTACACAAGTCACTCAGATTCAGTTTTACTGGTAGTACAGTTACTAATAACACTGAAATGAAATAGAATCCAGCACTGCTGCATCCAAATATTGCTTCAGACCCCAGAAAAACAGGATGTTTTAATTATTATTTCATAATATGCTGCCAAACAGCAGGTGGCTGGGTTGACAAGCTTTCTCTGATACAAGTATCCCTCCCCCCAACATCTCTAGTCTAATTCTTATCACTTTAATCAATCAGACATGATGTATTATTAATAGAACCACAAATGGGAGGCAAGACAACATAAGCAATAGGGGCACTGCAGACAACTATATTTACACGTATAAACATATCCAAATTTCAATTGTTTACAAGTAAAAGTGCACATAGATCATTACGAAGTATCACTCAAATTTCAACTGGTCCATACAATGAAGCATCACCTGGAAATGGACTAGCACTGCAGTAATTTACCTTGGAATTTCATAGTGAAAAACTAAAAGACAGTTTCCATAAAAATCTTTTAAAAAAATATTAAAAGTCAAATGAAGAGATACACACTTCAATGTATAAAATTCACGATGCACCATGTATCCAGTAAAGTAGAGCTCTAGAAAACACCTACCGTGGCTACCTCAGCAGCTGCAGCACTGTGAGAAGAGCTGAGACACAAAGCCCTTTGTGGGATACTGTAAGTGGTAGTGTTGGCAAACAACAGATTTCAGGCACTATAGTTTAAGGCAGCATTTGAATGGCAAGTGGTTGACTTCTGAAAACAGTCATTAGCTCGCAGTGGTGAATCCTCTGGTTGTGTTCCAGGTTTTCAGTGCTCACAACAGGTTCCCGAAAGGCTGAAGGTGGACCACAGTTCTAGGAGTTTCTCTTGATTGCATTGTAGGCTAGAGCTGAGATGTATTAGTTCCCCAAATTAACAAAACACATTACAGTCTCTTATCAGTTATGCCAAAAATCTGGAATGTAATGATGGTTGCAGTGGTATTGTTATAGCAGCATACATGGATACTGGGATGAAACTCTAGTGCTGAAGATATTTAAAGAAAATGATTTGTTACAAAATAAGACAAGCAACAATGGCAGAGTGTTACACGGAACATGCCTGACTGTGCTAGGCATGCAGGAGGTTAACGGCGAGCATGGAGGTGGCACAGGCAGACTGATGACTGACACATGGTTCTAAATGACTGCCAATTAAAATGATTGGAAAAGAGCATAATTGAGAAAATCAAAACATAGCCCAAGCTAAAATATAGTTTGTGCACCTGGGACAACCTAGGACAATGAAAATAAAGCAATTTTAGGAGCAGTAGCCTTTTTACTCTGGTAATGGAACTCTATTTTCCTGCACAAATTGAAGATTTTGTAATACATCCTTACCTATATATGGAGATGCTAAGATGTTAGTGACTAAATGTATGTCTGCATGCATTCATGCAACTAGCTTTTACCCTTGGGCCTCCCAGTCTAGTAGCCCTCCCCTCCCCACCCCCACCCCCCAGCAGCTGCATGTAACCTCCTTCAAGATCTCGCCCATTTTCTCAGAAACCCGCTTCAGGAACCTGCAGTCCAAGAGGAAAAAGAAAAGAACAAAGTTACTGAAGGCCTTTAGAAGGCAGAGATGTGTGCTCAGTTCTAACAGGCCATTCTCAGTGGCTACACATCAGCCTTGTACTTAATCCCACAAACTCAGTAGAAATACGAGCTACAGTTTTCAGACAAGCTGCTTTTTTCCCCCCCTAGTAATCAAGTAGTGCAATGCAGTTTCCAATCCTCAGTAATTAAACGATGAGGAGAATTACTGTACATTTAAGATGTTGATTTCAAACTAAACATGGTACAATTCAAAGATTTAAGCTTACAGGCACAGATTAAGAATATAAAATCATTCCCTTATCAGGAGCAGAGAGAGGTTTCAGTAAGACATCAAGCATTACAAGTGGTCTCTTTTTGTTTGTTCAAGGTGTCTAGAGTTAAAGCAATGACGTTGTGTCCAATACAGAACATTCTACATTACAAGTACTGAAAAGGAAGGAGACAGGCAGGTCAGCGAACTTTCTGTCCTTCTTAATCATAATGTTTTTTCCTGAGTATTTTTGTTGAACTTTCAGAACCAGAAAACATTTTCCTGTTTAAGAAGTGAAAGCTGCCAAGTATTTGCTCAGGGAAGGACATTAATAATTTTCAGTAACTGAGTTCAGTTAGTTACTAGAGGAAAAAGCTCTCTGTTTTAAGCATCATAAAGTTTAAGTCTTAAAAGTGGTAACAGTAAATCTTAGAGAACTTTGAAACTTAAGTATTTTTTCCAAATCTCTATAAAAACAAAGTATTCTACAGAACAAGCATGAATCCCAGTCTTCTTCAGTTTAAGAGCTGAATTGGATTTAATGCTTTGTAAAGCAGGAACTGCAGATCAGTTCAACAAAGCAGAAGACATTGGTCAAAATTACAGACCAGTCTAAGATGTGTAATTTAACGTGGCCATCTCTGAAAAGAACAAGAGCAAATTCCCAATGCAAACGACAGATCACTGCTGACTTCTGATATTGTAATTCTTTCCATGAACCTGTGTAACTTACTATTTTTCCACTATTTTCCCCAGGGAATGTACAACTGAAAGCTGCCAGTTTACTGTTAGATATAGGTTACTGCACCTTTGCTGTTTTTCTCTAGTGTTACATCTATATATGATGTTGGCACATAGCCTTCCTCTCCATTATGTCTTCGAGCTCTTGTCCACCCATCTCCTTTGTCCTCCTCAATAATGTACAAAACTTCCCCTTCTTTCATTGCTAGAGTGCCTTCATTATGACCTGGGAAAAACAAGAGGCAAAGTAGTCTCAATGTTCACACAGAATTTCAAGTCATCTTTTTCCCAGGGCACAGTTTTCAGATCATATATAAGCAGGAAGAATGATAAATCTGTGCAAGAGAACATTTGGCCAAACAGACTTAGAGAAAAAAACCTAGCCCAGTTTGTAAAACTGAGTATTTCCAAATAGCTCTGCTAATAAAACGTCACAAACATACTGCTCATAGGTTAAAGTAATTTATGAGGTATTTTCACTGATCCTATTAGCAACATTGCTCACACAGTTAATTTACTTTACATCATCTTACCTGTCCTCTCTATCACAAATAATCCAAGCCCTATAGCCAGGGAATCAAAGTGCATGTTCTTAACCTTACCATCAAATGGATATATAGCCTTGCAATGTCCTATAGCTGGTAATGGATCGTCATCTTCAAACTCATCATCGAACTCATTTGGGTGAGCGTGTTGCTGTGGTGGGCTGCGAACTTCCTGGTTGGCATCATCCGTGTAACTCCCTTCGGGGCTACAATGCAATGATTGGAGCATGAGGACTCTGACCAGTTCTCAGCTCTAAAACTCAGAACATACGTGCATCACAGAAAGGGCAGATCATGCATATCACTCTGGGAATTCCTGTTAGCAAGTTTTATATTACTGCCAGAGGTGATTTTCTGAAAAGATTGATCTAGCAAAAGCTTAGACTGAATTCCACCACAAACAAACATAAATTGGACATACCTGTCTCCACAGAACATGGAAAACCAGTGAGCCTTAAGCAATGGATCAGGACAGCTTTAAAAGGCACTGTTATTTAAGGAGCAGGTGTTTCAATTAGACTATTTTTAGATGTTACCACAATGGCATGAAGTGCCCTCTAGAAGTCAAAACCAATAGTATTTTCCTTTAGAAGGACACAGACTTTCAGAGGGTAAGTAACAACCATCACCTGCTGTTAACTACCAGAGAGATGTACTCATTCTAGCATAAGGCATAAAGGCAGTAGAGACAGAATAGTGACCTCTCTCGGCCCTGTGTGACGAGGTGGTTGATGTCGCTGCTGTGCCGCCTGTCACTTCTGGCTGCCACTTTGCCTTCAACTTCAGAGAGCCAGGCCTTGGGGAAGAAAACACAAATACTGGTGTAAAAGAAAACTCGATTCTAAAACAGCACATTTAACAACTGTATTCAGATGTCAAGTCTCATAATTACTTCACGTGAAGCATGAACTTATACTCAGCCTCTACTCCATAACTAGTCTTAAGGAAAAAAACAATCTTTAATCACATGTGAATTTCAGAATAAGCAAATAATAATACATTCTTCTGAACAGTTTACATCTTTAATAACATACATCCTTATTCTAGCTAGATGAACACACTTGAAAATATGGCACCTCACAAAAAATTGTATCAGGAGCACTTTCTTAAGTAGTTTTTCTGGGTGCTATATTTAAAAGCTGTAAGGCAAAGTACTATTGTACCAATCATCTACATTTTCCAAGGAACTCCTTTTGAGTCTAACCTCATTCTTGTGTATTTCCATTCGAAGACGGTCCATGTTGCTCATAGTCTCAGTTAATTTTGGTTGCAAACTGCTTGGATCACCCATCTGGGGATTTTTCTCATAAACATCCTTCATCTTGATGAGGGCATCTCTAAAAACATGACAGTAATTATAAAAATTACATCTGTCAGTAATGATTCATTAAAGCTAAAATAACATGTATGAGATCCTGACCCACAGCTAGATTCACTGCACAGAGATGAAGAACTACTGGTTCCCATACCTTGCCTAAATCCTTCTCCCATTCTGCCTTCTTAGCACTTTGCCTTCCTTTCTGGTGTTGTGCACAGGCACACAAGGACTCCAGCTATTGACTCTTCTCTCTCCAGTCTCAGTACTGTTTCCCATATTGCTTGTTATCCACAATTTCCTAAATATTAATAATGTTCTTCTCTCAACGCACTAAGTTGCAGTTATCTTGTTTAACAGACCTACACACTTTTTTTTAAGGGATGATTTTAGAGCCAATGTTTCCTATGCAATATTAGGATCAAAATGAGTAATATAATAAAGCAGAAGGAAGCAATGCTAACAGAACCTACATACAACAAAATATGAATTCAAAAATGTTTTATAACAGCCTGGCCTAGTGTATTGTCTCCTAGTTTCTGAGCACTGCTGGCTAAGGAAGAGGACTTCAAAAGAAACAGACAGTGAGAGAACCATGACAGAGCTCCAGAAAAACGCACTCACTTTTGGTCTGTTTCCTTCTGTAGCTCTCTGTTAAGCTCATCGATTCTCTGTTGCAGTTTCTTGCGTCTTTGTTCTGGAGGGAGATGGCTGAAGTCTTCTAGTGCAGGGCCCTGCAAGCAGAAATACTATGAAACAAAATACGTGCAGGTATCTGGGCATGAACTGACATATCCACACATGGACAGTGTTCACTGGAAGCAGGATGGACCTTCTTAAAAACTCTACTTGACAAACAGCTCTACAAAAAACTGCAACAGAATAAATGCATGTTCTTGCTGCCATTGCAGTCATTCATTCAAGGTTCTTTCTGCCTCCTGTAACAGTTGGCTCACAGAGGTTAATTCAAAATTTGTAGACTTAATAGTTTTTCTGAAAAGCTGAGTCAGGTACCACCTGTTATATCCCCTGCACTTAAAGATTTAGAAAGGACAGAATTCATCACTACAGAATTATTTCAGTTAGAGCAAAAATCTAAGATATGTATATAATAATGGTATGTATATATCATTGTTTCTTTCTCTGGAGTGTGTTCTATGGTGATTGGGATGGTATTAAAAATAAAATACTGTATTTTGGATTCATTCCAAAGTACTATTATAGTTCTCTTCCAGAAGTTCATCAACCCTAGAAAACATATTAAAACCTACAGTGTTCTGATGGATTTTACCTTGAGTAAAACTAGTTCGAGAATAGAAAAAGCCTTTATAAGATCAAAATTTTGACTTAAGTTTGCTATTCTGAATCCAGACTTGCTCAAATATTCCAGGTCATCTTTTCACACCAAACAACTTCAGTGAGGGAAAAAACCTCTTACTTGCCAAAACATTAAAAAAAACCCAAACCCACCAACTTAAAACCACCTATTGCTATGAACCCAAACCTGCAAGCTTGATTGCAAACTTGTGCCAAGATTGTAAGCAGGATGGAAGGCCCTGGGTATGAAATGCATGGGAAGAGGTATTTAAGTATCTTGTGAGTTTGTGGTGAAAAGCCTTCCCCTCAGGGTGACAGACAGCGACAGTGCTAAGAAGGAAATATGGTACATGTCATAATAACAGAAGGTTAAGTTACACTTTTTGTGTTCCCAGTTGCCTAAGGAAGTTGGTTTTAGCACAAGAAACCTACTTGCCATTACAGTAACCCTCCATGGAGGCAAAACCAAACTGGCCAGCATCTCCTTTGTCAAGAAGGGACTTTACAGAAACTTGACTATTGAGATTTTTACACAAGCAGCCTTAGGCTTGGGCGCCAAGTTTCCAGTACCCCCCTCTTAAGATCTTCTTGCTCCCCTCAACTTCTTGGATCTTTTGCACTTGTAAAGTCAATCTCCTTGCTTTTAAGAAGGGAATACAAGACACCATAAGAGGAGGAAAATGGAGATACAATGTTTCCAAAATAAGTGTTCCTTTCTGGAGGACAAGAAAAAACCAAAATGAAATCCTTTCAGCTGCTTTTGCACACTACAAAGAAACAAAAATATAATCACATCCTCTGTATCATTCTTCCTTACAGGTCAGTTAAAATCAGAGTATCCTAAAAGAAGAATCAGAAGAACAGAGGTCTTTTTGTGAATTTTTACTTACTCTGAAAAACAATAGTATTGATTAAGATGTGTTTTTCATTTAACGTAACAGCTTTCTGTATTTCTAAGCATAAAGGATCATTTTTTCAAAATTCAAAGGAGTGCAGTATTCAATAGTTCTTCTTTACACAAATTTTGTAATTTTTCATATATTATTCTATGCTGCTTGAACAATTTTCCTGACAAAGAGAAATAACCAAGTATTTCCATCGTGACCAACTCGTGAATCCTGGCCACCTTTAACGCTCCAAATCGCAGATTTAGTTGCAGCCAGATCACAAGTCTCATTGCCTTACATTAAGCATGGATGATTAAGAAGACTGTGCATATGAGTGGAAAATCTGAAGATGTATTTCAGCACCTGACTTAAAGCAGTTATGATATGGAAACACTTTCAAAAGGTTACTTTCATGCTATCTTAGCAGAAGTACAGCAGACAGATCAGCACACGGGCTTACCATCTTCACCGACCACTGCACAGTTCATTTGAAAACAGAAAGAAACGGGAAATTATTTATATGCAACGACCAGTTACCAAAATGATTAATGCCTACAAATGTATCTTTAAAATATGACTTAAGGATTGACGTTTTCATTTATAAAAATACATTTGATTATAAGCACAAGAAAAGAATTGTTTTAAGAATTACTGATTAAAAAAAATTACTAGCAATAATGGGTACTTTAACTTATGAAATTCTAATACACAACTTCATTAAACTACTTTTGAATTTTAGTGTTTTGAATAATAGGCTGAAGACCTTCTATTACAGGGAGAGAAACACACACAGAGCCAACATTGCACAAAACAGAAGAATTTGATGATGATGGACTGATCAGCCGTAAACAAATAATTTGTTAATCATAGCTCAAAATCCACTACCACCACTTTAATAAAGGTAGTTTTACAATGGATTTACTTTACTATCACAGTAGATCTAGAATAAATGGAGGGTTTTTTCCAAGTTTAGAAGTAATTAATTTTACTTTCTGAAAACAACATTTGGGTCACTGTTACCTAAAAATGTGTTAGTCCAGATAAAGACATTTAAGACTTTATCCTTAGAAGCAGCAAATAAAACATGGGTGCCAGGAATTGAATCTTATCTTTAACATTCACAGCATTTTGAAGATCTACTGTGCTTTCAATGCTTTTGGATAGCCCCTTCCAGAGAAACACCAAGCAGTTTAGAAGACAGATATCTCAACCTCACTACCTTCAACAATTGTCAAGGCTGTTGATCGGGGCACACACAGAAAATCAGAATTTCTAGCAATGAGGGAAGCAAAGCACCTTCACAAATGATACTTTGGTAGAAAACTCTATTAATACAGTCCAAGGATTCAAAATGGCATAAATAAGCTTCCTGTTCCCTTCAGAATGAACCTTTGAAGACACCACCATGAAGGTTTGCACAGCAGTGCTGACGGTGCCCCTCTGCAGCCCGAGTGGCGCTGAGCTCAGGAGCACCAACAGCGGCTGGAACAGTCAGCACTTCAAAGGAGAAGCAGCAGCACGTAACAGCAGTACTAATACAGGAGGGGACACTTGCTTGCACCTTTTCTCAATAACCTACTCTACAGCCACTGTTTGCTGCTTTTGCTCTACATCATGGTAAGAAAATCTACTGCATGAAGCACAGAATGAAGGAAGACTGGTTTTTGATCTCCAGTGCCTGGAGAGAAATCCTGCACAGGGCACATTAAACACAATAACCAGTATGCTTATTATTACTGTGTGATGTGTGCCAGCTCATGGACAGAGCTCGGCAGAAACAGAAACTAATTAAATACCATTTTACACAGGCAGACAGGGCAATGGTTTTAAACTAGAAGACAGATTTAGAATAATGTTAAGAAGAAATTCTTTATTCAGAGGGTGGTGAGGCACTGGCACAGGTTGCCCAGGAAAGTTGTGGCTGCCCCATCCCTGGCAGTGTTCAATGCCAGATTGGAGGGGGCTTTGAGCAGCCTGGTCTAGTGGAAGGTGTTGCTGCCCACAGCAGGGGAGCTGGAACCAGATGGTCTTTAGGGTCCCTTCCAAACCAAACCATTCTGTGATTCTATGGTTTGATAGTTCTGTGTGTCAATACCACTTGGACATAATTTTTCGGGGACAAAAATGTGGAAAACAGCATCATGTACAAGCAACTATTAGGAATTTAAACAAGATACATTACAAAGACTGATCAACGAGTTAAATCTCTTAGTATTCCAGTACACATGCTGAAAGACATCAGAAATATGCAATAATGTGATGTCTGTTAAAATGCTTGCAAGGAAATTAAAAAAATATAAAAATTAAATGTTCATCTTGAAGATTTCAGGGATTATTTAATCTTGTGGCACATTTGAGTTAATCTAGATCTGTAGGATACTAGCAATCCTAATTTTGAAGAATACTATTCTACATTCAATTAATTCAATTTTACAATATGAACAATGTATTTAAAAATCAAATAAAGGTATGTTTTCCATTAGCATTCTGTAGTTATTAGGAGATGATCTTTTGCTTGAGTAAAAGGTTCTAGAACTGCTGATAATACAGAGTGATGATTTGTAAGCCAGGAGTCAATCGAGGTGTAATCAAGTCCTGTGCTATCTCACCCAGTTAGTTCCTCAGTAAGGACTAAAGAGGAAACACTACCTTCATGACCAGACCAAATTATGATGTGACTCAGAAGGGGAAAGGAGAAACTCTTCTCCATATATACTTAGAGGACCACATGAATTTTCTATAAAATGGTGGCAGTAGAAAGGGTATTTCCAAGATACCCAGGGGTTTGAAATTAGGTGCCACAGCATGATTAAAGAAAGTAAGTTTTAACTGTAACTCATTTTATTTCAGAATGACAAAAAGGGAGCCTCTAAATTATAGCTTTGCTGCAATATAACACTGCTGTACCTTGATCTCCACATTACATCAACAGTACTCAACCATTCTTGATGCACATGAGGCAGCAAGTCAATATTGTTTTGAAATAACAAAAATTGTTCATTATGTATCATCAAATGCATCCAATTACCTCATTAGTTGGATCAATAAATATCATTAAACATACATAAACTGGGCAGCCTATGCTTTTCTGACATAACAAAAAAGTGCCAGTGCGTTTATCACTAGTACTACAAATGTTGCTAGAAAACCACTTAGTTCCCTTCTACTGACTTCCAAATAAATTCTATTTGCAGAATATGCCACTATAAATTAATAAATTAATTGGTGTCAATAGGTGGCATTTGGTAGGAATATTTTCAATATTTTTACCCAAAAGAACCTAGGGCAGACAAGACCAATTAATTAATCAGAAAATGCATTTGAATTGTAATGCTTTAAAAATCAGCATTTCAAAATATGCAAGCACCATGGGCTACAGCATTTGATGTACAAAAGAAATTAAAATTCTCTCTTCTTAGTTCAGATCTCACAATCAACTACTACTATTTCAATTCAAAGTCAGCAAATAAAACACCTGATCTGCCAGATGATTTTTGTGGTGACTATATATCTAATGATAAATTACTGCAAAAATATGTCACATGATGGTAGGAAAACATTTGTGAATGTGAACAACAATGAAGAAAGGTATCAAACACATGCTGAGCACCCTCTTTATAACACCCTTCTTTTAGGCATGAGCATTTCAAATGTGAGAAAGCATATTTCTATTTCATTTTATTTTTAATCTCTTGGTAATGTCTGCATAGTATGAAACAAAGTATTCTAGAAGCGACCTTATAGCTGAAGAGTAACTTTTAACCAAGTAAGCCTTATAATGAGGGTGAAGAGCATTCCAAAAGCCACATCACAAACACACTGTTCATAGCCCATCATGCATGTCAACTTGTTATTGAACTTACCCCTCTTTTGAGGCTTCTGAAAGAAGGAATTCTGGGCTTCCCTGTTTTTATGTCACTCATGCAATAATGCACTGGTTCAATGGAGAATATGGGATACTGGGACCCATTAGGAGTACTGGATGTGTATAAACTAGTAGGGGTTAGGGGTGGGGATTGTGGCTAATGTGGAAATAAAGAAAGCAATAAATAAGCCAAATGTTCAAAGTGATTTTAAAATGAAAATTCTGTCTTACAAAAATAAAATTTCCATCCAACACAGAAACAGCTTGTAATGTTCCAGAACATTAATACTACAACTGTATTGGGTTTAAAAGGTTTCTGTCATGAATTAGTCTTCAGTTACAGGTTGCTGCAGACAATGAAGGAATATTCAAAAAAGCTTTAGACTCAACACTGCCACAAATCCCAAAGTTCCCTGTCTCTTTTCTCAAAACAAAGTTCTGCTCTTGCCAATTTAGTTACAGTCGTTCTGGAAGCTTGTGCATTCCCACTCCTGCTTCCTTCTGCAAACTGAGGTACCCTACTAGGTTAGCCAGAACAGAAATATTAGGTGTATCTATGCAGAATGACTAAAACAAAAAGTATTCTCAATCTCTGTAGTCAAGCTGGACTGACACAAGCCTGCCTGCCATTCTTAATATCATCAGGAGAACTTCCTTTTTTTCAAACTCTTTCTCTCAGTTTTTGTCTCTCACCTCTGCTGCTCTTTCCCAGTTCAGTTTTTCTGTACTCTTTCCACTGCTGTGCAAGTCATTCCCTTTCAAAAAGACTTTTATGTCTTTGACAACATCAAAAATAAGTAAATGCTTATCGGGAAGTCAAGACCAGCCATAGTTTCAGCTAAATGAAGGTCCAAGGGCTACCACAAATACCCTAACTGTAATAAATCAGCTGTCTTAAGCTAATTTAAGAATATGTTTTAAAACCTGTGAATAGTATTTGGAATTAAATATGTATCTTCTGATAAGTATTTTGCTCCCAGTTGCTGTTTTGTAGAGCACTCCTCCATCCTCCTTCCCAAAAACAGTTGAAAAAAAAGGAAGAAAATCTTTCATTTTGTCCAGGTCCTTAAGGAAGAGACACGTGGTATGTATATACATATGTATACACATATGTGTTTCTGTGACTCCATACAGGAAACAGTAAAGCTGACTCTCTGAATGCTACATACAAAGTGAACAACCCGGGGAGCAGAAAGTCTTGACAGCTTTCTCCAGCTGCCAGCACACTGAGGGACTTCTTATAACTCCAGTAAATGCCAAGGCCCAGACTGAAAACCAGCACAGACTCACAAACTCTCACAAAGATGACTTGTGGCCAACCTGGCAATTGTGATCTCATTTAGAACGGGCTCAATCTCACCCACCTCTGCAGACAAATGCAATGAATATGCTCATATATTAATGCATTTAACCTCTTGTCATTAATTATACTGCATGAAAAGCAAACAATCAGTTTTCACTTTAACACACAGCTGCAGTTACCTAAGATACTGAGGGATGGGAAAAAAAATCAGCTGTATCTTTCCTTTCTGTAAAGATCTGCCTTCTTGGAATGCTATCAAGTGGAAAATAATTCCTACCACTAACAAGCTCTAAGAATAGTTTACTGTAATAAATGACAGAAACTGGCTTGGACCACTAAAATAACCTCATAGAAATTTGTGGGAATCATTAAAATGGCTCACTGATATGTTCCAATACTAAATAAAGACATAGCATAAAATTGTAATACGTATATGCTCCGTTGTTCATTTTTGTATAACTAATGAATGTATTCGATTTTTTTTTTTGCATAGAAATGTTTTTACCTATTTCAAAGTAATATTTTCTAGGACATTTACCAGTATCGAGCTTCCACTGTATGTTTTATCAATGCAGTATTATAAACTTTAATGTTTTCAGGCAAACCTCAGAAGTTTTCAAAAGCAGCAGGTATAATAAAAATCTATACGACACTTCTCTATATAAATGTGACATTTAGAAGGGGATTGCTTTTTGCATTATAAAAGAGATATCTGAAGTCTGCCCAATCCCAAAGCATATTCCCTCTTCTTTTTACATTCACATGTAACACCTTTTCTATGAAATTGCAGAAAGTCTTTACAGAATCTTAGAAACATTACGGTAATGGGAAGCTACTTTTATCAAATAACAATTAAAAACATTCCCTGACACAAATCACTAGCAGGAAAACTGAAAAAATTCCCCCAGAGAGAACCTGATTTTTAATGTGGTAACTTATCCAACCCTACTCAAAGCTACAGATCTCCTTACACATATTTTAAAAGACAAGGGCAGGCAAGGGGAAGGTTATTTTAAAATAAATAAACTGCTGCTTTCATGCACTCTAGATGTTCACATTTTAATTTTCCAAATAGTAATTTCGTAATTGTTACCTTTGGTTTCTTTCCAAACAGCCACAGCTTTCCTTTAGCCTTGCCGACTGTAGTTTTTGAATCAATTCTCATTCCTTCCTGCTTTGGTGTACTGATGGTTCCATCAGAGATAGTTCTGTAAATATTCTGGCTGTAGTCTTCAAATGGAAAATCTCCAGGAGGTTCAAAACCAGATTTGAAGCAGTCTATCACTAGCTGAGAGTCCTAAACAGAGGACACAAAGAGTTTAAAAAGCAAACCCATCAAGGGCCAGACAGAGAAAAACCAGGGAGACAAATTTTTCTCCTTTAATTGCAGAAAGCACAGATGGGAAAGTAAGAGCGAGCTCCAAAGGCAGCTCTGGGATGGAGAGTGAAGGTAAGAGACGTTCTTGTATCTCTGCAGTGTTCATCAAAGCACACTCTGCTCTTCAGAATCCAGCAAATACTTCCCCAGGGTTATCACAAATTCAAAACAGGACATGGTCAAGGGACAAACTACTACTCCACGTTTTGATCTTTCCACATGGGCACTGAAATGAAGATAACACTAAGAAACTGGATGTAGTAAGGTATAATCGGGAAGAACCCACCTTACAAGGAGTAAGAAAGAAAAGCCAACAGCTGCCATCAAACAGGACATGGAACGAGACTTTGTTAACTGAGCACCCTTTATATGATTTAATGCCTCATAAGGGAGAAAATACCAATGCTGCTGGCATTCTAGGATATTTCAGAATCATCAAAACAATGTGTCCAAAATCAAACAGTGAGAAAGTGTCAAAGACTTTCAGAGCACATGAAATCGATAAAACAGGGAGAGAGCAGACAAGCAGAAGCGATCACTTTGGCAAAAACTGAAGGCACAACTTTTCAAGCAGACAAGTACTTGACAACAGAAAGATAAATGCACAGGGCTGAGTCAACCTTTCCCCTCTCCACAGCTTCATATGAGTTAAACTGGTCATGCACTTTTAAAAAGTTACTCAGTTCTACTTACTCTGTGTTCATCAACTGATTTTGCTGCAAGGATCATCCCTTCTAAGCATTTAGAGATAATTGGAATCACTTTGCGCTCAGAGTCAGCAAAGCCTTTGTAACATTCACTAAGTTTGATAGTCCTTCTTTCATCCATTTCTTGAAGTTGCTGCAAGCGCAAAGAAAGATTAAGAAAAGCTTTCACTGGCAGAATTTCACTCCTCAGTCCTGATATAGGCAGTTATTGTGGCCACCACAGTGTAGTACAGAATTCCTGTGCTTTCCTAGTATTTTTATTTACTTAACAAAACAGAACTTAAAAGCCCTTTCAGACATAGACTTAAGATGCCCTAAACAGTAGTTATGAACAGTTTATACTCTTTGATTTCTAAAAATCATGTAAAGGACTGGACTTGCTTTTCCTCCTTCTTTTATAAAGCACATGTACAGTATCTATGGGCAACTATTTAAAGTATATGTTTCATGCAGAAATGAAAACCACAGTGAAGAAATTTTACTGATTTCTATATCTCTTCACTCTCTCCTTCTAGTTCCAAGTAATTTCTCTCTGTTGATAAATACCTCCAACTTGCTTTTATTTTTATACTTTCCAATAAATACCAATTATTTTAAAAATATGAAAAATTAAAATTATCTGCAATTTAGACATGATCTCTGATTTGAAATACAAACCATTTCCTTTAGAAGTGTGCAAGAAAATAAAGAAAAGAATACCATTACATAAGATTTGCAATAAAAGTTTACTGGAACAGAACAAAAAAAAAAAAAAAACCAAAACAAAACAAAGAGAAATACTATTAAGGTAATAGCCCTGGAATTTTCATCTAATGTAAGGTAGAAAAAAAACCCCAAAGAAAACAAAACCTGATAGCACATACACAATAGGTTGACAAAAACTGGGTAAGAAGTTGGATCTTTCCTGAAATTAATGTAGATGTTTCAAACAGTATTCAATTTTATCTCTCCAAACCAACCAACCACCTAGTCATGCTAAACTACTTTCCCAAGGTTTTTCCACAGAATGTTACCAAATACTTGCAAGGAAATAATAAAAGTGTAATCCCAAGAGAAAGTAGGACTAGGCCTTTTTGCTCTTACTATAGAGTTCTTAAAACATAAGTAATATCTTACAAGGATAATGGATTTTAACCCTACAGAAACAAAGGTAGCAAAGCAAAACTCTGGTCCAAGCTACAAAGATGATGAACGTGTTTCTCCTGGGAGCTGACTGCAATTCTTCCATCACTACTGCAGTGCTGCTTAATAGTTAAAAGTATTAGATAATTCTTTAATAAGCCAAGGCAATTTTCTCCTGCGAATCCTAGACCTTCTAGTACGTATTTTTAAAAGATATGAACTGACTTGTGCTTCTGGAAAATATGAAGCATACTTCAGTCAATACACCTTCAAATAAAGCCAGTACTTCACTTTCCACTTCCTCACTCCCTGTCTCAGAATCACTTCCCACATCTCTTCTCCCAAATGCCTGAATGTACATGCTAACACTCTTCTGAACTCTTCTCACCTGACACCCCAAGTACTTTAATTATAGTTTTGCCGTCTCTCTGGTTTTGAAAGAACATTAAAAACCATCTTAATAGTTACATAAAGCATCTCAAGAAATCCCCATTTTAGATGCAAATTATTGATCTTTAACCTTTTTTCATTGCTTTAGAGAGATGTGCGGATTGCTGGTAACATGGACGAAGCAATGACCAGCTGGGGGCTGGTACTTCTGCTTCCAGCCCACCCATCTGCCACGTGTACAGGAGATACACTGAACCACAGTCCCCAGGTGCTGTCCTTCAGCTCTGCCACAGGCAAGGCATTTGCACACACATACAAATGGCATGAGAACTAGTGATCAAACCTTATCAGAATGATTGTTCTAAATGCTTGCTGTCACCCACATCTCAAATGTTTACTCTGCCAGACCTCTTCAGCAATATTTAAACAAAGAGTCTATAAAATATACGATCTTATAGAAAATGCACCTGAGCATTTTTGTTACAAATCTAAGCATAAATATGGTAAGCAGTAAATCTCATGATAAAACACAGGCTGTATCAAGATTACGCTAATATCTTCATAAAATTATCCACTAAAAATCAGGTTTAAAATTTTAAAATTTACTTCTTCTTTAGAAGATCAGACACACTTTATCTGTTAATTATTTTACCTTATAAATCTGAGGAATGACAATGTAGTAGTGTTTGTGCTGTTCCCCGTTAAAATTCTGTAGTTGTGCAGCATATTCATTTTTGTTCTCATCAGCCATATGTGTGCGCAGGTTTAACTGTTGCTTGGCCTAACAGGAAAACATTATCAGGTTAAACATGGCTTGTGTTTTTCAAGACACACAGTGTTATTTTATTTCATCAACTGCGCAAACCCACTAGTGACTAGTCATCAAAAGCGACATCCTTATAACGGGAATACAAAGAATGTGAGACTTCAATACACTGACACCCTACACACCCCATTTGTTATATACAGAGAAAGCAATGTCATTTTAGCTGCCTTAGCCACCCTGCTTAAATGCATATTCTAAAAAGCACAGAAGTGACTGAACATATATACTAAAAGGTATCAAACACCAGAAAGCTGCCTGTTTAAGGAAGACAGTCATCACAGCCATCCAGAGGGACCATCATGAAGTTCCACAAGGCCAAGTGCAAGGACCTGCACCTGGGTTGGGACAATCCCAAGCACTAACACAGGGTGGGCAGAGAATGGATTGAGAGCAGCCCTGAGGAGAAGGACCTGGGGGTCCTTGCAATGAGCACCCACAGCCCAGAATGCCCACTGTGTCCTGGACTGCATCAAATGCAGCCCAGGCAGCAGGTCAAGGGAGGTGACTCTGCCCCTCTACTCCACTCTGGTGAGACCACAGCTGGACTGCTCCCAGCACAGGAAGGACATGGACCTGTTGAGAAGAGTTCAGAGAGGGTCATAAAAAAGATCAGAGGGCTGGAGGACCCCTCCTACACAGAGAGGCTCAGAGAGTTGGGATTGTTCAGCCTGAACAAGAGGCACCTTTGGGAACACCTCAGTGCCCATCCCAGTACCTAAAGGAACTACAAGATAGCTGGGGAGGGACTTTTTACAAGGGTATGTGCTGATAGGACAAGGTGGAATGGCTTCAAACTCCTAGGGGGCAGGTTTAAATTAGACATTATAAAAAAATTCTTCACTATGAGGGTGGTGAGGCACTGGCACAGGTTGCCCAGAGAAGCTGTGAATGGCCCATCCCTGGCAGTGTCCTAGGCCAGGTTGGTTGGAGGTCTTCAGGATCCCTTCCAAGTCAAACCATTCTGATTCTAAGCAGCAGCATCTCGAGACTAATGAAGCATTCTCCCTTCCCATGCTGTTTTACATTTTAGTGTAACTTTGATTTTGCACATAATAAGCAAGCATATTTTATACACAATTTTATACATTTACCGAATGTTGTTCCAGTAGTGATGATAAACATGCGAAAAATATCATTTCGAACAAAAAAAGGCCACTGCCCTTACCTTCTCCACATCAGCCTTTGTCGCATTAGTGTCATTGTCCAGTCGTTCATAGCTCTGCTGTGCCTTCTCTGCCTCTCTGCATTCTCTCTCAAATTTCTTTTTGCTCTGCAAAAGGCACAAACCTACTGTTTCAACAGCCACTATTCCCATTCGGTTTCATACATTAATTCTGAATTCTAAGTATCAAAGTTTCCATTTAAGTATCTTAAATTCATCACATACCTTTAAATAAGTACATTGTTATCACATCTACTAGATTTTAAAATTTTTCAACTTTTCTATTTAAAACTTATTTCCTTTAAGTGTTAGCAAGGAAACTGCAATTATGCTACAAAGTACAAAATACAAATGAACCCATTACTAAGATCCACAGTTTAGAATAAACACCCAAGTACACTTTCTAGCCTGACAAACTGCAAGAGAGCCTGTGTGAGCACTGCTCTCCTGCTTCAGTGCCAAGTCAGGCAGCTGAGGTTAGTGTGTCCCTTCAGGGCTGTAGCATGTAAAAGACTGACTTTGCACTCAAGTGAATACAGGGCACACAACACAACTGATTGTTTGAGCTGAACTCTGTGCATTACCTTGAAGGGTGACAGCATCTAAAATTACCTCATCTGCCTCTATTCTGATCCTCTGACAATGAATTAAACTGACATGACAATGAAGCAAGACTCTGCTCATCTGAGACCACAACAAAAAAAACAGATATTCCCCTCTCCAGTATTGTTTCACAATAACCTGGATCAAAGGTATAATAAATTTTTAAGACACAAAACCAGCAGAGTATCAGAATTCATGTTGAATAGACTTGGTTGAATTTTTTATTTTCTTATCTTTAAAAGCCTTTCTTTCAAGAAAAAGAGGCTTATAATCTGTTCGAGAGACATTCAATTTGTGCATTTCTCTATTAAAAAGAGAATAATAAAATAATAAATAAAAGAGAATAAATAAATAAAAGAGAATAATTCTGCCTCCTGTAAGGACAGTAGTCTATAGTAGTATTCTTGAATAAACCTCATGTTACAAGCCCTCAAACTCAAGTCAAATACATTGAATTAAGATTTCATCTTCATATAAATAAATTGTCATTATCAGTAGCCCTAGGAGAAGCAATCAAAATCTGTACCCATGTTAAAAACAGATTCCTTTATGCTGGTAATGCTGGATAAAAGCCAAGGCTTCGCTCAAACATACACACGGAAGCTGTTCACAGGAGATATTTTTAACCAGGGAACTATAAATACACTGAACTGTATTCTGGATATTACTAAGTTACGTGGACATTCAGTACTACAGCTAAACACTAAAATCGAAGCAAGACAGTTGACAACAGCTCTGTTTACACGCTGTATATTATTTAAGTTCAACAGCAAAAAAAACCCAAGTGCAAAACTCACATTATCCATCTGTTTCCAGCACATGTCCAGATACTGCTGAGCCTTTCGTCCTTCCTGAAGATGCTAAAACCACCACAAATAAGTTTAATTTGCCTGTCTTTTTATTATTATTACAATTAGTCCCTGCTCTAAATGACAGCCTATGAGGTGCAGTATCTCCCACAAGCTGCTGATACCCTTTGAAGACATTACTAATCACAGAACAGTACCACAGGTGAAAATTACACTGGACAAAAGTTTCTAGTAAGCACTGTCTCCCAAGATATTAATTTTTAGGTTTAATAACTGCAGTAAACGGGTACATAAACATACAGAATAACTTTAAATGTGCTTTATAAATGCATTACAATGTATTGCAAAACTTATTGCCATGTTCATTAAGCTGGGTAAACAAATACATCAACTGATTAAAAAAACATACATTCTGATAGTCTAGTTTCGAATAAAAAATAGATTACCATTTTTCTCTCAGTTTTCAGATCATGAGAGTATCTCATCAATTCTCCGTACACTCTGTGTCCCATTTCTTCTGCAACTACTTCTCGCTGTCCTGCATAGTCATTCAGCTCATTAAGGATGTTAAAAAAGGCAATACACGAAGTAAACCTGACAGAAAGCACACACACAAACATACACACAAAAAGTTAAGACAGTTTTTTTAAATGGACTTCTTTTAGTATAGTCTGTACTCCTAATTAAAAAAAAAACAAAACCACCATAGAGAGTTTACAATAAACCTTATCTTAATGCTAATTGAGTTATAGCAGAAATACAAGCTGGGAAAGCCTACGTTAAGCCTAGCATGTACTATATGTTGCAACGTCTCTTCAAATACATTTTATAAGAATATGGGGTTTTGTGGATAGAAAAGAAAGAAGAAGAATACTACCTGGAAAGCCCTGTAGTATAGTGGTATCTCCTAAGCTGCCAACTGAGAGGCCTGAGCTTGGGAACGGATACAAACGTCCCTAGGCTCGGAGGCCGAACTCGCTGCAGAGATGATGTGCTTGGTAGTCTTGAGGGTGGAACATGCCAATCATACCACTCATATGCATCCCGATGGATGTTCTACAGAACAAGTTTGCTATCAGCTCTGGAGACAGCTGCCTGTTTGCCTGCCCACCTCTTGGCTGGAAGTAAGGTGCCACTATGGCTGGCACTAAAAAGGGGGGAAGAGGAGGGGCAAAGGGTAGAAAGTGTGTGTGGAAGGGAAGAAAGGAAAAAAAACAGGCACCACATTAAAATATACATCTTTCTCTCTTAACTGTGGAATATTGCCATCTCCATAGGCTTGGCTCTTGGGAATTTCAAATGCTACCTTAGCACTGAAAAGCCTATTCCCTGAGGTCCAGGATCTTTAAAAAGTTAAAAGAGCTCAAAGAAATCCTACCATGAATTCTCAGGCACTCTCCACAGCATGTCCTCTGGTTGCACCCTGAAACTGGCCCACTTTTTTGATTTCCTAACACTTACAACTAAAGAAAAGAAAGTATTGCGCTTTTCTAAATAAATTTTAAAAATGGCTATGGCCATGGACAGCAAAACAAGCATGTCTCCAATAAAGAAAGTTGTTTAGCACAAATTGTTCCTCCACAATTACACATTCCCTTATTTTATTCCGGAGTCAAAGCAAGTCAGCATTTTAAAAGCACTCGAGTGTACACTCGAGTCTCACAATACAGATGCACAGCTATGTTTGCACTGCCATAATAACACACTGGGAAACTCTATTAAATCAAGAAAAAACAAAGCCTAAGAATACACAATTGCTTTTCTTTAAAAAAAAAGTACTAGACTGTACACAGCTTTCAGTTACCTAAAGATTTATTTGGAAGGGAGTAAGTACAACCTGCCATGTTTACTATGTTCAATTACTAATAGGAGTAAACAAAAGTTTCATGCTTAAGAATTACAGTAGAACTACAAGAAGCCAAGCACAAGTCTTCTGTTGTCCTAGGCAACTGAATACTTTATCTTAAAAAGAAAGACCCATAAAAGGATAGCATATACCACTTTTTATACAGAGAACTTGAAATGCACATTTTTACCTGGGCTCCTCATCTTTTGGTGAACGTTTAGGACAGTACTTCTTAACCAGATTCCTGTTAGGGAAGAATGAAAAAAAGATGCTATTTCAGAGTCCCTTTTGAGAAAACAGACATAGAAAACTGCATGAACAAATTATTTCTTTTTAGTTACTTCTAGGAACAAATCTATTCCCTCTGTCATCTTGTAAGGGTTCTTTAGATAACATAAGGCAGAAATCCACAGCATTTTCAAAATTTTAAGTCACTTTGACCTAGAACAGTATGTAAATATTTTAAAGCCTCTAATGCACAGTGACTAGACATAAAATAAGGACTTCTTTATTTAACATCCTCTTCACTCATGCAGAAGCAGCTTGCAGACGAGAACAAAGCAAATGCATGATCAGTGTGTAACACACAGACAGTGCACACTGTCCCATGAGCACAAAACTCCATGCCTGAATTAAGCTTTGAGTGTAGATTCAGGCTGAAGGTTTTAACCACACCATCTCCATATCTTCAATAAGGACATTTCCAGAAAAGAAAAGGGAACACCTCCTTTCAGAAAAAAAAGATTTTATAGTTGTCCCTACCACCAGCATTGTAAATACCAGGCTTTTAGAAACCAAGCAAATCACTACACAACAATCCGTAGGACCAGCATTTAACACAAGTATCACAGTCCAATTCCTGAGAACATTGATATGAAATAATCTGCTCATCACAGAATGCAGAAAAAAAGAGGGAAGAAGGAGAAAGAGAAGATTCTAGGAGGAAAAAATCTTGCATGTAATGCTGTGTACCTCATCCCACCGTGTCTATGTAACTTCAGTTGTTACAAACTATGAACTACCTTACCATTAAAACAAGGGTGACAATTCTGCTTTCAACTAAAATAATCTTGTGCAATTTCTCAAACCCATTTATCTGGAAGCCATCTCTAGAGTACAAGGGTATACACAGTGAGATTATGTCCAGCCATAAAGTATATATCAAAATATGAGCAGGAGTTGCTGTGGAAATAGCAAGCTTAGACCTTCTGTCTGATTCCATACCTTCTGAGACTACAACTGAAAGAGCAACTACAAGTCCTTTTCATATCAAAAGGTACTAAGAAACAGAATAAACACTGAATTTTTTAAAATTATCTACACATTTTATAGTAACTTGCTTACTGAAGTTCAAGCAAGAATCTCTTCTTGCTCTCACCAGAATTCACTGCCTATTGTAACATCCTACTTGGTAGGGATTGAAGGCAGACATTTTGATAGGAAAATGCATAAACCTGAGTAACAAAAAAATGCCAATAATATTCACTAAATAACTTTCCTGTGTTTCATTTTCCCTTACATTTCTGCTTTGCTCCTCAGTGCCTATTAATGAATAGGAAACTCCTAAAATTCACCTGATTATTATTCAGAAAGTGAAATGCATAACACACATACAATGCTGTAGCTAGGCAACCACACACAATCCTTTTCATGAGAAGATTTTCAGAGCTGTTAAAAATGAGAAAAGCAGTGACTTACTAAAAGCCATATAGTTTAAAGAGACAGGAGAGAAGGGTCACAAATATAGATTATTTACTAACTATAATATAGGTGATTATGTTGATTTCTGTTCTGGTTTCATTCTTTAATGCAATTGTTTACTACTTCCAGAAAGAAAAGCATTACATCTCCTACTAGAAGTCAGTTTCATTATTCAATCCTGTCTACTTTGGGTTCAAAGGACCATACAGTTTTGAGGCACTGTGTGATCAGGATTTAAAGTTCAATAACAGCATGAGGTACAATAATCAAAGGCAATAAATAAGAAACAACAAGCAAACGCAGACTTTAAAGATCAAAAAAAAAGCCAGTGTTCTTGTGAACAATTAAGCATAAATGGCTTTTCCAAGAAGTGAATATCACCACAACAAAACCAGAGAAATTACGTTTAAATCTTTGAAAGAGCTCAGGTTGACAAGCAGCTGGTGTGACGGTGGATCTGAAGAGTGAAGCATTATTTCAAAGAGGAGCCAGTTGACACTTTTAAGGGGACATAACATTCTCCAACACTTTTATCTACATCCATGCCTAATCCTCAGCATTCAAATATGGATCTGGACTAGTTTATAGGAAAACTGCACAAGTAATTGCAGACCATTAGAACTGAACCAAACATACAAGGTTAATTGATTCCTTAGAAAAGTGTAGTTGATGACACTTTAATCCTGTTCGGAAGTGCAATTTAGATGACTCCCACCACACTCTGTCTTACAGCCATTCAGAAGCAGACTTCATAAAGGACTAACCATACCCAATTGTGCTGCTCCTGTAATTTTATCAACATCTCTTCTTGGTCTCAGGTCCACACCAGTGAGATAGGAACCTGATTTTTAAGAGAATTACCACCTCAGTCACATAAGCAGAAGTTTCAAAAAGCGCTCCAGTTAATAAATTAAAATTATAGTCATGTACATAAAACATCTACACAATATTTTACAGATGTGTACAAAAAGTGTGTTTATCAACTCAAAACTTTAAGTTTTCTTCCATCAATTAATATAGAACATAAAGAACAGAGGCATCAGTATGGTATAATTTCTACTAAGGCAGCAGCTCAGGTATTGTGGAATCTGCTTAAACTAAACCTCTACAGACGGGGAACAAACCTTTTTTGCCTTCATAAGTTACTAAAATTGCACTAAGTACTTAAAGACATTTCAAATTCATATGCAAAGTAATAGTTTCCATAGGGCTCAGAAGGCTTCAGTGATTGAGTGCTACGATTATGGTCTGAGTGAAAACAATGACAATTAGCTGTATTTAGTAACATCTCATCAGAAAAAGTTTTAACTGAAAAAATGAATCTTAAAAAATTGTAAACTGGAGTATGAGTTTTCAAAGCTGGATATCCTTGAAACCATCAAGGACTCGTATGTGTAGGCTTGCAGAAACATCACTATAAAAAAACCTGCCACAACTATATTTGGATAATAAGCAACAGTGTAAATTCTCAGCTCCAATGAAAGGAAGAGAGATTTGAGTATATGCAGTGATAATCTGTGTCCCCAACTTTACATTTGAGCTTACACCCACTTTCAATAATGTTTCCAAGATATTGCATATAAAAATATGGAAACCAGTTCTCAATTTAACTAGGCATATATATATATAAAAATACTGTACTTTGAAAAACACCACTTATACACAGAAGTATGCAGAAGGAACATGATAAACAGTTTTCCCAAAGAAGACGTCTCCAGAGATCACAATGTACAATTTTAATGGGCAACAAACAGCTCAAGAACAATCATCGCTATTTGCGTTAAACTGACCATAGAGAAGCTGACAGGATTCAGAAATTTTATTCTGCATGGTATTTTCATCTACCACTGCAGGTATAACTTGTATGACTGCCTAACATCACAGAAAGAACTCCTCTGTCTGCTTGAGTGTCATAATGGTTCAGACAGGACAAAAAGGGAGTGAACCTCCACAATTGTTTTGTGTGATGCGGAAGTAAACAAAGTAGACTTGCACCTCGACCTTTTTAACAAACAATGCTGACCAAAAACAGCATCTGAGAATTCAATTTAAGAATTCAGACAAGAGCCCAGCAATTTGGCACACACCAAATCTAATTTTTTCCAGTTATAAAATACAAACACAGTAAACAACCATACCACTAAAATGAAATGTGTTAATCTACACAATCTACTGGAACATGTTTGTTCTGATTCACATCCCTGTAACTCAGTAACAGCCTATAGGAACATTTGCAATCCTTGGGGTAACATAATACATTAGTTGAGAACGATGCTACTATGCAAAACTTTGGATTTTCCTTTAAGTTAGCCCAAAGAAAATGAAATTATAGTTGCCTTATTGCAGAACAAAGTATATTGCAAAGACAGGACAACCTCTCTAGACAGAAGATTTCAATATTTCTTT
This sequence comes from Anabacerthia variegaticeps, assembly GCA_035583185.1. Taxonomy (NCBI): domain Eukaryota; kingdom Metazoa; phylum Chordata; class Aves; order Passeriformes; family Furnariidae; genus Anabacerthia; species Anabacerthia variegaticeps. The sequence continues at coordinate 17,125,795 of JAWWEW010000006.1, read as the reverse complement.
TACTTCTTTTCAGTATCAAAGAATAGCAAGGAAGTACTTGTAATCTAAAAATAGCATTTGGAAATTATTCTCGCAAGCTATCATTTCTGGAATTACTCAGCAATCATAAACTGCAATAACTGCATATAGTAAGAACATAGTGAGTTCACTCAAATAGTTCCTCATATGCTGTACATGCATCACTTGTCATCTCCTAGAAGACTTGGAACAGCTGCTGCACCTGGGAAAGCCTCATCACTAAGTTGTGACAGTATAAAGAAAAAAAGAGTTATCAAAATGCAAGGATATATGCAAAGTGAATATGAATTTCTGCCAGGACACGGACTGAAAACTGTTATGAAAAATTCACTTGAGTTTTCATCGTTGGGTTTAGGTCTGTGAGAATAAGATCCATCAATGATCTCAACAGAATGTACATGGCCACACTGAAACTGAGACAGAAAAAAATACCACCACACATCACTACCATTTATTAAACTGTTTTTCTCTTGCTCTCCCACCCAAGTACTGAGAGCCACAGAACTACCAAGAGATGACCACTCACCATACTGTTTATACATCTACTAAGCAACAGCATAATTAAATTCAGTTATAAAGTTCATTCTGAAGAGATTCTCAACACCCTGTTTCTCAGATTGTACTTCATTGCAAAAGGAAAAAAACAGTAGCATACTAGAAATTTCCATGAGAGATATTAGTATCTATCTCACAGACCATATATGCTGCCAGCATTAAAGTTCACCAGAACCACAGTCCATCCCACAAGACCTTCTGTCTCAGAACTGCAAGCTGCAGGATGGCTAACACTTCTGGAGGTAAAAATTTTGCTTCATCTCAACCTACCCTGGTTAAAAATGGTGAGTGCCCTCAAGAACAACGATGACTGAAATCAACTTGTTGTCACAAGACACTTGACTACTGAGCAATCAAGTCTCTCTCAAAGAATATATAGGGCAAAAATATCAAAGAGTAGCTTCATGAACTGGTCTACTGGCAGAAAATCAGTCACCCTCTCATGTGAGTGCTGTCCAGGCCCTGGCTGGCATCAGGCAGGAAGTGCATGCATGCACTGTAAAACGTGAGTGCAGCAAGACCTGTGCTTCCCAGAACTGTCATACTTACTGCACACAGACAGTCAGTCCAGTCATCTGACAGGAGGGGGACTCGACAAAACTTTCATTTTTGAAAGACACTTCAAGAAAAATCAATAGTTTTACCCCGAGTAAAATGCTGAACAGAGAAAATTTCCCATTTTTAGTCAATAATGTGAAGTAATATTGTGGCGTCTCATCTTGCTAGCTGTAGAAGGAACCTTTAAATACAATTAAGCAAAATAGCATTTGTTCATACTATTTAATGAAAATATCTCAATAGATCTGTGCAAGTAAAACACATTTCTATTTTTAAACAGACAACTGAAAACAAACCAAAACTAGGCTATGAACTGTGCTGTGCATGCTTCCAAATTTCCTTTACCTCCTGAAGTTCTTCTACACCAGCTTTGGAAAAGTGGTATTTATTTCCCTCTTTTTAAAAAAAAAAATTCCTTCAGTCAAGTAACAGGTTATTATGTTTGGTGAATATACACAACCAGCTCAAGAGAAACTGAAAAGAAAACCAAAAAGAAAATGAGCAGCCCAGGCAGAGAACACCCGTACCCTCAGCTGTGAACCTCATTGCTGTATTTATGAGGAAGGATTTCTCAACTCTCTATCTGGTGACAATCTAGTTTGCCAATGAAGAGCCCGTGGAAGAAACCACAGGAGAGAAGCTGCTATCAGTTTCAGTCTGACAAGGGCTAGGCAGCAGCTTCAGCTGAATCCCCAAAGGAATTCAAGACAACAAAGATTATGGTGAAGGCCAAGTTCACAGGAGTGTCTTACATTAAATTTTGTTCTTCAAGCACTGTGTGCACCTTTTGGTAAAAATCAATCCTATTTTATTCTGAAGAAAGTGCTTCCCTGTCATTTCATCGCTGCTACTCTCCTTTATGATCCCTGAAGGGAAATTCCTACTGGCCCCAAAAGGTGTTTCACTTGGCAGCCATACAAAGTAAACTGCAGAGGTATGACAAAGGGTGACTGGTTACAGCCTCACCCCGAGCAAAAAGACCAGTGCACGTTAAGGCCAGGAAGACCTGCAGCATTCTCAAGTTCTACTCAATCATTTCAATGAGATTTCTTAACACAACATAGTGTACCTCTTGCCAATTCAACATGAGAAATTAATTAGCAGCAGAGGCTTGAAGATCATTGAGCGATCACACACACACAAAGGTAGATAAGAATAATGCACTTTACAAGAAACATGCTGACAGTCAGTGAGAAAAAATTACTATGGCTTTCCTTGTTCTGAATCTTTAATTTTAAGTCTTAAACCTTTTTTGTTCAAAGATCTGAAGGGTGGGAGAGAAAGCAAAAACAAGCAAGTGCACACCCAAAGATAATTTTCTGTTTTGGACCAGTCTGTCGTGAAAACAACCAATGATCTAATTCATTCTGTAAATGAAAAACAGTCATTAATCACGACCTTACGTATTTTATTTGCCCATCATCTGATACAGAGATTTTACGTAACTAAGATCCTTTTGAAAAGAAAAAACCTTACCTCAGTTGTTTTGCATAGTTTTGCTCAATTTCTATCCTTTCTTTTACAAATTTTGCATATTTCTCCAAGAAGTCAATGCCCCACTGTGTATGCTTGTCCAAGTTATCAAACTGATCCTGTAAAAACAAAAGGAAACAAAAATACCCAGAATTAGTTAAGAATCACAGCAGCACCAAAAATGACACATAATTTATGAGTTGTGCTGTGAGGGAATGCTTGTTATGTGGAAAGAAGCTATGCACGTTATAAATCAGTCACGTGTCTATATACATATACCAGCCAGACACCAGGCTGCACATGAGGCACAGATCTACCTCTTTGTGCAAAAACAGCTCTAAACAGCTCACATTTTAACTTGTAAGCACACACTTTCACAATGCAAATATGTCTTTTTTTTTCCCCCTCTCAAAATAAAGCAGATCATTTTCACCCAGACAACACACATACCCAAAGATCGGTATTAGGCAGATAGAGATTTGGACATTTTAAAATACAAGAAGTTATAATACAATAAGTTTTCAATACAAAAAATTACTTTCACGATTACCCACTGAAAGAAAAATAATATAAATTACAGCTGCATGATTAAATTGGGTGTAGTCCACATATCAAAAACATTTATTAAATCAAAACTACATACACAGTTCATATCAGCTCTAGAGGGAGATTCCAAACAAAGCAAACCTGTCCTTAGCTGTTAAGAAAGTTACAGCAAAGCAAGGGCACAAAACAAAGAGGAGAAACAGTCAAAAATAGGTCACACTTCCAAAAAAAAACTTGGGGAATTTCTGATACATTAGACATCCTCAAGACCAATCTTTCACTGTATTCTGTACTGATCAACATATGGAAGATACACTAATTAGGACAAGTTGAAAATTGAAAAAACAAGTGGAAATATGGGGAATAAGAATTAGGCTAAAGGTATCAAATACAGCCTAGCAAACATTTCAGTGTAACACATATTCATGTTTTATGCTAAAATATCTACCACAATGGAATAATCAAGGATTTTCAGCTTACAACAGCATTTACAATAAATTTTTTTAACAGTTACTTAGTAAGCCAAAAAGACAAGTAACTGCAACAAAGTTTGTGTCCTATATATGCTGAATCCAAATACACTTCACAGGTAATTTCAAAAAAAAAAAAGTAGAAAAAGAAAAGGAGCTAGGAAAGCAATAAGGCTCAAAGTTTATTTAACTTACACAAAAAAAACCTGTGAGGGGTGTTTATCAAAGGCTATATCTTGCAGGTTCAGTAACTTGCCTGAACCTAATGAATGATGTTCGACCTTTAGCATGAGCAACTAAAGTTCAATTTCAACACACAGTAGGATGATCTAAAGTTAAATCAAAACATGACATAAAATGCTGCAGGGCTTAAGTCTCAAGGAAAACATATTCACTTAAAGAGATACCACAGCAACACAACTCTATACAACCAACAAGAGTAAAAAATAAAAAGAACAAGACAGGATTAAGGTTGCTCTCAAATCTCACCTTGCAGGTCTCAGTATCCTACACCCCAGACTAATAACCACAACTTAGTGGCTCGAACACTCGAGGCCCATGGCATGCAAGTCCTGCCAGCCAAAAGGATCCATCCTGTCCCACCGCCAGTCTCTCTCTGCTCTGGTCTGCAGCACTCCCACCACCGAAATCACAACCACTTGCCCTGATCTCTTTCACCAGAGAACCACATAAACAGCTAAGAGACAGGAGACAGATTGAGATTTTAACGTATTTGGGAAATCATGGCCTATATCTCATATAATTCGTATGTGTCCACTTCACACCAACTGGACATTTCCACTCTAATGTTTTGTCAAATAAAGTGACGTTCCTTGTACTGTTTTCAAAGAAGTTGTACATGCGTTGTTTGAGTGTGTGAAGAGGGAGACGGCTACCATGCTGTAATGTCAAAACACAGTTGCAAATAGGCATAAAAATACATCACCAATCTCAAGAAGCATTTCTGTTTTATATTCCACTCATTTTCCTAAGTACTTCTACAAAATTAACCTAGCATGCAAATGAACTTTCTAAAAGGTGCTTCTGGCATGGAGTCAACATTTAATACTGCTAAGAACTGACTTCCTTCAGCACACAGCAGAACAAAGCCTTTGCTGTCCTACTTAGGCTCTTTAGTCCACAAGGCTCTCATTTGCTGCTAAGGTTTCATTAGCATTACCGAACACCACAGTACTTATGTTTCCAAACATGCAACCAAGAGAGGTTGGCTTTCCAAATATTTTGTTCAAGGAAAAAAGGACTCTACTGGTCAGACTTCATTATCTGCTACTAATACAAAACTGGAATAGGAAAAAAAAGTGACATCTGACATGCTATCACACTTTACTAGAAGTATTTCATCACTGATCAAGACTTTTTTCCCCTCTCCATTCTTCATCTGATTCTAGAAACAGTACTCTCTGTGCAAAGACAGCTTTGTAGAATTATCCCACAGCTTCACAATTTTTCAGATTCTCTATAAACAGTAAACCAGTGAATGAAAGTCCGCAATAACAAAAACCACCACTGAGACAAATGAGCAGAAGATAAAGGCAACAAATAAGCAGAAAGGAATGGCCTTTTTTAAAGGCTTCTAGAGGTGAGTCACAAATTTACTCATGGTCCTTTCAACTTCCCTCCAGAAGCATACATGTTTGAGCTCTGGACCTCAATTAAGCAAAAAAGTTTTCTTTTCACACAGGAACACAAGCACCAGTCTTCCGGACTACGACAAAGGAAGTCAAATCAATGCACCAAGATACAAGACAAGTGCTGTCTTCAATGGGAAAAAAAACACAGCAAAAAAATCAGGCTGTACCGATGAAAAAATGGACCAAATAGTTGCAATAAAATTTAAGCCTGTAATTTCAAAATGAACATATCAGTGTATTAATTTGGCTAACTCATTTATAAGAAATGTGAAAACTGCACTAACTAGAGATCAGCAAAAGGCAAATTAAAAAAAAAAAAAAAAAAGCACATCCTACAGTATCTGGCGATCTATACCTTGATAGCGAAGTATGTTCCCAACAATATTTCCAGGCAAATATATATTGCTGTTTCTCTAGTAACTCCCAACACCTCTTGGCAGCTGAGCAGACAATTTTTGTAAAAGAGTTTATTAAAATTACAGCTGACTATTATTAAACTGATTAAGGTCAGCTAAAGGATGGTGGCCCTAAGCAGAGACTGCCCACTCAAAAGCCACAGCGCAGCTCTGCATTGTAAACAAACAAATCTGACACTTGACATGAAGTTTGTGGTAGGTCAATACAGACTATTCCAAAACAAATGTCACCTCCCCAAATTTTAATTCCAGATTATTTACTGGAACCACAGATCAATGTTACAAATAATTCGGGTCTGCAGTTTTAAAGTTATCATGTACTTGCAGATACCAGGAAGATTTACAATAGCAGCTGAAGCACCAAAGCAAGGAGCCAAGCTGAATCAAATCTGCAACACAGACACAACAGGCTCTCCCAAGTTAAACTCTCCCACTCTTACAGACACTTGTGTTTTCTCCAAACAAGCCTCAAGGACCAATAAAAAGAAAAACATGAAGATCTCTTCAAAGGGATAAGCATGGAGGGAATGGGAGGGAATGCTACAGCATAAATACCTAACATTTAGTCTTCCTAAAGCTACCAGTAACTAGTCCAGACACCGGACTAGTGTGGGAGGTTCAAATAAAAGGCATTAGACCAGACTGAGATGTTTAAAGGGTTAATGTTCCCAGTTTTCGTAACTTTGGAAAGCAATTCTACTTGCATTTAAAGCTAGGATAGCGGTATCACATTCTGTAAGAAATCCTTCTGTTTTACTATCTTATTCCTTTACATTAAGTGAACTAGTTTCAATCAACATGCAACTGCTGATTAGTCTCCCATTTCACTGACCTCCAGACAACACAGCTGAAAGCTTTAAGACTCACATTAAACACAGAAGTACATTGACTTACAAGTTTAAGAAACCTACCCCAATTAGTTACACCTGCAGTATCTTTAAAATCTACTTAATAAAACATTTTATTTGAAATCATGATACTTTTCATTAATTATTCTACAATAATTTTATTCTCTTTTGACTCAACTGTACATCATTATTTCCATACTTTTATCTGACCACAATTTTAGTCAGCAGTTACCCAAGTGAACTTACTTGCAGTTTTGAAGCACTGGCTGAAGAGTAGCCCTTTTACCAATTCTTCACTCTCCAGGGTTGCCCAGCCAATCTAAACTTCCAAGTCAATGAGTGGGAGATTAAAAACTCAATCCCCTATTTTGCTCTCTGAATTCTTAACACTTACAGTCTGATATAAGGAAATAAATACCATGCCAGTGAGCAGAGTATGGAAAAGAAGGAATCGGGTCTTGTTTGGGGGAAAAAAAACTCAAAACATTTGGCATCAAAAAAGCCCCTCTACATTTATGGATAGAAATGTTGTACTTCATTACCACTTTATGCAAAGCAATGAATTACTTAACCACACAACTGCAAGTCCACAGTAATCCAAGTGAGAAAGTGTGGCTGATTATATAACTTAACACTGATCACAGCAGTTCTTGTTTACTTTAATAAAGCCCATGAGGGTTTATCAAATGAACCTGAATTATGGATAAATTTAAATGATAGGTTAAATTCTGCATAATGTCCTTCCCTCTTGCATGAGCAGTATTGCAGAAGAGAAAGAGACCCAGCACTATCGAGGAAGTTGAATATTTTAAGTTACGCAACATTATAAAGTGATTACTTTACATATGAAGATTTTATAAAACTTATGAAATATCTGAATTGTTTTTACAAAACATTATGCAGCCTTTTTAAATTTTTTTTCAAATAAAGATCAAGGCCTTGAATTACGCTCAAATGATCCAACATTATACATGAATGAGGTATCTCCAGGTAAATTCACTTATTTAAAAGAAACAAACAAAAACAATAAAAAAAACCCAAACCAAACCAAACAAAAAAAACCCAACAACAAACCACACTTGCAGTGTTTGTACCACCAAGAACTACCTGATGTGGGAACCATGAGACATAAATATATTAATGAGACATCACCAGTACAGTGTAGTGTACCCTTCCCTATTTGTCTTCAGTACAAGTTAATTATAAAACTGTATTTTAATTAGAGCACTTTACACTACTCTACTTCTGGCAATACATTTCAGTTTTTTCTGATCTGGATACCTCTTCACTGCCTGTTTTTGGTTTCTACTTTTGTCTCTATGCATTCTTGGTTCCTTTTCCATCCTAGGACAATAGTTCTTCTATTTTACTGTCTGAACTGATTATCAGTTCTCTGTATTCCTGCCTGCTTGTTTTTATAATTATCAACTTCGTCTTCTGGTCTTTTTCTCTCGCAACTGCAATGTGCTTCTTCCTAACAGGCAGACAAAAGCTGCTTCCAGCTAAATAGTGGTTTATTTCTTTCAAAACACCCTGTTAGTTTTATGACTAAAAACTAACAAAGGGCTGTTTCTGTATCAAGAACAAAAAAGAAAGTGTTTTGCTTTTCTGCTTTTACAAGTTCTGGATTGTAGCTTCCAGACTAATCTGTAAATTATACCTCATTCCTCTCTGAAAACAATCTAGGTATTACAGTTAAGAGAGTGGAAAAAATGCGGCTGTGAGCAAACTTAAAGGTTAAGCATTTTATAGACTCAAAGATTAATATCAATGAGAAGTTTCAGAGCAGCAACATCAAAGTCATAGCTACACTGGAAATAAAGCAGAGGCCCTCAGATTAAGATGAGAAAAAAGAGTTACAGGTCCATATACATAAATTAAACTTCACATTTTAATTTCATAGTAAAACAAAAGTTCACTACAGACTGTACACCTATATGTACTGGATACTATGAGGAAAATCTACTAATCTTCTGGAGACACGAAAAAGAAAAATAATTGCTAAAAAGAACTTCTGAAAACAGTTTGCAGGTTGACTTCCAGGACATGGAACTATTTTGCTTGCAAAAATTAAGAGTGACGCTAACAGTAAACTATGTCACAGCTTGAAATATTTAAGTGAGAAGCTGCTAGAAGTGCACAGGGCTTGATATGCAAAACAAAAGCAACATGAAATAAAAAATCACTTTTAGCTGGACAAAAGACTACTTTGCTCTAAGGAATAAAGAATTAATAAATTCATAGCATGAACACAGTATGAAAAATCCATTTGCCTGTTAAGCTTTTGCATATAATCTTAAAAAGCTATACCACTGACAACTTTGATTTTAAAAAGTCCATTTCTATGACTACAAAAACGTTAGCATGATAAAGTGAGCAAAAACCTCAGCAGCAGTACTGAAGCACTGGAGATGTATCCACACTCTAGGATGAAGTAGACAGCAAGTCAAGTTGCCAAAGCAAAGCTAAAAATGGAGAGCTGCAATTGAGGAAGAGAAACAAAGTCTGTTTTTCTTTGTAAAGATGTTCTCAGACCAGCAGCAAAGGAACTGCTTTGGAAACTTCAGATGCAAGTCAGGTCTGGTAGGAGGAGATGTCTTGTTTGGCAGTTAACAACTTCACAGGTGTGACAGACACATCTATTCTCCCGGAAAGGGCAGCAATCTACCACAGACAGAACATGAGCGGAGACACCTGTGACTCCTTTTGGAATGAGCAGCTAGAATTACAACAGAGTCAAGTTTGCCTCTGGAGACTAACAGATCAGCTGAAAGACATTAGTGATTACAGCTGTGCACTCCAGTTCACCCACGCCACAGCCGATCAGCTGGACTAAAGATTAGATTTGAACAGCACTACTTTTCTACCAGCAGAGCAAACTGATGGCAATAATTCTCAGCTGGGACACTGAACACCCACGTTAAGAGAAGAAAGGGAAGGAACACACTGCCACAGACAGCATCTCAACTCCTATTTGTCCTACTAATGAATCACCTCCAGAAGTCTTCAGTTAATAGATGGGCACGTTCATAAGAACTAAAACAGTGCATTTGCCTCACTGAATCACGATGTAAAACTAGGTAAAAGAAAACTACAAGTCCTTGCAGGTGCACTGACGGGTCTGCTTTCTGTTTCTCTCAGGGGACCCTGCTGTCTTCCCTGGCTGCCTCACTGCCTGCTACTGACAGCAGCAGGGCCGTCTCCTAAACCCACCATCTCTTCCTCCTCAGAAAGTTCTACTAACACAGAGTGTGAAGAGCCAGAATATGGTTACAGGTCTCCTTCCTCTCTGCTACCGATCACAGACTCTTCACATTGTGTTTGTCAAGGAACAGGTTGTTCATTGTGGGTACATATCAGCTTTTACATCTTCACATACAAATTAGTAAGGAGGTAAGACACTGTGTCCCAGGCAAACAGAACAGACTTCCTCGACACCACCACTTGAGAAAAATATAAATGCACACCCACCCTCATATGAAGCAAGTATCACTAGAATACAAGCACACATAAAAGACCGACCAGGAATTCCTACTTTGAAAACGAGAACAGAATCTGCTCACTTAGCTTTCAAACAGCCCCTTAATCTTACTAAACTTTTAATTGGGAGGAAATTTTTTTAAACAAAGCTCAACAATTTTTTTCAATTTTTTTATATGCTCTTTATAGAGATTTTTAGAATACTTCGATCTTGTTTGCATTTGAAACAAGGCTTAATCCTGAAACACATATTCTCCAGCTAGGTCTATTTTAATTCCTACTTTAACACACAACAGACCATTTTCAAACAACTCTATCCAAGACAAGAGCAGATCACAAATCACACAAATATATTTTCAAGCATTACTGGATTAAAATAGTTGCAACCTTAACACAGGAACAGCATTACACTTGCCTTGTATAACAAAAAAGGACAAAATTATGTCCATTCCCCCAAACACAAAGAAATCTTATTTTCACCATAGCCAAGCCAGAAAACAGGCACTTCCTGAGTCTCCTGGGAATGGCTGAGTACTGTTAATAAACAGACTGAAGCAGAAGTACTGAAGCATTTTAGTCCTAGTTATGTCACTTGGAAAAGGAGACATGAAGACTAAGTTTAACCCTAACTGAAGTAAGTGTGATATGATGCATCACAGTAAAAAACGCTACTACTCGTTGTGCAATGATTACAGATCCTGTTGCTCATTACAAGAAATAGCTGGAGAAAATCCCATCTTTACAGCAACACTGGAATAACACAGTATAAAGCAGTGGGGTTATCTATCAGTGAAGCAGCAAAATACTGAATTTTCTGTATGATCAATAGCCATGTGAGGCCTCATGTGAAGCAGAAGTTCTGTACAAAACCAGCACATTCACTGCATGATTAACAGTAAACTGCAGAAAATCTGCAAGAAGAAAATATCTGGATAGGAAACAATGCTGCAAGACTTTTATTTTTGAAAAATTGTGTAAAGAATCATGTAATTTTTCAGTTCGAAAATATTATTACATGGCTTGACATTCAATCTACAAGGTCAGTATTTTAGTGCATGACTGAGTAACCCAATGGTGAAACTACTGAAAACTTTACAGACTTTTAAATGCCTCTCTACCAATTACAGAAACTTCCATATTATTATAAATGCATCCACAGGACACTGACTCAGCAAGCAACCCTGCCACTCTGCAGTTCTTGCACAGATCACTTAATCTCTTTTTCCATTCTGAAGAATGTTTTCTAAAAACTTGTAGAAACAGGAAAGAGATCTTACCTACAGCCAACTTCTTCAGCAAATGGTTAAGTTCCTGCTGTGGCCAGTCCGGCAAGCACCTAACAAGCAGAGTATGCACTGGTATCTTCCTCTCCCTACCCTAAGAGAGTGAACAGTGCCCTCAAGACAAGAAGGGAGTAGTACTGATGTTACAAAGAGAGACAATAGGGGAAAGATAAAGGTTTAGCACATAGAATGTTATTACAGAACACCTAGATGCCCTACACCACGAATTCGGAAAACAAGATCCACTGGCTTTGCTGCTCATTCCGTTGCAATGAGCCTGCACCTTCTGCTTTGCAGGACAGTCATTGCTCCATCCCTTAAATGTACATGCACACAACTCTGTACAAGCTGTATTACAACATGTACGTGTACATGGCAATATGATGGACATTACCATGAAATCCATCTTACCCTGCACTATTTAGTGACCTTTACTAAACTATGACATTTAAAATAACTATTAGTTGGCATTCAACTTTGAGGCTGTAGTATAGACTATGCTAGAGTTCAGAACCACGAGAGAGTCACAGCTCTGAACTCATCAAAAAGCCAAGATGCCTGTGATTAGCAAGTGATTCAAATTTAAAACAAGGAAATACTTTCTGCCAGCTGTGGGAAGCGAAAAAGAAGGGAGAGCATCAACTTCCCTCTCATCCAAATATCACTTCCTTGTATTTATCTGCTCAGCCATCAAGTAGATCATTCTGAGGATACCATTTTAAACTGACCTAAAAACTATAAACTGTTTAACCTGTATGATGCACAAATCCCATGCAGACAAGTGGATTTAGTGTGTTTCACAATTAAAAGATGCATATTCAGGCCTAGTCTCAACAGAATAATTAGAAAGAACCTATTTGGTATGGGTTGACTCATACTGTTTATTATTCTTACAATTAAGGTAAATATAGTATAAAATATCTGTATAGAATCCAGGCACTGAGTATAAGCTGTAGCGCTTCACCATTTCAACAGAAAGATATATCCCTGATATATCCCTTACAACTTACCTCATATTAATTTAATAAGAGTGCACATTGTTTAGAATCCTAAACTCGTATCAGCGGTTCCTTAAAAAAATATATATTTCATGACATTATTTCTAAATAGCAACTGGAGCAAACAATGAACTCATACAATAAAACTTAAGAGCACAGAAATGAAACAAACATATCCTGGTCTTAACTTCTAGTTAATTTCTCACAATAGGTGTAATTACAATACCCTGCAAACCTACAAGAACTTTGTACTAAAATACTATATAGTGGACTTCCTGGTAACATGAATCTTTTAGCTTTAAGCACACACAGTCAAAATCTCTTATTTAGCATAGCTCTGACCAACTGTTTCAACTACTCCTTCTACTCCTATATGTAGGAGCCTACAGTGAATGCAACTGGAATATCAGAAGGTATTTCCTAATGTTATCATCAGCTCCCATCAGACAGATTTAAGATGAAGGTATATACCTTGCATTTGTTGCTATTAGCATTCAAAAGACAGAACTACACTCTACAGCTTCTCAATAGGTATTTGCTCTTCTAAAACAACCTGAGTAAGATACCTATACACAGGCATTTTGATCAGCCCTTCAATCTTACTGAACTAAATCGATAGACTTTTACAGTGTGGCAAAGGCTGCAAATACCAAGAGAGTTAATCACCACCGACTGACCTGAGCACACTCCCATTAAATGGGAGCAGACACTGCTCAGTATTTCAGAAGATCAGAGATCATGGGGGACCAGTTAGGTAAACAGTCACAGAGGTGGAAGGCTGTGAACTGGTTTGCCAGATGCTGTTTGGTTTCCTCAACTCAACAGACTATGGGGGGTTCTGTAAAAATTCCTACTGTAAGGTGAACTTTTCAGTATCTGTGAATATTTTTGTGTTCAAGAGAGACTGTAGTAGCCACATATTTTTCCCTTCACAAATATCTTGCAACAGTTAATAGTTTTCAAACTTGATTATAAAACCAGATCCATACACTTAACAGGAAATAGCCACGGCAAAAAATTAGAGCCTTCCTATCTTCTTTGGAACATTATTTCAGATACAAATAACACCCTGGAAGTAAAAAACCAAACACACACACGCAAAAACCCCAACAACAACAAAACAACAAACACCCAACCACTCCTCCTCCACCCCCCCACCCCCCGCCAAAAAAACGAAACAAAACCAACACCCACACAAAAAATATCCTCTATTTGCAATGGAATCTACTGTACTCATTGTTTTTAAATCAAAATTCATAGTAACATTAACATAACTGAATAAAGAATTTAAACTAAGACCAGATGTTACTACTGGCACCTTCAAAACAATGGAATTTTTCAAGGTTGTGTGATTCAGATACCATTAACATGTAACACAATTCTGCTGTGTATGAGTTTATCTCAGCTTTTAAGATATGAGCCAAGAAATGTACAGTAAAGTCTTCCTATATTTCACTACAGGCTTTAGAATCATAACCAGTATTGTAAGAATAAAATTAAAATTATTCATAAAACTTTCTTTTTCAAGTAGAAATGTGCCTTTTTTTTTGTAAATCAAATCATACAAACACACACAGTTTCTCCTCCATGTTAGAAATGTATTTTTCCTTGCCAAATACCTTCAATTACAGAGGAAACAAAAAGAGTGATGTAATTTAACCATAAGCATATGCACTTCCATTACAACAGTTACAATTTTTAAAAGGTAAAACAACCCTATTACAGCATGTTTGGACATAGAAGTTGTATGCACAAAGGCTGAGAATAAACTTCAGTGTACTGAAAAGGAAGCTTCATATTTTTAATCTGTCATCGCTGGGTTCCTCATTCTTTCCAAAGCATATACAAAGCCCAAGCTCAAACCAGCTCAATTTCATACTGTTTCTGTAATCCACCACATTAAAAAGAGAACGGGTTTCATAAATATATTCCACGCCACTCTGGAAGTTCAACAGCGAAAGCAAGGAAATTCATAGCATGATCAGTGCAAGTATTTCTGATGCAAGACAAATGGTACTCGCATTCAGGACAGAGGTAAACATGAACACCAGGGTCACATCTGGCAATACTGACACCAGGCTGCATCAATTTCTTTTTGGAGAGCCAATTACTCTTTGAGAGTCAAACAAACAGCCGGTGCAGAAATTCAAAAGTACTTCAGCAGAAACCTACCTGATGCAGTGTCTTCCTTCCTGACTGAACTACTAAAAATACAGGGGCATTCACATGAACATACACAGTGCACATCTGAAAGGTATAGATATACAAGCATCAAATCAATATACTTTATCTGTCACTGAACCTCACGGTACAAAACTGGGCCCAGTATTGTTGAACTCATTCTCCAATGAGTTGGAGGAAGGAACAGAGGCCTCCTCAGCAAGTTCACTGATGACACAAAGCGGGAGGAGTGGCCGACACCCCCGAGTGCTGCACCTTCAGAAGCACCTGGACAGGTGGGAGAGATGGGCACAGAAGAGCTGTCTGAAACTCAACAAAGGCTTTGTACTTGTACTTTCCTTTCAGAATCCAGTTCTAACCAAAGAACCCTAAAAACATAACAATCCTAATCACACATTGACCTGTAAGCAGAAGAAAGCAGCCTGGTCTTTTTCTCATCTAAAGGCAACACCTTTCCTGTATTTTATGTCACTGTCACACCACAGTCATTATGACCTATATGGAAAACCTAATTATTTGCAATTTCACTCTTCAACATGCAATTCCACTCATGTCTTTACGAAGCACCCATTTTTCTAAGCCTTCATGGAATTAAAATACCAAAGTATTAAACAATAAGTGATAAATCTCTGTAAATAATCCATGTTCTAGGAATTGTCAAAAAATACTAAAGAAATTCTGACAAACAGCCTCAAATACTGAATAAAACATGGCAATGACAAAACAACAAAACCATTTCTTTCATACTGAATAAAACTGTTATGTCTTTTATTATGTTGACTATAAAACTGAAACCATCTATTTGCACATGGTAGTTCCAATTTTGTTTTTAACATTACAAGCTTGATTAAAAAAGCACTGAAAACTGACATTTCATATCTGGGGAGCCTTAACACTTTATATCCTAGCAAAAACATTTATAAATCAGTGATTAAAGCGTAGCAATTTGTAATCAAAACCACAGCAGGATTTTGTGGTAGAAAAAAAACAAACAAGTGCCTTTTCCTGAATATATTTTTTTTTTTTGTTTGTTTTATAAGTCATTACATATCAATATGTAACACCTTGCACATATTTTTTAGAAATTTTAAAAATTAAATGTTATTAACTTAATTAATCTTTGTCAGTATCTGAATTCAATGCATCTTTAGCATATAATGGGAAATAAAAGACTCATCAATTACCTTTTTTTTTTCCCTGAAGATAATTACTTGGGAAGGAAACTATTGCTGTCCCTGTGAGTCTCAGATAAATACTAAATATTTAAAATGTTCAAAAGACCATCTATCAAAATATATTTCCCTACATTTTTAGTGTTCCTCTGTATCACATATGATACCACAACACAGTCACGTGAAGGATTAATTTCCCAGATGCTTTAAAATGCTTCATAAGAATAAGCAAAACTATTACACTTCTACGAGAGCAGAACGCGCAATTTGCATTAAAAAATCACAAGGTTAATTGTGAAGGCAATATTTATTTTCATATAATAAAAAAGCATAAACAAAGTATTTAACTGATAAACTGAAATACATTCAATAATATTTTGCACCACGATTAAGTATATACACTATCCAACTTCAAAGCAAATTAATAAAATGAAGCAAAGGTAGCACAACTGGATAAAGTAGCAGCCAAGAATGTATTTTTAGCTTAACCTGTCAGCAGTACCCTGAAACATCTCTGCAGCAAGTAAATCCTCAACACAGTTTTTTCAGAGTGCTAGATTTCTTCTATTTCTTTGCTCTGAAGCAACTTTCCACTTCTGTGAATTGAAAAAAACCTTCTACAATCTAAAAAGAGTGATATAGAAAAAGAAATACAGACGAGAAAGATTATTGCTTACAATTTGACCTTCCCATCTGAAAGAGTCATCCCAAGAACTAGATTTTAGCCCAAATCCTTTAAATAAATGTGACCCTGATGTTAATGGCCTGAAACACAGATAAAAGTCTTGGCATTTCTTAAACTGCAAAAAGAAAGTCTATATTGTAATAGATTAATACATTTCTCTTCAGTTCCCAAACTTATATTGGACTTGGGTTTATTGTAATTCTTTAAAATTCAGGTTTTAAATTAGATTTTATATATATAAGCAGGAACCAACTCAGATGAGATATGCCCAGCATTAATACTTACACATTTTGCATTAGTACATTAGGCTGGAAATACTCATTTGACATCAACCTGTGACAATGACTCCTACTAGTAAAATAAAAGTTTCTTTTCCTTTTTTGGCAACATACAATCAAAAATTTTTATGCCTCTCAAGAACATAGAGTAGCACAAAATAAACACTTGAACTGCTAGCATTCCACAAACCAGCTCATTCAGACAAACAACTGTATCAACTAGTTAACTTCATAGAGACAATCAACAGTAATTTAACAAGAGAGCAATTTAAAAATAATTTAATGCTCTCTAAACTGTTATGGTTCTCACCATTCATCTTAATGGTTGTCACAAACATTAGTGTCATTTGTTCCACTTGCTGAGATACAATGAGCCAGTATCTTAAGAATAATACTTTTAACTAAGCTGATATGAAGTGTTTTGACTGATACGGAACTTTGTTGCTCAAGATTTTTGCAAAGATTTCACATCAAGGATTCCAAACTCAACAATAAACTGAAATGCTAATTAAAATTTTCACCCATGCCTTTCCCCATTTCAACAAACTACTGGAGATATTACACAATTTACTTATCACCACATCTGCACAGTCATCTCTGATTTCTGAATCTGTGTATCTTAGAAACAATTCTATTAACTTTTACAACCATAATGCATAAACCAGTAACAGCTTCTTTGCAATAAAACGGATTTAATAGGTAAAGAACTCAAATGGAAACCAGTAGATTCCCAGTTACTACAGCAAAAAATTGAATAGCAATAAAACTGGGCCACAACACCAACAAATGCAAAGCTAGTAGATAAATACTGAGGCAAAATCAGGTGTGTAAAAATCGAGGCGAAAATACTGAATAAAAGTGTTTTTCCAAGATGTAACTTGGATTTCCTGATATTAATGTAGGGTAACAGCACACCAAATGTAATTCAAATAAACTACCTGCAGCTGAAACAGTAAACTCTTTCCAGCCAGATTAATGTAATTGGACGAGAAATACTACCTTCTACGTGAGGTGGTATTAAATACTTCACTGCTTTACTGGAAATGTCTCTTCATTTACTGTCCCTAAAAGATAAACACATAAACTGCACATTTAAGCACTATCTTAAACTTATCTACTATTGTTTCCACTCAAAAAAGTTAAAACAATGACAGCTGCTGAAAAGTGTTCCTCATATGGAAATACTCATTCTGAAAGCCTTCTGAAATTCTACCATGAAAGCCTTCAGTAACACTCTAGAGGTGTTTGATACCGTATTCTAGAGATGACCAACACAGATCATACAAAGCCCAGGAGGAAGGTGCACACATCAGAAAGCATATTGCACCCCAAAAGACAACCTTACTAACAACTTCATGTACGGAACTCCTTCTTCACCGTTAACTTGCCATGTTCTTTGCTCTTCTCTTGTAACATAAAACAGAAGTTAATACTACACAGAATACAGTAACTAATGCTACTGAAACAAGTGAATGAATTGCAATGCCAAAGAATGAAAAGACTATGAATAAAAATAACATAAGAAGATAGTCTAAACAAACTAAAAATGGCGCAAGCAAATCGTCAGGAGCTTCTAGCAAATTAAGATCAAAAGAAACTGCCTTCAGGAAAAAGACATGCAGATTCTGATGGCAAAAAAAATTGCTTGAGATGTTAGGGTGCCATTTGCTGCTAGCAGCTTGCTATTGGATTAGCTGTAATGGCAGAGACTATTGAAAGGTAAAGGATCCAACAACAAGCAAAGCCTAAAATCCCTTTACTTATGACAGGAATATACCAATTTTTACTTATATTTTTTAAGTGCCCTTATCAGCTCTTACAAAATATAGTAACATCTTAAAAAAATATTTCTCACAATGAGGTTAAACTGCATACTGTGCTACTCTGAGATAATTAAAATCAACTGGAAATAAATGAAAAACTTGCAAAGTGTTCTTGAAGAAATTCTTTAAAACTCACCGCCTTCTTTAAAGAACAAAAGCCCTGTTATACTACATGAAAGATTTTTTTTTTACCTTGATTGATAAAAGATAGGAAGAACCAACATTATGAAAAGTTATGGTGTCTTCCTAAGAGAATTAACTGCAACAGTCCTAAAACCATCACAGCCGAACAAACTACTCTTAGATTAACTTGGGAGATAAAGGAGCATGATCCTTTTCACACAAATGAACACAAGTCAGCAAAAAAATCAAACCTCTTTTCCAGTGACATCATGAAGAAAAACAGTCAGGAAAGCCACAAGTTCCAGGTTTGACTTAGTCTTATTACGCCTGCATGATAAAAGTCTGAAATGCTAAGTACAAAGTACTACAAATAGTCTATCTTGTATCATAAGAAACGTTTACATATAAGGTCTCAGAAATTCCCCGTTCCCAGTACCCATGATATTTAAACGAACAGCAGTACTCCCACCTAAGATCTGTATAAAGGTGAAACAACAGCCCTCCTTCCCTTCAGAACTAAAACTCAAGGTCAAAACTTGTGTTTGAAGCTCTGATATTCCACTGCACCTCATCACTGAAAGAAGCATGAATCCTGATATTCCCTTGTACCTCATCACTGAAAGAAGCATGAATCCTGGCCATTGAGCACTATCACCTTCAGACGACTACATATGGCCGCAAAAATTGCAAGGCATTTTATACAAATGATGTCAAAATGTATTCATTACACAGCCCACAATTACAGCCTTGAAGTACAAACCAAAGAGAACATGGAAAAACATTTTATCTAAGAATCACTGAGCATAAATACCACTGGCAACTCATCTTTAAGAATTTATTTTAAACCTCTAAATTACTTCAGTTCAACTATTGAAATTTCAGTGAAATTAAACGACAACCCCCCAGAACCAAAACAGCTGGAAGCTGTGGTGCTAAGACATGGAAGCACGAAGAACAGCGAGGGCACTCAGCCTCACATTGGTTTTGTTTGCCCCATTATGGTTTTAACATGCAAAACCAGCCCTCGCTTTTACAAAACTCCAATTCCAATCCACTCATTCTTGTTGAGAGCAACTAACTACTCCTTCCTTGCTGTTTCAGTAATGCAGAACATAAAGCTGAAACTCAGGGAATCACATTGATCTCTCAAGTGCTAGACTAGCACAGGAGGAACTGCAACAATTTTCATGGAAAGATAATTTCAGTCCCCACCACCAGTACCAAAATGAAAATGTTTCTTAGAAAGCCACTTTAGAAAGAAATTGCTCTTGTTACTAGAGAGAAATCTTAACAGGGCCTCAGACTTGGGGAGATCGGTTAAAAGATCTTGGTTAAGCAAACGCAAAACCTCAGCAGAAATAACACAAAAGGCCTAACATCTCTTGCAAAACAAAGAAGTAATTAAGATAAACCAAACCAAATAACCCACAACCCCTATCTCCTCAGTCTCAACCTAAAGACTTAATCAGACCACCACACCTCTTGCTGGAGGAGCAAATATTTGAATATCATGCAGTCCAGGATACTTCACAGAACTGCTCAGCGTGCCTCCTGTGGTGACATTTCTGTTTAAGTTGCAGAGAACTGTACAGGCTACATTCCCCTCGCATTACTTAGGATATAGAAAAATCCCAAGCATTTGGATTTTCCTGATAAGTTACTATTTACTCTCAAGAAATTAATTTTTCCTCTTTTAAAAATGCCATCTTCTCAGACACGAGACCTATCCAGATATTCCAGTCTGTTTTTTACCATCTTATTACAACATGCTGAAGAACCTTTCAAGACAAGTTCAACTTTTTCCTCCCCTCCTCCAAACAAATACGTAACATCTTGATCACACTGCACAGATCTCACATGCCATCATACACTGTTTAGCAAATTTCCCAGATACTAAAACCCACAGTTATTAGGATACAATGTTTAATTAGATTAATTATAAATCATTTGAAAATAAAATTTTCACAATTCACAAATGCAAGTACATATCCTTGTTCTCCTAAATCACAGTTCACAGCAGTCAAGGTTCATAAGTCTGAAAAGAGATCCATTAAATAATTAAAGAAAATAACAAAACATCAGTAACTGTTGCTGATTTAAATAACACAGTGCAGCAAATACAAGCTACAAGCAGAGTGAGTTTGAAAATATCCCCTTCTCAAAGAAAAAATCTGCTCTGAAAATTTCCTGGTATGCAATACTTATTTTTAAGCACATTAATGAGTTTCACTGATCTTGTAAGATCTTTGCTCATAAAATGAATAAATATTGGTAAAATTAAATATGTAGATGAGTATCTGCACTACTGAGGTCTAAATAAAAGTAGATCTTAGGGGGATGAGGGAACTCGTATTTGACTCTTCAGAACAAAATTGTTTTATCAGTTCTAACTAATGAACCTTTAAACAATTTTCCATTTATTAATCAAAAATTCAAACTTGTTTTCAAAGCAAAAATAAGATGAAACACGTTTCACTAAAATGCGTATGATATCCATCATATCTTTGCAGCTACTGCACTTTAGTGGTTTGTGCCTTTTATAAACTAGGATCTTAAGCTTTCTTTCACCTCAGCATTTGACTCCTTTCCTGAATCTCAAATCTGTCCTATCTTAAAACTTTTTAACAATTTCTACTTCTTTGTTTTTTCCTTTTCTGAAAATCGATCTCTTTCTAACCACCCCAGTATCTGTGATGTGTACCCATTCTCCACCCATCTCACATCTCAATTATAGCACATTCTTTTCTCTGGGATTGAGAGATTATCATTTCACCCACATGTTTCTTACGCATTATCTGTTCCTGTCTGTTTGCATCCTTTTCTATCGCATCAAACATGAGCTTCTTAACCTCACTTTCCAGGGCACTGCTGGCTGAATCCAGCTTATTACTTCATTATACCAAAGGATTACTGTTTGCTTTCCTTCAGACTCCAACAATCCCTTGCACACTTCAAGGAGTACTTGCTGCATTCTCTTAGGCTGCCTGTGTTCCTGCCCCGCAGACATGAGGAAGGTCCACCCTATCACTACCCTTTGCTTGCAAGGCTCACCAAAAGAGAGCCAAGATGCTGCAGTTGAGATCACTGCCCATCGCGCTAAGCAATACTGAGTTTTGCACAACTCCCATCTGGCATGATCACTAAATGGCCCGGCCCCTGCTGGAATTCAAAGTTAATTGGATTGGGGATGCTCTTTATACTCTGAGTTTGTGTAGAACACAGCACAACACAAGGCTGTGACTAATAGTACTAGGTACTACATAAAAACAAACATAACATACATTCCAACTACTGATTACAGATGACAAATACCCTAAATACTCCTCTAATTGTGACTAACTTCATACAGATAGGAACAAAAATTGCAGAACCATCAGATGCCATAGCAGAGAGCTGAAAGAGGAACAATTTATCCACTTAGAATACAGATTAAAAAGTGTTGGGCATTATCAACATGACAATTTCCACTTCCAGAATATTCCTCTGCTGCAGAGACAGCCAAGTGCATTGCAGCACAGGTGCTGTCTTGGGTTCACACATATCAATTATTTTCCCACTCACAGCTACAAGAAAGCACTATGTATCTTCAATCAAATGTTTTTTTGAAGATGTAATTAGAAAATTAAAATATTATTTACCTTCTCTGAAAGAAATGAAGCATCTCGAGTAAAGACAAGGTGTACAAGACACACTCAAAGGAAACCCCCTCAATGACTCTACCAATCAGAATTTACAAAGTGAGGTTTTCACATCCGCTTCAATTGGAGAGCCATCACCAGAAAGAATCCAGCAATCAAATGCTCTCTTTTTAAAGGATTTACAAAGCAGATGAAAATCCAAAAGGCACACCCATCTTCATGACCTTCACTCACATCTGGCTCCCTCAAGTATGCCAAAAGTTAGGGCTGCCTCTCAACTCTCCACTTGCTGTCATACTTCAGAAGTTCTTTAGTACTTAAATAACTCCAAACACAAATCTAGTGCATGTCCTCTCATTACACAATGCTGAAAAAAAATATCCTCTACTTAACACAGAACTACAAAAAAGCATGTTGGACTATTTCTTGTGTACCAGCCAGGGAGAAGTGATTTGCATGGTACTTGTCCCAGGAGCATCCAAAACCCAACAACTGTACCAGGTACTAAGGAATAACTTAACTCTATCCCAGCCAAAATCGGGATATAAGCAAGGGTTATATGGATACTGTGAAAGAACTGGTGAACTTTCTCACTAGCACACAGCTGATTTTACCCACTCAAGTGAGAAGTTTAAAATGGTTACTCCAAGCAGACGATCCAATCAAAGACTATCAGGTCAAGTCATTATAATTTGTCGCTTTTTGTGTTTTGCTTTTAACATTTCAAAACATTCTATTGCTCTGCCCTTACACATTAAGGAACGTTGAAGTATTTTACAAATACAGGTACTGTTACAATCTTAATTTGTTTAAAATAAATGAACAAACTTTATTCCGATTTTACAACCTGAGACAAAAAGTAAGTTTACTTGCCTAAGAAAACACAAGAGTTCCACAGTGAAGCCCAAGAAAAATCCAGGTACTGCAATATTAGCATTTTAGCTCATAGTAAGACTGCACTTTTCCTTTGAAAAATGTAAAAAGTAACAAAACTATGGACAAATGTACAAACTACAACGCCAAAAAGCAGTTCTGGCAGTCTGTCTTTTTTCATTGTAAATGACAAAGCAGAATCAGAGTTATGACTAAAAAAAAAAAGAAAAAGTATTTGTGAATCTCACATGTAACTATATCAAATTTCCATACAGTAGGAATTATCAGAAAATTTAGTACACCCTTTCTTGTTCTTGCCACCTAGCAGGAAATACAACAGTCCTACCACTCTCCTCTTAGACTAGAAGTTGCAGCTGAGAAAAAAAACAGCAACTCATAAATTTATTGCAGATAATTCCATAAACAAAGTCAGTGTAGAGGGTCTGCATTTTAATGAAAACCAGAAGGCTTTTATTAGTAGAATACTTTTCTTTTCCCATCCAGCTGAAGCACTGACATACATCTGAAGACAAACCTCTAAACTTTCTGCCAAGAGAGCACTGGGACTGGGATACGTAAACTCACTAGGGGCAAAATGAAACAAGCTGATTGGAATTTCAGCTTTCACTGAACAGTTTGTTCACCATTACAAGGAAAAAGCTGAACACATCTGGACTTTGGGGAATTCTTCTTCTACCAAAAAGAATTCAAGTTGCTTAAAAAGTATGCACATGTGTGCTACGAAGAATGAAAACTTAATCTGAAATGTTTTTAAGTACTTCCCCTCCATAAAAAAGAAAAAAAAAAAACCACCAAAAACACACAAAAACCCCCCAACACCTTGTGTTACTCAATACTGGCTTTACCAAGTACACTAAAAAGTGCTCTGCAAATGCAATGACTGAAGTATTTTATAACTGTATTAACAGAGGGTCTCACTCAGATCAATCCAGAGTAAGAACTAATTTCAATACAACACTAATTAACTTTTAGACATTTTAGAGTTAGTTCAGTAAGTCTGCAGCACCAGTGACAACTCTACACAAGCATTAACACAAACCTTCTGTCTTCCAGTATTTACTTGCCAACTGTTGAAAGCAAAAATCATACCTACTTGGGCATCCCTCACCACATGAACACATTGGCAACAGACTTTTCTCTAGTCATGTTTTCCTCCATCCTGAATCCTGCTGCATTTGCCATTCCAATGGATCATTATTTTGACAGATACACTCTTAAAAGAAATCCTCTGCTTGGCTGAGATAAAAGATCCTGCAATCTCCAACAACCTCCAGCTATTCTCACTCAGGAAATCAAATGACAGCTGTAGCATTTAGAATCTTGGTATAGGCAACTCTCAAATTCTGTATTATGAATAAGGATACTACACACATTTTTAAAAAAGACAGGAATATTTTTCCAGTGTTCGGAATTTCCAGATTAGTAAAGTTCCACCTATGTCTGTGCAACTTCATCGAAAAGCACATGCATTTCCTCATACAAAAACAAGTGGGACCATAAATAAAAACAGATGCCATTTTAGTAGATATCAGGTGATAAAATGTTCAAAACTGAAAAAAAACCCAAACAACTTTCTTAACAGATAGTCAAGGACACAGGTATGCATTCTTAAATCAAATTATGTTCAACATCAAACCCAAACTGATAAAGTCTCATGACAATGACACACCCTTTCCTGGAAAAAACAGTATAAAGGTCAAATGTTTATGAACTAGACAATTGCTGGAAAAATGTGGACAAACACTATTTCCAACCAAAGCCCCACACAATTGTTTTCACTCCAAAGCCTAAAGTAACTACACTTTCAATAATCAAGTATTTGATCCTTACATAACTTTCTATTTGGAAATCTCGGAAGTCTTCACAAGAATGAGACAAGCCACACCATACTCCTTGTCAAAGACTGGAACCTCACAGAGGCATTTTACCCAGCATGTTACTCAAGACAGAGGAAATGTATAGCAGTCCCATGCATCTGGAGAACTCCGTAATTTTATACTTGAGCCACAAGACACATTCCTTGCACACATTTGCAGACCACAACAGCGAGAGCACTGAATGAAAGGAGAATCCATACAGGGTACTGCTTGCAAACTGTGGGTTAAGCTGAAGGAGAAATCTGGGGCGAGGGGGGCAGAAATCCATGTTCCATCTCAAACATCTACACATTAAACAGAATATTGCCTTTAACAAATATGTTAGCACACAGGAAAGTAAGTTTACAAAATATTAAGATTCAAAAGCACAGAACACAGAACTTCCACATGGGAAATGGTTTGATATTCAGAATTATTTACAAAGCTAGTGACTACAGAAGCGTAGTCACATTAATTTTAGAGAAAGGTTTCTCAGCTTCAACCACTTGGAAAAAAACTTTCATTTAGATAAAAAGTAACCAAACTTTCTAATCTAGTGAACAAAAATACAATAAATAATTACAACAGAAATATGCTACATAACACTTAGCTGCTTTTTGAAGCTAACTTTTACATATTTACATTGTGTGGATGTTTCTATGTATAATTACACTTGACAACTTTTCAGATTAGACAACATTACCACACAATTTATCCTTCTCCTAGAAAAAGAGACTATGATTTTAAAACAAGAAGGAAACAATATCTGAAACAGGTATTAAAAGCATAAGAAAATTTTTAAGTTTTTGAAAGATTACTGATGCAACTAAGACTTATTTAATATTTTTATAAAAAGAACCTGGGTTTATGCACAGAATAAATTTTGTTTAAGAAAATATTAAAAAGAGCACATCACCAAATACACTTTGATCTTTCTTTGGTCCAACATAACTAATTTCTAAAATACTATTCTACAGTGCCAGTGGTTTCTTAATTATAAAAGATGATGTGTTTCTGGCCCCAAGGAGCT
The DNA here is from genome assembly GCA_035583185.1 of Anabacerthia variegaticeps. Lineage (NCBI taxonomy): Eukaryota > Metazoa > Chordata > Aves > Passeriformes > Furnariidae > Anabacerthia > Anabacerthia variegaticeps. The sequence continues at coordinate 17,099,818 of JAWWEW010000006.1, read as the reverse complement.
CACAACAATAGTATCATTAAATCTTCTATAGCCCTTTTTTTTTAATCATGAAATCTTAGCGCAAAAGCCCTCAGCAAAATTTCTGCTTTAAATATTTATCAAGAGGTGAGAAACAGATGGCTAGACTGGTTCTACAGACTGAAAGTGTTCTGACATGGTATTCAAACTCTTTTTTCTGCCAACTGCTATTAAGGGGTTCACAGAGGTTCGAAAGACAGAAAGGGCATCCAAAGTCAAAAAAAATCCTTCCTGGCTTTTTGTTTTTTTCGGGGTTTTTTTAAAGAGACAGCACAAACTCTGTAATTAATTTCCAAAGAAGCCACTTCAGAGCACCAATCACACAGTGTCTCCACTCATTAAGGCAAGAACTTCATTATCAACTCCAGTCTCCGAAGCTCAGTGAGCCTTTAGCATCAAAGCAAATGCACTACATATTCAAGTTAACAGCACAATAACCCAAGATGACAATAACCAGACACCTTTTGTTAAATATTCCATGTTAATGCTATTTGTACACTTCATGCTCATCACAAAAAGAACTCCAGATGTACAGAAACATACACACTGAACAGATGCTCATGCTGAGCAGATTCTTAAACATATCATAATCCATCATTTTTATTTCCAAATATTTAAAGTTACTAAAAAAAAAATCCCATGATTTTAGTTCCATTCATCTATTCTTGACTTGTATATTGCAGCACTATTTGATAGAAGTCGTACGGGGCACCTTATGAAGCAAATATGCAAGTCTGATCACAACTTCAACATGTAAACCTTCTTACTGCTCATGGGGTGAACGCAAGTGTGCTGCGTTTGAAGAAAGCAGGAGAAAACCCAAAGAGTTCATTCTGAAAAGCCTATCTAAAGAAACAACAACAATCTTCTATCACTAATGAAGTGCAGCAATACTACTTTGCGATTATGTGCCCTCTTTTATGAGATGATTACTGTTTTACAAATGCTACCTAGGAAGAAGTTAAATATTACAGATAGAAAAACCTGGCACAGAACAGTCAAATTCTCAGAAAATATAATTTCAACTGCGTTACAGAAGACAAGACTTCCCAGTTCTCACTACTCTGTTCTAACCATTAAGAGAATACTATGCAAAGCAGTTCACTGAAGTATTTGAGGTTCTGTGTGGTCATACATGCAAAGTGACCACAAAGATATATACACTGATGAGAATAAAACTATTTGTGGAAAACTGCTTTCAAATCAGAATTTTCTCTTGTAATAAGAAAGCAGAAAAGGGAAGCTATTTCCCACAGCACAGAAAATGTTGTGGACTGAAACAATTCTAACGACAGAATGGCTTGTAGGATTCAACATTTATTTTACTGATTTACATTATTTTATACCATGCTATCAAAAGAAACACAACAGGGAGCATGTTGTTTAGTAGAGACATGCTAAAAACTACCAAGTGCCTACTTTAGCCTACTCAAGACATACATGTTTTGTACAATGTATGCCCACTTCAGAAAATGCTGGTGTACTTAAAAAAAGCTGCCTGAAAAAAAAAAAACAACAACAAAATCCACAAACAGAAAGAGCAGCTACCAAACTTCAATAGTTAGAAAATACTGGCCAATCAAAGAATATCTTTCCCTTGTCCTGACCCTGATGTAGACACCTAATTATCATATGCATCATTTCAATACAAGAATGGCTGCATTAAACAAGTAACACGAAAATACCAGACATGAGTTGCTTACCTGATCACCTTATCTTTCTTCTCGCTCCTTATTTGCTTCTATATTCATTCATGCCCACTTTTTACTAGCACAGAATAAAGACTCCAGAACCATGAAAACAATACATACCAATAAGCAGCATGGAGAGATACAATTTAAGAAGGCAGAGTTAAGGATATATTAAAACACTTCATACACAACCATCGAAATTACTTCAGTGAATCATCAATGCATTTATAGGTATCTGCAAATGTTCTGAAAAACTCTCATCATCTCACCAGTCTTAATCCTGAAAATTTCCCCTTTATGATGACAGGTGAAAGCACTAATGAAGGAGAGCTGTAGGCCCAATGAGGTCTCCAGAAGAGCAAACCCAGGGCAGCTCCTCCTGAAGCTCCACTGCTGCAGCAATAGAAAACGATGGAGGAACAGCCACAACAGAACACAAACATGTCTGATAGTTTATTTATTCCTTGTTCAGAGCCCTGTCTTTGAAGATCCACAAATACCGTTTTTCCTTGTATTTTTAACCTAAAGCTATTTTTTTTAATTTTGTGCCAGATCCTGAAAAAGTAATCTTTACTTGCTCAGCACAAATTGTTAAAAACAATTAATATCTGATAGTCCTTACAGTCAATAAGTACTGAACATTTTTCCAACTAAGAAAGCAGTTTGCTTTATAGCCCTAATAGATTTTTTTAAGTATGATTAGATTCAACAGAGAAAAAAAAACCCAAACATTTAAAAGGTACACTGCAACATAAAAACTTGCATTGGCAGAGTCCAGTTGTGTAGTTACACACTGGCCATTTTATACATAAAGTTACCTCATAAGTGTGGAGTTGCAGGTCACCTCCTGACATCAAGGAAAAAATACATTAAATTTTGCTGAAAGAGAAGTATTGCAGTAAAACTTTTAGCTTAAAATGTTGGCATTATTTCTTCAAACTAGCACGTAAGAATTAGTGACTTAGCACCAAAAAAAATGTAACAGGTCGAGATAAATTTCAGCTAGGTTCATGACACTGTGAATGAAATGCCTGACATTAAAAGGAAATCTGAGGTCAAAATTCATCTTTTTGTATATATTCTGAAGTGTGTGAGAAAGAAATGCACTTTCTCACAAAACTGAACACAAGACAGACTACAAAACCTTTAACTACCACTTACAAGATGAACAAAGAAAAATACAACTAAGAGACTACAAAAATGAGCAGATGGAGTAAGCTAGAACTGTGTTCTAAAGCAATACATATGTGGGTGCTTACAGAAGACAATTCAGTGTCAAATGGCAAACGCCACTCTTCTAAAGTGACACTGACCTACAGCCGCTCACCTAAGGAATACCCAAGGAGGCGCTACACACATTCTCGTGCAGCCAACACAAATCATAGCTTTTTCTTACTCTCTACCATCAATGTTACAAGTTTTATATTTCAAGCTTGTTACAGCAGTGCTATCAGTACTTCACAAGTGTATTTTATCTGAATTTTCATCGTGCCTATAAATCCCAGCTAAGTACAAGGTACTATGCAAAACACCAGAGCAGCCCCTAGACACCTTTGAATCAGGCTTCTGCAGGCGGTGCACTCGATGCAATGTTATCACACCTCCACTGTGCACAGTCGGACCCGCCTGCCCAGGTGGGTTCCCAGCCCTCCCTGCCCCTCCTCGGCCTGGGGCAGAGCTCTGCTCCTCCAGGCACCCCCGGCCCTGTCCCGCAAGGTCCTGCTAAACGTGCTGAATTCCACCGCAAAAAACAAACCAAAACCAAAGCTGTAACGCGAGGCCCACGTTAGGAGTCCCTGAACACACTTCAAGCTGCAATGTTTGGCTTTGCACACATTTTTTTCCTTTAGCACGAGTGTCTGTGCTTCACGGTCTCTGGAAGCAAACAAGCGAAGAGCAGGCGGTGTTTAGCGCGGGGCGGTGAAACCCTCCGGGTTCCCTCATTTTCACGCCCGGCTTTCCCGGGATGGGTGCCGCAGCAGGCAGGCAGACCCGCACCCCGCGCTGCGGGCACACCCCGCGGACAGGCCGCTCTCCTGTCCTGTCCCTGTCCCTGTCCGGCCCGCCGAGGGCCAGGCTCCGCCGCGCCCGCCCCGCTGCTGCCCGTCCTCCGCGCTTAAAACAAACACAGCCAAGCGCCAGCAGCGTCCCAGGGCACTTTCAGAGACAGAGCCACACAATAGCTGCTCCTAATTAGGGCCGACAGCGCACAGCGCTCTGCCCGTCTGAGCGGCCCGGCGGCTCCCGCGGGGGGCCCGTGTGGGGCGCGGCCGCTGCCCGGGCGGGGCTGGGCCCGGCCCCGGCAACGCTGCCCCCGGCTCCGGAGTATGGCGGGGGAGCACGGCCCGGAATACGGGCCGGAGTATGGCCGGGGAGTGCGGCCCGGCCGGGCCCGAGGGCCCGCTCTGCGGGCGGGGGGGGCGGAGGGGCCGGCCCGGCAGCGACACGGCCGCGGGCGGCGCCCCCACCCCCCGCACCCCTCCGACCCCTCGCCCCCCTCGCCCGCAGCCCCCGGCCTAGCCCCCGACCCCGCACCCCCCGGGCCCCCCGGCCTCGCCCCCGGCCCCCCGCCCGCCGCGCAGCCCGAACAAAGCGCCGCGCCGCGGCCCCCGCCTCGTCCCGGCCGTTCCGGCCCGCTCCGCTCCGCTCCGCGCCGCGCCGGGGCGGCCGCCCGAGCAGACAAGGGGAGGCGGCGAATCGCAGACACAATGAGCGGCGAGCCGGGACTCACCCACAGCTCCGTGCCCCAGCTCATGGCTGCTCCGCGGGCGGTGCCGGCTCCGGCAGCGGCGGCGGCAGAGGCGGCGGGCGGAGAGCGGGTCCCCCCGGGCAGCGCCGGGCCCTCGGTCACTGGGGAGAGGCGGCGGCGGGGAACAGCGTCGGTGCCAGCTCCAGCTCCGGCTCCAGCTCCGGCCGGATCGGGAGGGGGAGCCGCGGAGGCGGCTGGGAAGGGAGAGCGGGGCGGAGGGGAGGGCGGGGAGCGGAGGGGAGGGGAAGGGAAGGGAGCGGCGGGGGCCGTGCCGGGAGCGGCGGGCCCGCCGGGCTGTGCCGCCGCCGCAGGCGCGGGGCGAAGGTGCCGCTCGGTGAGTGACCCCCGCCCGGCGCTGAGTCACGGCCCGCACCGGCCCCGCCCGCATCGGCTGCACCGCAGCTCCGTCAGTACATCAGTGAGATGCGAGGCCGGCATCGCGGGAGGAAACAAACAAAAAGCCCCATTTTTGATGGAGTAGCCGGATGAATCATATTGTTGACTGTAACAGGGAGTTTCCTCAGCAGCTCGGAAAGCACAGGTGTTAAATCCTCGTCAAAGATTATTCTTCCACCAGAGTGTTAGAAGCTAGGAATAGGAAGAAAATGTTTTGAAAATTTCCCTCTCAAGGCATGAATTTCCTGATTTTCCTCTCATTTCTGCTTAGAAGTCATAAACTGCAATAAAAACTCACTGTAATAACAAGTTTCTATAACATGAAAAAAAAAATTACTCAGATCCAATCACTTTTTCATTTCCAAGTCACCTTTCAGGTAATGCTCCTTTGCATCACATTTAATTTAGGTTTAGTTCTATTTTCCATATGAAAGGAAAATGCAAGCTTTTTCAGATGGATATGAAATTACTGCATTAGATAATATTAACATCAGAACATCAAAATAAGCAAATGAGCTCACAGATCAATTTAACTTCTGAAGTGAAATGTCAAAGGTACTCATGCTACACAAGAAATGCATTTGGGTCCATGGGGATCCACAACATGAGTAAATGTGCCCTATGCTGTGTTTGAGGAAGCTGGTGGTTATAAACCCCCAAGATTTGAGACTCTGAAGATGAAATTCCACATGTGGGCACAGTTCAGTTGAAGTCTGGCACATTAACTCAGTTGGCAGACTGCATGCATTGCTGAAAATATTCAGCAAGCAGAACACATGTTGAGGATTCAGGTAATGAAGCAGAAATAAGTAAATTATTACAATTATTAATAAGTATCTATTTGAATTCACTCATCAACTTACATGTCTTTCAGGATTAGGGAAAACCAATTTCCATTAAATGCTGTAAAGGTCAATCAGACTTTTGCTTAGTTTCCAGCTTGTCACATATCTTTACACAATTCTTAAAAAAATATATAATCAGATGATATAATGAAATAAGCCAGGTTCAAAACACACTCAATTAAAAAAATTTTAAATGTTCTTTTTATATGCTTTTTAATATATTCCTTTTAAATTAATGCCTATAACTTGCTTCACATGTAATAATTTTAGAAAGAGGCATTTCCAGCATCTTTTAATCACACATTAATCCACACTCTACCATGTCCTAACCAAGGTTCATAAGTGCACACAATGGTCTGGGCACCCTTGGGTTTGGATGCCTGATTTGGCACATCATTTTTCTTAAAAAGCATCATTTTGAGAAGCAAATGTACACTGCACCTTTAAACACCAGGGGTGAGAGTCCTGATCATCTGAGTGAATTCGAAATTTGTTGCCAGCTTTTGGATAGACAGGATTTTTCATTTCCTGATCATTTTGGAAAAACTCATATTTTCAATTGTTTCAGTTTATATATCTATAAATGAACCCTAGGAAAACAACTTTAGAGTTCAAATTTTCAACTTTAGACGTCCCAATACAGTACTGAAAATTAATCTACCAGAAAACTGATCCTAAATTCTAAATCTATAGATCCAAAGGTTTGGAAAGTCAGGCATTTACTTGGCATTCAGATTTTAAATACTGGGCCTTTCATTGCATGATACATACACCAAGAGAGTTTCAATGTGTAATATATATATTCATATTTGTGGTTGGTTTATTGATACATGAACCCTCAGGTTCCTTTGCTTAAGTCTAATTTAAGAATTAATTAATTACTCCTGTTTCTGCAAATTGAGCAAGGCCAACATTCTCAACATGTCAGGATTTGTTTTCAATTCAGAGCAATGTAAGAAAATTGAATGTTTTATGGTCATCTGTAGACATTTTAGGAAAGGAAACTGCAGCCTCTATAATAGGTATACAATACTTAGCTTCTCAGCAATGCTTAAAAAGCCTAATTCTAGCAACGAGAGGTTTTCCCAGGACAAACAGAATTCCTTCTTCCCATGCAGCTGTCTTCAAATCACACCTTTACAAGCCCTAAGGTAAAGCACATGTCGGGAGCTGGAGGATGTTACAGAGACTCTGAGTAACTTCACAACCTCCAGAACAGGTTGAGAAGCTGCTCTGAAATACTGTGTAAAATAGGAAGGTGTTATCACTGCAGTCTCTGGGCTATACCTGCCTTTTAAAAGCATATGTACACTGTAAAGAGGAGCAATTCAAAGCTATTCCTGAGCAGGCTTTGAACAAGCTAGCACTGGAATAGGACACCATCACTGCACTGGAGCTCTACTGCAGCCTGGCTAATTATTCACCTCCAGAAGATAACAAGTAGACTTGGGAAGCAAGGTTGGTTAGAAGTTGTACACAGGAACACTGTTCCTGGGCCCCAGCCTGGTGTTTCTGCGTGGGATCATGATGGACCATTTAGCTGTATCAGTTCACTCACAACTAGCTCAGATCTTAGACATTCATAGTGAAATGCAGGCACACCCCTAGAGAATTAACACAAAATCTGCTGCAAAGGGTGCTGTTCACAATTATCTGAGATACTGCCAATAGCTGTTGCTTCTTCAGATGAAGTAAACAAAACAGACTGGGGAACAGTGGTACAGTGTACATGCACTCCAGGGAAATGGAGGAATGATTGGTTCCGAGATGCCTGGAAAGCCTGCATGTATTTCTAAACCTATTCTGGACATATCATTATTTTTAAAAATATTTTTTTTAAAAAGTAAGCTTCTAAAGTCTGTGTGATTTAAGATAAAAATCCTCATAACACCTTTCATACAGTTTTCATTTTACAGGATTCCAAAAAGTCAAGTGCAAAGCCTATTTCTTCCCAACAGATTTCAGTGGCTTTATTAGTGTTTGATTTTAAACATTTTCAAGATTGTTTTCTGATTTTTAGTTTGCTTCCCATACTTCATCCAAAACCAGAAGTACATATACATTTCAGGTACATACATGGAGATGTGCATTTCACCTTTACTAGGTGTCACTTAATCAATAAAGAGAAGATCATAGCTCATCGCAATAAACTACAAAGGTAATTGGTATGAAGTTAGTTAAAAGACAAAAAGTACTTAGATAAATTTGAAATTAATAAACAGTATACTAATTAAGACTGTGTGACCAAAACAAATTTTAACTGAATTAAAAATAAAGCAGAAGTCTTAGCAGCATAATTCTTACCAGCTCAGCTTAGTGAGAAGCCTGACATCAGACATCGTTAGGCCCTTTTCCTGCTTAATTACCCTCTTGCTTTCGGAGGTTCCCGTATAAATACTGAGCTATGCTCTCCTCCACTTTAGCAGTTCAGGATGTGAAATGACCGAGCTGCAAGACAAGGGGAAGAGTCTACCACATCTCTGCAGGATGTCGCCGGAAATGTTATAATTAATCATTTACAATTTTGACATTGTTTCCTTTATCAGGAATTGCAACTGGCCCCAGGCCTAGAAGTAATTAAACAAGTACTACCCTACAGATTTTTATTCTTCTAGTCACATCCTTAAAATCATCAGCTGGGGGAGGGGACGCCACTGAAGGGATTCAAGAATACATTAAAGACATATTCAAGTAATGTTTATAGGCAGCATCATGATAATTTGCATTGTTCTAGTATCCTTGTAAACCATCAGCTTCTTCTGGAAGATGATGACAACTTATTTTTAGCTTAGAAAATTTACCATTATATTTAGTTGTTTTTCCCATCATTGACTAATTAATGCAGGCTTTAACGAAAACTGCCCAATTCTATTTTTAGACTGAATCCATATAATTCTAGTCATTAGAACAGTTATGTATTTGGTTAATTTTGTTCACTTCTCAACAGAACATGCTTGAGTTTACAAGTGTACCTAAGGATATTATCTTGGCAGAAAAACAATCTGCATGATTAATTTGGAGTGGCAGAAAAGCTGTCTGGCACTCCCTGTGGGCACACTTTCTGAAAAGAGAAGCGCTGCCACAAAAATCAGCAGGACCAAACAAATTACTTCCAAATATCTCTGTCTCAGTGTGAGGTGCCATTAAACCTTTTCTCTGCTAGCCAGCAGACTCTTTGTCATATTAAAATTGGATTTTTACTCCACAAAAAGTGTTACAAAAACCGTATTATCTTTTTGCTTCAAAACCAAAAGAATTTAGCCCCCTCCTTCCTTTACACAATGTATTTCCCCCATCACCAGCACTCTTCAAGTGCTCTAATTTAAAAAAATATTGATGCTCGTAACACTTCCATGTGGTGAGTGGGTAATCATTACTTCACAGCTCAGGAAATACTTTGAGACAAAAGAATAGGTGTCTTGACACTTCAGCTTGTGCCGAGTTCCCCACAGACTTCCTGTGTCTCCCAGAGCCTGGTTAACCATAACCAGCAGTATGCAGAGTTGGTAGCTGTGCCTGTGCCTAGAGGCTTACTTCAACTGGGCTCCTATTTCAACTGCTAGGCAAAATAAACACACAGTTTTACTCTGAGTACTGATTTATTTTTCTTTTAATCAGAAAATTATCAGGAAACTATATTAGTTAGACCACACCACTCCTGCTTCAAGGCAGAAGGAAAACTGCACTTATTAGTGCAACCTAAGCCACTACTTAAAATTCCAATTTTTTTGCCATCTCTGAATTTTTGTGGGAAGAACTGTACCCCTCCATCTTTTCCAGTCCAGTTTGTATACTGAAATGCATTTTATATAGCAAAAGAAAGGTCTGTTTCTTTTTTTTCCTGTCATCTCAGCAAACAGAAAGACATCACCAGTGATTGGATAACAGAACTGAAAGGACACTACGTCCACCAGCTAAAAATAGAAGGAAAATGAGAACTTCCATCTGCTTTTATGAAATATCCTGTGTTTGCCATTTTTGTCTGCATTATAGCCAAGAGCACATCTTTCCACAACATATGTAGCAGAAAAATGTGTTGTCAATCAGCATCAACTAGCAACATCATAAGTATAAACAGCCTCTTTTTTCACAGGTATTTACATTTTTACCCATGAAAGAAGACTATCATATGATAATTCAGCATTTCCTTTTGATAATATAAACTGTACCTCACTCTGGAGGCTGGACAGTTACAAAATATCAGGTAGTACCATAAATCAAGTGTAGTTGCAAAAGGCACAGCAGAAAGTCTCCATCGGCACTGCTGGTCAGGCACGGTTCTTCCTGCGTTGCCTTTTTACCTCCAGACTGATTCTGCATGTGTTCTCAAGGGAAGCAGCAGCGTTATGGATGGTGTGTCTCCATTTCTCCCAACTGGAGGCCAGAGTGGACCATTGATGGTGGTCAATATGGCCAAAGCTGAGATATTGTTTCAGGTCTATCCCTCATCAGCCTTTTAAGCCACCAGGGTGACTGCAGCAAGTGTGGGTAGAGCCCTTCCCAAATCTCGTTTGCAAAGCCTAGTCATTACTATTACCCATAAATCATTATTTTAAAATACTGCTTTCAACTCTCTAATGCTTGCATTACCTGCTTGAATATAATAAACCCATTTGCTTCCATTGCACATACCTTCAGAATTACATCAAAACATAATGATAAATGCCAGGGCTTTGTTACCTTAATTTCTGTCACCTCCAGTTCGCCTAACCCATGCCTGCTCCATTCCCCCAACAATCCCTTCCATGCACGTTTCCTTCATTTAAAAGAACTTCTGTATCCAATGTGCAGAGTTAGGTATGGCTACAGTGAATTCTGATAGTAATTTTTTGTTGTTACCATATTATTTACGGGCATAAAATTATTAGTTTTGAGATAATAGCCAAAGGCTTGAATAGTCACTGCTACTGACATCAATAGCCACTTTCCAGCAGTGTATGGATGGACATACTGTATCAGTAGTGAAAGATGGAGACTCTGTCATGGTACTAATTCAAGCTGTAGAAAACTGAACAGTGCATGAATGTGTAGCAAATGATCAGCACCACCCTTTTCAGTTTGCTAAAATACCATCATCTGACTTGGAGTTATGATCAGAAAGGTATATGCAACTATGCAAAATCTGCCTTAACATTGAATGTAATCAGTGTCCTACGCTACTGTTTAATCTCGCTGAAGGAGTTTTAATTCAGAACCGGTTCCCCACAAGCAGGCCGGCCCGGCTCAGTGCACAGCTCCAGCGATGTGGCCGCAGGCAGCGGACTGACTGCCACTGCCGGGGCTCGACGGCCGCCTGCCATTCCCGGGGCTCGACGGCCGCCTGCCACTGCCGGGGCTCGACGGCCGCCTGCCATTCCCGGGGCTCGACGGCCGCCTGCCGGCCGGGACAGCCCCGCGCCGCCCGCACCAGTCAGTCACTGCGCTGGAAACGGGGCCAGCGATCCCCTCACTGCCCTACCTTCCATACAGCTGCGGGTCTGCACTTCTCGCCTTTAGATTTCATTGCAGTAGCCAGCGGTTTAATTTCAGGTGTCTTTCCCTTATTTTACTTCCGTGGAGGCTCCTCCTTTTCTCATGAGAAAGTTGATGTCCACTTTGCATAATACCACATTTGACTGATGCATGAAAAACTTCAGGAGAATCACAGTCTGGAAGGAAACTCAAAAGTAATTCACGTATCCAAGAAAACTCCCTCCCACTTATTAAATCACTTCAGAAGGACAAGAATCAGTAAATAAATCAACAAGAATGAGAACAGAGCACGCTGTGCATAGAATAGATATCCCACTGAGCAAATCATTTACCTTTCTATGCCTCTGTCTCACATTAACAGCTACAACACAGTTTATCATTTCTATTTGTTCTGAGAAAGATTCTGATCAAACACTAACTGCAGAGGTTTTCAAATAATCCCAAAGAAACAAAACCAAAAGTAAAGAAATCACTTGTTTATGAAGGAACTTTGGTTTTGTGATGTTACATTTTGGAATCTCTATTTAACTAAATTCAAAGACCAATGCCTACTCTTTGGACTGCAAAGACACATCAAATCCAACAAGGAGCCAACTCCATCCTAGTGAAAGAGTCTTGTCCTCCACAACCCTTTATCTTTGTACATTCTTCCCCTTCCCTCTGAAACGAGGTGAGATGCAAAGGGAAGAACTTTTATTTGTTTATTAAGACTGTTCTTTTCTCTCCCTAACACAATCATCTTCTAGGAGGCAAGGTTTTCCCCTTTGGATTTACCACTACCATGGGCACTCCCCTTATGTTCAACTCTCATCAGCTGATGAACTTTTGAAAATGAAATACACAGAACATGAGGGTTGAGTTGTGTTGCTACCACCTTTGTGGCCTTAATAGCTCAGCCACAAAAAGAAGTTACCATGTCACTATGTCCTATGACCATTTTTAACATTAAAAAAATACATCATTTTCAGCACCAAATAAAAAATTTTACTAAATTTGAGGAATAAACTGCCCCTCTGGGTTGGAATATATAGACCACTGAGGCAGGTTACAAAAATATTCCACACCAGATAAATATATGAAACTGTATTCCAGCATTCAGAAGCTGTATTCTGTGTTCATAAAGGAGAAAGACTTTTAAGATATGCTGTTGTAACACAGTATCAGAGATTTCATTTTAGGGAAACATCCAATTCTCAGCCCCCTTTTCCCATGATTAAAGCAAAAACACAGTTAAAGCAATCAACGAAATGTCCTCCCTTCAGGCTCATCTGCTTCTATAGTTCTTCCTGTAGGACTGTGAGATTCATGCCCTAGATTCTTTACATCCAGCAAGGGATGCATGCCAGTTACCATCTTCCTGAGGGGAAGGTCTGAGGGATGATTTTGGTCTCAGAACATCAACTTAACACTATTAAAAAGTTAGAACAACTTTTTTTTTTAACACGTTTTGGAAAAGATAACTCACTAACAGTAGTGACAAGACAGTTTAGACCTGTGTTTTCACATCCTGCAAACAGGATAAATACCTTCCTCACATTCAGTCAAAACTGTCCCTTTCATTTGAATTATATATTATGATAATCTATTTTGTTTATAATGCTTTAGTTTTGTTTAAATTTAGAACTGTATTTTTAAAAACACTTTTTGAATCACCTCAAAACCTGTATTAATTTTTGTACAAATGAAAACATGATTGTTTACACCATTAGACCATATTCAAAACTAGAAAAGAACAAGTTATTCGTAATTTAAAGGCAATGAGTTTAGTTGAATACAACTCACCTAGCAATCCCAGACAAATTACTACAGGTATAGGATACCTAAGACCACCATAAAATATGGAAGAAGTATGTAAATACATAGTGAAGAAGCAACTGTATTTAAGTTTTGAATTTTGCCTATTTGGATATTAATTATCTGCATGTGAAAAATGTACCAGTTAGATGTTTTCATTACAGCTGGGAAAAAAAAATGTATCTTTGTTGCTCACGTTACTCCTTCATACATATTTTCTAACATTTTTAGAGAGTGAAGTCGCCTTTACTGCAGGCTGGGATGGAGAAAACTTTCCGATTTTGCACTACTAATACGGCCAGTGCCCTGATAACTTTCGTTCTCTTTTATGAATTACACTGCTGCCTAACTTGGAATACAAACTCTACCTGAAACCAAAACATTGAATTTGATTTCTAATTCAGCTGTGGTTTTTCACTCTGAGGCGACAGAACGAACCTTTAAGACATTACTGAAACCAAGTCCTGGCCTATAACTAGCAATCCCAAGCACTGTACTATTACAAATAAACACTTTCATCTCTAACAATGACTTTTACAACAAGTCTGTTTGTTTTCCCAAATACTTGCTCTCTAGATGAGTCACCCCACCACGAAGATAACATCTTTTCCCTCTACATAGCACCCCACCTTTTAGTTCTGTAGCATGTGAGTGCTAACTTCAAAGCACAGCGTAACATTGCCCACACCTAATTAATACTTGTATAATGCTTTGAAGATGCTAAAGTTTATGATCACTGACTAGTAAATTTTGAACTAATACCAAAACTGGACTAATTAGTACTGAAATGAGTGTGAAAATCATTCAAAGTTATACCATGCAACACTACTACTCCATTAGTTACCCTGGGTGGGGGCTGAGGGAGAAATCAATGACTTCCTTTGAATCAAGAAAAAAAATAAATCTCTGAAGTACTACCAAAATTAACCACATGAACATTCAGCCTTAAAATTACATGTAATCTCTAGAGTTTAATATGCCTCTTATAAATCTTCATCCTAGATGTAAAGCATAGTATTGTCCATCCTTACCTGAACTTTTGGTTCAGGCTGGGGAATAGAGGTCTTCATGTATTCCAGCAGTTGATGTAACAATAAATCATGGCCATGAAGTGTTAAAATCAAATGTCCCTTTTCCTAACATATAGAAGAGCATCATTTGTTAGAGATTTCTATCCTAGGTTATTAAGGTTTTTGCTAGGCTCATCCACACAGCAAAGCCTGTCCTTATTGGATTTATCAACAACTGATGTATGGAATTTGGTGCATCCAATTTGAGTCACTGTCTAATCACTTTGCTGCGATCACTCCCCAGGGACTGGCCTCAGTTACAGAACAGCACAGCATTCACTCAATTTGTCTCTTTCCAGGAATGTACAGCTCTAGTGTACTTGTTAGTGCCTCACTTATCCAATAAGTGAGTGTTTCCCATGCCATTATTAAATTTTTAATTATTCATTTCTGTAACTATGTTTGCATGGAATCCGAAAGAAAAGCACTCATTTCAATCAGAAAGAAAACCAAAATTCGAATTAAGCACAAATACGTTTTGTAAAGGAACCCATCTCTTCCGATTGCCAGCAAACCTTGACTGGCCTACACTCCTTTTCATCACAGTTACACCAACACAGCAAACTTTAGCTGCAGCTGGCACATACATTGAGTGATCTTTTAACAAGTCCAAGGGCTCAAAGAGCCAGACTGTCTAGTACTGACAGTAAGCAAAATCCATCTTACCACTGGCCAGCATCCCACTGATGTGCTCTCACCGTGTAAGCTGCAAAGTGAGAGTCCCATCTTAGACAGGTTATTAGTACAATACCGAAGTAAATCTAACCACAGCACGTTTTACCTTTCATCTTACACTTCTCCTCCTCCTCCTTCCACGTTGTTTTGTGCATGGTTTACACAAAATCACAATGCAAGAGTAGGAGACTAAAATGAGGTACACATTTCAGAGTAAGGGTTTTGCTAATCCACAACAATCATTAAGTCACTTGGCATTGTTTCAAATGAAAACAGTCTTTCCATACAAAATGATCAAGCAGACATTATTACTCAAGTCCTTAGTGGAGGCACTTTCACAAAATCTGAAGAGCATAATTTATATTTGTGGCTTTCTCGGACTTTTTCCATTCTTGCAGAAATGCAAGTGTTTCAAAACCAAGCTCAAGTAGCCACATGTCAATACTGAAATTCAAATACCATTTTAAGCACTTGATGTTTAGAATCCTTAAGACACTTCTTTAAAAGTACCTCAGTGTAGTAAACACAACTATATTCATTATCCACAATGTCATGCAGACATACACTTTATTAAAGTAACAGAAAAGAAAGATTTTGTAAGAAGTCACTTAGTGAAAGCACTCTGAAACAGGCTGTTAGAATAATAATGGAAAATCCACAGATAATCTCATCAACGCAATGTTTAAGAAACAGACACATCCTTATACATGTTTCTTGTGAGACCGAGTAACAATATAGTTCACTAACCAAACTTTATGTATCTGGTGTACTAAAAACATTAGGGGTACCACAAATTCAGAAACATGTCTTCACTGATCATCTAGTGCATGGAAGCACAATAGCAAAGTAATACAAAATTCTTCCTTTGTTGAAAGATCAGTGAAGATTCTTCCCCAGTAAGTGCCAGAGTTTATTTTTCATACTTGAGGTGGAATGGCTGAATAAGTAATCTCTAAACACAACTATCTATATTAAATAAAATTCTTATTTCTTCAGCCTCTGCCTGTGGCCTTTCACTTTGTGAAAGTATTTCAGTAGCTGATACACAATCTACAGGGGTTTTGTTCAACTTCTCAGGTGAAGAATGTCAGATTATAAAAATACATATATACAAAATACAATTCCCAAAAGGAAAGAGAGCAGGTCAAACCTGGAAATACTGTTTGCAAGCATTAACAACCCCAGTGAGCAGCAGAGCCATCCAACAGCACTCAGGTTGTAAAAACTTTGGGTCACAAAGAGTGTTCAGTGGGCCAAAACAACATCAGGGTCTAAGTAGTCTTAACTTGTTTGTAAATGCAATGAAGAAGACAGACTATTCATTAAATATAAAAGCAATTTTATAAAAACACATCAGAATTTTATTGCTTGAAGAATACAGCATATGAAAAAGCACAAGAATGTCCAAAAAGAAAGGTCACAAGAATCCAAACATATTACACCATACATACCAGATGCAGTAAAATGTTAACCTGATTTCTGCATCAGAAAAGAAAGGTGTGAAAATATACCTAACATTATTTAGAAGGAAAAGACTCAATAGAAAGTGTGAAGGTGTTACAGTACAAATTAGAAAAGCCAACACTGCACATTAACATTGTATCACTAGACTAGATTTTCTACCTTTGGTACTTAAACCTTTACAGAAAACCACTTCCTCGGTCAAACCTTCCCTAACATCTTTCATATAGTATCCACAAAAGTTTTTTGTTTTGTTTTTCTTTTTAAACTTAAACATTCAAACAAATACTTTTCTGAGTTTTCACTGCACTAATGCATTTATTCAAAATGCAACTTAACATATCCCAAATTTAAATCAAAAGTCACTGTGTGACTGAGATCTGAATTTACGCCAATTATATCTTGTCCAGATCTTTATGTAAAAATGGGCCCACCATTTTCTGTTTGCATCCTTATGTAAACAGACTGCTGCAGCCCTCAAGAATTCTAACTAGACCAACTTGCTCAGGACATAAGTTAATAGAACAACCCACATTGTTAGAGAGCTAGAGATCATCTACAGCAGCATGCAAGTGGCTTTTCTAGTCTGCTCAGATTAGTGTACCAGAAGATATGCCAGTATTACTTCAAGTAACACATTGAAACTCAGCAATGGACACTACTGTGCTTTATTTCAACACAAAGGACAGCTGCTCATCCATTAAATCAACAGAACTATCAAAACGACAAGTACATCATTTCTGTTTCATGTATTGCTGATCACTCTTGGGGAATAGTTTATCAAAAACCTGGACTTACCTACAAACCAGTCTGAGTGAAGAAACTGCTGTCTTTCAACAAGGTATCTTAGTAATCCAGTGGCAACCTAGTCTGGAGAATGTTAGCATTATGCTGACAACAAGGACTAATCAAGGTTAAATAAATTCCCTCTTTTATGATAAGCATGCTCTTAAGGTCAGCTTTTGCCTTCTCAGGCTTGAATACTTAATCACTCCCAGTCACATCAGTGGAACAAACAGTTCTATTTCATTAAGTTCCAGCTTTATATTTCAACAATACGAATAAATCTGGACTATGAAATACCATCAACAATAGTTAACATTAAACTGGAGTGAAATATTAGAAGAATTAGTTCTTCAAACCAGGCAGTCTTTGAAGAGAAATAGTCAGTTAGGACTGTCAAAGGATGTCATAATAAAACCACGGGTTTATATTATTTTCACCCCTATACAAAAAATGATTGAATTTGTACAACTCCTATTAAACATACCTTTTCCTAGCTTGGTGAAAATGTACCATTTTCAAATTTTAACCAGTGTGGTATTTGAGCATATATATAATGTTTATTGCCATTTTAAAAAGAACTAAGAATTCAGACTCTTCTATGCTGAACTCCGCTTTTTCCCATTAACAGATTATGTCTACTGTACCACTCCCCCAAAAAACAATTAAAAATCCTAAGTAAGATTTTATAGTTTAGTTAAAAGGGAAGAAATGCAAATGTGGATTTAGAGCTTTTTGTATAAATCTCACTATATTTTATAAACTTGTTGTTTATTGTAACACTGTTTATTGATCAAATAAATGACGCACTGCTATCTAAAATTTCCATATACACCATTAAAAATCCAAAGTTGATATGATACTGAACCTTAATTCTTCAAGAGTTCAAAAAAAGACAGTTTATACATGTACAGCACACAACAGCAGACACCCCTAGAATACCAACTGCCAGTCCACGATGCATACAAACTTACAGGTAAGCATTCATTTCACTGTTTTTGTTGTGCAGGAAAAGTATTTCTTAGTAAGACAACTCAGCTGGTGATTTTCAGATATCATCTTCATCATCTTCATCCTGAGAGGATCCTGCCTGATTGGATGCACTGGCTGAGGCAGCAGCGAGCTGTGCCTGTTGAGCTGCTTGTTGCATCTGTAGCCATTCCTGCTGCGCCAGTTCTGCTTGCTGTTGCCTAGCCTAGAGACATGAATTTAATTGTTAAGGCCATACACAGCTTGTGAAGAATCTCTAGAACACGTTATTTTTAAAAGCATTTTTATTTGTACCTGCAGATTCCTTTTGTATAGTGTTTTATTAATTTTACATGGAAAACCACATCTAGAAGTAGCTTAATTATTTGTACCAAGATGCTTGGCTATATTCTGTCTTCCTCTGAAGACACTGCCGTTTGGAGGCCTTAAAGTTACAAAAACAACAGACAGAAGATAGTGTGCTTAAGCTCCACTGTAAGGGCTATGTTGAACCATTTCCTAATGAAAATTTAAGTGAGGCAAAGCAATGGAAACTTTAGACTTCAGTTTCAAGGGAACTTAACATTTAATCATAGTTCAGAGATGAGAACAGCCTTACTTTGTTGATTACAAAGACTAAAACTTCCAATTATGAAATGATCCAGTTGTACCATAGAGGCACACATTACTACACAAGCATAAAGAAAACCATTATCTTGCTTTGCTAAGCAATCTTTGGAAAACAGAGCTAGGGAAGGTCTTCTCAAATTCATGTATGCAGACTGAAGATGGCTTTGCTACAGAAAGGTACAGTCCTTTTCAGTAACCTAAAATACATTCTAACAAAACATTTCAAATAGTTCAACTGACAAACCCTTCAGTTTCAATCCAGGGTTTTCACTTGTTTTTCAGCACCTCCTGTTGATTTCAAAGGTATACTAATCAACTTTCCTTTCTATTTTGAGTGAACATTACGAAATAGTTCTTAACATTAAAAAAAATAATCAGTTTTTTTACTTTTCTACTTTTACAAGTCACCACTAAGACTGTAATAATCTTCTTTCTAATCCTATTGCACTCACTGAATTTTCCTATTTTTTTTCCAAAGCATCAGTGTTTTTTACAGTTTTGCAAACTTTAAGATGCCAAAAAATGATGTTCTGCAAAAAGGCCAAACCCAGTTTGTTTACTTAGCAATGTGGAAAAAAGGAGAGCCTTCCCTTATTATAATTGTCATAGTTCCTCAGTCTGTTCTAGGAGTAAAAGAATAATTCTACAGAAGGAGAAATCTCTTCTTAATGAAGACTTTTCAGTATTTCAAACTTCAAGTGGCAGCTCAGTTACAAGGGTTGGAAAACAATTCATCATAAAATTCTAAAAAGACAGCAGCATCTGTGCACACAGGAGAGGCATAAACATTTATCATGCATGAGATAACAACGGGGCTGTTGTAACTACTGACCCTGCTACAATGAATTTTACTGCACACTCCATGAGGTGACACATCCATGCACAGGAAACAGGGGCTCAGCACCTCACTCCTGATGGATCATGTTGTCAGTGCCCACCCTCACTGCCAGATTTATAATGGTAACACTTGGCCATTTCAAAAATGGAAAAAAAAAAATAAAACAACCCAAACAAAAATTCCATTGAGTTGTATGAACCAAGAAGCTGTATAAGCATCTGGCAAACCTCACTCATTTACCACACAACATCAGCAAGGAAACCTCAAAAAACAAAAAAACCCCTAATCTATTAAGACCCTTGTCTTGCACAGAAACTTACAGACATCCATGAATATCGGGATAAGCCATTCCCTTGACTTTAAATATTTATAATCATCCAAGACTCAGGTGTCAAACATTCATAACATTAACATGCAGGTATTTTAAAACTAGAGCAATGACTCAGCATTAGGGTCATGCTCTAGAACATTAACAAGATTAACACAATAAACATGCATTTGTATAACTATTTTAAAAAACAATTACACTACCTCCAACAACATATCACTGCTACTATTTTTGAAAAATAAGACTCCCACCTTTGTATCTAAGCAAACATTTTCCATATTACCAAACTCTTTAAAAATCACTCATACAATCTTGTCAAACTTTGACACTAAGGCACAGTAACAGAATTTTAAAGGAACACACTTCAACTTGTCATTCCTTAGACAAAGCGAGGCTTGCATAAGGTGGCCACGGTTTCAGCATTTTTTAATTTTTCTTTTTTTTTTTTTATGATACTCAGGAACTAATACTCCCTTAACACACCTTGGTTTTGTTGCTTTTTTATTTTGTACACCCTACTGAGAAATTTGAATGAAATAACAAGTAAAATGTTTCCAACTGACTATTATTTGTAAATTTTCCCCAAAATTCAGAAGCAGCCATATTGGTCTTTCTAATGTTAGTACAGGCAAGCAAAAGTTAGGCACACGTGACTCAATCATAACTAGTTCACTGCACGCTGGCAAGAGCTACATGGTATGCTGAAACTTTAAATGTCTAACATTCATCATGTAATTAAGATTAAAGTAGTTGGCATGTTGTAATAAGAAAAACAACAGTTTCAGCAAGATACAAGTATAGCAAAGGCGAGAGAAGGCTGCAGCAATCAGACATTAACTGAATAAGCATTTTCGTCAGAGGAAATTAGAGCAAGCACATTGAGAAAATAAGACTCGTGCCTTGGTTAAGAGGAAGGAGAAATCCCAGATAACTTTCCCATCTCTTAATTTAGAGAACGGTCCTGTCAAACTAAGGGAAGAGTACAGAGAAAGATGGTCTAGGAAGATAAACAAATAAAATTGGGTTTTAGTCATTTAAACTGAGAGATGTTCATAAACTCTGTGGGAAGAGGATGAAACTGGGATGAAGGAGAATGTGTGTGTGTAGTATTTGCAAGCAAATGCTTTTTCCATGCCTCAATTGCCTCTTTAAAAATTTATGCATGAATTCACCCAATTAGAGTCTTGCCAAGAGTAAAGTCTCTTTCAAAGGATAAGAAATAACATTTGTGCACTGATGGTCAGAAACAGAAAAGCTATTTTCACTTTTTAATGCTTCAAAACTAGTAATTTCCCAGAACACCAGCTGTCATTCTTTTATTTCCTCAGACAAGTATTTCTTAATGTATTCTCTAACAGCAGAATGGAAATGCCTAAGTAGCAGCAAAATTCCATGCTTTTTAAACCTATAGTATAAAATTGGTTGTATAAAAAGTCCTATATGTCAAATCATGAAGGAACAAGTAGCACTATTATTTGCTGACTTCACATTCCCCACATCAAAGAGGTCAACAATAGCATCTTAGATGCCACAGCAATTCACAAGGGGATACTTCGTGAGGTGTGCACCTGCTTTTGTGGCCCTAGACCTGCAGCATTAATTATTCCAGTAACATCAGTACAAGTATTGCTTCACTTACTTGTGCAAATAATTCCTGTTGCTGCCTTAGTAGCTCTTCTTCCGGAATGCCGAGGTTCTCCAAGCGTGAACTGGCCTTTCTTCTCTTTAGTGCTACTGTTTTGCATTCTTGTAAGACTTCTTTTACTTCACTGATATAGGAGCCAAACCCCAAACTTTCTAGTGCTAGAAGAAAAGAAAGAAAACACATTGTTTATCTTTCACGAAGATTTTGATAACATTGATTTATTTAAAAGAAAATAAAAGTAAAACATTTGATCACTTTTCTATCATCTGGTGACAAAAATATGTTTAGAAAAAAGATCTGACAGCAATTTTCCCTGTCTCTTCTCCTATGCCATTCAAGAGTACATGTTTTCAGGCTAAAAAAGCTAATGGTAGTCAAGTACAACCCAAGAAGTCTGCACTGGCAGAGGATTCAGGGCTTTCAAATACACTTTTCTAGAGATGGGCATTATTCTTCAAGACATCTTTTCCCCATCTTCCGTATATCAAAATCAAGAAAATTTATACAGCTAAGAAGTCCTTCCCATCCGAATTGTTAACATTTAATCTCTCAGGGACTCTGTCTTTCCAGTTCTGTTGCAAGTCTCCAGTAAAAAGTAAATTAGCAACCTACAACAGGGCAAACGTGATGCATGCAAAATTATCATAGATCCTTTATTAAGGCAGAAATAATATTAGCTTAGATCACTGAATTTTAGCTTTTGTCTTTCAATATCTAAAATCCTATATATCAAATGCATAGTTCACACATATAAAGTTACAGAAAAGCTCTTTATTGTTTTATTTCTCAGCACAGACCCTTTTATTTATCTCCACATTAAAAGGTATTCAGAAACTAAAACCTTGCACTTTTATCTGCCAAAGGAATCTAGAACGCAGCTATACACTGCAACAGCAGTTTTCCTGAAGAATGCAAAGGTAGCAGGAAGGATTATAAAAACCCCAGGTAAACATGTGACAAAAGGCACACTATTTCCTGATGCACCATTTACTATGACATACCTCCACACACCCCCAAAGTGAACCTGTTACGGAATATGCTAGCAACATTACATAAACACCAATTACACTAGAAACAAGTATCAGTTAATAAAATACCTAGTTCATTTCCAGCATTTACGTAAGTCAGAGTTTACAGTACAATACTTGTTTTAACCTTTCTCTTACTTCACGCAACAAGTTATTCAAGAAACAGCACTAAAGTAAACTGCACAGCAGCAATCAACAATGTTACAAACAAGCTCTTAGTTACAGTAACTCAGACTATATTCTAACACTAATTTTCTAAGCAACATTCTCCTACCCATAATTACAGCAGCGTGTCATTGTGTCATAATCTTAACAACAACCCAGAAGTATTTCACCAAGTTTTCAGCTTCCAACCTGTATTGAAGGAGAGAACTCATACTCTGTTTTCAAAAGTGCCCAGTGCAGCTGTCTAGTCATGCAGCACTGCCATCCCTTTAAGAGATAACATTTGGTAAATGAATTTACATAATACTTATTTCTTAAAAAAATAAGAGACAAACTGATTTAGAGATAATCAAATCGCTTCAGAGACAGTATGCCTGTTCAGCCTCAGCCCACACACAGACACTGGAAACACTTTTTCCAATTAGCCTATAGATTCTAGGAGAATTACCAAAAAAACTTCAGAAACTTGTTTAATCCAGCCTCAGCAGATAGAAGGCAAATCCATATCTCATGGTCCAGAACTGGTTATCGAAACAAACTACAAATATTTAAGAACTTGTTCAATTTTAAAATGTAAACAGTATATACTGTAACCTATATAAAGTAGTATCTTTTTTTTAATCAAAGTATAAAATTTTAAGAAATCTACAAATCTAACATCACTAAGACAAACCATCATGGCAAAGCCAGAGGTGTTTGTCAAAAGAATATTTACAGGGATCAGGGCTGGCAATCTGCTGCATCAGAACATGAACAACCGTCTAGTCCAAAGTTAACAGCAAGATGTGTTTTTACAAAAAAATTTTAAATGGCCTTTAAAAGAAAATAAATGAATGGAAAGAGCTTACAGTTGTGTATTGAATATAGCATGCACACACACACTAAAAAAATCCATGTGATATAACGAAGACAGATTTGTACAACTGCTCAATGTAACACAGCTATGAAGAACCACACAAACATCGCAGGTCTACTGTGCCAAAATTCTGCTGGTTGTGAAATGACTTACCAAATTTACTATCTTCTTGAAGCACATCGAGGCTTTATGGAACACATACATGGACTGATACAGATCCCTCTATACCAGCATGGTGCTAAAATGTGGGACAAGTGATTACTACCTTATCAGAGCTGCTGTTCCATCAAAACTCAAGAGACTTTCTAATTTTTCAGTCTGAAACCTACCAGTCTACCCAGATTGCTGAAAATTCACTATCTTACTGAGGTTAGGATCATCACACCAAATGTAAACAGCTGAATCCCAAACCACAGCACTTGGGGGGCAATGATACAACACCACCACACATTACAAGCACCAGATCATAACTATTCTTTCCCCAGTTTCGTCCCACTCTTTAAGACTGCATGAAGGTGCAAATCTCTGATTAATCAGTGACATCTAGGCAATACTGCATCATTTTTTATACAGTCAGGTCATTCATATATGAGATTTAATTTTTATGCTCCTTTCAAAGAAAAAGTAACTTTCAAATTAAAATCCTAAACATGAACAGTTCTGTGGGATTTCTTTTAAAGTAAATGCTAGTATAAACACTGTCAGCATCCTAACAGCCCACGAAAGGAAGCTACAGGACTTGCCATCAATCCACAGCCTACCTTACTGCACAACAGTTCTATGCAGACTAGGTAATCAAAGCAACCAACTTCATGAAAACTGTGATTTGACAAGTCACCATTTTCAGAATTCAATGAAAGTTCAATTTTTTGTAAAAAGCCTGCTTTGTCACAACTCACATAACTGTCGAGTGAGTCTATTTTCTGTTCCAGGATGAAAGAATACTCAGTTGCTTACTAAAGTCACAGACTCACAGCTGGGTTCCTAATGGTGGGTTTCAACAATAAATGTGGAGACTATCTCCACTTACAACTATTACACAGCCTTGATGCCTTGGGTACTCTCCAAGGAAGCTGTTTTGCGTTTTATTACTAGTAGTGAGTGCTTGGCATGGTCTGAGTACATCTATCAAGTCTATCTCTCATGGGATGCAAGAAGCCTCTCCTTCCTTTCCCTGTGCTGTTAACAGCACTGTGCCAGCCAAATGTTCATCCTACCACACAATAAAACACAGAAGGGACTTCATCTATCTGAAGCATAACCCAAGGGTAGGGGGAAAGAGTTCTTGCTCAGCACATGGCCATACAATTATTTTAATAGTGCAGCACAGGAAGGGGTGTCACAGGCACCACTGCTGCAGTTCCACATTACCTCTCACACAGTCCAAAGAGACTGTCACCAACTGCAGCGTGCCTGTTTCCCCTTCTTCCTTCCCAGTGAAATGCCCTTTCTGCTTCTTATTTCCAATATGGTAACTTTTTGTTTACAGCCCCAGTCAGACCACCAAACTCACCTGAAAGGAAACTGTGCTCCCCAGTAAATTCTTAAAAGCCACAGGGTCAGCTGCATCTGCAATTACCAGATCCAGCTCCAGGGAGGGTACAAAAAGATTCCTCTTGGCAGCACCTGGTGCTTAGACGACCAGACCAGGGGTGAAAAAATGGCCATTGGCCTCATTTTACTTCTAACCATTCAAAAGGAACAAGGTATATGATGACCACAACAAACACACTTCAATTACCTAATTTGTTATCATCACTGTCATGAAGCTACATTAAGATGTAGTCAAAATAGTAAGTATTTAGAATGTATGAAGATGGATTAAAATGCTGAAATACTCTACCCATATACACATAATCACTGTTTCCAAAACTGGCAATCTGAATCTCACACCTCACAAAAGGATCATCTGCCAACTGACCAGCACCTGAAAGGAGATAAGAGCACATACACCTCCCTAAAGACAAGAACAGCAGAAAAATCCAAGAACAACTCTTTCCAACTCTAGGGCATCACAAAAATTGATACATCCAAACTTTTTCTTCACAATATTTGACTAAAAAGTACAGATTTAATTAGAAAAATACTTTTCCTAACTCTAAAATGTGGTAACACAAGGACACAGAACCCAGTGAATCACATGGTATGGGACCACCTGCTGATGATATGCACACACAGTTTCAATTTGTCTTCCAAAAAACCCAGACTTGACCCTAGGACAACAATAGGTGAAATCTTTTCTAAGGACCAGCACTACTGGGCACAAAATGCACTCATGCATGAATTCTCTACTGTCCTCAGCATTAATGATCATATCTATTCCTGTGTTAGGAACTAAGCTCAAATGCTGTTGTGGTGACTTGAAGAAACTATCCATGTATTAAAAGAGCATTACACCCAAAGTGCTTCCATGTGCAAGCACAGGTTTTACTCTTTACATGCTAAGCCTCTGTGATGGAGCTATTTTCCTAAACTTTCAAGTTTACAATATTTAATATTAAAGCTCAGACATACTACATATTTTATTTTACTGATCATAATCCAGTCAAGTACTTGAACCTCTTCTTCTGAGCAAGATGATACAACTCAAAAAAATCAAGGCTTTTTTTTTGTTTCAAACAGCAAATCATTACTAAAAAAAAACACCAAACAACATTTTTTTAACTAACTTGATACCATCACAGTCCTGAAAATAGCTTTACTACAAATGCTACTGTTAACATTTCTACCAGGCAGCAAAGTACTTCTTCACTACTGCTGCTATAAATTTGCTTGCAGTAGACAAGGGCATCAACAACCTTGTCTTAAGGCAAAGTGACTAAGTCCTGACAAAAGATGACTGATGTGGACTTTGCGATGAGGCAAGAAAACTCCCTATTTGTGGCAGAATTTAGGAAAAAAACAACAAATGAGACACAGAGACAGAACTCGCCTTTTATTCAAGCAAAAGGAAGTGGAAGTCAACAGCAGAAAAAGATGCAAGGGCATAGGTCAAGTGTAAATGCTTTCTGCAACAGATACAGATACTCAGCGTTAAACAATCAGACTGCAAGGGCTTCCCTAGAGAAATATTATACTCTTCACAGGTTCCACACAGGACTACCATGGATTAAAGCCTGGGCCCCACATACTCAATCCATCTCCTATTAGAAAGACACTTAATACATTAAAGCAGGCTGCATATCCATTCGAAAAAGCAGACCTCGTTTCACAGGTACGAAAAAGGGGAAGAGACTGGTGACTTCACTTAGAGCATCACAGCGTGCTCTGAACCACAAAAACAGAGGTGGTTTCGAGCACACGCCGCAGCTGCTCTGACCACACAAAGACAACCTCCCTCGCAGTGCGACTGGCAAGCCGGGTAACACACGCGTGTCCTCCAGACCCTCACAAAATCCTGCCTTATGCCTTGTACACGGCTCCGCGCCCCCGCAGAGCCAGAGGCAGCACGGGGCAGGGGCGGCCGGCAGGTGCCCGGGCCGGCACCGCGCCTGCGGAAGCTCACCTTGTATGACGTGCTCCGGGGAGATGGTTTTCTTCTCCGATTTGTTGCAGATCTCGTTGGCCTCGGAGGAGATGAGGTGGATGAATTCAGTGCAGCAGTTGACCACCAGCTCCCGGGCGTCGTTCGCCACGCGCACGTTGGGCAGCGTCTCTTTGATCATCTTGTTGATGGCAGCCCTGGGGATGGTGAGGTCGTCGTCGTTGCCGGACGACGAGGCCATCCTGGCTGCGCGGGGCTGCGGGGCTGTGCTCAGCGGGGCTCCAGGGCGCGGGGCCCCGGCGGGGGCGACACCGAGGAGGGCCGGGGGGCGCCGGGGGCCGGGCCGGACCGGGCGGGGGTCCGCGGGGCCGGAACGAGCTGCTCGGGCTCAGGGCTCCCTCGGCCGCGGCGCCTGCCACTGCCGCCTCCGCCACATCCTTCGGGCGCCGGCGCCGCCGCCTTATGACCGAGTGAGGGGGGCCGAGCGGCCAAGTGTGCGGCGGGCGGCGCGGCTGTGCCCGGCGGGGCTCGGGGCTGTGCCCGCTGTGCCCGGCGGGGCTGCGCTCGGCGGTGCTCGGGGCTGTGCTCGGGGCTGTGCCCGGCGCGCTCTGCGCGGCCCCTCCGCGGAAACGCCGCCGCTCCGCTCAGCCTGCGCCGCTCCGCGCTTCCGCCGGAAACCGGGCAGCTTCCGCCGGAAACCGGCACCGCCGGAAGGGCCGCGGCGCCACGTGCGGCGGGACCGGCGGTGGCAGTGGCAACGAGGGCGGCAGAGCCCTCTGCCCCCCGGGCACAGCCCCGTGGCCTCCCCACCGTGTGCTCCCCCGGGCACAGCCCGCTGCTCTCGGTCCCGGTGGCTGCAGGGGTCCGGCACCCCCGGCAGGCCGGTTCCCAGAGCAGGACGCGCGGGTGGCGCTCTGTTCTTCAGCCGCGGTTTATCCACGACTCGCAGCCGTGGGGGGATTTCTTCGGGATCCCATCTGTGAAGCCGCGTTCTCTGCTTCCATCCAGCCCGTAGCCAGCAGCGGGAGGCACACTGTGAGGCACAGTGGACCAGACCGCGCTGGAGTTTGTGCACGGCCCATCGCAGCCCGCGGCCGCGCCTTGCTGTTCGGTGCTTCACGGGAAAGCCGCAGGGGAATGCAGCCTAGCCCAGCCCTTGGGCCAGGGGCAGCCCCGGCTGAGCCGTACCGCGGTGCTCCGGGCAGCCCCCGCCCTTCCCTGGCTGTGCCTGTCCGAGCTGCCCGCGGCGCTGGGAGGGCGAGTGGCCGTGCTCCCCTCGGCCCCGGCAGCGCTGCTGTCTTTTAGCTCCTGCCTCCTCCTTTTCGAAGGGGGCAGCTGCTGTTCCCCGCTCTGTGCCATGCCCGCGCTGATGCCGGTGCAGGCACCAGCCCGGTGTTGTGCAGGAGGTTTGAGCAGGGAGCGGGACACGGTCAGCTGGGGCCCCAGCAGTGCGCAGGGGCTGCAGTGGTGCCGCTCTCCCCTCGCTCGCCTGCCTCTGTGCGGGCTGGGGACGGCCTCGCCAGAAGGGCCATGAGTGCAGGAGTGCAGAGCAAGCCATGCATTCCCTGCAGCCCTTGGTACCCGCAGGCGCTGCCCACGCCGGGGCTGCTGCTCGGCTCCTTCCAGCTCCCGTGGGGAGAGGCAGGGCAGGGCACGACTGGGCAAGTCCCAGCACGGAGTTAGACTCTGGCTTCGTGAGAAAGTATTGAAGGCAAGGCAGTTCCTGTATCCCCAGTGAGCTCCAGCTGGGCTCTCTGGGTGACACGGGGACAGCTGCTGGAATGTGGTGAGAAACAGCAGCCTGCAGGTCAGGGAACAGGAATGCCATACAAGAACTGCACTTAAAACCAGGCCCCCAGCTTGACCTCAGATGACTTGTTGGACTAAGGTGGGAGAAAGAGAAGGAAAATTTTGCTAGAATTTTGGTTTAACACCTGCTTATTAGGATACCTCAGAACAGGAAAGCCTCTGGCTCTGCTTCAGACACTCAAGGCACTGAAGACATTTAATGGACTGAAATTACTTACTACTGACAATGCTTTGTGTTTCAAAAAATAGTACCAAGACAGTAAGAAGATATTTTAAGTTGCTTTTAAAAAACATTTTATTGTTTACTAAGTATAATACGATACTAACTATTGCTCATAAAGGAAGTATTCAGAGTAGTCTAATAAATAAATGTGAATAATAAAGATTCCATTTCTGACATTTTAAGATTGATGAATCTTTTTCTTATGTTGCTGATAAATAGATTTGACTTCTGAAAATAAGAATTAAACTGTGATTGAAGGATTACTTCTTCCATCCTATTCTAATATTGTATCTTTTTACTTATTTTTACCATATTAAGAATCTAACTAATTTATATACTGTACACATCTCAGCATGTATTATATTCTACTGAGTAAAGGAGATTGGCCTGATATTGAATACACAAGTGTCAGTCAATGTTCATGTTCCCATGAAAACAGATCTCTGTAAAAAGCAAACACTAAATAAAATAAAACTATAGTTAGAGGATTTTAATTGCAATATTCTGCAAACTGTAAGATTCAAGATCACTTGATACACAAGATACACACTGAGCAGAATATCTTAGCTAAGGTCAAATAAACATCTTAAATGTCTTTTCACAATTACAGAGCAAAAGCATTTGAATAACAACATACTGAGTCATCAGTAGCTACAAGTAATTCCAATTTGCACTATATAATCTCAGACTTACTCTGAGGGTTTTCCCAGGTCAAAGCTCTTTCTACTTCTCCACCGAAGTAATTTGATGAAGTTAAGACTTGCACTGAAGATTTTGTCATGCTGAAAAACCATTTTGTAAAATATATCAATGGGTAGATCTCCATTTGGATCTGCATACTTCAGAGTTGTCATTGGAGTATACAGGGTGTTGGTCTGATGGCGAAAAGGCGGATTTTCTGCAAGAATTATCTTTACTGTATGCTGTAGAGGAGAAATAGAATTTTTAAAGAACCCTTACCAAAATAGTACAGCAAACCTCCAGTTTCCAATTCAGTGGAAAAGTGAAAGAATAAAGTCCTAGAATTATGTAAACCCCTGTATATAGTTTTATTAGAATTTCATTAGAAATTTTTCTTAAAATATTTTAAGGCCATAAGAACTTCTTATTTATTCATAGTCCTATTTCTGTTTCTCTATAACATGGTGGATAGCACCTTACACCTAAATATCCTGAATAGTCTTCCAAAATATGCCCACAGTGGTAGATCCTTTCTTTTACAGTTCACAGGGAAAGGATCAGGACAGTGCATTTTGCAGCAAGATTTGGGAACCTTCAGTTGACACTGAAGCTATTCCTTACCAGCAAACCCCTGAAATGATTGTCCCCTTCCCCAGCTTGCCTAAACTTGTCTTCCTGCAAGAAGCCCCAAGCGCCAGAAACCATGTCCATGTTTCTTCTATTGTGCCTCGGTGGTCCGGGGTGGCTGAGGGAACTTCCCCCTTCAGGGAGGGATTACCAGGAGAGGACAGGGGCTGTGCACGTGTATGGTAACACTGCAGGAAGTTCAGCCTTCACCAGATGATGTACAGCACATCTAATACCTCAGGATTATTTAAATTGTCTGTCTTCAATACTTCAAAATTAACATTCCCTTAATATTCTAAAGGGTTTTATTTAGAACTCTTAAGATTCAGTTGAGGTTTTTAAAAACCCCTTTTAATTGTATTACATTTAATTAAATCTAATGCTCCTATCAGAAAAATCCAAGAACCAACCGCTGCATTCATAAATTACAAAGGAAAAAAAATTGAGAAAAAAAAGAAGAGGGAGACTTCTTGGTGAGTTACCTCTGCAACATCTTCAGCACTTTGTCCCAAGCTCTGGAAAATCTGTTTGTAATTTTTAAGGTAAATATTAGTAAACATCTCGGCTGTTTCTTCATCTGCAGCTGAAAGATCCATTTTCATTCCATCTTCAAACACTTTTCTTTCAAATTCTGTAACCACTGGGCCAGGTTCAATCAAACTTAACCTGTTCAAAAAGAAAAGATCCCTCAAGATCCCTCCACTGTATAATAATAAAATACAATATAGAGACCTTTGCTGTGGGGGGACAGATTTTGGCTGCTGCCAAATCTGAAAAATTATTTTGCTCAGTAGCATATTACAGCAAATCACTGAAACACAGTTACTGTTCAGTTTTTTTCCCAGTTCTTTTCTCAGGCAGTAATAACTCCCAGCCATTGATTTTATCAAAACACTCTTTGGGATAAGACCTCTTTCTAGACTTGAGTTCTTTAGGGGATGTTCTAAAGGCTGTTCTTTAGAACTAAATCAAGCTATTAATCTTCATAGCAGAATTCCAGCTACTGCTGGAATTAAGGCCAATTCTCTTGCGTCACTCTTCCCATTGGAAGTTTTCCCATTACACTTCCTTTTTTTTTAACCTCCTTTTTGCTGTCTTACACTCTTGAAATCTAATTATGAATTGTAATATATCCTGTGTATCATTACAATACATTTATTTTAAATCCCTCCGAACTTTGCAGAGCAGTATGTAGAATCATGTTTTTGTCTATGAAATCGCACAACAGCAGGTGTCTTCTTCCACAGGACAAGGGCTAAATGCTTAGGCACACAGAGATGCACTGGATATTTACCAGTTGCTGGACTTCACACGAAGAACAGTAGCAGAATTACATGAGTGTGAACGTACATGTGACAAATCAGACCCCAAAGTCCACAGATGATGAACGGGACCAGTCTCTTAAATACTGTCTAAAACATTAGAAATAGTACACCACACTCTTCTCACTTTATTCCCACCTCCTGTCATTACAGGGATCTCAGCCTGTGTTCCATTCTGATGGATTTGCCTTTGCTCGCTCTCTTTGGTGAGCCCTTGAACTTTTTCATCTGTGAATTGCCTAAGAAGGCCATTATCCTTTCTAAAGGAAAAGATCACACGCTGATGTTACAATTTTATTCCTGTGATGTTGTATGCAAGAATCTGTTTTCAGAAGTGTTACATAGACTGTATTTTATCCACAGCTAAACAGCCTTTATTCAAGGGAACATGTTTATTTTAGCATGTAGATCTTTTTATCTGCTTATGTAGTGTGAAGAGTGTGGACATTTCCATGCCTTTTGTGACACAGTTTTCAAGGGCTTCTCAATCTGTTTAGCAGCAAGCTTTGAAGATTTGTTTACTAGGTCTGAATGTATTCAAGACTATCCAAAATACAAGTTACACCAGTGGATCAATACTTACTGCAGTTTGAACTTGAGTGCTTGTATAGCTAAACTTTCGCAGAATCCTTCCACAGCAAACTTAGATGCAGCATAAACATCATTAAATAAAATACCTGATGGTACAAACAAAACACCCCTTAGAATGTGATTGTGTTAACATACTTATAGTTTCATTTTTAAAACTCAGGTGTTTTCCCAAAATTTCTACAGTCTACATTGGAAAAATCCTTGCATATACTGAATCTAAATACTGATTTTTGCCTAAGTTCTCAAAATTGCCTACTCTAGGAAAGGATGTTTGACTAATACTTTTCCTCCTCCTAGCCAATGCTGTGATCTCTTTGAATGATGTTATTTTGTAGTCTAAGATATAAAAGTGTCTGTACATATAATACCATCTGCATTATTTATCAGCTAGTCTTTAATAGATGAACACAGAAGCTGAGTGTAATGCAGGAGATCCAATTATGCCAGAGATCCAGCTTGCATCTGAGCGAATTAGAAAAAACACTACATCAATCCAGTTAAGTGGAGGGTAAGTATTGTATTATTATAACAATTCTTGCAGTTTCATGGAGGACCCTTGCTCACCAGAATAATCCAGGTAAGTTGTAATATTTGAAACAAATACAGCTAGACAGGATGGGACACGAGATTCTCATTATCTGTCACTAAAATTTGACTCTCGAGTTTTATCAGATGAGAAACTTGTTGTTCAGGATTGGATTTTATTCTATAATTATTGTGCAGAGTGTAGTGAGTATGTTTGTCTGTTTCCATAATTTTCTTTAATAGGAAAAAGAAAAGGTTTTGTTGCTAAAATGTTTTGAGAGTAGCTGTGTAGTAACATACCACCTAGATGTATAAAACCATCAGGTGCTTTTTATAGTTGGAACTTCAGCATTACAAAACACAACAGTTAGATACGCCAGCTCCTACTTTTCTTTTTTTTTTTTAGCTAAAAAGGGGAAAGCTTTAGATTTTGAATACTGAACTCTTTGTTCAAACAAAAAACAAACTTTACCTTGTATTCCCATAACACTGCTTATTATAACTATATGCCCACTTTTTCTCCTCTTCATGTCAGGCAAAATCTCCTTCAGGAGTCGAACCAGTCCGAAGAAATTGGTATCCATCACAGTTTTCATTTCATCTATGGTCTGACATTCAATAGGTCCAATGAGCCCCATTCCAGCATTGCTCACTGGGCAAAACAGGAGATAATAGTCAGCAACAACGTCCATAAACATAAACTTGTAATCTTTACTAGAAAGCATTTGAAAGTAAAATGAGGATTAGGGGGTTAAATAATCCTTAAATAATCCTTAAAGAAAGAATTAAAATATATTATTCTGTCACTAAGGCTTTGCAAATATACTTGGCATTTCCACATTTATTTATTTGTAATTATGCTTTCAATCCAATTTAAATTATCAGATACTTTGCATTTTAACTAATTTATTTCTGATTAGTCCTTTTTTAAAAAGGAGTATTAAAGGATTACAGGAAAATGAGACAAGAATTACCTGTATTTGTTTATAATTCAGTATTAAGATTTAGAAGCTACAATACCCATAGAAATGAACAGACGTCTTCAAAATGTGATAGACCAGGCCACATTTTTGTCTGTGTTTTAACATTCATATCTTCAAGATTAAATGAAATCCCAACAAAACAAACAAACCAAAACACACACTTCCATTGATTTTTATTTGCATCCTGGATATTTGTAAGTGGAGAATGATGATAGGACTGACATTCTGCACTACAACTAGTATGTCAAATTGGAGTATAATACATTTTGCAGAAACAGCTTGTTAAGCACTGCTTTAATAATTAATCAAAATAAATGCAGGTCCATAATTTTCTGTTAGAGAAGATTTAATAGCTGATGGTGTAAGCAATTTTCTTCTAAGATTATATTTATTTTTAGCAAAACAGTACAAAAACACTTCTTGTTGAATGATTTGTGAAGTACAACTTAAATTTTCAATACCAAATATCCTTACTTTCTTTGCATTTGTTCTTTCACTTGCTAATTCCCAAATGCTGTTGCTTTCTTAGTATAAGGAGTTGTTGCCTTCACTGTAAATAGGACGGTGCTTCATCAATAGGGTAAAATGCCTTGCTCATGAACGTGCCAGTTTAGGTAAAAGTTCTCACATTTACTAAAAACTGAATCATCTTACCCCAGACATGTCCCTGTGATCAAGTTTCTCCTTTGTAAGCAAGGAAAACCGGCTTCCCTACTTCATGGAAGCAGCGTGAGATTTAATCCATTCATGACTGCATGAAGTCTTAAGATCTTGAACAGAATATACTGTGTAATTACTATTAGTTTGATAATTTAAAAAATACACTAATTAAACTTCTGCAGGGTATTTGAGATGATGTTACATAGAAATCTGGTATCTGTTCACAGCACACACATCCTGTACTTGCCTAGGACATCAATCCTTCTGTCAGGGATACTATTCACACAAGTTTTAATAGACTGTTCATCACAGACATCCAGCTGTTTAATTTCGAGGGTTTTGCCCAGCCTGTGACCTGCAGCTTCCTCCAGTGGCTCTTTCTTGGCCAGGTTCCTCATTGTGGCATAAACTGTAATACACCAGAAGCAATAGTTATCAGAAATAAAATCTTTACTTGTCAGTCTTACTGAGAAGTATTAAAGAATATTCTTTTATATCCAAATCTTAAGTATCAGTGATAGAAACCAGATAAAAACTAAAGTAAAAAGACTATTTTCAACATATATTGTCACTGACTTCCTGGAGTCTGGTTCTGAAATCAAGAGATTCAAAAGAAGAATTAAACCACTATGCACAATGACAAACATGCAGTGTGTAAAGATAATATTATTACCAAAACTTTAATTAATGGGTATCAAGTTATGCAGCTAAATTATTGTAAGGTACCCAAAACCTAATCTTGGATTCCAGATATCCCTTTTTCTTTTTTTTTTTTTTTAAATCACCATCAACATGTTTAGTAGAACAACCATAATTTTATTAGAAAACTGGAAGACAGATACTTCCTTAGGTTGAAAAAAATGTCTATTTTTTGCAAGCTACTTCTCAAAATAGAAATTATTTTTAATATTATTGTGATCTAATTAGAATGCTCTGAATCTGCATCCAGTCAGTTAGTAGTAAAATACTGTGAGACTAAGTATGAGAAACTGAATTACCACAGATTGCTGTGTTCACTTTGCCGTTCATTTTCAATCACTGCAAATACCCTCTTTTGCAGCAGTAAGACAAATCCCAGCCCCTTTGTTCACACAGTTATGCCCTCACAGGGTTGGAATAATGAAACGTGCTCTAAGGAAAACATTGCAAATTTAGGAACTGTTTACTCAAATCCCTTTCTTTGCTCCTCAGATGGGCACAGGCACATATGTTTCACTGAAGAGAGTTTAGCAGCCCAAAGCAAAGCTGAGCCCAGGCAGGACGGTATATCCGAGGGGCACACGACAGACACCTGCAGCTGGGTGGCTCTGTGCTCCTGTCCTTTGCCCTTGTGTGTCTGTGGAAACTATTCACTTCCAGTAGTTGTCCAATTTCAATACAGGTACAGAAATATAAACTGCTTACAGAAAACAGTGTATTTTCCATTGTACCGTATTTTCTTATCAGTAGAAGAGGAAAACTAACAAGAAACAAGTCACCAAACTGAATACAACTGCCTGTAAAATCACAGAGAAAAAACCAGCACCATCTTGAATAGTATATTTTTATAAAGATAAATAACAGATACATTGTTACCTTTAAATCTTTTCTGTTCATCTTTTGCCATTTTTACAGCCAATGCCAGTCCAATTCCTGAGGAGCAACCTGTAATGAGGACATTTCTTCTTGCCATTGTTTTTACTGAGTGATTCAAGCAAGAGCTCTTCTTCAGAGGAGCAACAACCTAAATATAACTACAGTATAATGTGACTGGCCTTTAATGTTATCTCTAACTTCCCTGAGTCAACAAATCTGAAAATGCACACCTGGACCTTGCATGATTAAGGGATAATCTCCAAGTTGACAAAAACAGAAGCAGATGCTCCTGCATGTGCTTATAATCTGCATTATCAACACAGATTATATTTAATACAAGGTTTGATTAAACCTAAAAATAAAACATTTGTAAACTACATGGATTTATTTCTAAAAGAAAAACCAGCTTGCACAGTACTGGCAGGAAAAGCCTTGCCACAGTTACAATCAGTCTGTAGTATCAAGTCCTCCACTCACATCTACAGAAAGTAAACCACACCAAAATTGGGATCTCTCTGCTAAAGCTGTTCAGATTTCTTACACCTACTGCACCTTCCTGCTCATTTGCAACAGGAGGAGGAATGGATTTCTTCCCTGATGGCTTACTAGTATGAGTCCTAAGAGACATTACAGAAAAATAAATAAAATTGAAAAACGGGATGTGGATTTTGAAAGAGGCAAGTTGTTAGACGGATCCCTCACATTTCCTTTTGGCAGTGTTCCCAACCCAGAACAGGGAAAGCAAGCAAGTACACTGGCAGCGGAGAACTGACAGGAAGATGTTGAGCAGGCCAGCTTCACTACATTCTTGCTAAGACTGGAACACTTTTCAACATTTCTGATTGTGCAATTGATAAGTTGGAAATTTAAAAAAGATCAGAACTAGCGTGATGTCTGAGTTTTGGACTGTTCTAGTTGCCGAGAAAATATTCCACCAATTTTGCATATAAACTGTGGATTAAACAGAGAGGCATTTGGATTGGCACTTCAGTGCAATTCATGCTTGACATACAGTAACTGTAGGTACACTACAGAAAGAAACTCAGTTGTTTCTGTCCCGAGTGACAAAGACCTTAATAAGCAGTTAGCCTTATAAGCAGTATTCAGCTACTTGCAACGCCATTATACCCAGTAAAATATTTTCCAAGACTCAACAACCCCATGTTGATGCAATGCACTTCAGAAGAATGAATTTAGTGTTCCGTGGCATAGATGTAAATTGGTTAGGAATTCAAGAAAAGTAAGATGCTACAGAAACATTTAACTGAAATTATGTCAAAAAACCCTCCTTCCTTTCCAAAAGAAATAAATTGACTTGAACAGTATAAGTGGAATCACTAACTTCTCAGACAAGCAACAAAATAGCAAAACATCTAAAGTTGAAGAGAAAATGTAATTATGATTCTGCTTATTTATCAGGTTTGACCCACAGTTTAACCAGATAAGTTAGTATACAGACAAAATTTTAGTGCAAATGCTATTTAGCTGATTCAGAGATTAGGCAAATTGCTTTTGCTGCTCATGCACTTTTATATTTAGTGCATGTGGGAGGAGCAAGCAAGGCTTTATGCAATGCTAGTTAGTGGAATTCCACTAGTGTTGTGATGCAACTGTAATTACAGATTGGTTGTGTTTTCCACTTGAAATCCTGATTTGAAGGGCTTACATGTTCCGCTGCTTTAAAAATCTGTCTGAAACTTGATGCATAGATTTCTAGCTTGAAGGCAAAGTGATGTGCCTAAAGAGAGGAAAAAAATGATAATTTAATTTGCAATTATAATACTGGTCAACCTAATTCTAATGTTTTTCCTTTACTGTTATGTAGAGAAACATATAGTCTGATCTAAAACACACAATATATTTCTGTAAGTAACAGTATTTTTCGTAAATCATAACAGCAAAATAAATAATCTGAAACTGCAGAAATACTTCAGATAAGTGTATCCTGACCTTGTCAATGGTGGCAGAATGTGTGGCTGGTTTTGTGAAACCACTTAAAGTGTGGCATTTGTGGAATGTGTTTACATAAACAGTGAAAGGGCTGCGACTGCCCAAGGACTTTAGCACAGGACGACTTGCAGAGTTGCAGAAATACAACAAATACATTTGTTGGCCAAGATACACTTTTAATATACAAAACACTTTACTGAGGCCTAATATTTAAATTGCAACACATTCAATTCTTTAAGTAGCCTTACTAAATTGATTTTCTGAAATATGAATCATGTCTTAATGCACAGAAATCATGTGTGCATTAATCAGACTCAGACAGAGGCCTCATACCCATGTTTGCAATTTCTGATGCTTATGTAAAAATAAAAGTGGGGCCACCAGCCATTCATACTAGTTGAGTTGTGTGGTACTTTTGGAAAAAAGGGAAATAAATGTGGTTTACAATGCATAGTTATGATGCCATTTTAATCTATGGCAATTTTTGTACAGATTTTGTTTAAAAAAAAATAAAAAAGCTCAAAGCTCAGAAAGCTTTATGGTCTTGTCCCACATCCCTCTGCATCTTAAAGATACTGCTTGGAGTAAAGCTCACAGGTTTTGCCAGTGTCTGTGATCAAATGAGTGTCCTAAAACATATTACAAACAGGTCAATTTTAATAAGATGTTGTGTCTACAACACTGCACATGTACAAAAAAGAAGATAAAATATTCCCAAACAAAAATTGTTAATACCATTGTGCTTTTAATTAAAAGTCAGATATGAAACAAGTACACCATTCAAAATCCTTGGAAAAACATGACAGCTGAAATTAATTCCTACAACTTACAATAAATTAATTTTATTTTTTAAGTATAAAAATAATATGTTATTATATCAAGGCAATAATCTCAAAAACAGTTGGAAAAATAAAAAGGTTGTAATTTGCTTCAGTACAAATAACTACATTCCTTATTTGGAAATACAACATTAAGATTTCCTCTTTGAATGCACATTATGGTGCCAGCAATAGCATTCCTGGGTTGCTGCTTGTCCAACGGGCAACATTTATTTCTTCCCAATTCTTGCTCCTGAAACAAAGTATCTGTGATCAGAACTTTCCTTTAAAATTCTGCATTCAAATTACTGTATGTAAATCAATATGTACCAAAATGTTACTTTTTATTATTAACATGTCTTCCATACACTCTTTTTATACTGCTTTATACTCTGTACCCCAAAAACCCTGTAAGTAAAAGAACTCTTCTCTGCTTTACCCAAATAATATTGTCTTGGAAAGTTTTTCTCCATAACCATAAGGCAACACTACAATGAAAATAAAATTTCATTTCCTTCATCCCAAGTCTCTAAAGGAACAAGACTGAAGTAGGTCTGTTTTCAAACCCTTTCTTATATCATTCTTAGGCTTCTCCCTACCTGGTATGCCTTGGCAAAAACAGTAGCAAGGCAATTTGTCTAGAAAGAAAGAGTATAGTCAGCAGTTGTACAGGGGCTACCAAGGAAATTTCTTCCTTCAGAACCATCCCTTAGGAGAAGCTGGAAATACATTAATGATATGTGTGAACAGTAACAGCAGTCACTGTCCTGTCCTTGAGTGTCATAAACAACCTAACAGAAAACAAGATGGGATAGCTGACAGTGCCTTAATTTGCAGTGGAACAACCTTCCAATTCAGCTGTTCCACAGCCAATCCCCAATGACCTAGAATACAGATCAAATGCCTTTGGTGACCACACAGAAATAAGGCTTCTCCAATATCTCACCCTAGGGAAAAGAAACACACAAATGCAGCACAACCATAGTGGCAAGAGCTGTTCTGGATTTGGAGATTACCTCTAGCTGGCAATCATCTGTGGCTGAATTCATTTCTGCACAAAGCCTTCTTATTTCAGATCACGTTCGTATTTGTAGTAACTGATTCATGCACCAAGCCAAAGACTCATATAATTCATGAAGCTATCTACCTTCTCTATGCTATCCATTTGCTCCCACTCTGCCAAAAAAATTCTCACCTCTCATTCCTATAAGTGTGCTAACTCTCAGTGCTCTTTTGATGCAATGATAGATAGTACCTAAGTTCTAAGAAGCTCTCATCATGCAGCACACTATTTTGTTTCATTTCAAGGAAGACCATGTTGTCCACAGATAGAAAATCGGGTTACTAAAGATAATCAGTATTCAAATTTCTCCCCTGAGAGCAGACAATTAAGAGTGTGCCATTAAAACTGTAATTTTTAATTAATTAAACTGGTTTAATTTTAGGGGATTAAGATTCAACAAACACCAAGATATAAAATACAATGATTCCAGGAGAAGTAATTACACTTATGCTAGAGAGACACCGTATTGTTCCTTCTAGGCAAGTACAGTAATGGCATTAAAAATTGATAATTTGTTGGGTATCCAAGATACATTTTACCTTTTCAAGAGCTTCTAGGCCATGTTGTTTTCTTTCATGATTTTTTTCTTCAGCTGATTTATTACTTGATCTCTTTGGAGCAATTCAAACTCTTTCTTACGAAGCTCATCTTTAGAATGCTGGAGTTTCTTCTCTAAGCTCTCAATCTGAACAGAAAATACAATGAAATTGAACCAATATTTTACCACAGCCTAAACGATTTAAAAAAAAAAATAAAAGCACAAACCAAACAAAACTCACAAATACCATCAGTATTACCTCTGACTTTGGAATCCCTTGTCAAGTTTTTAGTTTGTCAACATTTCCCTTTACTAAAAGAGCAGTTTGGGAACTGTATCACATCAAG
This sequence comes from Anabacerthia variegaticeps, assembly GCA_035583185.1. NCBI lineage: Eukaryota > Metazoa > Chordata > Aves > Passeriformes > Furnariidae > Anabacerthia > Anabacerthia variegaticeps. The sequence continues at coordinate 17,059,209 of JAWWEW010000006.1, read as the reverse complement.
TGAAAAAATATGTTTTTGTTTTGGCACTGTTATATGCCTGAAAAAAATTATAGTTTCAATTGATAAATGAGGTATTTTTGCTGGTACATTATTAAGGTATTCCCTTCTCTTTCCCTACAATAAGAAACCAGTTTTCATCTTCTAGATTAAACTTGGCCAGCTATTGTGTCCCAGGACCAGACTTTCTCATCAAATTAGCTGCCCTTTGTTAGGGAAACTGTTTTTAATTAAGAATTACCTGTTTATTGCATTCCTTAATTTCCAACTCCGACTTTTCTAAGTTGCACTGTAATTGAATTATTTGTTGTTCCATTTCTCCCCTACGTTCACAAACTGTCATATCCAGCTGTGTAATCTAGAGGTAAAGAAAGGAAGAAAAGGAAATATTTTATTTTGAACTATTATGCGGATTTTAAGAAGTAATACTACAAACTATGACAGCAAAATGAATAAAATCAATTCTTTGTAGCCTCAATAGTATTCTCTCAAGCAGTCAATATAAAACTGCACCCTGGCTCTATCTTGTTTAAAATATAGGGGCCAAACATAAAAAGAAAAGGAGAAAACTGGGAAAAAGTCCATAACTGAATATGTTAGGTCCTCATATACACAGAATACAAGCCTATTTCTCATTTTAAAAGAAATATAATGAGTAGTTTATTATACTAATCCACTTTGTTAGAAAGAGCCAAATTTTGCAAAAAAAATAAAAATCATCAAATGCTTCGATAAATTCGTGGAGCAGCTTGCAGGGTACTGGGGCAAAAATGTATTGCTGGATCTGGCCTCCTTACAGTTCCAGTTGTTAAAACAGATTTATTCAAATCCCCACTCCTCTCTGAAGCTCAAATGTTCTTGAATATGAAAGCTGCTAACTCGTGCATGAAGAGGCTAACTATGAGTGACAGAAGAATTTTCCCATGATGGGCATCAAATCCTGAGGCCAGACCAAAAGACTGATATTTCAAGTGAGCTTCAGAAATTTATTCTCAACAAAAATACCGTTTCATATTTAGAGGCTGCTTTAGAGCTAATCAAACATGCTCCAGTGCAAACAAGGAAGGGAGTCTATCACCTCCAAGCACCCTTCAGCACAGCTCTTTCCTTCCTCTTGGCAAACATCAAGATGAGAACAATTGTCTTACAACTTTATCACTAATGGAGAACTATGAGACAGGTCAGCATGAGGCTTCTGTTCCCTCGAAACAGTAATCTGTGGTCCCCTGGGGGAGCACAGCCTGATTTCCCTGGTACCACGAGGCTTCAGTAACTCAGAGCTGGTTTTGAGGCTGACACTGTGGCTAGAGTAACAACACAGTTGGAGGCAACACATCAAAGCAATCAAGCCTAGCAGGCTTTTTATAAGTTATCTACTACATAACAGGAACAATTGTCAGTAACATACTTAAAATAATCTGACCTGAGCTGCTCTTTGTTTCAGTTCCCAATTCCTTTCTTTCAGTGCTTGGTCCATTTCAAGGAGTTCTTGCTTTTTATCTTCAATTTCACCCTTGCAATACCTGAAATTCTCATATGTTTAACTGCTTAATGCATATTCAGTTGCTTAGCTTCATGTATGCAACTTGAAAATCATGATATCTATTACTTAAAGCCATATTATCCTAAACATGAATCAACTAATTGATTGCAAAGAAACAAACCCAAATGGAATAATTCTGTTTACTATATGCCAGGTGGAGATTTCCCAATACCTTCATTATTTGTGTTGTTTAATGGGCTACGTCAGGACAACAAGCTCTTAAAAAAGAATAGTACAAAGGAAAGTATCATTGATTTATGGTCAGAAAGCAAACTGGACAGTTTCACTATTCTTCTTACAATTACTTCACAGCTTTGGGATTCAGAAAATAATTTCAGCAGATTTTAAAACAGAATTCCCAAAAAAGAATTCAGCATCGCTTTTAGAAATTAAAAGTGAGCTGAGGAGTTCAGGTATCAAGTTATCTTACAGCCACAAACCACCTAAAAATTATAGACAGCTGCTGAGAACATTAAAAAATTCATCCAAACGACTTGCTATTCCTAAAGAAAAACTAACACAGTAAGTTTTGGAAAAGATACCAGCTTACCTGAGCTCAGTTGTTAACTCCATGATAGCGATGTGCTTTTCCTCCAGAGAGGACTGTGCATTCTGTAATGCATCTTGCAATTCCTGAAGCTGTGTTAAAGCGATTTTTAATTCTCCACGAGCACTCTGTAATGCAGATTCTAGTTCTGCTATTTTCTGTAAGGCTTCCCTGTGGCAAGTTTCACTTTGAAGCAGCTTATCTTCTAAATCATTCACTATTTTACACACATACACACGCCCCAAAAGACAAAATGTTTAATCATCAGTACATCAAGGTCTTTATGCAACACCACTACCTAGTAGCATTTGTGGTCATAATGAATTTTCAGTATCAGTACTTTTTAGGACAATCTACAAAAACAGTGACTTCTTATACAAAAACCTTTTTGTGGCACCTAAGTCTTTGCTGGTTTTATTCATTTCATAATGTACAATTGATTTGAAATAGGAGGATGTCTCTAAAAACATCTGGCCAAGGAGAAAGTATAGTAATACCAAGGACAATATAGTAATTGAATATGTAGCACTATGAAAAATGCAAGCAGAATTGCTTGTATTCCTCTGGTTTAAAACAATGGTACAATTAAATGGAAAAGAATGGATTGGAAAGTTTATTTCGAAAGACTCCCTTGTGAGGTTTTCTGTTTCTTTTAAAGAGATGAATTTTTGTGAACAGCATATGCCTTTATTAAATGTATGTGTCTCATTAGATTATCACATTAAGAATCTGCATTACCAATTTACAGGGAAACTACTAATTCATTTCACCTGGTATAATAAAGGTATATACCACAGAAGTGAGAATTTGCAAAGGTATGTTAAAAAAAAAGTTTGTGATGGTGTTGTTTGGTTGGTTGTGGCTTTGTTTGTTTGGGGTTTTTTTACCTATGGAATTACCAATACACTAAAAGAAAATTATCATTTTTTGACTCTCATGTACTTGAAATGAAACAGAAAAGTAAAAATGTCTAATACATATAGAGAAATGGCATAATGAAAGGAAACCTGAGAAACAAAATAGCCAAATTACCCTCATTTGCCTTTTTATTGAGCTCTGATCTTGCTTCTTCCAAAGTGATATCCAACTGATTTATCTGCACTGCTTTGTTTTCACGATCTTGTTTCAATTGCACTACTTCTTTCTCCATATCAGTAAGTTCATTCTTGCACAGATCCATCTCCAATTTAATCTGCCTAATAGAAGCAGCCAGAAAAAAATGAACCATGTAATAACAAAAACAACAAATGTATGTCCTTACATGCTTTAAGACAAGTGTTTGTGAATAAAACAGAAAGAAAAAACTCAGTTAAGTAGGCTTTTCTTGCAATCAAAACCATGTTCTGTAAGACTAGCAAGCTGCACTAGGATATATTACCTACAATTACAAGCAAGCTGATAGATTTATGAAATGAAGTGCACTATGAAGTGCCATCTTAAGGCTAGTAAGTTGCCAGGACATGCATTAATTCCATTGGAAAACTGGTTTGGAAACTCATGCCTCTGCTAGTTAGAAGCTTCCCTTCTGATTTCCAGTCTATGCTCATATAGAGGCTGCAGCGTGTAATTACAGAGCTGAACACCATTTCAGACAGCAATCTTTGTGATCCACATGTCTAACTGCAGAATATAGATGTATGTTATACTGAACCTACCTGATTGTACAATTAACTTCATCCACCTTCTGTCTGTTTCGATCTGCTTCCTGAGCAGCTAGATGAAGTTTCTCCTCTACCTTTCTCAACTCATCTTCTGCACATGCTTTCTGCTTCTGAAGCTCTTTTTCCAAAGTGGATACCTGACAAATGGCATCAAAGAGTACTTTTAAATTGCGTACCAAAGAAACACACATCCTTGTCTTGCAACTCACATTACATAATGAGGGTTTTAACATGACAGATGTCTTTATAGTCGGTATATAATTTAAAACTAGAACTTTGCATATTTGAAAGACAAGTAGTTTCTTGTAAATATAACAAGACACAACTTTCTGAATTGAATTGCAGTCTAGGGTTTGATTTTCCAAGTACCTAGCCACTCTAATGTGAGCTAGATTTCATGATAGCATAGAACCTGGATTAAAATAAAACTAAACTCTTTATTTTAGATATATATAAAATAATAGTCATCAACTCAGTTATCAAAGAAACATTCAGATTTTAAAGGTATTACAAAAACATATATAAAGGCATTTAATTGTCTGTCTTTATGTAGACACTTGTCACCATCCTGTACCTGTTGTTCAAGTTTAATTTGATTATCTTCCAGCTCCCCATTTCTAATAGTTTCTTGCTGTAACATTTGCTGCTGATGATGCAAAGTTTGTTGTAGGAGAATATTTTGTTCACTTATGTCCTGAACATTCTGATCTTTTATTTTTATTTCTTTCTGTAAATAACAAAGCTGAAAAGACATTTATTTTCCATTACAATAAAACATTTTTATTTGTACTTGCATGAGCTATTCTCTTTTAATAAGCACAGAATCACACCTACAATTCAATAAAACTTCTGGGTCTGAATTTACTTGCATTACAGTTTCAACAGTACATAACCTCATAATTCATCACTGCTTTATAAAGTGAGGATAGTGGGAACTTATCAGTCCCAGTTTCTGATTCTTGTTTTCTAAATATAACTTGTCAATACTTTAAAAACACATAACAGATTTTTAATTCTAAATTATTGAACTACTTTTCTTTCTGTGTCTTCTTTATTTCTCAGGAAGTCCTTGTTTTCCTCTTAAGATTTTGTTCTCAGTCTTCCCCTCTATTTCTTCATGCCTCTATGACAACAGTAATTTCAATAAAAACAGGAATTTTGAGCCTACTGTATAATTACTTCATGTCGTTAGGCATACCCACAAATAAAAATTCAGGCTGATACTTAAACTCAATTCTTTCTGGCTTTCATGTAGTAGTGGAAAGTATGATAAAACTTATGGGCTTGAAGTAAACATTTCCTTATGCCCAGGACTTCTTCCCCATTAAGACAGTTGAAAACCAAATCAATTATGTGCACCTAAATTTATATTGCAATAGTGCTCCCTCCATTTTTTCCCCCAAGATAATGCTTTGTTTCACATAGTTCTGATTTTGTTACTTCTTTCAACAATTCACTTTTCTTGGTGCTTCTTTTCCCTAAGCTTATCCAGTGTTTCTTAGTTATGATTTTCCAATTTGCCCTCATAAAATGCATCGTCTTTTCCCAACTTACTTCCTGTTCACAGTTCCTGTTGCAAATGTTTTGGCTGTTATTTCAGATTAAATCAATCATAACAAGTGTTCTCTGCAATACAGAAGAGTTGTAAAACAAGCTATTACCTCTTCAGACCTGTCCTTGAGCTGATTTTCAAACATCTCCTTATTTTCTTGCGACTGACGCAAGTACAGTGCAACTTCTTCCTTACACGCATTTAGTGCTGCCTCAAGTTGTTGTACCTAGTTGAATGCAACAGATTACTTAAAACTGCATGGTAGACTTTGTATTAACTATCTAAAAATGGTGTTAAAAGACGTCTTTGTGTAAAACGTCCAAAAAGCTACATTTCCATCAAAAGACCTTACTCACTTTGATTGTTTCTTCCTTTAACTGACTTTCCAGCATCTTCAGTCCTTGATCTTTCTCAACATTTTGATTTTCCATTTCCTGTTTGTACACATATTTTTATTCAAGAGAACAAAATGTAAATATAGTGACAGTAATTTAATAAAAACTCGTATTAAGAATTAGGAAAAACAACCCAGGTCAGTGTATTTTAAAAACAATTGCTTGTATAATGTATTTGTGTACGTGAAACTCTGAAGTGCATTTGGTTCCTGATAGATGTCCCTTCATATTCTCTAGCAGCAGGCATTATCAGACTAGAACATTATTGGGTTTTCACCTAATGCATAATAGATGCAATTGTTCTTTATCCAGATCTATTTCCTTTGATTAGAGCAAGAAGCCCAAGGGGTAAACCAGAGACATAAAGAGAATGCTGAGATAGAAAATAATGAAAGATCACTAGTGTTTGTAAAATATATAGTCATAGTAGCAGTAAATGGTGACTACACTAGATTCAGGCAATTACTCAAACAAGAATTAAAAAGCAAAAACATAGGCATCTTTAATTTTCTCCAATTTTTCCATGTATTTACAGATATGCTTTCCATTATTATTAGTCACTTGTTCAGTTTCCATTTAAAGAAAGTCAAGAGCCAACCTCACCTCTCTGCTTCCTTTGAGCAGCCCATCCAATGAGTCAATGTGATGCTGTTTGTGTATAACCTCTTCTTGTAAAATAGATATTATTTTCTCTTGTTCAATGAATTGTTGATGTTTCTTCTCCATCTGTGCCTGAAGCTGTCCATAAGTAAATCATTCGTTATTTTAATAAGAATTTGCACATCTAAATGTCCTTCAGTTCTATTCACCCATCACTTTTCTAATGAAAAGTAAATACATCCCTCCATCAGCAGTATTGCAGTCTTAAAATTATCAAGAAATCCCAAAAACTTAATGTCTTAAATCAAGAGAAGAATCAAGAGAATGAGGGCAGTGTCATTGTGTTATCAGCCAAGACAGTAAGACATGCATACATTCTTTAGTAAAAGATGACAAGTTTCTTGAACAGCTAGAAATAGCCACAGTTATTTTTCTAATTGCATGAAGCACCAGAATTCTTCTTCAAAGACTGAAAAACCTACCAACAGTTCTCCCTGAACACAGATGCTCATAAAGCTCAGGCTGGCAGAGGTTCAGCCAACAAGAGAATATTGTTAGGGGCTGTCATGGTTTAAACCCAGTAGGCAATAAAGCTATACTTTTTTTAGCTAATTCTTTGGAGCAAAGAACAACAGTACTCTTCCTAAGTCCTAATTTCTCTTTAGTTGAACAGAAAAGAGGATATGAATATTTCAGAGGGAAAGTTGTCCAGAGTTATATGGAAAATGTAGTAAAATCAGGAAACGTAGGGAGAACAAAGAACTTTTTAATATAACTTTTTAAATGTGTCTCAGAATTACAAGAAAAAGAAATTAACATAGGATAAAGTTATCAAATATAACACTCATACATATTAGCACACAAGGAAGGTCTTACTAGTTCAATCTGCTTCTTCATCTCTTTGTGCTGCTCAAGGTGAGCCAACTTTGCATTTTCAAAAGCAGAATTTATTTTCTCATGTTCCTCGCTGATAGCTGCTTCCAACTCATGAATGTGTCTGCTTTTTCCCTGGGAAATGGCAACAACAAAAAGGACTTAATAAAAGTACTTAGCCTTTGATCATCTAGTTTATAGATCTTGTAAAATAACAACACAGAAAATATTGAAGTTACACACACCATGTGTCATCTCAAAGGATGTCACACCTGTAACGTGGGTATAGAGGGTCAGTAAATGCAGCCACTAGAGACAAGGTGTCTGCCAAGGTGGACTGTGGCACAGGTAACTTCTGACAAAGACAAAAGAAATTCTGTGCTCACATGGAGAGATGGCATCTTTAAAATACCATTTTGAAGATTTTTTTTATTCGCAGATCCACATGTATTTCACTGAAACAAATGGCAATGCTCCAGTTGACTTCAACAGGACCCAATCTTCATTGCACATATCATAAGGAAAAAGTAGCATGTCCATTAATAACTTACCACATTCAAAGGCAAGAAAAAAGAGATGGTTTATTTGAAAAAAGATTTGGTTTTTAAAAACTGATACCTAAAAATTGCACAGATTATTTAGCAGATCTGAAAGTCCATCCATTTTGAATATGTGGAATACTACTGTTAAAGTTTAAGCTCCACTTATGTCTTTTTACATAAATGTAGTTTCCCACTAAGAACGTTTTACCTTAAGTTCCTGTTCCAGTTCAGCATTTCTTGCTGCAGCAGTGGAATAAGCAACAGTCTTTTCTTCCAACTGTTTCTCAACTGCAGAAAGTTGAGAAGATTTCTTTCTTATCTGAAATTAAATATGGCACAAAACAGCATATAGACAAATGTTACAGGTTTATTCAAGTATTTGTATATACTTTCTTGTCACCAATTCCATTTTAGCTACTACCATAGTATCTTTAATTGTTTGCTTTTGTTATCTATTAAATTTTATTATTTACAGAGAAAGATTCAGGACTATTTGCCTAAAATTTATCCAATTAATGATAATTATCAGTGAAACAGCTATTATGGATTTATAACATTTATGTCCTTTATTAGGAAATACTGCAAAACCCATTATGCTGAACTCTATAAACGAATCAGCACTGGAATGTAAACATTAGCATTTTAACCTATTCAACCTGAGAACACCTGAAGCTTAATTTCTTTCTTTTGTGAATTTCTGCTAATTTATCTCTGGCAACTATACTAACATTTAATGAGGAAACATATTTCAACATTTCCTAAAATTACACATTAATTCAACCATACAAAAGCAACAAGACTGAGCCTATTTTCCACATAACAAATCAAAGTAGTAGGAGAAAAGCCCACTAACTATATCAGCTTTAAAACTGAATTTCTAACAACTAACAAATTAAGGCTGCTATCTTTTTCTGCTTGCTGAATAGTTCAAATTTTTGTCAAATAAATCAGATTTCAAAATTAATATGGCAATTGCAGTTTTCCCGTAACTATTGTCTTCACTATCTTTGATTACTGAACTGAAGAAAAAGTGACATATTTTCTCCAGTGCTGCTAAACACTTACTTCTTTCTCTAAGCTACTAGTTTTTGAAGCCTTCTTCAATAGGTCTTCCTGTATGACTTGAAACTGCCTGGTTCTTTGAGTCATGCTGGTCTTCAAAGAAGAATTCTCATCATTTGCTTTTCTCAGTTTAGTGCGTAACTCTTCTATCTCTTTCTGGAATTTTTGCCTCATCTTTTCAAATTGCTTGCTTATAAGTTCCAACTGTTGACATTTTCTCCTCTCTCAAAGTAGAAAAGTTTAATTTAAAAAAGAACATACAAACCTATAATGTAACTGGAAGCTATGACTCATGAAAACAAACCAAAAAGTCCCCAACAAAAAACCAACAAACAAACAAACAAGAAGAAATGAAGACATCATTATATATAGATGCCTTGAAATAATTTTTTGGAGCAGTCCTAATAGCAATCAAAGAAGCAATTGCAGAAATACTGCAACAGCACAATAGAGAGAAAAGTATCAACAGAAATATGGAGACCTTAGCATAATCTGCATAAAGGAAAAAATACTTGGTTCCATTTCAACACAACTCCTAGCTTGGCTATTGCTGAACCAGTAACTAGCAAAAGAAAGAAGAATATTGGGCCTGGAGAACATGAGTTTCCAGGGTGGCAAAATGCCACCCTACCATACCAGATAGCTCACAGAGATACATTTAAAAATAAAATTATAAAAACATTATAAAACCCACCAGAACATATCTGTTCTGTGCATTAATTAGACAGAACTGCACAACTATTTCAGAAAGCTTACCTCCTTGACTTCTGATCAATTTGACAGGCTCCGTTTCCAGGCCACAGAACCTGCCATTTTCTTGTCCTTCGTTACCATGAGAAAGATGCTCAGCTGCAGTGTAGATAGTCGAGTTTGCATAAGGCTTTTGAATTTCTGCTTCTTTCATTGACAGTTTAATGCTATTATAAAGGAGACAACTATTTAACATTCTTTCTACATGCTAGTTCTAATACCACCTTATCATCTGCCTATTCTTGCCGTAATTCAGTAACCAGAAAGTTTTACCTTAAGTCTGCAATCAAAGGTTTACTTGAGTCACCACCCGATTCAGAGATAGCTTCTTTTGTTGAAGAACTCAAAAGCTGGTGTTTGAAATGGTGCCATCTAAACTAAAATTAAGAGAAACCAAAAATCAATGAAAAATCAATTTTTTATTGCTTCATAGCATGATTAAATCATGTATTATACCAGTATATGTATTTTAAGACACATGTGCCCGGATGACAGAAGTTTGGATAATGTGATCTTTAAAATTATTCAATACATAACACATTTCTAAGGCTGTATCACTTACTGTACCTCTTCAGATGTACTTGAAGACAACTGAGAAATAATGGTTTCTAGTATGTTGAGCTCTTCCCTTGAATCCTCAATTTCTTGACGATATAATTTCAAGTGGTTATGTTGCTGTGCAGTAAGTGCTCTCAGCTCTGCATTTTCACTTATCAGAGCATTTTTCTCGTTAAGGACCATTTCTTTTTCAGAAAGTTCACTCTCAAGCTTGATGATCTTCTGATCAGACTGACTCAGCATTGATGTCATTTCAGTGTTCTTTGCCTCTAGAGCCTTAATTTCTTCTTTCGTGTTATTATTCTCTTCCTTTAATTGCCTGAAAAGGCATTTTAAAGGTATAGCTCAACAGTGAGGATTTTCGTTACTAGGAGTACCAGAACACACCATAACTACAGTTTTACTAGTTTCCTCCCTCTCAAAACCTAGGCTTAGCTCTGTACAAAGGACAGAAAAGTTTTCACTGCTTTACTAAGCTTTCACTGTTTCTAAGGACCAAGATGTAATGTGCTATCAGCAAACAAAAGGAGAGAGTCAACTACTTCCCATTCTTAGGCAATTTCATTAAGCTTTGAGCACTGCCAGGACGGTCACAAGTAGGAAATAGACCAAATGGCTTTAGTGCTGAAGCCAGAGCAATTTAAGAACAGGGTAAAATAACTATATAACAATATGTAAAACCAAAATGGATGAAGATACTAAGACTGAGCTACTCTATCATTCTGTTACTAACGAGAGGGAGGGGTCCCATTTGTCCCTTCATATCTGCTTGTACACTGAGACAATTGTATTTTTAGCTCAGCAAATATTATTTAATTTTTTAGGTACTTGTTGGTTTACCAAACTAAATTAGCTCAGCAAAATGCCAAACCCAGTGTAACTTAGCAGGAAGAAGAGAACAGCTGAGAGAAAAAAAAACCCAACATCTGCAGCAGAGACCTATTAAGCAGGCTTAGACTATTGGAAGGGTGTTCACACATTGTTGACTCTTGCCAAAATGGCCTAAAGAACAACTCTTTAGACAGGAATGTAAGCATGGACAACACACGTAGATGGAATACCCCCAAATGTCTGTGCAGGTGTTTGTCCAAATGTAACAACTCTAAAGACAGCCAGCTGATAGTTGTCTTACTATATAATGTCATTACTATATAATGAGGGAACTACCAAAGGACTTCTGAAAAAAGGGGGGCTCAGCTTGAAACAAAAAATACAAGAAGCACAAAAAATTGTAACAGTGGGAAAGGAGCTTGTAGTCGGGACAAGAGCAGTCAAACCAGGCTGGACCATTCCAGAAGCTGCAGTCAGCAGCACAGCCTCCACGGCAGCCCGAGCACAGCCTCCCACGGGATAACGAGGGTATCCCTCCCTGCAGCTAGGGATGGACACCACGGGGTGCAACAAGCAGGGACTGGTCCCTGGCAGTGTAAGGGAACTCACAGGGTGCCTCTCATGGGCAGGTGCGTTAGCAGAGCACAGGCAGGAGAAGAGGGACACGTGAAACCAGAGTGCCTGCAGCAGCAGCAGAGAGCAGCCAAGGGAACCAGTGTCCCCAGAAGGCTTTGTGGGGGGTGGCTTCTTACTGTGAATGTGTGGCAGCGTGTGGAATGAAAACGTTTAAGGATTAGTTACAGAAAATAACGTAGAAAAATGTTTTAGTTTGAACTACATGAATGGAGCAGCACATTAATAGTGACAACTGTACCATGCAATTTCTTCTCAAATAACTGCACAGAGATTTTTAACAGCCTTTGCATTACCTCAGTTGCTCTTCTAGGATGTTTAGATCCTTTCTGTAGCTGAGACACTTTTCATTCAATTTCTCTTTTTCTTTTTCACAATTAATTAAACGTTTTCCCAAGACTACTTCTTCAGCTTTAACCTTAAAAAGTAATTTCATCTCATTACTGTACAACAATAAACTAAGTTTACATGGCACACAGGCTACTTTTAAAAGAATACTATGAACACTATGCTCCTTCTTTCTTTTCCTTCTGATAAGTCTGTAGATAATTCTATGGCTCACTGTTGTGAAAAAAGGAGAGGGGCAAAGAAGTTTTCTTCTTCTGTCATTTAGAAAAAAAATAATATTTTAGGGCATATTTGTGGTTGGCAATCTCCTTCCACACAGATTGAAATCTAATAAAAAAAAAATTCTCTTCCCACAAGGCAGGAAGCATTAACAATTTTGATCACTGGAACTTTGGGAGGTGACTTTATCTTAGTTCTTCTCTAGCTCATATTTCATTGAACAGGTTATACATATGCAGTAAAAGAGTTCTTTTAAAAGGACCTTATACTTTTAAAATGTGAAATTCACAGCTGGCAAGCAGGGGACAGAAAAAACAGCAGCACTACTAGGATACTCCAAAGACACAGACTGTCCAGACTGCCAAGACAGTGTAAAACTGTGTAACTCAATGTATCACCACAAACAGTTGCTTACCCTGTCTCATCTCGCTTAGGACTTTGCCACCAACAAGCAGAAACAATTGACTCACTGGTGAACCTGTTGCTGCCTAGTTTACTGGAAGAAGAAAAATCTTAATAGCAATGGCAAAAACTAATGAAGAAAAAACTCTCACCTTTTCTAATTTTTCAGTTATTTCTGCTTTATACTTTTTGAAAGCTCTTGTCAGCTCCTCTACATTCAACAAAGCTTCATTTCTCTGCTGCTCTGCTCTGCAAAGCAAAAGAAGCAAACCAATTTTAAAACTCACAAATTCCAGCCATTATGTAACTATCTCCTCCAGTTACTAAAAACAGCAACTAAAGTAATTGCTCCAGGTACTTCCTTTCTTCTTCCAACTTTCCAAGGCAGAGATATCACTATGAGAAACTGCTCAAACCAACAACCCAGACTCCCTACTATTTCCCTCTATCACTTCCCACCCCTGCCCCTTCCCCTGTTGTCACTAGGGAAGAAGTTGGAACAGTAACCTCAGGTATGCAGTCTGTTCAGGACAGAGGCACACAAATAATTACTGCTGCTCAGTTTGCTTGGCCAAGACTAGGAAGTTGTGGGAATTAATGATTAAAAGAAAACTGCAATAATTGTTAACACTAGCCATAACATCATATGTTGTCTTTAACATCTGGCAGAAGCTCAGCTTTTCTGAAGCACCAGAATATTTACAGTTGCAACTAGTAACTAAGTACAGCCAGTTCCAACCCCACATGTTCTGAAAAAACAGTGGTCATAAAGCAACACATTTCTTCAATCAGGAGTGCAAGCCTCACAGTATTTCCATTTGTCTTGCTGTAAGAAGCGTAGAGGTAATTTCATGGGTAGATACACAAGCCAAACAAAGAGTCTGCATTCAAAAGGTTGAAAAAATGCTTTCCCAAGTAATTAATTCAGTTTTCACCCCATGTAATGGAGTTAAATGAATAGAGCAGGTAGGAATCTTTTTACTTATTCCTCTCGCTCTTTTTAAAATGACATTTTGGACGTGATAGGACGGTATTTGGTAACTTTCAACAGTAAAAAGAAATTAGCTAACCCTCTCAGTAGCCACAGAGCCACTAGGCTAAAGGAGGCAATAGGAAAGGAAAATGGGGATCGAGATGGAATTACAGCACCCTTTTCAACAGTACTATAAAGACAGGCAAGACTAAGGATAACAAAAATGTTCTCTAGATTAAGTTGTGCTTTTATCACTTTCCTTGCACCAACTCCAAAAATACAGCACTCAGTACTGCTGAATACTGAGTACTGAGCATACATTGTAAGTTCCCGCAAGACAAAGACAAAAATAATTCAGGAAAAACATATTATGGACACTTTTCAGCTTTCCACTGCGGTACATTCTGAAGGGAAAAAAAACAGCTGATAAACTGGGTATTAGGGCACCATATCAGCCTGCAATTACCAGCTAATTTCAAGATTTTAAATGTGTCTGTTTAAGTAATCAGTACCTTCACATTGATTTTTTTTTTAAAAATAACATGCTTAAAACAGAAAAGCAATTTGATTCCACAAAATAAATTACTATCAATGGAAATAAACACATACTTATTATTTTGTATTCCATTTATTAAAATTACTTAGTACCTTTTTCCTTGCTTGCTTCGTTCAATTAACTCCATTTTCAGCCTTTTATAGCCCTTTTGATATCTTTGCAACACGTTTTCTCTTTGCATTGCTGTTTTCTGGTTTTGATCTAGTCTATCTTCTGCATCTCTAGCAAATAAACACAGCATAATAAAAAAATAAGAACTTCTTTGTAAAGAAAATAGATTTCTATTGTTCTTTTCTGCATATGATGTTTGGGAAGCACTAGTAAAACACACTGCAACCCTCAAAACTAGGCTTGGAACACCCAAAGTCTCCAGACTTTCCAGGAGTATGTCTGCAGTCTGGAGTACGTCCAAACCTCAATGGGCATCAGGTATCACAGCTGCCAAGGACCCAGGTGACTGACCCTTTATATTACAAAGTGCACCATTATGTTTGAAAATACAAATGCTTGTTGCAACAGAACGAATGCAGTCATGTAGCACACAATCACTCTATCCACTCATCAGGGCACACTCGTGTTCAGCACACATTCTAAACTGGCTTCCTCCACTACCCTGTATTATTTTTTCTCAATGTCTTGAAGTACATTCAGCACAAAACAGATCACCTCCCTCCTATATTTGGCTCTAAAATGAAAGTTTCAGACCCCAGATTACATGACCTATACAGTACCAGTAATTATGTCATCCCAAAAAAGAGATCAGACTAGCAAGCAGACAACAAAATGTTGATTTGAAAGTACACTTATTACTTCAGAATTTTATCTTGAGCTGAAACTTCTGCTTCCAAGTTTACAATCTGTTCTTTCAACTTCGGAATGCTGACTAAACGTGTCCCTAAAGCAGATTCCAGACACGAAATCTGAAATACAAACATAATTGGCGTTTCATTCACACTTGCATATGTAACTTTGGGTGAGACACATAAAACACTCTGCTTACCGAAAGACAGTGCTCTTAACCTCATTGTAAATTACCTTTGTTCATCTACACCAACTGACCTCTGATTTTCTGCTCATTTAAGACCCCTGCCAGTTCCAGAGTGATATGCTGTGTAGAAAAGTGATTTCTTCATATGTCAATCTTGTCTCTTCCTTTTCCCAAAAAGTTTACATTCAACTATTTCTTCTTTCAGTGCCAGGCAGTCAAATGTTTTGTTTATCTATTTATTTGTACTGTATTGGAGATAACATTTCTCAAACAAAAAGCACTAAGCATAGCTATGTTTTATTAATACTATATGCAAACCAAATACATGAATATAGCTGTCATGAAACAAACCTCTACAGATAAGCGTATACTAACTTAGTAACGATTTATTAGATTATTTCCTTCTAACCCATCTTCACCTTCTAATTTATTAATTTGGATTAATGAGGTCAACTCTTCTTTTCCTAGACAAATTACTACTGTGCCATTATTATTCACATTAATCTCAATACAGATCAAACACGTGAAGGTACAGTACTAAATATACAGAGTGAACTATTTTCTTTCATAACTTATTTTTCATTCTATGGCTTACTGGCTTTGGAACATGAATAGACAGAATTCATAAATAACACAGTTGTTTTTCCCAAACAGAGAAACAGATTCTGTTCAAGATTAATACTTAATATTAAATACATATTAAATATTAAACGTAGATAGATTAAGATAAGACAAAAAGAAATAGCGTACTCTGCTTGAAATTATGAACTCAAAAATCATGGTCACTGGGATGTTTGGGAAGCTTGGGGTTTGTTTTTATTTTTTATGAATATACTAAAGATACATACTTTTGTTTTTGACTGCATCAATTCAAAGTTCATTGTTTCCACTCTGTTCTTTAGGTAGTGGTTCTGAGAAGTCAAAGATGCATTTTGCTTATGAAGAGCATCCAGCTTCTCCTGAAGATGTTCATTTTCTTCATTTTTATTCAAAGTTGTGGATACCAAGTAAGACTAGACATAAAAATACATTTTATATATATACACACACACACACACACATTTATATAGGCGTACATAAGCAATATATACATCAAAGAATCATAAACAGTTTGGGTTGAAAGAGACCTTTAAAGGTCATCTAGTCCAACCACCTTGCAATGAACTAGATCAACTTGCTTAGCGTCCTGTCCAAGCTGACCTTGAATATTTCCAGGGATGGGGGATCTACCACTGCTCTGGGCAACCTGTGACAGTGTTTTACCATTCTCATAGTAAAAAACTTACTTGACCCCCTTTCAGTTTAAAACCATTACCCCTTGTCCTATCTCAACAGGCCCTGCTAAAAACTTTGTCTCCATCTTTCTTATAAATCTTCTTCAAGTACTGAAAGGCTGTAATGGAAAAATCTGCGGAAAAACCATATTCAAACAATATTGTGTTTAAGAGTGTTCCATTGATATCATTGTCCAATGCTACAGTGTATCCACTCCGAATCCCTATCAGCCAAAAAACATTCAAAAACATGGCAAAGATTAGAAAACCAAAGTAATAAAAATAAGTAATAAAGATCAATATTTACTTTGGATTTGCTTTGAAAATCCTGGTGAGATGTTTTACCAGAATTCTTCTTAGAGATGGAAAAGCCTTCACAGTTGTAATCAGGCTGTACCAGGTCCTCCAGAGGAAAGTCGATCGCCTCAGTGAAGCAGTGGTCATAATGTTCACTTGTACTAGTGTTAGGAGGGAGAGTGAAAACTTACTACTCCATTTATTCTTTATTAAGATGCTTATTAGAGTTGTTTATCGAACACTATTCAAACAAAAAGCACAAAAAGAGCTAACTGCAGAAATCCAATACACTGAATAAGGCAGCTTCACACTACAAGAGACAGGTGGTTCTCACTCCCAAACAGACTCGTACCTGGAAAGCTCTTTCTCTACTGTTTGCAGGCTTTGCTCAGTTCTCCTCAGCTGATTCTGTAGGGACTGTACGTTTGCAAGCAGGTCTTCCTCAACACCACTTTTAGAGCAAGTCCACATACTACATTCCATTGGTACCTCACATATAGCTAAAATAATATGCAATATCAAAACACTGTTGTTAAAACTACGTGAAAACGACCTGCAAGATACTTTTAAAGACAACAAAATAAAGCGAATGAAAAAAAAAAAGGAGAAAAATATACAAAAAAATAATTTTTTTTCTTTCTGAGAAAAACTCCAAGTTTCCAAATGTAAAGGCACATTTCACACACTACCTCTTCCCGCGTTCACTAGGTAAAAGCACCTGTTGTAACCAACAAACTGTCTCTTTTGGGAGGAGGCGCTGTGCCTGCTCCCGTGGAGCGCAGCCAGCCCCCCGCCGTGCCCACACGGGCCCGGCCCGGCCCGCAGCGCTCCTCACGCCGTGACCGGGGAACCCCCGGCACCGCCGGGGGCTGTGCAGGCCGCAGTGCGGGGCCCAAGGCAGCGCGGGTCTGCCCCGCTCCCGGCTCAGCCGGTGCCGGTGGCCGTGACTGTGGTGCCCGTGGCTGTGACTGTGGTGCCTGTGGTGCCGGTGGCTGTGGCTGTGCCGGTGGTGAGGGGTGCCGGTGCCGGTGCCGGTGATGGTGATGCCGCCGTCCGTGCAGGCCGCAGTGCGCGGTCCCGCCGTGCGCAGGCGCGGCGCGGGGCAGTGTGGGGGCGCGGGCCGGCCCGCCCTGGTGCGGGGAGCGGGGCCGGGCCGGGCCGGGCCGCGATGGGGCCGCGGCCGCTGCTGCTGCTGCCGCCGCCGCTCGGGTGGCTCCCGCTGCTGCCGCTGCTGCTGCTGCCGCCGCCCCGCAGCGCCGAGTTCAGCCCCTCCCTCGACAGCGACTTCACCTTCACGCTGCCCGCCGGCCGCAAGGAGTGCTTCTACCAGCCCATGCGCAGGGAGGCCTCGCTGGAGCTCGAGTACCAGGTCTGGCGGGGCGGGCGAGTGCCCGGGGTGTGCCCGGGGGTGTCCCCGGGGGTGTCCCGGGGGAGTGCCCGGGGAGTGCCCGGGGTGTGCCCGGGGTGTCCCGGGGGGTGTTCCGGGGGTGTTCCCGGGGCAGGGGGTCTCTCCCCCCGCGGTGCCGCCCCCGGGCCCAGCCGCGGCCGGAGCAGCCCTGCCCTCACCCGCACGGCCGAGCCGCGATCGGGCACCGCGGAAAGCTCTGCCTGTGCGTGCCGGGAATTACTTTAGCGGCCTTTTGTCATTACTGTAGGAGGGGTTTGGGGCTTTTTTACGCTTCACGAGGTCTCAAGTCGCCATCCTCTAAAACGGCGGAACGTGGGGAGTTCAGGGCTGTGACCTTGTGTTGTGGCTCTAAAGCCTAAGGAACATTGTGCTGATGCACAGCCCCCGCTTGCCTGGCTTAGTGTTGGTATTAAACACCCGTCATCTCAGTGCTGAAAGCTGTACAAAACCACCCCTGTTTAACTAGACTGACAGTAAGGTGTTGATGTCCTTCTTGGGAAGAGCTGAGTTTTCCAGATATGGCTGGGAAAGATTTCGGTCTCTGGCCTTTTTTGCCTCCATAAAACACTTTCCCAGTAGAATAGGTACGGTGAGGGAAGCTGCAGCGAATATTTTCCCACCCTACTGCTGCCCGTATCTGTCTCTCCTCCCACCCATTTTTTTCCGCTTTGCTTCCCAACTGAAAATACAAATGTATAGAAAAGGAGCTCTATACGTTACTGGAATTTCATTTTGTACTTAATTATGTTAGTGGGTAAAGCATAGGAATATTAAACATAGGATGCAGCTCATTCTCCTAGGACATAATGCAATAAACAACAGTGTCTTTTTTTCTGGGTGTTTAGACTGGATCAAAGCCCCAAAGATATGTTCCTGTGTATGGTTTTTAATTTGATCAGCTGCTAGCTACTCATTTCCCTTGTCCTGTGCCTTTTTTTTGGTAAGTCTTCAGTGCCACTTTGAGTCAGTGTAAACTTTGTCCTCCATTTCAGCAGAAGCAGACTGCTGTACTCAAAAAGCTCACTGGAAAACAGGCAAAAAAAATCCCCTACATGGACCTACGTAATGTCATAAAAATGTTCCCTCTGCCCCTTTATGCAGTTAGAGAATTTCTACAGCTCAACACATGTAGCCATGTTACACAGTTAAAACAGCATAGCTTTGTCATAGACTTCGGATGAGCTTAGGAATGCCTTCAACTCCTCCTGCCTCTAGGAAAAAAAGAATGCCCTGGCAGAGTTCAGACCTTAAACTGCATCAAAAGGTGAGAAGGTCTGTGGTACACCTTTGATTGGCATAAAAAGTCTGGTCCTGTCTTCTACACTGTTATTTCACCCAGCAAAGAGACTTGGAGATGACAGTGCATGCTATTCTTGTACAAATATATATGTGTTTATACATACAAGTGAATTTTGTTAGAAAATTTCTGTCACTGAACGAGTGCTGGCACTGACCACTCAATGCCATCTGCCATAGAAAGGCCAGACTTAGTCAGCTATTGTTGGTATTTTTACAGGTTGCCCATTGATAAAACTGTATGCATTTTTAAAAGTATTTAGGAAAAGGTTCAATATAAGCCCACCCTAAGAGAATTAGATGATATTCAGTTTAAGATTTTGAAATTGCTAAAATGCTTTTTAGTCAAACCAGTGTTTAATCTGTTTCTAGTTAACTTGGTGTGAACTCATACAGACAGATTAATCTTTCAGATTCTTTGTGTCCGTTTCCTTACTTAAAAACCTTTGCCCTCCCTCAAAATGTTGCCATCAGCAATGCAAACAGGAATTCCACTGGTTGGAGATTGCTTTTTTGTTCGTTTCACAGGTTCTAGACGGAGCAGGATTAGATGTTGATTTTCATCTGCTGTCTCCAAAAGGTGAAACTCTAGTTTTTGATGAAAGAAAATCAGATGGAGTTCATACGTAAGTTTAAAATATTCAAACTCAGAAGTGTTACATGAAGTACTTTTCTGGTTTCTTTAACAAATGTAACTAAAATAAAGGTTGAGGACTTTTTATTCCTTAGTATTACAGAAGACTTTCTAATAGCACAGTTTGAGAATACCAGTTTTCTTTTTATAGACACCGAATGCTTTTTACATGGACCGTACCATGAAGCAAAGGATATTTTTGTTTTAATGATAGCTGTTAAGGGTCAGTGAACAAACATAATTATTGTGGAGTTGAAAAAGGTCTCCACATCTAACATTAAAAGGTCTTGTCAGTCATATAAATAAGAAGTTTATGTCTCCTATTTTTCCAATCCTTTTATCAAAATATGTAATAATTGTTGTAATTTCAGACTACAAGAATTCTACTCAGTGGAGGATTTTTGTAAAGATTAACAATGATTCAAAATCCAAAATAAGAAAATTGAAAGCATGCTGTTTTCATCATTTTGAGCCTTTAGAGACAGTGGAATTGTTTTGCTGTGACTGTGCAATTTGTAACATCTTTAGAGTTCTTATTTTTATATAAAAAGCATATTTGGTTATTTCTAAGTGCATGATTGTCCATCTTAAAGGGGAAAGTTTTTTGAGAACTGAACAGAAAGTGTAGTTAATTTAATCACATTCTGCTTATATACACAGGGTGGAAACAGAAGATGGGGATTACATGTTCTGCTTTGACAACACCTTCAGTACCATTTCTGAAAAGGTAATTTTCTTTGAACTGATCCTGGACAATATGGGAGAAGATGGACAAGATCAGGAAGACTGGAAGAAGTATGTTACAGGCACAGATCTCCTAGATATGAAATTGGAAGATATTCTGGTTAGTATTAATCTTTAATACTTTTCAATGTAAGAACATTTGGAAAAAACCTCATTGTCACGTAGCCATTCTGCCTTGGTCTGGTGTGTTATCCTGGAAACTATTCTAGTTCCATAGAAAGTATTCTGGTTACTAATAGAGGAAGCCTAGCACAATGGATCTATTGGTTACAAACAGAAATTGGAAATTATTTTTAGAATAGGCCCTTTGAGATCCCTAGATCTCAAAGTCACTCTGTTTCCAATTCCTTTCTTCCTACTGCTGAAATGGGGCTTTTTCCCTAGCAGCAATTAAATGAGTATATATGGCATTCAAGTATTACTTAATCCCAGTGATGTGGTTAGAACTATTGCAGAGATTTTTATCAGTGTTTGAAAATGAAGTAATACAGATTAATATTTCTATCTTCAGTAACTTAGATATTACTGTATTATGTTTTTTGCCTCCAAATTTTATTATATCTTTTGAAACTAATAAACAGGAGTTAATTTGCATCACACTGCTGATTCACCTTTGCAGACATTCTTTGAATGATTATGTTTGCCTAAACTGTATGCTGACCCTATTTGATGTAAGGTTCAGAGTACTGCTGCATCAAAGCTTTTATTCCCTTTATGATCACTAAATGTTGAGATTACTCAAGAAACAAAGATTGTTTGGTGTCCCACTGTTCTTAGTGCTTGGTAGGATGCAGTGAGCTGTTGTTTGTTTGATCATAGCTACAGATGGTATCTTTAAAAAAAACCAACCCAAAACCCCAACTACCATCCACACACTCTTATTGAATATACTATGTAAAAAGTTGCATTGTTTGTATTATTTATTAACATAGACAAAATGCAGATTTTTAAACAACAAAACAATGTTTAGAATCATTTATAGGTATATGATACACTTTTACATAGTAATAAAACTATACAGAATCTGAAAACCTGGCTAGATCATTAAAATTGGCAGTCAAGACAATTAGAAAAAAATAATAGGGGAAGTTGTGAGGAACATCCCACTCACACTAATCACAATACTTGACAGATACTTGTTTACATACTGATAAATCTTCCAAAAGAAAAAGAAATGCAGAAAGAACTTGAAAATCTTATAAAGTAGGTAATGTTTATAAAGTTAACATTATTATTTGGTGCCATTGTTTGCTTAGTCAAGGCATTACTTTCCTCGCAGGCTCTATGAGGATTTACATACACACTTAATACTTTAACTTCACACATTTTCTGGGGAAAACAAGGAACCGTGTCTTATTTTTAAAGCTTTTTACAGTGTTGATGTTCCTTATTGTGTAACAGTGAACTTTATCATCATAAAACTATTTGGCTCCTCAAAATAGCTATTTTGAAATACTTTTATTAACTATGCAACAGAGAAAATGTCCATGGAGAAAATATTACTGTTGGGTTTAACCTTGTGGGGGTTTTTTAATGTATAGCCTCCTGTTACTGCACACGTTACTCGTCTCACTAGAAGTTACTTCAGGGTGCCATAATTATATGAAGAACACAAACCAGCACTTCATGAGATCAACTTTTATGTTGTTACTGTCTGTTACGTGGTGGATGAAATTTCAACACATCATAGGACCAGGTGTTTACTTTGCAAGTGCAGAATGAGGTGCAGCTCTTAGCTGCTGTTGTCACGTGCTTTCTGTGGTTCCCAGGGACACACTGCATGGCCTTTGTAAAACCTCCAGTTTTCCTATTCACAATTGTTGTCAAAATTCTGCTTTTGTATCAAAGCTGAAACAAGAGTTTATAGTGACTGCAGCGGAAGCATGAGAAGCAGATGGGAATAAAACATTATTGTACTTTTCTTTAGCTACAGCTACAGCCATGATGGTGGTTTGCATTGAAAAGTGCATTAATTTTATTATTCAGCAGAAAAAAACCCTATGTTTATCTGCCACTACATAGCTTGTTTTGAGACTAGTTGTGCAGAATTCACTGCTTTTTACTTGTCCAAATAGGTTTGATTTCTCTCACCTCCCTAGCCTATCAAAGGGAAAAAATAAATTCCTACACAACCTTAATGCTTTGTTAATTAAGCCTTTTTAGGTGATATACTTGCCGAGAAATTAAATTACAGGTAGTAACATATTAATATTTTTTTATGTGCTGCAAGCTATATATTTAATTCAGGCGTTTTTTCTTCTAAAAATACTCTTTTGTTACTTGCCAGGAATCCATCAACAGCGTCAAAGCCAGATTAAGCAAAAGCGTCCAGATTCAGACCCTGCTCAGAGCATTTGAGGCTCGTGACCGCAATATACAAGAAAGCAACTTTGACAGAGTGAATTTCTGGTCCATGGTCAACTTGGGAGTCATGGTGGTGGTGTCAGCCGTGCAGGTTTACATGTTGAAAAGTCTCTTTGAAGATAAGAGGAAAAGTAGAACTTAATATTCAGTATGATCATACCAATATTAACAGGTATGGAGGAGAGAGGGAGCAATAAACTATAGTAAAAAGAAAAGACTCCTTTGAGATTCTTTTGAACAAACAGTAAAAATCAGGTTTTCAATTCATCTTGGGCTTTTTGGTTGTGACGGTAGTGGTCTTGTTTGTGTTTGGGGGTTTTCTGTTGGTTTTTGTGGTGGTTGGATTTTTTAAACATGAAAATAATGCCTCACCCCAAGCTCTCCCATCTTTCCAAATGCTACTAACAATACTTTTTGTACTTGTAGAATTTGTTAATGACTACCTTGTGCATAGCACATATGGTGCATTTGCAAAGTAATGTTAATACTGTCATTCTTTTCATTTTCACATAAAACTTTAAGTAGTGACTTAGACATTGGTTTATTTGCTGTTAAATACTGAGTGAATTTACATATGTGCCTAAGTGTTTACAAGATAGGGGCCCACAGGGATAGTTTGTAATTACTGTCATTTATCTTCAAAATTACATGTCTTTAAAAATCCTCAGCTTTTGTTCTATGGCATCAAGGAGAAACACTGGCTAACATTGTAAGAACATGAGAACTTTTTATATACAAATGACTAATATCAGCACTTTAAAAAAGCACCATCAACGTGAAATTGAGTCAGTGTTGAAAAGAATTGGAGAAAATTGGTACAATTCCTGTTCATAAATCTTTCTGTCCTGTAGTTGCACAACGCTTATTTTCCTTTTTGGCTGTTACATGAGACAGGTGACTACATGTTATACACACAAGTACACAAACACCTTGAAGTATGGTTTGCAAATTCTCTGTTGCTGTAAACTCATGTAATAGATAATTTTTTAAAGTAATTTCTCATGTTTTTTCCCTTTTGATAAAGGTGGGGGGTGTCACTGTATGCCAAAACATTACATAAACATTGATTTTTATAGTCTCAAAATCCCTTGTTTGCCAATTTATTTGTTCTCATCTGTTACAGCTGTGACTAATGTAACAATTAATAGGGTGACTTAGGCATATAAAACCAAAGCTGTTCATCTAAACTTTCCCTTTTTGCTCACTCTCACAAGTCTTTTAGCTGTGTAAGCACACTCTGTTCACATAACCAGCCTTTCTGTATCTAGCTGTTCATATGAATAAGGCATGAATTACAGAAGCAGTAAGTACAGGCTTCAAGTTTTATGATCAGCTGAATATGTACTATCTCTTAACTAGGGCAAAGCTAATATCAAATGAGAAACTTTTAATTTATGGATGAAGTGGCTTTTCACAGCGTAGCGAGGGTATAGATTTTTGCCAAAACCCCTGGGGCATGAGAATTAACTTCTTTTAATAGATCCAAGTTAGCCATTTTTACAATGTGCCAAGTTATTGACATTTCTTGTATAAATGGGTTAACTATGTTTAATCACTAGAGTTTTTTAAAAAATTTTATTAAAAACACTTTTTTTAAAGGTGTTATTAAAAAAAAGTGGATGTAGTAGTGTTGTGCCTGTTGTGGGGTCATCTGGATATGAATGGCAGAATTGTAACTGGGTCTTTCTGTGATTTAAGAATTATTTTATGGAGATAAAACAGGGTCAATAGGTGCATGAAGAAACATTTTGTTCAAATGAAGCAGATGCTAGCAAGGGCTACAGAACATAAAAACAGCACTTCAGTTTCAAATGCAGACAACAGGACCTAGCAATAATATTTCTAAATAGTTTTTATAAGTGAAAGTATTACAGAACTTACAGAGGGCTACAAAGGCTACTTCATCTTTCTGCTAAGCTCTGTACAAACTAAGACTGTACCCCTTTGGGGATTTGCATAGCTTATTTCCATATGATGCTCTGTATTCTAAACTGGAATTAGAAAGTTAAGTTCCGTGATCAGGACAAAGCCTAGGAAAAAAATAATTCTTTCAGCTAGAGTGGCAAATAATGTTTTCCTGCCATTTCCCTGTCCCTCACTCACTACCAACATACTACAGAGTATCTTTGTTTGCATCACCATGAGTGTGATGCTACAGACCATCTGCAAAATGCTGAACCAGCTCTGGGAAGCTGCAACTAAGACATCTACCTCTTCTATCAAAGCTACTAGATTATAGATTTCATCTTAGAACTCCAACAGATAAGCTCTGCCAAGTTTTCCAAGGGCACCTTAAGAGATCAGGTCCCCCAGCTGCTCCGCTGTGCCTCTCTGACAGTGGTTGTACAGCCAGTGGTGAAACAGTTTGGTGTGTTAGTTTAACCTGCTAATAAATGCAGACTGCTCTGATCAAAGACACACAACTGCTGCAGTTCAGTTTCTCCCATTACAAATAACAGTCCCTGGTAGAAAGAAAAGAATGCAACAATTGTCAGCAGAGTTCATCTGGAAGAAATTACTGTTTTGCAACTAAGAGCTCTGACTGTATTTTCTCCTCATTCAAATTCAATTATAGAAAATGAAAGAGGGAATAACTAGAAAGGTAACTGTGCATGGACTTTGGCAGCTGAAATATGTTTATCATAGGTGAAGGATTTGGCATTTAACTCACAGTTAAGTAACATTTCATTTGGATTCTGAAGAGTAGATTGCTTTTGACTGTATAAAATTTACAAAGGAGAATATGTCTACTTTTTTCCTTAATGGACTTTTTGTTCAGAATTAAATGTTTTAAGAATTGCAGATGTTGAATAATTATGCAAAGCCGAGATTTTCAATAAATCAAGTTTAAACCTGGTTTCGTGTTCTGTGTTTTATAATGAAGAATGCTTTACCTGTGAATGCTGCAAAAGATCAAGGATGCTAAGCTAACGAGAACTTTGGTTTTATTAATGCAGCTTTTTCATTTCTTCCTCATGCAGTGTTCCAATTCTGTTCATAGTCACTGTAACCAAAATCAGCTTTTATCCATGCAAATAACTTAAGATTTACACAAGTGTCAGATCAGAATGACATCAACTGCTGGTCTTTGTAACAGAAAATATATTAAGTTACCAGATACATATGAAATAAGTCCTTAATTTTTTTTTCAATATTTGCACCTTAATGCTTATATTCCATATTGCACCAGCAGTTTATTACACACACAGGGAACAGCATAGTTTCCACTTATGTGCGTGGTAAATCAGGAGCAATTGCAGGACAAATATTAAGTACTATCTCGTTCAAAATTATAGCAGAAGTCAGTAACACTACTGAGACTAGTAGAGTTCTGTGTTCAAAGCTAGAGACAGAAAGACCCCCATGCCAGTCTACGTCAAGACAGCTTGGTTTAAATAAGCACCTGTGAACTTGTGAAAACTGTCTAGTTGAGTGGGTTTTGTTAGTAACTGAACCAAGTTTCTCACCTCAGAAAGTGAGAGGAAATACACCCTAAGGAACACATGGGAATTTGTGAGCTTGTGATACCGCAGAAAGCAGCACATTGACACTTCAGCTCAAAAAACACTTTACTGCTCTAACCAAATAGCCATCTGTCCTCATAAGCCCTTTTTATAAAGGATTTTACAGAAGGTACTTTGTTTTGATACATTTTCAAACTTGTGTGCATGTTTGTGTTTCCAATTAACAACAATGCCTAAATCACATGACACAGTTAAGAATTTTATGTCTTTTTCAGCAGCAAACATCAACTGACATCATCTGATGATCTGTTGAGTCCTTCCATCAATTCCTGTATTTCCCTCCTGAACAAATATTTTATTTTACAATATAAGTGTTTCCATTTCTGATTAGGTAAACATATTAAGTACCTAGGGAAAAACAGAAGGAAAACAGGAAAGTAGTAACACAATAGCAAACTCACATTAAGAATCTGGTAATATAAATTACTACTACTTATGTAGTATTTTCACATTACTCATAAGATCCCAAGAATAAAGCTCAAAATTTTGGAGCATTTTTTTTTTTCAGGTTAATCAAATAATACACATGACAAACCCGAGCTTGTTTACCGTTTCGTAAGACTCCTGCGAACCCTGGGCCTGTCCGGAAGGCTGCTAACCACATTGTTCACATAATGAAACAGGAACTTCCTTTGTGTGCTGGGTTTCGAATCAATGCAGTAAATACCTTACAATAGTAAGTACAATGCTATGTTGTCAGATCGGGCAATTAATGGTAGAAGGAACAGTGGATTGACTTGGAAAGGTACATGCACAGTAAAAATTATGAATAGCCATTTTTGGACATAGACATCAGAATTGCATGCAGAAGCTCCCTTTTCTGCTCTCTAGAAGTGTGCACCATGAGAAATTACCTTTTGCCTTCACATTTCATGTACAATACAATACCCTTGTACCTCAGTCCGCTGCTTCTCATGTTCAGCAGTGCTTCAAAGAACAATTCTCTTCGAGACTCTCACTTTGAAACTTAGCAACTTGTGGTGTAGAGAGGAAACACAGAACTCTTAGTTATTGCTGAGAAATGGCTTGTATTAAGCCCTTCCTTTCCATGCTTTCTTGCTGCTCCAGCAAGTACCCTGTCACAGAAATGCACTATTCCTACAGGAGGAATGCTGTATTAATGATAAGATACAGAGGTGAGCAAGTATGATTTTTGCAAACAACTACAGAGCAGATCAATAGCTTTATGTGCCTTATTGTATGATTTGGTTTTCAAACCTAACAATTCATGTAAGATAACTGTTGATGTTTATCAAAGCTAAAAATAAAACAGTAAAAAAATGATGAAAAAATTAAAAACATAGTAAACACACCTGCAATGCTGAAGTTTCACCAGAAGTATCTGAATTGCATCTCTCATGCTTTCTAGTGCTATAATTGACAATAGTTAATGAGACTTGGAACACATACAATTCACAAATCCCTTTCTTCCCTTGGTGCATACTAAGTTTCTGGATAAAAGATCCTTCTTCACTCTCCATCTGCTACCTGCCAAATTGGTGCATAAGGAAGGCATACAGTTGCCAAAAGAAAAGTTCTAGAAGCATATATCTATAGATTTCAACCTTATGTTAAGGGGACCTGACATTAACCATCTAACTCAAGTCATTTTTCTATTATGCTGAAGGATTTCATGGAGTGGCAAAAATCAGAGTCAGAGATACCTGTGACTGTCCATACCAAAAGCTGCTGAGGGTTCACTCAATCCCAGTTCCAAACACTTAATGAGAAGATATTTAATTACATTCTCTGGAGAGACTGAAAAAGGCAGAACCAGACTCCACTACTCCCTCTCCAAAGCCCTGGGCATGCTTCAGCCATTATTCACTTGTGCTGCCTCTCCTGAAATCATTCTTCCCAGTGGCTTCTCTCCCACAGCATGACATCACAAGCCTGGGAAGAAGGAAGCGGGCTCAGGGGCCACATGGCCAACAAACAGGAGCTCCCCCTCTGAAGCTTCAGCACTTACCTCTCAATGGGACAGGTGAGCACTTACAATACTGGAGGGCTCATTACCACAGAGAAGAAAAGCCATGGGAGTGAAAAAGGACTGAATCAACAATTTTTATTGTGAGTTGTTCTGTGTTGGTTTTTTACAGTCCAGGAAGGGTGTCTTTGTAAGATGTATTTCATAGCCCACTTAAAGACTTCTTTAGAAGTAATAAATGACCATTGTAATTGAATACATTCAAGTTGTTTCTCATTGTATTTCTGACTTGTGTTATTTCTACACATAAATGTACATATTACATGCACACATACACACACACACTTTTCTGCAAAAAGGCAGTTAGTCTCCCTAGTCAGTTTGTCAGAAAGGACAATTCTGAGTGTAAATTTTGTATGAAAAGTATCCCTACTTTCTCTAAACAAGGAATTCTGCATTGTTATCTTGATCAATTCTTTGCTATACCTTATATTCTTCCCCTTCTTAGGCTCCCTTTTCCTCCTGCTATGACTACAAGTCTATTTCAGCATCCTACAGCTTGAAAACTTTTCATTAGTTCATTAATTCCCTTTCCCAGAATTTCCAACGATTGTTGATGAATTATAGAATTTTACTGTCTTAGTGCCTTTCTCATCTCTGTTATCATGCAACCAATTTTTGAAGTTACGAATACCAAATTACAGCAACCAAAAAACACACAGTAGGCAAGCTCAGTAATGTTCATGAATGAGAGAAACACGTACATAGCAAAGCAGTAACTATCCCGTCAGACTGACACAAGCAAATGCAACAATAGTAACTTTTGTGAGTATTCATTGGGGAATGGCAAAGCACAAATGAAGGCCTTGGAAGTGGTGCTTACAGAAAAAAAAACTCTATTTAGAGCAAGATAGAATTAATAATTATCTTCCTGCTTTTAAAGCAGGTTTTGAAGCATATGCACTTATTCCAGTAAAAATGCAGATGTCAAGATTGGAAGTAAATGCTACCATGCTAAACATAAAGTGAACAGAAGACTAGGAAACCAAAACCACATGGAAGGCAATTGCTGCAAACACAAAACAGCTAACAATGTGAAACAAACAGAATATTGTCAAAGTCAGAAGCTGGAAACATAAACTAGAAAAAGCAAAAGAGAAACACACACGCGTGAAATAGTATCAGTGAATAGAAGAAAGATTATATGAGAAGAACTGCACGAGCTACAGCTGTATTTGAAAACTAGTAACTGCAGGCAAAATATTGCATTGGTACCCATGAAAACTAGAACAACTGTTGATGTTATGGCATATGTATCTCAATGCTGGAATATGTACAAATCTGATTTAAAAAGCAGAGATGAGAGATGAGAGGAACATTAAGGGATACAAAAATGCAAAATATTAGAACATTAAGACAATAAAAAACTTGTTGCTGAATGATAAAAGTGAAAGACAGCAAAAGCATCGAATTCCAAGCTCATTCTCAGACTCTGCACAGCTTGTGCTGGTACTCATTTTTTGCTTTTCCTTTCTATTGTCCTGCACTCTCTCTTCTAGAAGACAGATGTTTCACGTTCAACTTTCTTCAGGGGTTCCAAAGGAGACTCTTCCCACGTCTTTCTCTTCTTTACACCTCACCTATACAAAAAAACAAACTAACTTTTCTACAAAGATTTTTTCCACATGGACATTTTTCTGACCAAACCAGGATATCAATAGATCTGACACTCCCATATGGGTGTTTAGCCATCAGTTTAAGTTCAGCATTGACCAAACAACTCAGCATCTTTTTCTCTATTTCTACAGAATGTGTTTTTCTGCCATGATACCCTTAACTGCAGTGTTACTGTTCATTCAGACAGATGAGAGGGAACTAGAGACATGCCTGAAAATTTTACCTGCATAGCATTTGCAAGATTCATCCTCTTCCCTCTGTGCACAGAACTGATGCTCCTGTCCAGCCCATCCTTATCACTGTGTTCTGACTATTGCTCCTTCTTCAGCCTTGGCAAGGTCCATCTCAATTCACCAACTTCCTTTTAAAATATAACACTAAAGATCACTTTAGTAGGGTATTCCAAAGATAAAATCATTTTTCTTTTAATTAAATTATCTTTCCCCCCCTCTCCCTAGACAATAAAGTGCTTGTCTTCACCTGCAATGCCTTTTTTTTGTCTTCATATTAAATAACAATATTGACCTTCATTTCACACATCAGTTTTTTCAAAATTCCTTTGTAATCTCACTCCAACTGCCTGTTACGCATAGAAAAGCATAGTTTTATTTAAAATTTCGGTTGAAGTTTTTGTTGAGAACAGTGATTTGACAAATAGTTTGCTATGATGCTTATTTTACAATTCTGACCAGTATTGTGCCATTATCTCTTTGCTGTCTTGTTCATGCAATACCTATATTTTTAGAACAGTCACAAGACACTTCTCCTACCTAAATACTACTGTAACACAAATAATATAGAACGGAAAAATATTAAATCTCATACACACAGAAATGATTCTAAATCAGTGACCACAACAAAGCTGAATTACATATATTTACACACATGCATACATACAAATGAAATCATTACATACAGCAACATTTGTCTTTCTCCTTTAGACACACCACTACTACATACAATGAAATTCACATAAAATGAGAAAGGCATTTGTAGGTGTGCTTTAGCTACTACTCTAGCTCTATCTTCAGCAGCACTATTGCAGCATTTTCCAGTACACGACACCTTGTAACAAAGCATCCCTCAACCAGAGCTGGAACACCAGTTAGTGTCTATGTGCAGGGCAAGTGTCTCCAGGACAGGAACAGAAAGCTAGAGAGAGGGAAATAACAGATGGGAGGATGCCACCAAGTATGTGCTTCACAAGAATACAGAATCAAAACTCATTCTTCTCTCTCAAAAAATACACACATTTAATGTTGGTCTTTTAATTCTATGAAAAAAGCAATTCCAAAAATACAAACTGAACATCAGAGTTAAATCAACCACCATAATAAAATGAAATGACATTCACAATAGTTAAGTCTACGGACAGCTTAAGTTTGACAAATATTTTCTCCCCACACCCCCACCCACTAAAGTCCCCAAGTACATTCCAATATTTATCTTTAAATGAAGCTTTATGAAAAATACTGCTGGTGTTCAGTTAGAATTAAAGGACTTGGATAAAGTGAAAAAAAGACAAATACAGATGGTGTGAGTAAGGTTACAAAGGCTTAACATTTTGCATTATCTCAAGATATAAACATTCAAAAATTAACATGAAGTTGCTGTGTTATCAAAATATTGCAGCTATAGGCAAGGCAACATTAAATTAATAGCTGAGGGTGTGAGAAAAAACCCCACACATTTTAGTGAAGGTAAACAGAAGTGGCAGTTTTTAATTAGCATTTTTATAAAGCTAATATAACCCAGCCAGCAATAAGCCAAGCACAGGATAAAAAGCTTTCTCTGCTTCCTTTGGCTATAAGGTGACAGAAAAAAAAACAGGAAAAAAAAACAAATCACCTTTGTAAGATGTTGAAGATGAGCAGAAAAAGTCAACCAAATAATGGAATAAATAGGTACTAACCAAGGTAGCACACTTTAAACCACTCTGTTATTTGTTAATGTTACACAATTTTATTTTGGTGGTAAACTGTAAGCATGTAAGAAAACTAACCTTATACAGTACAGTGAATAACCACCAAAGTAAAAATATTCTTCTGTTTACTCTTTGGCTAAAACCCCCTCAAAAGTAGCAGACAAAGAAGAAATATCTAATACTGGCAAGAGACTTTCTTGACTTTTTTTTTTTAAACAAGTAAAATAAACTCCTTGATTTAAAACTTGGTACATTTTATAAACACAAAAGAGGTAATGTTGTAATAAAATCAGTAACGTTACTTCAAATGGCAACATTTGTTGACCCTGTGCAATAATACACTTAGTTCATACTACATTTGTCAAAATATGACTGTTTCTACATATAAGTAGAAATCCTGCATGTGACTCCTGTCAACTTACTTTGTAACCGGGACACAAAATTTACAATCAGAGTGCCACAAGAACTGCAAATTGTTATTTCCAGTAGAGTTAATTTCAAAATGTTCAGATCCTGAATTACTTTTTAACAGTTAATTCAAATAGAAAAAAATGGAATATAGAGCACGTGAACATCAATGACTGCACCCATTGCCAGAACTCACTGCACTGGTTGGACACTTTTCCTTAGTACATAAAAAGCAACAGCACCCAAAAAGCCTGAGAAGAAATGCTGCTGTGTAAATACTGGCAACTATTCCTGAAAAAAGAATTATGGGATGAATTTTCAGAAGCTGCCCAATCCCATAATTTGTATTGCATAGGTCACAATCACACATATATATACACGCACAGGACTGTGTGTGCACATATACATATGTATATACACACACACACGCGCACACGCACACACACAGAATATATTAAGAAGACAATGAAGTCTGGTCACAGAGCAATTTACAGGCTCAATATATTTTTCTTTTTTTTTTTTTTTTTTTTTAAAATTCGTTTGAAAGAAAAATTCATTATTTTACAGTCTTCAGTAGGCATTATATACACTGCACTTATGAAATCTAGAAAGTATTGAAATAGAAATACATTTCTGCAAACATTTGGGTAAGAAAACAAACCAAGATTTTTCAAATATTTGTGCTATCTACATAATATTTTCTCTAAATCACAATAACTGTATCCATGGAATGTTCTCTAGAAAATGTCATATTTTTTTTAAACACCATGCACATTTTTAAGCAATTGTAACCCAAAATATCCCAACCTAAAACAATCTAACAATGTTCAGATTAAAAAATTTAAGTCTCAGATCAGATTTTAAAAAGATAAGTCTTTATCACAAGAGCTGTAATGATAACAATTACATGTTAAGGCTAAACTGGTTTTGTTTTTTTTTTGTTTTTTGTTTTTTTTTTGTTGGTTTTTTTTTTTTTTTTTAGAAACACATTTAAAGACCATTTCTCTCGTGGCTCTGCTTTATGAACTGTACTTACAGATGACAGTGCAGTGAACATAATGTTCAGTCCTACAGTCAGGATGCAGTTGCTCCTTCCCACTCCACAAGATACTGCACCTTTCCATCAAGTGTCACCCGACGAGCCAACACACGGTATTTTTCCCCACAAGCTATTCTACCTGCTGCACCAAAATAACTAGTAATCGAGTTCTTTAGATGATTGAGCTGCAACTCCTGATCTGCTAAGTTGTTAAGTATCTCTGTATTGAGTTCATCATACTGGTAATCTTCCTTGCTCTCATCATCTTTTACAATTTCTGAATTTTGAGTCTGGAGTGCTTTTCGTGGAAAGCGACCTCTCCTCCTCAAATGCGGTATTGCAGCAGGCCATGTTCTTCCTGTACGAGTCCTTTTTCGCGAGTCAGATAAACTAGTGAAAATAAAACCCCACAGCATTAACTCCAGGGAATCTATTCAAAATGCATGCTTCATCCTCAGCTATTTCCATGCCACCCACATCATAACTTCTGTTCTATTTTTCACTCATAAAAATACTTATTGCCTATAAACAGGTAACTGTAAGTATGGTACTTAGGCAACAATTTCAGAACTCCTAAGTTAAACATGAGCCATTTGAAAACAGGCTATTTATAGCAATAATGCACACAAAATGCCTCATGAAAGCACTTGATAGCATTAACCAGAAAGAGGAGACAAAATAGTAGAATACATGTACCTCAATGAAGGAGAAATTTATGTTTGCTGAACTTGAGAGGGAAAAGTTCAAGTAAAAATTTATTTGCAGGAAAGTAGACTGCAGTTAATAATTTATTTATAAAAACTGTGCCAGAATTTTTTCATGCTCTATTGACTGTAGAAAAATCACAGCATACTTAGTATTCTTTAACATGAATACACAAACCTACAAAAACAAAAGCTGCTAAAATTAATTCAGGGTACATATCAGTTCTTTGTGGTCTCTATTAGAAAACTAAGCCCAGATAGCGTTTATGGAGTTTAACTCTTTTCAGCAAATGTAACTTAGACACACATTTTACATCAAAGAACAACAGTTAGTAAGCACCAAAAAATCCTCACCCTCTCGAGCTGTAAGCAGAGCTAAATCAAGACTAGTTTTCATTTGCCCTATTTCTCTAGACTTCCTCACCTCATGCAATTTATAGCTCCACTCTGAGAAAATTCTATCAAAGTAAATATGCTGAAAATCTCAATTTTTATAGTAGATACAGTAAATGAATAGTTACCTATAATGTCTGGAAATGCTAGATGAGGTAGTTTCTTTCATACTGGCAGCACCTGTGGATTCCACATCTGAGGTATTGGATGAATGTGCAGTTCCATCAGATTTCCTGTTTTTCAAGATAACAGGATTGCCATGCAACGAAAATAATCTTTTATTAAAAACTGAGCTGGCATTTCAGAAGCAAACACATAAATTATGGTATTTTAATGTTTTATGGGATTTTTTTTTTTTAGTTTACCCAACAGTGCAGGGTAATTCCAAGGCTGGGTTCTCTATCATCGGAACTGGTTCATTATCCTAAAGGAAAAAAAAAAAAAAGTACCTCAGTTTCAGTTTTGCTTGTTGTATCAATTTTGTTTGAGAGCAAATAGGGAAATACCACAATTCATATTAACTTGTTATGTTTTTCTTCAACAACTGTGATGCAGTTAGAAGGAAGGAGGGAAGGGGAAAGAAATATCCTTACCAGAGGAGACGACTCTGGAGTTTTGTGAATCATTTTTCTTGTATAGGGACCAGGTGGACGACCTACTGACTTTTTTTTCCCCTTTTTTTCTATACCATTGCTTAATTCCCTAGAAAAAAAAAATTGTATTTTGTTCTGTATTACTGACAATAAATTTCATTGAATACATGTTTTCCTTTGGCAATGACTACACAATTAAGTTGTCTGTTACTGAAACATTGTACTAAATTAGGTTATTCTGGCAAACTAACATTGTCAGGTTCAAAGCCACACGTTTTTGTCTGTATAATAGCATTAACAGAAACAAGATATTTCTAGGGACATTACTGATTCCCAAATGTTGAAGAGGAATGAACAAGTGTCAAAATGTTGTTTATCCATATAATAATACTGGGCCAAAATGATGGCACATTTACCAACAAAAGTTACAATTTCACAACATACTTCCTATTCTAGTTAGATTATTGCCTAAGAGATCCAGAAAGGCAAGAGATTTTGTTTCCCAAATGGCAGCAAAGTTGGGATATTTTCTATTGTCCTCACTGCTAAATTTCTTGTTGGTTTTTTAGAAGAATCCTAACAGAAAGTTAACTACATTTGTTCTAACACCTTGTTCTAATTAATAACCCACCTTTACAGTAATTTTTAAGGAATACGTTCTGCAATGAAAAGCCTTTTTGTAGGCCACCAAAAAACGTAGCCCCACTGCTAGAATGACTGGATTATTTTACCTCACATCAGGGATTGGTTTAGATGACTTTCTGCCTTTAATTTTGAACTCATGGGAAGTTCCTTCTGGTTCTTTCTCAGCCCTGAAAGCAGCATTTGGTGGCACAGGAGGAACACGAATTCTCAAGCCAAACAAATGTTTCTTTTTCTTTATTTCTTTTCCAGACATAAACCTAGATGATTTTAAATTAATTATTAAGATTCTGATCGCAGGGAAAGCAAATTTTAAAATAACACTGTGCATGCAAAACAAAACTATACAAATAGAATATTTATTTAAATGCTACTTTATACAATCCTCACTCTCAAATACAGAATGTGAAATGGAAAGGGGATGGAAGTTAAAATTTTTTTCTCATGCTCTGGGTTCCAGATAGTTACAAAATGTTATCATTTGAAATAGAAGCAGTATTAAAATTTAAATGTTATCTGCAGCCAAGCCAATTATCACATAGACTAAAAGCATAATCTACGTCAGCTTAAATAGGCAAACAACATTAAAGAAAACGTATCAATAACTTACATGGTCTTGTAATCGTTTAATGCCTCCAGGACATGCTCATATCTTTCAGATTTTGGTGTATCTGCCAGCTGTAAAGCAGTAAGAAATCATTTAACCTGTTGAATTCTTCAGTAATAGAAAAAATCCAGTTAATTTGAGTCATTGTAACTAGAGATTTGAAAGTGAAGAACATTAATGAAGTACTACCTGTGATTGCATATTAGTTATTATCCCACATATATTCTATGATTTACATCTACAAAATTAATGCCAGGATCAAGCTCAGGCCAAGGAATTTGAGATTCACTTAGATGAAGTACAAGTAAAGTGTCTTATTTTAGTATACTGAAGGAACATAAGACTAGCTTGCCCTTCCAAGACTGCTAGCAAAAGATCTTCTATTGCATTACATTCTCCCAAATTAACTGAGATTGCAAGCAGAAGATAAGTAACTACAGACAAAAGAACCTAGTTAAAATAATTTTAACCCAATTCCCATTTTTTCCCAATACTACTCAACATGATACCCAAGAAAAAATGAAAAACCAAACCAAGCAAACAAAAGAAAACTCACAAAAAACCACACCCAGAAAAGTTATTAGAATTTTAAAAAAAAAAAAAGAGTAAATCCATTTTCATGTCCCTTTTGCTAAGACCCAGTCTAACCTCGCTCCTCGCCTGAAGTAGCTAGTCCCTATCAAGCTTTTAAAACATGGAATCTTCTCCTCTGAAAAACTGCAATATTAAGAACAAACAAATTTCTTGAACATTTCTCTCAATATTAAGAGAAACAAAAGTCAAAATTAAACAGAGTTTATATACTGGTTAAACTATGCAGTAAGATAGCTAGAACATTCATTCTGTTGAAAAGATGGTGTGAGAATTACATTTTATCCAGCCTTTTTTTTTTAAATTAAAGATCAAGACTTGATATGACAGAATTATTGATTTGGTATTAAATCTGTATTAAACTGTATATAAAAAACCCTTCAAAACCCTAAACAATCCTCATGCACAAAAAACTGCATACTCAACTAGCAATATGCCAATTTGAACTTAGACAAATTTTTTTGCATTTAACATTACATGCAGAAACAGATCAACACTGCTCGTCTTAGTTAAATATAAAGTCAATCTGCTTGAGTAAATGGATTTCCTTTAAGGTTAAGATAAATGCCCACTAATCAAATAAATATCTGGAAAGATAACTAGTACAGTAATGAACTAAAACCAAGATGCCGTGACAAGTAGCTGAATCAGAGTGGAAAAGGATCAAAACAACTTTTAGACTGGGACACAAACTGACCACCTCCATTGTTTGAAAGAGGAAGGAAAGAAGAAACATCTGTGTACAGTATTTTGTTACGTGTTATATCTTAGAGACTTTGGATATATCTTCATGTGCAATATACTCTGCATTCAGTTCTATGTTTAGATTTTCTGGTCGGGGCACATGAAAATAAAGTAGTAAGAGAATTATAAAGTGAAAGGAAAACAGAAATATGGAACAGAATAAATGATTGAGTATAAATAATTAAAAGTTGCCATGCAAATCATCAGTTACATGGATAACTTGAAATTTTACACCTTAGAAAAACATACACCACTTAAAAAGCATTCTATTTCTGCAAAAAAATTCATTATCTCTTTATTTAGGATTACCAGATTTTAAGGTACTAAAGGATTTAGCATCCAGAGTAAACCAGTTCATAGGTTATGAACTTTCAGGACATACGTATGCACTGTAAGGAAAAACAAGAAAGGGTATTCCAATTACTTACCTCACCAGGATGCAATCTATCCCAGTTTTCATTAATGTAGGCCATAAGTTCAAGCTCTGAATCAAAATATTTCTTCTTATGAATAACACTTAGGTTGTAAAGGCATAGATGTGCTATATCTACCCTAGAATATTTGAATTTGAAAACAAACAAACAAAAAAAAAACAACACAAGTATTTTTCTTCCAATTGCCTTCCTTTGAAATAATTTCGTAGAAAAGATATTAGCATGATACAGTTGGAGGAACCCAAAGCACAACTTAAAACACTCAACCCAGACAACATCATTAAACCTCCTGTAATTTCTCTTAACATGATTCCTTCTGTTTTGTATTTTACTTTCATTTCTGCCTCACCACATTGTCACGACTTTTTCAACTCCAAAACTGGTGTGAACCATGAGATATTTAAGCAGGACTGAATTCCCACTTGATTGTATCAATTCTGAATTCATGCAATATTTTGGTGAACTAACATTTAACAACCTCATTTCCACCATGTATTTACCATTAGGCATATTTCCACTAAAATGGATCTCATTTCTAACACAGGTTAGTTTAAAGATTCCAAACTACAACCATTAAGACTCAAAGACACTATTATAAAACATGTCAAGACGTGTACTCTCGTTCTCACTACATCTGACTTATGGAATAGCAGGATCCTAAGCCTGCAAAAAATACTACACTCAGGTATCTCAATCTTCACAGATACAACCAGTGAGTAGTTGCTTGCTACTTCACTGAACAATCCCAGGAATAAAGCCCAAGAGCATGCAATGACAATATATCTCTACACTTATGGATAAACTTTGAAGGAAATTTATCCCTGGTCATATAAACGGCAAGAACAACTCAGGAAACAACTCAAGCTAACAAGTGGATTTCCTTTTTAGCAAGGCAAACCAAAACACCAAAAAGAAAAGCAGAGCATGTATTCAACTCACCCCTTTTTTTTTTTTTTTTAATTCATACTTACCATCTCAAGGGTAAACGTTTGAGGTATTCTGGTCCAGAACTGCAAACTGAGCAAATGAATGTATAAAACCTAAAAATATACACATATGTATATGTACATGTGTCTGGGTGATGGATATCCATACACACACACACTATTAATGTTTTAACACTCTGGTTATAAAAAAATGAAAGTTAAGCAAGCTAGAAACCCAGCCATATGATATGACAGTCCATCTCCAAGCACGTGTCCATTGTGTGTAAGACATCAGTCACTTACACAATGTGAATTTGTAAGCCTTTTCCCTAACTTAGGCCCACTAAAGGGGCCTGCTTTAAAGCTTCCCATCTCCCAGTTGTCAGCACCTGTAGTAGTACTAATAGACTTTCACACAAAGTGAAGTCAGTAACAGCTGGAATTCAACTAACCCTTGGTTATGACTCCACCACCCACCACCACACCCTCCTTCATCCAACAGATAAGAACTGCATTTTACTGGCACCTGAACACATGCTTTATTTTGTATAATCTACTCAAAGTGCAACCTGGTTTTGAAAAATACTGTTGTATTATGGATGCCCTAATAAAAGCTCATACATGAGATTTTCTTCACATTTTAAACAGAGACAGCCATAAAAGTACAGCTTAATTTTCTTACCTGTCACCAAAAAGCATTGGCTTTTGGAGGCACTGCACACAAGCCTCATGAAACCACTGTTTACATTTGCAGCACTGCAACATCTTTAGATACCAGCTTCACCAACAGAAAGAAAAACAAGATGTGTTAAAAAACTTACTGTAAATTGTTCATTATGTTTAAATTAAATAGAAAGAGATCTCTTGACCCAAACTTATTTTCACAGTTTATAAAACGGCCATCTCTACGGATATTTCAGTAATGTTTACTTCCATAATGAATCGCTACTAGAAAGGAGAGACCAGAAATAATAAAAGTCTAATAAAAGAGTAAACTAAGTTATTACATGAAGAAAATAAATATTTCATTAATTCTGGCAATCACCTTTTAATTCTCGATAATGGAGTTACTAAATTCTTATTAAAGTTCTTTGTTGTTTTCCAAAGCACAACACAGCTGCACTAAGTCACAAACATTTGTTCTGGGGATTCAACTACTTGAATCCTCAAAAGAAACCTTATAGTTTACAGGGGTTTTTCTTTTCTTTCTTCAGCCTCTCCCTTGAGAACTCCCTTGAGAAAAGGAATCATGTAAGACTGAAGGCAATGTTTGTCCAAGTCTCCAAAATTCTCAAACCAGAGCTCGGTCCTGTGCATGCAAACTCCAAAATGTTGCTTCTTGACTTTTTGACTCTTTACTTGCCTTGACCTCAAATCTTCAATGCTATCTTATTCATTCATCCATGCAACACCAGAGTACTTATCTCTACCTGCTTAAGAAGCCCTCTCCTTGCCTTTCTTGTAAAAAAGTACCAGCAGAGGACTCTCTAATGCCCTAGGAGGAGAAAGAATCTTTCCCTTGCCAGTGACTGAAAACCAAGGTATGATGTTATGGTAGAATCAGACAGCTGCATATTCCAACAAAACTTAATAAACTAATCTCTATTTTTATGATATCAGGAAAATACTATCTCTTTCTCATTGTAGAATGTATTGTGATGTTATGTGATGGTCACATGACAAAATAAAAACAAAATTAAATATTTTATGGGAAAAGAAAAATAATGTATTTCCCATGAGACATTTAAAAATGTATATAGAATTCAAAAGCCCACTTTGCATCCAGTTTTTAACATCTACATACAATAGAAACAGAAACTAACATGTTCACAAGAAAGTCTACAAGAAGAGTATAAGTTCGCAGCTGCATTACAGAGAAAGGTTCTTATATATTATCTGTTTACTTACTCTCCAGGTCCTCCACAATAGCAGTAACACTGCTGCACATTGGTTTTATGGCCTGCATCCCACTCGAGGTCTGTTGCATTATATGGTAACGTTTGTTTCATGACTTGCAGTGCTTTGGCATTTGGTCCTTTCTTAAGCGCACCACCCCTCTGGGCCAAAACAAGTACATTAGTTGACAAAAACAATAACACATTTCTGAAACTTTCAAAGCTTTTTAATTTGAATGTTATGAAAATCTGTCTATAATCAAGTCAAATACTTTCATCTGCATTTATGTTTTAATACTAGCATGTTTGTTTAAAAGCAAAACATCGTCTATTTCTAAAATATTACTTCTCAATACACAAAACTTGCACTCAGAGCAAAGATAAAAATGAAATCAGTGAAAAAAATGCTGCCTTTTTTTTTGTTTCAATTTCAAAAACAAAGACGCATGCAATATGAAATGTATTGAACTTTTTCTAGAAACACACCTTTGTTGTTGTTGCAAAAACACACTGTCGACAGAGCCATTTATCATCTGAATCAATCACGCTGGAATCAATATTTGGTGTGTGACACAGCTGATGATAACCTGTATAAAAAATGATCAGCCAAACTGTTATTAAAGTGGCAAAAGCAGCTTACACAGAATTAACTATATATAATTTTAATGCAACTATAAGGCATTATCCATCATTAAGTGCCAAAAACCTGATCAAAAAGATTAGTAACAAATTCAAAATGGTATTTTAAATTGTCTTAGTAGAAAAAAATAATCTTGACTTACAGAACTGATGTTAGTCACTTTAACATGGATTCTCATCATTCACTGAGCTGTTAATAGCCACTTAGGGCTACAAAATTTAAGACCAGTTGAGCAGTCA
The DNA here is from genome assembly GCA_035583185.1 of Anabacerthia variegaticeps. Classification (NCBI taxonomy): domain Eukaryota; kingdom Metazoa; phylum Chordata; class Aves; order Passeriformes; family Furnariidae; genus Anabacerthia; species Anabacerthia variegaticeps. The sequence continues at coordinate 17,017,255 of JAWWEW010000006.1, read as the reverse complement.
GTCATTGCCAGGCAAATATCCTCCTTTGTGAAACAAATCAAAACATCTTTTAAAATACAGTAAATTGAAAAAAAAAAAAAATCTAGTTACCTTGCCCACATTTATCACATATAACCATTTCATTCGGTGCTTCTGAATACTCTTCCTGACATATTGTACAGACCATTTCCCCACTTTCAGTGGCTCCTAGACAAAGATGAGAGTATGATTTTTTCAGATTACATCTGCAGTTAGAACAGTCACCACATGTATAGCTTTTTTTGTAATTTCAGTTACAGATGCATGCATGCATTGCAGAAACACTTTGTTACAGAGCCAAACTTCTTAACAGTAATATATTCAGACATTTTGTACAGACTGCTACAAATATTTATATCACTTAGCATATGCTATAACATATTCAGTAACTGAATAAAGAATGTAAATCCAGACTAAAATACATATAAATAAATCTTATCTAGACAACTAATAAATATCTTTCATATTTATATTACTTTGTGTTTCTTTTCATGTAAATACATACACAATTTGGTGCATATCTTTTTGACAGATCTGACCAAGATGCTTTAATACTAAACTCCAACATTCTTAGGAAAGATGTTATTATTACTTATACATATCTGTAAGCATACAAAAGCACACAGTTGCAGTACAGATAAGGAAAAAAGTATGCTTGCAAACTGGAAACAAAACTACATCTTGGTCCTTTTGTAGCACCTATCAGTGTAAAAATCTGGGTTAAAATACAAGCTTCTTAAATACAAAATATTCTGAGTTGAAATGTCCTCATATGTATTCATTAAATTTTGATAGTTATGATAAATGAATCAAAGATCATAAATTTGTACTATACAGAAGCAAAACAGCATTTTTTTACAAGGTCCTCAGAAATAAAGCAATTGATTTTCTTGCTATTAAGAATACAAAGCTTCTCCTTTTAGCAGACAGTATTTAGTTCAAACATCAAGAATCACTGAGAGCCATATCAGATTTCCACTTTTATATGATGGGGAAATCATAACAGATTTTCAGAGAAAACTGTCACCCATGCTTCATTAGCATTAGATTATAAAAATATTAACTACTCTCCAAATATCTGAAAACCAAAAGGGTACTATACAATACATGTTTCACTTGACAACTGCACATTTCTTTATATTACAAAAATACTCCAAAACTCGTAACAGTTTCTTATGTGGAACAGTTATGGTGTTACTTTTAAGTGTCAGAACTCCATTTAAGATTTTCCAGGTTTTAGTTTCTTTCAACACCACGTTGTTTCAACTGAAAACAGTAGGAGGAAAAACTTGGTGTAAATTAGGGCCCAAAGTTTTCTGTTAAGATAAAGGAGAGGCTCTATCCCCATCCAAACAAACCCATGTTTTTAGAAGTCTTCTTTGCTGCCTGCACATAGTTATGTGAACACAAACAAAAAAAACAAAGCAACAAAAAAACTTCCAGAACAAAACAATAACTTCAGTGATAGGCAAATGAAAAACAGTATCTTCAAACAACTCTCTAACTTGTGGTCCTAGATAACATTAAATTTTATCATTTTTTAGGATACAACAATATAATGTAAGCATTTATTTCAACAGATATAGTAATCTAAACAAGATACCAAACAACGACTACTTCATTGAAGTTCTTGCCTGTTTGTATGTCCTTCCAGAGAACCCAGGATTTGGAACTATCTTCAAATATAATGAAGCAATTCTGTTTCAGTTTATTTATCTGAAAAACAAAAATACAGTGGAAGTCATGAGTAAAAAGACTAAACAGAAAAATGTACTCAATCCTACATAAGCAAGACAATAATACTGCAATTTTCAAAAATCTATGATACTTTTAAGACTCCAGTGAAGTGAAAAATTTGTTTACCTTTTTGATAGTTCCAAGATAAAACAAGCCATCTGACCATCTAGCTAGGACATCCTGACCTTCCTCAAATTTACAAAGTGGTTTTTTGGCTTTCTGTCCATCACGTAAGGACGGTTTGGTCAGAGATGCTGAGGTCTTATGGCTGCGACGTAAAGGAGAGCGCTTATGGACCAGTGAATTACCCACCGCTGTAGAGTCTCTAAAGAAAGGGAAGCAAGAGAAAAAGTAATCACAATTAGGTTAAAGAAATCATGTATTTTAAACATTAATATGACTAACTCTAGAACTTCAGGTAACTGAAGACCTGCTCATGTTTTCAAACTTTTGACACTTTTTGTAGTGGTGCCTCTGCTGCTACACAAGTCTACAAAATTTGAAAGGGAAAAGTTTATAGAAAGAAAAATGTTCTATGAAATCAACTCATATAAACGAGGATGGGGAGACACAAATTTTCCAACTCAGATACTCGTCATAAAATCACCAGGAGCATCAAAGAACACATCAAAAACATTCAGTACAGGATTACTTATGGAAAACTTCAGTCACTCAAATCACTAACAGTTTTCTAAAATTCTGAGAAAGCTAAAAAGTTCCTAAGCCAATTCTAACTGGATCCTCTTGGTAGGGAGAGTAGCAGTTGACAATTAATGTCGTGCTCAGCAGTTACTCAGAATGAGAACAAAAATGAGGGGCTGAGGTGTGGAGAAAGCAGGTTGAACACTGTGTTGACTCAAGGTAAATACTAATGGAGGTAACTTCCAACACAGCATTATGTTTGGCCACTAGGCAAAACTGTAGAGGTTCCCAGCTCAGAAAGAATTTCTACATGTTAAATTTCTTATGTAAACTAAGTTATCCACTCTGTTAGAATAAGAGTGGAAAGTAATACAGAAGGAAAAACAAAAGATCTTGCAACCTTTCTTCATATACAAAACACAAAATTATAAGTTCCTTGAATCAATCATTTTTCCTCATACAATTCCACAATATAGAGCCTACTTACATATAAGTGTGAATATGCTTTTATGACAGACTAGCCATCAGACACTACACTCCAAGTAAAAGAGTAAAATAAAAAGAATTATAAAACAGGACCAAAGAGTGCACAAGGAAGAATCTTCATAAGTAATAGGCAGAATTTGAGACTATGTAACAAAGTTACCATCTGTATATCCAAATGTATTTTCTCTAGAAACTAAACATATGCATAACTACGATGCAAACACTAAGACAGATAAGGGACTTCAATAGGATACAGTCAATTGAAAGAGCAGTTTCACCTCACCCAAGACAGCTTAGGTACATCATCAACATCAGAAACATTTGAATTCATCTCAAAGTACCAACACAAGCAGTAAATTAACCAGTATCCCATACAGTTTGAGAATTGCTATAGAAATGTTACAGAAGTTGCTCTACAGCTTCAAAGAGAGGGAGTCTTCTCCCTAAAAGAGTTTACTATTCATATTCAACATGACAATGAAACTGGAAAGGTAATGGCTTCAAACATCATATTAAACAGTTTAAACCGAGGAAGTTAGGCACAAGAAAATCAGCTGCTTTAAGCATATTTATAATCAGTGTGACTCTAAGCAATGACAAAGCAGTAAGAGCAGCCATAATAGATCTCTGGTATCCTCATGTACAAATGGGTCACCAATTTAAGTCCTGCTTCATCCCAAATCAAAAAATATTCAGACAGGTGACTAGGGAAGACCAGAGGAACAGGGAAATCTTTTGGCATGTTTCACAGCTGGTACCTTGTCACTTCATCTGACACCCTTCATCACTGCATCAGAAAACTAAAGTGTCATTTTCCATCTTCTCTTTTCATGGCCCAGTAACAGTGTTTAGACCCACCACCCAGCCAGATTTCCCAGCTTAAGAATCCTACAAATTCTGTCGCTTTTTATGCAAAAGCTGTTTCAAGTTATTGCTGCTTTTCCCCTGTTCTACTCTAACCTCTGATAAATGGAAGAGGATACATGCAGCATTCAAAGTAAGTTTACAATAAGAGTAAAAGTGTGGCAGCCCAGGGCAGCTACTTTTTCCTGTTTTCTCCACAGTAATATCTGGTTTACAAGTGTTTTGACAGAACTAGTCTCCTACAGAAGTTCAGAGATTTTCTTTCCAGATTTTCATCTGGCTTAAGAGCCTAGAGAAAGCAGCTACAAGGCAGGAACATTTGCTCTTCTTTTCCAGTACTTGAAAAAAGGTGTGAAAGATCTCATAGAGAATATGCAAATAGAGATAATAAATTCTTATAAATAATACATATTTCCATTGGAAACAAAAATATGAGCTCTGCATTAGGGTCTTCAAAACGATTCCTTTAAGTACAGAAGTTTGTCCCACAACTCCATTGAAATGATAACAAGAAAGTGTGCATCATTTTCTGTCCCAAAGCACTTAAATGAATCTATCTACACATTGACTTATACAATAGTGTAAATTCACAATAACAGCTTCAGACACAAAAGAATCTTGATACATAGTAAAGATGTGAGTCAAAAAAGCAGACACTTCTGCATTGTCCACACTGCTCTCTTTGTGAGTGATGGCAGTGCCGAAGTGCCGACGAAGCAGCTCATGCAGCAGCTCCTGCTGTGGCAGTTTATGGTTTATCTCACGCAGACTGAAAATAGGGTTAGTTATCACAATAGGCTGACAGTAGCTTAACAGTCTCTTTCCACATGGATAGGAAGTTTCCCTTCAGGGAAACATTCCCTCAATGTTTTTGATGGAGATTAAGCAGGAAGAACTACTGTTTTTGACAAGTTGACTTTAATGAACTGCACTTAAAGTAGGTGTCTCTGAAGTATCTTCTGGAACCACTGCACAAGAAATGCAGGGCACACCAGTGTAAGAGCTACACGCATAAAACGTTACTAACTTGCTCATCTGTCTTGCCACAGCCCTGGGCTATAGTGGAGTACTGAAAAGTCACATCTAACATTAAAATAAAACTTTTGTTGGAAGTTAACTTCAGTTTGGATTTTAACTTCTTGCTTGCCGATTTTGACATTAATTTAAAGGTTCCACATTTCCCAGAAACTTGCTCTCAAGTTTTTTCCTAAAGTTAGCTTCATAGCACCCTGATACCATACTATTTATAGTTATCAACAAAATTAGTAACATTTAACTAACAATTTCCCCATCTTAAAAGAACTTTTCTCTAAGAACTGATAGTCATGTAATATCCAACAGATGCCTTGTTTTTCAGAAAAACTTATCTGATATAAAAATCTAGCTACACTGCACACCATACAGCATGTACGGCTTTACATCCATTACTTAATACAAAGTATGTTGTTCTGTATTCTTACTCAGGCACTTAAAATGAAAAAAAAATAAAAAAGTACTTACACACCCATACAATACTTCATAAATTAGTGGTGGAAGTCAGTAGAATTGCCAGCACGCTAAAATACGTCTGAATACAGAAATGCACTTTCACCATTTTTTGAGAAGTTGATTCCATGAAATACTGCGAATGCCCCCTGATTTCTCATCTTGGCGTCTAGATCATAACCATAGATATTCTCAAGCAAGACAGGCAGAACATCTAGAATACCTTCTATTCATCTACTTAATGAATTAATTTATAATATGCTGCATAAGCAGGAGATAACTGCCATTGCCAACAAGAATGGCAAACTCTCTCTGAAGGTAAACTACCTAAATCAGTCTGAATTGTGAACCGTGAGCAGTTACTATACATGGCAGTGTATTTATCAAAATCAGATTTGTTAGTTTTGACTTGCTCTTAATCTTTTTATTAGCAGTTAGAAAATTTTGATGTTCATTTGGGGCCTCTGACTCCTGTATCCCTACAGCAATCCTACAGACAGGAGCAGAAAAGCCAGGGGAAAAGATGTGAAGAGGCTGGAGGATAAAAAGACTGAACACTCTTTTTTCCAAGTGTTTGTTCCTTCAGATATTTGAACTCCTGTACTCCTTCAGTTGCAACAACTGCTGTGAAACAACTTCTGTTAAGAAAAACTCCCTTGACGGGTCTTTTTTTTTCCCCAATCATCTCAGTTCACTGATTTGTTTCACAGAAGGGTTTGTAACAACTGAATAAATGCAAACAAGCAACTTGGGACACAAACTCCCTCAGCTGTCACTGCCAGACTGCATGACTGAACTACAGTCAGAAGTTCACTGACAACGCACGTAATTGCAGGAAACTTCTTCCAGAAGGGCTGCCTGATTCACAAATGCTGCAACAGGAACAGGTAAGAGCTACCCCATGAGTACAGACAGTTCTTGGAAGCTCATTTAAAGATATTAAGTTTTAACAAAGTGCCCAAAGAACATCAAGAGAAAATTTTAATCCACTAAGAAAACTCAAATTGGTACAATTTATTTATTCCTAGGAAACACAAATCACACTGAAGGGAAGATGAGTTTAAAGATTTATCAGAAGGGAATTCAGTTAAGAAATCACACACAGAGCATCCTACTAAGACAACTCACGTAGGTTTAGGGTGTATCTCAAAACTAGAAAATGTGGCATCACGCAGGAGAGGAAGACCTAGTGAAAGAACTTCTGATAACTAATCAGTTCAAACTGCTGATTAATCACAATTTCTTTATCCAAAGTTGCAAACTAAACTTTTATCAAAGCTTAAGGAAAACAGAACTATGACGGAGTTGTAAAGTACCAGCAGTTTGTTCTCCTCTCCTTAAAATAGGTGAGTTAACATCTCATAGGGAATGAGGAGAGTGAAGGTCTAGCAAGGGCTCAGAACACACAGAGGTGATGGCAGTTTCACACATGGGTTATCCAATGCAGCAGCTTGCTTCCCTCCCAGCAGCTCTGGAATGACATGCTGACTTCTCCATAAGCCTTCTATTCAGTTTTCTTTCCCCTAAATATCAATAAGGGAATCCATATTAAAACAAATTAAAGTACCTCACAGAAATATCTGGTGACTAGACAAGCCAGGTAAAGCAGCAAGTGTCCACAGCCAGAAGGCAGCAGAAAAGCAAAATTAATCTTCTCTGAGAGCCACAATCTCCGCTTGTTTAACCAGCCCCACATAACCAGACAAAAACCATGCTTCCAATATTGTTGTGAACCTGGGACTGGGACCTAGTATCTACGTTAGCAGCTGGAGAGATGATGGATCCTAGCCACATTTCTTCCCATCTTCCTTCCAGCTTCACCATTTATGAGCTTTCATGCCAAACATTTTCTTTTCACTGTGTCAAACACACCATCCTTCCCCAAAAAAAGATTCTGCTGAGCCAAGAAGACAGGCAAACTGTTAAGGAGGATACCTCTCCACCCCAACCCAAGCCCAAACTTTGGAACAGGTTGAGTCAACTGACAACAAAAAAAGAAAAGATTACTTTGCTTTTCATAATGCCAACTTTATTGCAACAGCACTGTTTAATTATACATGAACAGGACATTTTATTAGTGCATTGCCATGAACTTCCATTAAGCAGAGGATCAACTACAAATCCAAATTATAGTCTACCCTTTTACGCTACTCCATAGACTCAAATGAATATTGAGTTTCAAATGTGCTATATCACAGAATACCTACAAAACATACTTGGAACTCCTTATCTTTAGACTATTTTACATGCTGGGACAGTCAAAAGCCAACTGTACCAAAGAAGGATAAAGGGACTCTGATCTAAGCCTCACTCAGTCTAGAAAAGTAGAGAGCAATGACTGAGGGATAAGAAAAACATTATTTATTCCGTTTTTACAGTTGTTTGGAACAACAGAATAATTCAGGATAGAAAGGATCTCAGGAGTTCTGTAGTCCTGCTCAGCTCAGCATCAGCCATGGGGTCAAACCAGGTGGCTTTATCCAGTCAGCCCTTGAAAGCCTCCAGTAATGGAGGCTACACACACACCCCCTACCCCTGTTCCGCTGCTGAACTGACCCCATAGGGAGGAGGGTGTTCCTTCCCCAGCAGAATCTCTTATTCCAACATGTGTGTTACCTCTTGTCCTCCTGCCATACGCTATTGTCGAGAGACTAACGGCATCTCACTGATCTTCTCACAGGAGCTGGAAGGCTGCTGTTAGGTCTCCCTGATGCCTTTTCTTCTCCAGGCTGAATGAACCTGGTTCCCTCAGCCCCCTCTCACTGGGAAAGGGCTTCAGTCCCTGACTGTCTTGGTGGCCCCCCACCACGCTCATCTACTTGGATGTCTCTCTTGCACTGGGAGAACAAAAACACAGGATTCTAGCTAGATGCCATCTAACAGGTTTTGTGTAGAAGGAAATAATCAGCTCCCCTAAGTCTTCTGCTTTTGGTTCTGCTCATACAGCCTAGGATACAACTTGCCTCAGCTCACAGGATACAGTGCTGGCTCGTGTTCCGCTTTCTGGCTGTCAGACCCCCAGTCAATCTTACAAAGCTGACCTCCAGCCAGTCTCAGCCTGGGGTTCTTCCTTCAGGTGCAGGACTTTGCATTTCTATCTGTTGAATTTCATGAAGATCACGTTCAGTCTCTTCCTTCAGCCTTGCTGACGCTGAGCTTGCACAAGGTTCTCCCCTTGTGCAAAAATATTGCCTTTTTAATACAGAAGGTGGTCAGGTTGCTCAGGCCATGATTTATCTTTGGTGACTGTTACTAATCACCACCTTTCCATGTGTCCAGAAACATCCTTCAGGAAGACTTACTCCATGAGTTTCCTGGAAATCAAAGTGAAGCTAACCAGCCTGTGATTCCCTGAGTTGAACTCTTGGCCTGTTCTGAAGATGGGTGTAACATGTGCCATTCCCTAATCATTATGGATTAGCCCTGTTCTCCACAACTCCTGCAAGAACATCACACAGTTACCTTGGTGCTCTTGAAAGCAGCCTAGTCCCATGGGCCTTCATGAATCAAGTGCACGTTTGTTGAAACACATGCAACAAGCCAATTCACAGGCCACTCGAGCAGAGCTTAAGAAATCCACCATGGATAGAATATCATTTAAGGCAGAACAACTTTGTCCTATCAACGATTTCATGGCAACCACTCTTATAAGCTGCTACTTGTCAACAAGATGAGAAATTTTAAGTTGCTTGTTCACAGCTTTACCCAGTCAAACCTAACACTATCCATGATGAGCAAGTGTGATTTTCATGCAAATACATTATCATCCCAATAGTGTGGTTGGCTTTGGTGGGGTTTTAATCCTTTGAAAGAGCCTTACATTGTGGCTATGATTTTTTTTCTCTAAATTACTCTGCCTGGTTTGACACTTTAAAAAACTCCTTAGTATCCACAGAACATCTATACTTTCAAAAGTACGTACATCACATTACCTGACGAAAAGTAATAAATTTTGCTTCTAAAAAATAAAAACTAGCAATGAAAACTGAGTCCTTGCAGCCTATTCATGTGATTAACAGTTAAGTCTGTGAATCTGTTGTGTATCAGAAAGTTTAGCCAGAAAACTGAGGGGAGGTAATAACTTCCTTCTACACAAAACCTGTTAGATGGCACCTAGCTAGAATACTGTGTTTTCATTCTCGCAGTGCAAGAGAGACATCAAAGTAGATGAGCATGGTGAAGGGCCACCAAGACACCTCAGCAGCAGAACAGGGGTAGGGGATGTGTGTGTAGCCTCCATTACTGGAGGCTTTCAAGGGCTGACTGGATAAAGCCACCTGGTTTGACCTCATGGCTGATGCTGAGCTGAGCAGGACTACAGAACTCCTGAGACCCCTTCTAACCCAAGTCATCTTTTGAGCCTGTGAAGTATGACTGTCTTTAATAAGATTGATTCATACTATTAAAAAGATATAGTCACCAGGATAAGCGACTCTCATGCCCATAATACTACAAACATTTGTGACTGTTTTTACTCGCTCACATTCTCCCTCAAGAAATCTGAAATACAAGAAGAGTTTTAATTCTATTTGATATGCATAGTGAAAGTATTAGATTTTAAAAGACCATTACCGAATAACATATTTCCCTAAATATTTAGTACGTAGGGAAATAGGACAGGACAGTTCTGTACTGCAATAGCCATTTGTTTGGGATCGATCATGTGTTTGTACACAAAGTGCAGAGGCAGAAGGTAGTAGAGGGGAGACAACAAGGATATCAGGTCACAATACACCTTTTCAGATCAGAATTCTCCTTAATTGCATGCTTAGCACCTCCTTAAGTACAGCAACTGCCTTTTCGGTTTCTACAGTACCCAAATCCATTACGTGCAGCAACATACTTAAGGGAGTAAGTATGAACTCAAGGAATGAAAGAGACAACATGTCGACTTGCACTCAGGGGAAGTGAGGAAGAAAACGGATTTCAGAGGTGAATAAAACTCCATAAAGATAGGTTTCCTTCTTTAAGGCTAGTCTACAAGAGCAGCAACTTTCATAGGCACTCTACAGAATTAAAAAAAAATCTAAAACATAAATAAAGTAGTATTATCCTCTATTATTCACTATTTAGTGAATCAAGTGTGTCCAGACTCATCAAAAAGGCTCTCACCATTAGCTACCCTCCCCTCAAAGAAATTTAAGCTTCTTGATTTCACTCCTCCATGGAGATTATACCTCCAGCAATACCTGTGGTTTTATAATTCTTCTCCTGTTGTGTTTTGCTCAAAGACACACTTCCCCTCCATTTCCTGCAAGGAAGGCCTCTAAAGAAGGTGAAACCAACTCTGCAGCAAACTCAGAGGCCAGTCACACAAAAAGTGCAGTTAACTCACAAACCAAGAGAAGATTCATATTGGCTTCTAGTCACATGTGCTTGTTCTCTCCAAGCTTCCTTTGCCACAGCTGGCAAGAGGAGCACAAAATATGCTTTATTGCCTCTAGTACTATACCAATTCACATTTATCTACAAGGAACACAGAAGTCCACACTCTACTAGGAAATGAACTGTAACTTATTTGTTACAGCTGCTCTTCTTGTAAATTGTACCTGATCTCCTAATGCAGGGAGGGACAAACATAGCTTGATCCTACCAATACATGTGTCTTTCACCTATTACTATTAAAAAAATACATACACCTCAATAACTGCTGACTGGCCATATTAACTTTTGAGACGCATCTACAACTAATTTAAAATTCCTCCAAGAACAGAAATGCAAGTTGTTGAGAAGCCACACACCTATATTTGACAAAATAAGGGTTAACTGAGGAAAACATTACTACATTATACTCTCAGTACAGATCTACATTTCACAGCTTGTAGCTCCTTGCAAAGGTCTTTCTCATTTTCACTATATTATGCACCTTCTTCCATATTTTCAATCTTTGTTTTCCCTTATTCTCGTTTCACTGAGAAGCTATGAACTCGTTAACCTGTAGTCTAATAATACAGGAACTAAACTTCTTCCCCTGTTTTAACTTCAAACACTTTCAAACTAAATGTAATTTGAGCTCTCAAAAAAAAGGACAAATATTAACATCTTAACTTTTACCAACCTGATTACAGATCAAAAGAAAAAAACAGGGAAACTGTTTTGTTATTATCCTACACTTTTTGTAGGTTAGCTGTACAGCATTGATCACATTCCCTTACACTAAGGCCGGAGAAAATCATGCCATTATCCATTACTAGGTTTGACCTTTTAAAGTTATGAGCTGGGCCTACCTATCACGCATTCCAGAAAGAGCCATAACGCTACACTGCTTTCCTGGCAGACCCTTTCATTTCATTATGCAGGCCCTCTCCTTTTAATAGCACCCAGATACTTCATGGATGAACGACAACCCCTCGTATTCCAACATTAATATCAGTGTCCAGAGCATCCAGCACAGAACCATTTTGCTGTCTTTGACTAAGAGAAGCACCGGCCCATTCTTCCTACAGGATTCAATACCAAAGAAAAGAAAATGCATTACTGCACATCCTTTCAGCCAGCAACAGCTACCACATTTTAGCGGACTAAAATCCTACTGTGCACGTTCGAATCGCCAAACCTGACAGAGACTGAGAGGTGAGGCGCTGCAACCAACCAAACTAAAAATAATCCAACAAAAAGAAACCAAAAACAAAGTTACCAGCGAGCCCCACCACCTCTTTGTGCTGCTCTCTCCGCACTCGAGCAGCGCAGCCTGCTCGGACAATATCCTTAAAGGGGACGACGAACATACAGCTGGCGGGAGGCTGATGGCACCCCAGCCCGCGGCGCCCCGGCCGGCCCTGCCGCCGCGCCTTTGTTTTGGTCACCGCCGGGGGCACCGCCGACCCCCCGCCCGCCGTCCGGGCCGCCCGGAGGGAGCTCCTCTGCCTCCCCCTGCCCCGAGGCCTCGGGGCCCGCCGCGCCCGAGCGGGGCCCCTCTCCCGGCGGGGGATGCGGGTGAGGGATGCGGGGTGAGGGATGCGGGGAGCGGCACCGCCGGCCGGGCCGCGGGGATCGCCCCCCCCGCCCCGCGCGGGCCCGGCCGCCCCTCCCTGCCCCCCCACCCCTCACCTCATTCGGTCTCTCCAGTGGTGCCAACCGCCTCATACAGGGAAAAGGGCGAGCTCGGGAGCCTCCCCCGGCGGCGCGGCTCGGCGCGGCCGGGCGCTCGATGCGCGGCGGGCCCCCCAGGCGCGGCCCGGCGGCGGCGGGCGGCGGGGAGGGTCAGACCCGGCTCACGGGCAGCCCGGCCCCGGCGCAGCCCCTCGCCATTTTTGTTTCCCGCGGAGGAGGCGCTGGTGCATTCTGGGAGCACAAAGGGCCGCGGCCCCGCCCCG
>JAWWEW010000006.1:16985820-17004432 GCA_035583185.1 Anabacerthia variegaticeps | reverse complement strand
CGGCCCCGCCCCGGCGGCCCCGCCTGCGCCGCCAGCGCCGGGGGCGGGCGCGGGCCGGCGGAGGGACACGGGCGCCGCCGGGGCCGCCCGCCGCCGAACAAAGAGGGACTACTTTGTGCGCGCGGCGCCCGCGGATCCGTGCGCGCCGCCGGCGCTCGCTGCGGCCGTGCCGGTCATTGTTCCCGCGGCACCCGCGGGGGCGGCAGCGATAGCGCCCCCCGGCACGGCCCGGCCCGGTCCCGGGGCAGCTCCCCGCCCGCCGAAATGAGACAGGGCCCGCCCGCTTGCCCAGGGGGCTGGCGAGGCCCGGCCCAGGTACCGGGCGTGCCGCGGCCGCGCCTGGGGCTGCAGGCCGGACAGGGCGCTCCTGTGCAGGGACAGCGGGGGCTGCCATTTTAGGCACCGAGCCGAACCCCAGCCTGCGCTGCTGGGGCAGGGTGCCCAGGGAGGCCGCGGAGCCGCCTTCGGAGGCGTCCCAAGGCCGCTGTACGCGTTCCCGTGTGCCCTGCTGCGGCGGGCCTGCCCTGGCGGGGCCGGCGCCGGGGTCGGGGCGGGCGGTCCCGGCGGCGCCCCCAGCCCGGCCGCGGGAGGTGCGGGACCGCTCCCCGCGTCGGGGATCGCACCCGGGAAGGGCTCAGCGCCGCCCGAGGGACAGGGAACCCCTGAATCCGGGCTCTCTCCTGCTCAAAATGCCCAGGTTCCCAAAGCCGCCTGCCCCCTCCCGAGATAAGCCACCGAAAATAAGATACTGCATCAGTTTGCCATCCCTGGAAAGGGACACAGAAAGGGAATCTTTGGACAAAACGCTGGAATACAGTTTAGTCTGCCCAATTCCTAGTTACATCAGGATAGAACAGTATTTATTATCAAAATCTCCTGTTCACAGTTTTTTAAATACAAATTTTCGGGGACAGTTCTTCCCTGGATGCAGTAACTAAACGCTGTTCAGGAATCGTGATGATATGCTAAAAATAGACTTGGACAGGCTGCTTCACAGATTTTCATGTTCTTTGAGCAGCAGTCAGATACTGCTAGTGCTAAAGGTAAAGGGTCACCAGAGGAAAAAAATTGCACTCAATATGAAGTATATCTGCATACAAATTCTTGTTTTTAAATCATAACAGTGGTGTGAGAACTAGTGGTCAGCTAAGTTAAAAAGCAACGTTTGTAGAAAGCAACAGAATAAACAATAACTGGCTACCTCACAACTTCCTTTTCCGGTCATACTTGGAGAGTTTTATCAGCCTGTTGTTCTGCTGTATCTTTGAAATTAACTTGATCAGAATTTGTCAAAGTAGAATCACTCACCTATAATGTGAATTGTTGCACCACCAGCACCAAAACCCCCTGACACATGGTAGCTCTAGCCTCCTTGTCCTTAAAATATTGGTCCCAGAAGAGGTTTGTAGAACCTCACTGCAGCGTTGCAGAGCTGCATGGCCCCGTCCTATCCATAAAGCATCATTTGTCACAAAGCTGGGAGTTGCTGCCAAAATAGCATTAACTGAGGGCAGCACAAAAAGAAACTAGGAATCCCTCCATTACATAAGAATAATTAGGGTTTGATAAACTGATTAGCTTACTATGACAGGGATTGCATTAGTCAGGCCAGAATGTATCCCCAAAGCTTGTTACCATTAGCTTTATTACTACAAACAGCAGACAGCGTGTTTGCCACAAACTTGATTCCACGTAATTCTCCTGTAATATCCAAGAAGTACAGTATGAGCTCATAGCAAAACACCAAATACAATAAACTTAAACTCTGTTTCCTTTAAGACCAGCTATTACTGATAGAAAAATTCCAAGCTGTATACCTGCCACATAGACACTTGATCTCCTACCATCTTAATTTAGTAACTCATACTATAACATCCTCTTTGATCACTTTAGCAAGTCACTGAATCTCCATCTGACAGGAAGACCCTTTCTAGGGCAGAGACTGTGTGACTCCGACCCCTCTGATCCATCTGCTAGACGGAGTAAATCGAGTGGCTGAGGGATACACAGACACAGATCACTTAAGTTCAACAGCTTGTACTCGAGGATGAGAAATTTGCACTGAACGAATAACATTCATTATTCCTCTGCCCAGCCTGACCAGATTATTAGAGGGTTGGGGATCTTACTGCAAATGGGCACATGATCTTTTACAAATGGTTTTTGAGTTAAAATGCTCAAATGGGCAAACCTGTATTGCCAGAAGGAGGACCTTTGTCCACTGGCATATGTGGGACAAAGAAAACAACAGCAATAGTAAAAATTGCTATTCTTAACAATTTAGAGTGTTTAAATGACTCTTTCCACCCTTCACATTACTATACTATGAGACATGTAGGATTAATCTGATTTGGAGAAAGCTAAAATCCTGGTCTGTTTTCTATTCAGTGCTAGTAATAAAACAACCAGTTATTTCTTCTGTTAATATTTGGCACGACTGTATATCATGGCTTTAGAAGGAACTTTCTTGACTTTTTTTTTGGTTTCTGCTAATATCTCAAAAGTATTTGAAAATACAGTTTAAGCAATCTTTCCTGGTGTGTTTTCAATTCCAGACATATTATGTATGTACTGAAAGGCACAGAGTGACCAAAGGCGAATTAAATTACTATACCCCCAATGTCAGTAAGAGCTTTCTCATGTAGAAGTTTTGGGGAAAGCAATAGTCTTTGGTTATCAGATTTTGCTTAATAATAGATATGTTCAGCTTTATTCCACATCATCTTATAAACAGCTGTTTTTCAGAAAGGAGCTAAATAATAACAACCTGGCACTGTCTTTACCTCTGTTTGTATTTGTCCACATATTGTTAGGCAATCTCTTGCCATAAAGACATGCAAAGTCTGGGATTTTTAAAATTGTATCTTGCCTTGCTGGCACAGCAGAGAAAAATTAAATTTCACATTCAACATATAAATTCCTTGGTACCCAGTAGAAATTGATAAATTTGAAGAATTAGAACAGTGGCATTTCCCTCAGCCCTTTGAGGCCCTTCTCTCAAATGTTAATATATTTTTTTAAAATATGTTATGTTTTTTATACTTTCATTGCCACAATGTCCAGATAAATATTAAACAAGC
Source organism: Anabacerthia variegaticeps (assembly GCA_035583185.1). NCBI lineage: Eukaryota > Metazoa > Chordata > Aves > Passeriformes > Furnariidae > Anabacerthia > Anabacerthia variegaticeps. The sequence continues at coordinate 17,001,352 of JAWWEW010000006.1, read as the reverse complement.
AGATCAAAACACACAAAAACCAGAAGTAAAAGGCAGCAGTGTGAGTAGATGAGAGCACCAACTGCTGCACAGTATTATTTTCCATTACCTTATTGTATCACACAACATAAAGTCAAAATGATACCCTTGAACAAGACAATACTGTAAAGCTTATCCTTGTACAGATGGTTGTCATGACCACAATTCAGCAAGTAGGGAAAATTAGATCCCAGGACATTTTCTCTGCATTGTTTAAGCATGGGAACAGCGAGAAAGCTCACCTGGGATCTTTCTATCTTAAATCAAGACAAATATGGTACATCCATTTTTACATGAACATAATAATTAGTGAGACAATACACATATGCTGCATTTATTAGGACTCAGCTCAGAAAAGAATCTTCAGTTTTAAAATTTAAATAATAGGCAAGCAATGTTATACAATGTAAAGAATTTTATATTGTCTTATAACTAGCTAACAATTGTTCTCATAAAATTGCAGTATTCTCTCTTTATACTAAAGACAAAAATAGCATTTAAAAATAGACATATTTAAACATTTTCCTAGATAGATAAGAATATGAATAATTTTTCATCCTCACATAACAATAATACAGAGGAAAGTAAAATAATATTAGTGGGGGTAGAGTACCCTGATATTGGTCTTCACATAAAACCCCATTTTTTCTAGTACAAGCACTTTGCCATTTCCATCTTTTTTACTTTCTCAGACGTCAGGAAATCCTGAAAAAAAAGTGTCCTGTACTTTATCGTCATCTTGTGAAAGTCATGATCTTGCTTGATAAATCTTAAACTATAAATATCCTTTTAAATGTGTTCACTGTCGTGGTCATTGTTGATCCAATTTAGCCAGTCAAAGCTGTGGTTTTTTCTCTCAGGCTCTGGCCTGCCTGTATGCCTGTTTATGAGGTGACCATCCTCATCCTGTAATGGGCTAATAATATTTCTATACTATTGCCATTAATGTATTTGAAAAAACTCTTTCTATTGTTTCCCACATTTCTGGCCACCTGCAACTCCAGTTGAGCTTTGGTTGCATGAATTTTCTCCCCACAGTGGCAAGCAGAATCTCTGTATTGTTCCCATGTCACTTGACCTTGCTTCCACTGGGCAGACATCTTCTTTTTTTTCATTGTTTCCAAGAGAAGATCCCTGCCCAGCTAAGCCAGCCTTCTGCCTTGCCTGCTTGACTTCTGACACTTGGGAATTGCTGCTCCTGTGCCCTTAGGAGGTGATATTTAAAAAGTGCCCAGCTCTGATGGACCCCAGCACCTGCAAAAACATTTTTCCAGGGGATCTTACTTATTAATTCCCTGAGAAGCCTCAAGTCTGCTCTTATGTCCAGAGTTAAGGTTTTGCTGGCACTTTTCCTCCTGTCAACAGAGATTTTAAACTCAATCCCTTCATGGTTGCTAAGGCCAAGACGGCCACCAATCCCCACTTTGCTCTGTTGACAAGCACCAGATCAAGGAGGGCATCTTTCCAAATTGGCTCACTTAGGACCTGTTCCATAATGTTGTCATCCAGGTTTTTCAGGAATCTACTGGCCTGGGTTGTATCATCTGTGCGATGCTCACGGTTAATTTCTGACAAGCTGAGGTCCCGCATAAGGACAAGGGCAGTTGACTTGGAAGTGTCCCTTAGTTCCTCAAGGAATAATTCCTCGGTGTCATCATTCTGGCAGGGAGGTCTGTAGCAGACTCCCATGATGACATTGGCATCATTTGTTCACCCCTTGATTCTTTCCCAGAGTTTCTCAACTCTGTCATTGCCAGCTGTGAGCTCCATACATTCTAACGCTTCTATTACATACAGTGCCAGCCCTCTGCCTCTTCTGAAGAGCCTGTAACCATCCAATGGGGCACTCCAGTCACAGGACTCATCCTACCAGGTTTTGCTTATGCCAATGATGTCCAATTTCTGGGGATGGGCCAAAGCTTCGAGCTCTTGTTTGTTCCTCATGCTGTGGGCCTTAGCATGGAAGCATTTCAGGTGTGGGACATTGTAGCCAACATCTTGTGAGACAGATTGAGGGATCCCATGCGTGCTTGTTTTCTCAGGTTTTGGCACACCATCCCGTGGCTCATCACTGGCGAGCCTGGTTTTGTCTCCCTTTCCCCCTTCCAAGCTTTAAAGCTCTGTCAACAAGCCCTTCTCTGTTTGCTCAAAGTGGCTGAACAAGAAGCAATCCTTCTGTTCACATATGTTTAACAGTGGAGAAAAAAAACCAGCTTACTGTAGACTGATACTCAAGGACCAAAATAGTAAGAGCTTGAGACATAGTGTTTTCACATTATTTACAGCATCTTTGAATATGCCAGCTAGAGAGCAGGATAGGCTTTTATTGTAACAGATTATTTCTCGCATCTGTTTTAGTTATACTAACACTTCTTTTCTACCTAAGCATGGTAAGTGGGGTCTGAAGGAGAAAAAAATAAGTGCTTGACTAGGTTTGGCCTTGCTGATGGTGCTTATGTGTGAGTTACTGTGTTCTTACTGCTAATACTGTCTTTTCTGTACTGAAGACTTATGAGGATATGTAGGAGTATTTTAGCTTCAGAAAATAGCTGTGAGAGAACTGCAACTTACTACTATTCTAACTAGTGGGAATTTTGCAAGGGTATGCAAATATAGTCCTGAGTAATCTTTTTCCTTTTTCTTATGAGACCAGTTCATAAAATTGTGTGCTCATTACTCAGAGATGGAATTTAAGAGAGGTTAACTACTCTCCCTGCACTGTCATTCTGCTGCTGTTGTCATGTAATTGATTCCTTTCAGAAAACAAACAGGTGCCAAGACTTGAAATTTTGGTTAATTACTTGGATTGGAAAGAGATTCGAGTTCTCAAACTCTCCGAGAATTCAGTTGTGCACCAGTGTGATGCATTCCTTCCCCTACTCTCCAAGCAGAGATCTGAAAGCAGTTACTGAATCTCTAGTTAGTGACTAAAGTTAAAATGCAGAGTCAGCATTTCAAAGTTAAAGCCTAAGCAAGTGTTTTATTCATTCACTTTAGCTCTGCTCTGCTGATTTGCAAAAGTAATTGCAGCCTCAAATATTTTACATTGTGATGGGTTGTATCATAACTTCTTGAAGACTGTGGCATTATACAGTTTTATGGTAAGGTTTTGTCTGTCAGCATCTCTGCTCCTTTGTGGACTGTAAAAATGTCTGCTAGAGCAGAATTTCCAGCTCTTTTGTGGTTAAATTTTGTAGCAGTACAGACTAGACTTACCTCTTAACTCTAAACTGAAGTTAAAATATGTTTAACAGCCCCCCCAGGACACAGTTACATGGCAGAACATTGCCATTTCATCTGCGGTGAAAAATCTGTTCTGGACATCAGTGTGGCTGGAGGGAGAATTAGTACAGCATTCCTTCTGCTCTCCCACCACCTGGAATGCAGTATGGGCCTTCTCACAAGCTTTCAGCATGTCTGCCAAGTCCCACTCTGATGGAAAATTCCTCGCTTCTCTTATTATTTTCTTCCTTTTTTTTTCTCCTTCCTGATAACATCTCTTTATCTATGGAGACATAATACTTTTGAACAGTGCAGCACGACAGGACCCTGCTAACACTTAGAGCTGTTTCACTTAACACTGAAGAACTGGTTTCAGCCTGGAAATTCAGCTGCAGGGGCTGAAGATAAGGCAGCAGCTCTTTCTGTAGCTGTTGCCAGTCCAAGGGGGCTGTGCAGAGAGAACCATAACTGGTCCCAGGCCAGCACACTCACCAGCTCATCAATTCCATACTTCATTCTTGCACTGCTTATGAAATAATGATACTGTTACATTTGTTAACTTTGATATGCTTATGATATGCTTACTTAAAAGGTGCAATCTAAGTATCATTGTTTTATCTAATCCAAATGTAATAGCTATTGTCAGTCAGACACATATTCTGAACACTGATGTCCTGTTGTCTCAGCCTGAAAGCCAAGATTCTGTTCTAACACAGCATAGCTTATCTGCATTCAGCTAAAAAAAAAGTATACAGAAACAGGGTCAAAATCAGTTCTTATTACATCAGTCATTCATTTTCTATTTTGACATATTTCACACCGGCACTGACATCCCCATCTATACAGTCCTGACTCTATCCCTAAAATTTGGGGCTGCTGGGACAGACAATTTTTTTCTAATTTTTTTTCCCTTCAAACTATGTGTTTTTGTGATGAGTCTATAAACATTGGTTAAACATCAACATAAACTCAAAGTAATAGTACTTTCACTTGCAACCTCATGAGGCTGCAAAAGCATACCATAAACCAGATTGTGTTTCAGTAAACTAGTGAAATTCTCCTAATGTATCATTAAAATAGTAAAAAAAATGGCATTATCAACACAGAAGAGGTGTATTTCTATTAGATTAGGTAGTTATAGTACAATCTGAAGTTGTCATAGCATGGATGTAGCTACCAGACAGCTAAAATGAAAGATGGGTTTGGGAGACCTAGGGGAACGTGGCACACATACACAGCCAGACAAGTCATCCCCTGCCCCAGCCTTTGCAGCCAGGTGGAAGTGTGAATTTTGCAAAGCAGCTCATGTGAGCTGAGAGCTGGCAGTCCCACTGCTTCCCTCCTGATGTGCTGCCACAGCTCCAGTGAGCCCACCACGATGCTCCTCTGACCTGCTCCATAGCCTCAGTAGTATAAACTCAGCCCACACCAGTGGTAAAATGTTGTCTGCTGCTTCAGTCCCCTGAGCCTGCTCCTCACAGAGGCAGGAGAGGCCTGGGCTGAAGAAGGGGCTGGAGAGGAGAGCCCCAGCAAGGGGCTGCGAGTCTGACTCTTCCCCGCAGTTGTAGCTGAGGGTACAGTTACCTGACAGCCACGCTTGTCCGACAGCTGCTGCCATCTAAGGTTGCACTCACTTCTGCTCAGAGGCTGCTGGTGTCATCTGACGTGTTGACTGTTCCCTATGCCAGGAGCCATGCAGATGTGGCAGGTCTGTGAACGGCTCTAGCTGAAAGACATTTATGCATATATGTATGTATAACACATATACATATGTGTAAAAATGGGTTTGTTTGCAGACAGGTCAACTTGCAGTAACATCATGGCTGCAGGAGCTGAGAGTATGTATACATGGAAGAGGGAGTACAGAACCAATGTAGTAGAAGTGGTGATAAAAATATTCATATAAAAATGGAAATGCAGAGAGAAAAGAGGCTTATTTCTTCCTCTATTCCAGTTATAGAATGAAACATCTACAACAAGCCAAAAAGGAAACATAAACTGACCTTCAGTTTGATCCCATGGGCTGTCATCTCTTTCAAATGGCCAAATGCATGTTCCATCGTTGGGGGCATCTTATGAAGTAAATAACTGAAGTATTTCTGACTGTGGGACAAATGAGCTGCTTCTCCAGTCAGGAAAGCAGAAGTCTGTCAAGCAGTACTTCCAAGTAAGCACACTGGCCCTGTGAATTCACTGCTACTGAAAAGCATCATGTGATAGCCTCAGCCTGGCTGGAATCAAGGACTATGTGCTTTCTTCCCCTGGGCAGCCCTGATGGCCGTACAGGGGTCTCGATGGCTCTGCTCTGCTGTGCTCCATTACAGCTAATCAGAGTCCACCCATCCACCCATGAGGGATGCAAAGGGGACTACTGAGACCTGCCATAAGCAGATGAAAAAGGCCACATGCAAAGGGCTTGTCAATAAGAAGATACCCTAAAAAGCTGAGACAAATTAAAGAAGGCAATGCACAAAAGGGAAAGCCTAATAAGTATGTGTGAGGATTATGTAATTCAGAAGTCATTTTGTTATGTTTTAATTTTCATTCAAATTACAACAGACTGCTGTCAGCTTGCCTCTCCCAGGAACCCTACCAGCTGTCTCAAATTTCTCAGGTAGGATTGATTCTAGAGCTGTACCTGCAAAGGATAGGAGGAAATGCAGGCAAGCATTAACAAGACACTGCACTAATGTGCAGGAGTGCTAAAAGTAGAATGAATTTTCTTTTACCCTGCCTGGAATTCAGCAGACCAAGAGGTCAAGTAGTGGTGGCCTCCAAGGACTTTTTAATTTACTGCAGGTTCTAGGATGTAAAATGCCTGTGACAGTGCTATCATACTGGTAAAGACATAATGCTGTATCAGATTACTGGTGTGATTTAATTACCAACGCATAGCCTATGGTGAAAAGGGCATCCTTACTTGCTAGACCTGTAGATCCAGGACTTATTTAAAATAATTTTTTTGTCAGAAACAGAAAATCTTGAATATGCAATTGAATATGTAATTTTCTTTTGTTTGGAATGTACGTTGAATCACATGTGATGGCTGAGAAGAGGGATGGAAAAAAAAGATGGAAAAGTTGTGTAGTTTTCCCTCTGTTCTGGTTTTAAATTAAAACAAATTGTAGCCGTCAATTTCTGATGGGGAAATTGTTTGACTTGAAGTAAAACTGCACATAAACCTATATCCTCAGTTGTGTAAATGAGTCCAGGTTCAAACAATGCTGTGCAGAAAGGGTTTTTATGTGGACAGTTGCAGGATGTAAACAAGAAGCTGGGATAAAACATAGGTAAAAGGAAGTCAGCTGGGATGTCAACACACAGGAAATCTTTGTTTGTGTATAAAGAGGCAGTCACAAAGTAAGTTGGCTGAAAACTCTGCAAATCTCACATCGAAGTTGTCCTAAACTGTAACAAGTTATTTAGTACACATTCAGACAAAACAGAAATATTTTCAAAGAAATCACACTATCTGTGTGACAGAATACAATGACTGCATTGGCCAGCTACTAGTAAACCCATATTAGAGGTGTAGAAGTCTAACAAAGACTCTCTGTGTCTTCAGAGAACTGTTCAGTTTACCTCACCCACTACTTTTTTTTTTTTTTTAGGTATACTCCCAAATCCCAAACCAAAATTGGTGTTGTGGGTTGGAAATGTGGGTTTGTGAATTAAGCTTCCTTTTGTGCAGCTACATTGCAATATAAAAGATGTGGAAAGGGTCTGACTGCCTGCTTGATGAAAAGAAAAAGCTTTATGCCTTGTAATTTCTGTCTGAGAGTGACAGTGGTGTCATTTGAATGCTGTGTTTGGAAAGAGGGCTCTGAACCTACATACGGTGAGAACTCTGGGCGTGCACAACACTCGCACTGTTCACCATAATGATATTGAATACGTTCAGTTTATCCCAAAAGATATACATTCAGTGCATTTCCTCTGAGATAAGAAAAGATTTAATTACTGCAATAGTTCATTCTTTATATCTTTAGACAAATTATAGCCATTTTTAATAGACAATTGTATGTAAAATGCAGCCTTCATTTCTTTTAAACAAAAGACAGTGAATCAAATAGCATGATTCCTGATGTAGATTCATATAGAGCAATCTTAAAATACATCTTTGAGGCCTATGTTCTTACAGATACCATATCATCAAATAACAAAATTACTTCAGTTGCAGTCCTGTTATGCATTTTCTTTAGCAGTTGGGCTGGTTTAAGAAGTTCTGACCACAGCCTGCTTCTTGGGTGCTCTCTGCACACCTCTAGTACAAGCAAAAACTTTGTTCAGCTGTGCTGCAAATTTCATAAAAGAAATAATCTGGATTAAAAATAACATCTAATTAAAAACAATTGAATAATATTGGGCAGAGAGGGAGGCAAGGAAGGAGGGAGGGGCATGGAGTGTCCATGATTCAGAAATAAAATTAGTTGGGAGAGGGCAAGGGAAAAATAACTTCTCTTACTCCACTATTGCTAGAAGAGCATATGGCAGAACTGGTCAGTGAGAGCTGCAGTGCCAGGTTTGCAGAGCCTTTTAGGAAATGGGCATAGGCCTAATTTGACAAGACACATTTCTAGCATATTGGTATGGTGCAGTCAATCTGTGACTGTAGTGATACTTACCTCGCCAAAATTAAATGAAGCATATAGATAAAAATACTGCAAGCTATATTAGTGTAAGCTTGTTTATTTACTTATAGAGTTTTAAACTGTTACTGCTCCAAATTGCCCTTTATCATTCCATTAGGCGAAAACCCCACCTATAGGAATGCTATAACCTGGTAGTTATTGTATTGTCATTATTTTATTATTTTGTATAGATGGATCAAAAACGTCCCTTGTTCTGAACTGTGTACTATTAAACAGAAAAGAACTCAAAGAATATATTTTAGACTATGGAATTTATTCTGTTGAGTTACTTTTAATGAGGTAAGAAAATTTGTGTCTGAATGCAGCTCCTTACTTTGCTTAAAACAGTAGTTTTTCTTAAAAAAAAAAAATCAGTCTAAGTATAAAATAGTTTTACTTTAGTAATTATATTTACACTGGGAATTCCTGCTAAATACTGTAGAAATTTAGGTGTTGACAAATTTAAAATAATTCAATTAATACCTTATGCCTACTGGCATTTTTGATCAACAATCCCACACCACTTTCTACAAAGTAGGCTACAGGAATCCATTAATATACAATCAATACACTGCCTACTCTAGGGATCGAAAAAGGCATGTGCTCTGCGCCAGGAATGTGCTTGACTGTCTGTTTGTTGTTTTGTTTACTTAAAGGGAAGTGAAAGCTGTTTTATCTAGAAAAAAAAGATAAAAAGTAGATCAACTGTACATATAGTTAATTAACACCTCAGAATTTTAGTAACATAGCTGCTTCTTTCACAAGAGGTGATAAGCTTTTTAAAGAAGTTCAAGTACTGCAAATTACCTCAAGATTCCCAACTTCAATAAGATTATACCAAAAATACATTTAAAAAAAAGGATTTGGACCTAAGAAATTGATAATCCTTACAATTAGAAGTTTTCTGAAAGGAAACATTTCTTTGCTAAAGATTTCTGCTGATCGTTACCACTTTCCGGGGCGCTGTCAGAATCTTCTAACAATTCAGTACAACATTTCTGCATTTCACTTTTAGAGCTTTTGAATGTAGCAAAACAAGTAAGATAAAGTGTTATGTTCTGATTTCTGCCAATAGCTGCCAATATCATGAAGACTGATAAGGCATACCACTACATTGTACTAATTCTCGCATATGGGGCCAGATTTCCAGCTTCATTAAAGCCTGTGAACTGAAGCAGATTTACTTATGTAAGATTTAAGGCCTGACGCAATGATTAGTTCAGTTCGAATTCCTACATAACACATGATTCATTCCCTCTGCCCAACAGATCACCGGGTTGGAGTTTATATTTTAAGGAGACATCAGTTTTAGGGCAGACTTGAAGTGCTTTTCTTCTTATCCCATTTTGAGCAGTTCCCGTCTCCGCCACTTCTTCCAAATGTCAAGCTATTCCTGCATTTCTAAATATGACAGACTGAAGTGGCATGCAGAATGAAAACGGAGAACCGATGTGCCTTTTTTCTTTTTCAGTGTTATTTTAATTGGAGTTCAGCAAACAGTTCACACAGAGTTGCATGGCAGAAGCGAGAGAACAGCATGGGAGTAGGTGTAAGTAGTAGAGGACAGTGAGAAAAGGGCTTCACACAGCAGCTCTGTTGTCTGTAGTTGCTCTTCTGCCCATTTTCCTCCTCCATACCACAGCAGGCAGAAGGCAGGGCAGAGCTGTAACTCACTAGCTGAGGTTCACAGTCTAGCATTTTAGTGTGAACTGACTTCTCAGGCAATTAAAGCAAATGTGGTCCACTGTGAACTGACACAGTTCTGTAGTGGAAATGTCCTCCAGCAGAGGGGATGGCAGGACAGCTGGGGGTAGCAATGCATGAAACCATTGAAACTGTTTTCCCCTTTGCGTTTCGGTCAGAGCTCTTAATTAAGTACACCACGTGTTGACAAAGGTACTACCCTGCCAGGTAATTTGTTCCAATGCTAAACTTCCTTAGGAGTTAAAAACTAACACCTGCTTTCTAACTGAATTCTGTTGACATCTCCCCACCATCCCTGACCTTCTTGTATCAGCATGTGCTAGCTTCGGCACTGGAATCCTATATTTAGGACCTAAGAGGATTTTTGAAAGAGTGTGAGTTAGAACCTGAATGATTTCTAGCTCTCTGAGCTTCCTTATAAAATAAGCAGGAAGGTGAAAGTTCTAATTCAGGGTAAGAATTTTTGGGAAATGGGAGTAGGGCAATAAGAAAATGCCAACTAGACTGTTTATGGGAAAGTCCATAAACAGGAATTAAGACTAACATTTCTATTATAAAAATGTTTGTGTTTTTGAACAGATTACTACCACAAGCATAAAATAAACAGAACAAAGAAGTCTTTTACTTCAAATAGTGTGAACAGAACTTCATAGTCGATTATAACTTTATTTTCCCCCTAATTCAAAGAAGGAAATAGCCTGGATAATTAAGTAAAATAACCATGTTGAAAGCTGGGTACATTTTAAAAATCATTAACAAAAATAAGTTATCTGAAAATTATAAAAGGGTTTGCAAACCAGAAATAGATTAATGTTAGCAAGTGTACTCTGACCATGCATTTTAACATATAACCTCAATTAATCTTGAGTAAAATTCTTGAACCTCATAACTGCAGTAATTATAGAGGAAATAGCCTTGAAAGGACAAGTATTTACAAATGAACCTTAATGTTATTGGTTGATTGAATCTGAACTGTGTTGCCTTTGTGGGCTTTGAAACAATACAAACACAAATGTGAACTGTTGTTTAGCATTTGCTTACAAGTGACCATTAATGAAATAATGACCACCTTCAAATCTTTTCTTCTGAGTACAATATTCCTGGAGTTTTTTCAGTCCTCTAATGTGTACAGGAGTGTAACATGTAAAGCTTTCTAGTCTGGATTTATGAAGACCTATTTACTCTAAATATGTTATGTTATTTAGAGTTATTTGCTGTAATGTTTTCTAGTACATTTTGAATTTTAAAAAGTTTACCAAAATAAAACAGTAGACATTGTGTCTCTTAAAGCAAAGACTTGTACCTCAAATTAATAAGTATCTCTGAATGTTTAATAATAGTGGTTGTAGCTAATCTCAGTCAAGAGTTACCAATGAGTCACATACACGTATATAATTTATCTGACTGTATTAAAACATGATTTTTTATGAAGATGTGTTTAAATAAGATAAAAGTTTCAGTGGTTACAAACAGCTAGTTTACTCTAGTGTTAAGTTCAAGCCACTGATGAAAGGAATTGGACTGCCTCTAATGCAACTCAGAGAAAAAAAAGAATCAAGATTAGTTTTTAGATCAGATCATTGATCTAGTTCTTTATGCAACAACTGAAATAGTTGTACCAACCCAAGGGAGAAGGTAGGTACCAACAGCTTCTGCAGCATGGTGGATTTATGTGAGATTAAACTGACCATATAAATACAGCCTTAGAAATGAAACCTGCTGGCTGGAAGAGCATGTTTCCTCAAATAGATTAATGATTTGTTTATACCAAGTTAAGCCACTAGGGAATCCTCAGCAGGCTGTGTCTGCTTTCTGGGTAAAAGATGGCTCCAACTATTCATGCAGTAGAAGCATTAGCATTTAGAATAATCTGAATGTGACAGGAAACAATTTCTTAGGATAAAATTCAAGTTAACACACTGATTAAGTCAGAATTCAGAGAAATTTGCAAAGGGGAAGGAAACAGAATCTCACTGCAAAGGGAGCATAAGGGAAAGTTTTAGGTCTAAGGGTTGGATGGGTCCCCATTCTCATCCACAAAGACAGGTCTAAGGAAGTAGGGTCTGTATAAAAACACTCTCCTAGAGAGATATCTGAGCGAGTAGATGGCTGAGTAATATGAAGGGAGAGAAGCACCTAAATTTTTCTAGACTTCATTTTAGGAAGCACAGGTCATTTTCTTTTAAATCATTGTTATATATTGTGTAAATACACTTATTAAATGTAGCAACAAACCAAGGCAACTGGCAAATGCTAAGGCATTTCATTCCTACTAGTGCTCCAATATTTTAAAACTGTGGCAACTGCTCAGGATCACAGAATATTTTTAGGCATATCCAAAGAAAAAGAGCACTAATCTAGGAAGCCATGCTAGGCAGACTGGAAGTTGGTAAAGCTGCTATGAGAAAGAGAAGTCATGTGATTATCAACATTGTAAGTCTTGTGATTATCAACATAGAAGTCTTGTGATTATTAACATTAGCCAGAGGCTTCCTGCATGTAATATGATGGTGGGGAGAATGTGTGAAGCCTGCAGATTCCCCATGGAGTCTCTTATGATAGTGTCCAAGTGAAATTGGTATGTGGGTGCAGCTGCTTCAAGTAAGTGAAAGAAGTACAGCACCGTGGCAATAAGCTGTTGTTAAGTCATTTAATGTTAAAACCTGTATTACTTGCTCAAGTAAAAGAAACTTTCCTTCAAAAGAAATTGGATAAAATTCTTTAGTATATTTTTAATGGTGCACCTTATACTATCTTGAAGAATTCAGATTCTTCTCCATAGTTTTTCAGTATTCTCATTTCTCTCATATTTTTATTCCTTATACGTCCAGAATTCCTGGACACTTCAGCATCTGCAACCATTCTTAGACTTTTATGAGTTATTCTTAATGTGCAATAACCTCCAAGCTGTCATAGAACTGTAAATGAAGGTAAGAAGGTATTATAAAACTGCATTTACCTTTTGACATTGTGAGTGACAACCACTGCTATTGTTTAAATTGCAGATGATTTCTATCTTACACACAAACCCTGCATCACTAGAATAACAACAGTCAGTGTTGTTATAGCTGGATAGGAGACTTAAATATTAATAGCTAGCAATAAATCAACATAACTTCTACTGCTTGGACGTTAAGATATACCAAAGTTTTGGCATTGGCATACAAAAATGGATACTGTGTGAACTTCAGAACTGAAAGGCTGTACAGTAAATAATACATCAACATGGCTTATATTCTACCCATGTGGTTTTTCTGCATCTGCTGTCCCAGTCTTTAGAATATTCCTTTGGTTTTGCACATCCAGTGAATGCCAAGTCAGTGCATGTTATACCTTTTCTGTTACTGTTCTGGCTTACGTGGCCTTAGCTTTTTATGAGAGTTGCCTCTCCTGAGGCTTAACAGGGAATTTAACAGGTAACTGAAAAAGGCTGAAATGGCCTTATTTTTTAGCATTTGGCAAAGCCTGGGCACAAAGAGTACTCCTGTGCTGGAATAAAGCATCTCACAGATGATGAAGATCTCATGTACTAAGTGAAAAATATATCCCCTAATGAACATATGCCAGGAACTGTTTGGATCTAGATGTAACAGGAAGGAGACATTTAGATCCTTGCCAGCCATATGGGAGACCCACATTTCACAATTACTCCCAGCCTGTCATTCCAAGGGTTGGCATAGAGCACTGGATGAAGGAAGGGCTTGAGATTATTCAGCAAAATGTTAAGATGTTTGCTCTGTGGCCTCCTCTTGTGTTGCTGGTCCGTTGCATGCTCACAATCGCACTAAACTTGTGCCAACCACTGAAGTGTGGAGGGAGGTGACGCAGAAAGCACAGCCATCTGGGCCTGCTGAATAGGAAGAGAAGAACCCCCCGTACCATGAGTGTCGCTGGCTGTTATTAAAACCAGGATTGCTTTTACAGGAGTGCCAAATCTTACTGGTTAATTTTCAGATTTATACTTCAGGATGACTGTGTCAGTGATTATATTATTCAAAAACCAGCCACAGACACATCTTTCTTTAAGAGTAAGCCCTGCCAAAAAATGGCAGCTTATCCTTACAGTGGTATTTTTGTGACCCATCTTTTCATCAAAGCTGCCTTCTTTGGTAAGGGCACTATACACCCAAAGCTGTAATTTGCTTTGTTTGTCTCATTTTCTTGCCCACACTGTGGCATAATCTTTGTGCCCAAAGTCTCACAGTCAAAAAGCATCAGAGCTGGAGACACCCAGCCTCTGACTTTGACTCCCTGTGAGCCCCACAGGTCTCATAGGCCTTACCAGCCCAATAGACTCCATACACCTCATGAGCTCTTTAGGGTCCAAAGGTCTCCCAGGACCCAAAGGCCTCCCAGGACCCAAAGGCCCCATAGGGCCAAACAGGCCCCATAGGACCAAACGGGCCCTGGACCCCAAAGGCTTCCTAGGGCTCAAGGACTCCATAGGCCCTATAAGCCCCATAACCCCTGCAATAAAAGAAGTCACAATCAAGTCACAAACACAAGAAGGCTGGACAAAAATCAAACTTTACATAAGAAAGGGTGATTCTGTTTGAAGTTAACAGCGTTCCCACGAATTTCTATTGGACTGAGACATCCTCTGGTGAAGAAGAAATGGTAACTCTTACCCTGTTTCATGGCACTAGTGTGGAATCTCCGAATGGTTTGGGTTGGGAGGGGCAGGGACCCCTTCCCCTATCCCAGCCGCCCGGAGCCCCGTCCAGCCCGGCCTCGCACCCCTCCGGGACGGGGCACCCTCAGCTCCCCGGGGAACCCTGCCAGGGCCCCGCCGCCCTCACAGCAAAGGGTTACCTCACCTCTGTCCCTGTGGGCTCGGGCAAACGCCCCTTCCTTATTTTGAAGGAAATACTTCTCTTTTTCCCTCAGACTGCAACAAGCCTGCAGCTGGTTTCAATACCCTGCCGGTGAATGACAGAAGGGAGCCTGTTCGCAATCAGGGACACACGTTATTGATTAACCGGCCCCTCCACCCCTGCCCCAGACAGCGCCCGCGGGGCGGCGGGGGCGGCACTCGGGGCGGCGGGGGCCGCTGGAGCCCCGCAGCGGGCAGCGCGGCCGGGACCGGGACCGGCACCGGGACGGGCGAGGCCGAGGCACCGAGCGGGGCGAGCGGGGCGGGGGCTACCCGTGCCTCTGCTCGCCTCGCCCCCTCGCAGCTGCCGCGCCCGGCCCCGTCAGGCAGCGGCGTGAGCGGGCTGTGCGGGGGCGGCCGCCCGCCCGCCCTGGCCCTGGCCCTGGCCCTGGCCCTGCCCGCTGACAGCCGCCGTCTGTCGGCGGCCGCCGGTGCCCGCGGCAGCGCTGAGGAGCCGTGCCGAGCCCTCGGAGCCGGCGGCGCGGCTGCAGCGGCGGGCGGGGGAGCGCTCCTCGCCGCTCCGCCTCCGACCGCCGCCCGCTGCGGGGATGTGTGATTGCCATGGCGAGGCGGCTCTTCCCGGGGGCCTGGCTGAGGAAGCCCCACTCCGCGCAGGTAGGCCGGCTGGGGCCGCCGCCCGTCCCCCCCCCGACAAGTTCCCTCCGGGCCGGCCGCGCCCCGCAGGGCTCTCCCCGCTCCCCCGGCGCGGCCGCCGCTCCCTCCCGCCCGAGCCTGGCGGGACCGGGGCTCTGCCGGCGGGCGGGGGCTCGGCAGGGCTCGGCGGGGGCCGGGGCACCGCAGCAGGTGTCGGCGGTGCCTGTCGCGGCGCCCCCGCCGGGCCGGCCGGGCCTTTGGCCGCGGAGCGCCCTCCCCGAGCGGGAGGCGCCGGGCCGGTTACCTGTTACTCGGCGGGCGGCCCGCGGGGCCCGGGGCACCCGCACCGCCCGCACACCCTCCCGCACGGCACCCCCCGGCCGCACACCCTCCCGCACACCCTCCCGCGGGGCACCCCCCGGCCGCACACCCTCCCGCACACCCTCCCGCACGGCACCCCCCGGCCGCACACCCTCCCGCACACCCTCCC
>JAWWEW010000006.1:16963899-16985720 GCA_035583185.1 Anabacerthia variegaticeps | reverse complement strand
CCCCCGGACGCACACCCTCCAGCACACCCTCCCGCGGGGCACCCCCCGGCCGCACACCCTCCCGCGGGTCACCCCCCCGGCCGCACACCCTCCCGCACACCCTCCCGCGGGGCACACCCCCGCTGCCCTGCCAGCGCGGGGCCGCACCTTGCACGGGCAGACTCGGTGCTCCATGTGTTCTAAAGTAATTAACGTGGGGCTCTTTGCTGCTGCTGCCCAGCAGTGGTTGCTCGTTCAGTTGTGTGTGTGTGTGTGTTCGTAGAGGCGCTTTTGTATTTACGGATACAGGTACACGTTGGCATTACTGAAGTTACCCGAGTGACGGTGCTCTGGGTGGAAGTGCTGTGGCTGCCGTGTAGTGGGAAGTTCTGCTGTGAAATGTCAGTCAGATATGTCCCTGTGGTTTCTTGACAGTTATCCTCTGGGTTTCCAGCTCGGCTGGATTGTATTTGAATTAAATTGTAACTAAAATGACCATTTGTTGAGTTGGTGGAGATAAATAATATTTACTTATATATGCTACTTATGTGTCCATCATCTGTTGATATGCTTTGTGATCATTGGATTTTAAAAAATGCAGACTTGGGTTTGATGCATTTTTGAATCTGGAATGTTTTAATTTCTCATCATCTGGAACTTTTCCTGTCTTATTCTGGTTTTGGAAGTACACAGAACAGGGTATAATGTTTAAGGAGAAGCATACAAATATAGTCTAATCTTACCCTCTTTAGAGTTTGTTTTATGGTATGTATCTGCAAATTTGGGTCAATATCACTGGGGCTTTAGACCAGAAAAGGTTACCGTAGGTCTACTTACTGAAGCAAATGCTTGTACAGCGTTTGGATTCCTATAGGAGACAGCCTTCAATACAGATAAAAAGGAATTCATAATCTATACACTACATTTCAAATTATGGATCTCCAAATTGTTTGCCTCCTTTGCCTTGTTAACCTCTCTGAGATTATTATATGGTGATGTCTGAAAACATTCTTCTTGCTTCTTCTCAAAATTTAATTGAAGGCCTTCCAAGCAAAATATGTTATTTTAAAATCTGCTGAGAAACAGGAAGACAGCAAAATTATATATTAGAAAAGCCAAAGAAGTTCATTTTTTTTTCTATTGAAGACTAAAAAAGTGTTTCTGACTGTGCTTTCTTATACTGGAAGCTGCTTTTGGATATTCTACAGGTTTGTTTTAGGATACCTAATAGTGTTTTGTGAAGAAAACCATATTTTTCTGTGTCAAACAGCGAATGTATGTTGGTATTTGATGTATCCATACAATGGCAGCAAGCTATCAATATATTGGCTTTTCTTGTCGCTGCGTGTTAACTCTTGGTACATGATAAATGTAGTCGTGGTTTAATTACAGTAATTGCTGAGTGCTTTATGGAGACTGTCTCCAAAGAAGCCAGTGCTCTCTAAGTAAATGTTAGACTTAACTTACTGAGGGCTATGAGCAACATGAAAAGATCTGTGTAGTATTTCTATGCAGCATTTCAAGTAGCACCCTGGGAGGGTGTTTGTACAGTGGAAGGTTATCACTGAGTGAATTCCAGCTTTTGATGGCTGGTGTTCCAGACTTCTTGAAAACTGTTGTGAAATGAGTTGACAGAACATCAGGTTCTGCAAGACAAAATTTAATACCTGTTCCAGCTTTCCTGTTTGTAACAGGAGCAGGATGTTATGAGCTGGTTTGCAGCAGATAGTCTGTGGCAAATTTACATGCTCTTCAGCTTTTATGCAAAATGCTAGATCCATAGGTAATCAGTTGATGATCTTTGCCCTGCTCCTTTTACATGAGCAGAAAGGCAGCACAAACTCTTTATGTATCTTAGCCCAAAGCTTTGTGGTTAGGCACTCCCTGAGACAATGTTAAAGTTCAGTCACAGAATAGGAACTCTGAAGTAGAAAAGTTTGCTATTGCAAATCACGTAATAATAGTAAACAAAGCAACAAAAATACCGTAAACCCTGACAAACTTATGAATGCTACTAAAGACCACCAAAAAAAAAAAAGTAATCTAATTGTATTTCTAGGATTTTGCAGTTGGGTAATTAACACTGAGATTTTGTAAAGAGAGGTCCCAAATCTAGGAGACATTGACCTGAAGTTGTTTCTGATACCTGTAGTTAACAGTTGCGTTGTGAGGCTAAGGACAAGCAGCGGGTTGCTTAGGAGAATAATCATGTAAAGAGCACTTGCATGCTTGGAAGCCTTCTGGCCTCTAGAGATTCTGGACCAGCTTTACAGACTCTTTCGAAGTGCTCCATGAACTTCAGTAATATACAAGAAACTGTCTTTGAAGGGCCAAGGAATAAGCAAGTTTAAAGCCCTACATAACACAAATTTCCTCTGTCATCTCTTTGCTTTAAGATTTTAATCCCTTTTGTTTTGTTTAACCTTTTAAGGAGAGATATCCCATTTTCCATCTTGATCATTATTTTATTTCAAAAGATACCTCAGCTCTGTTTACTCAGTTTGGTTACTCGGGATACAAAATAATTCAAGACGCTGTCGTAATCTTAGGAGTTCACTTCTGCTCTTAAAGATGCGAACATGTCCAGTACATGGACATGACAGTGTGGGCTAATGCTCTTAGACATCTTGTCAGCATACCTGAAGTGCATCCTATGATCCACAAATCAATCCGAACAAAGAACAAAACAGGATTTTTAACATGACTGGCCTACGTTTTATCTGTCCTTTCCTATTGCTAGCATATAAAACAAATGGAGTAAACAGCTCTGAGCTGGAGGAGATTAGTGTGCTACGCTTGTGTGGAATACTTTGCAGAATTAAGGTCTCTGTACTACCCAACAAAGAAATGCTTTCATACTCTTTAACCATAAAAGTGTTTCAAATAAAAAGTACACTTACCAAAAAACTGTCAAGTTACGTTGCATGTTGATTCATTACTCTCCATATGCTTTGGAGCGCATCCAGACTTGAGTTTTGCCAGAAGTGATTTTCCAGTTCTATTTCAGGGGATGAATGTCTAATTATTATTCAATGCACATGACTTAGCAGAATATACAAGTGATGGAAGAAATTGACTCTATAACATCAAGCATTACAAGTGCTTTCCCTCATTCTTGCATTTCCTGGCTCATATTTAAGCCTCTTGATGGAAGAGTGGAGTTGAAAAGAGAAATTGTTTCCTGGTTTTGAACACTTTCTTCCTTTTGTGATAATTTTGGAACTCTCAGTCCTCCTGTTGCCCTGAATACGTTCTTATTACAAATTTCCTAGCAGTTTGTCACAATTTCAAATGAAGTCTGTTTATATGTGTTGCTCCCTAAAGGCTGTCTGGGACTTCTTGCCCAGGAATGTGTTCAAGTGATCTGCATGGCATATGTGCAGTGAGCCCTCTGTACTGTGGGTGCATTAGTGCACGTGTGACCAAACCAGGCTCAGTAAATCCCTGTCCCTGCTGCATTACTACAGTACCTGCATGTGCTGGACGAAGTGGACTAGGTGTGTCTACACTCATAGACTTACGGTGGCAAGGAAATAGAAATTGGATAGGGGGAATGTATGGGAAGAAACCAAATAATGAGCAGGCCTTTTGCTAGATGTAATAAGGAAGTCCTTAGAATAATGTCCTTTGAATCAGAGAGTGGAACCTTGTGGCTGTCTGTAAGCAGATGGATGCTGTTGTCTGTGCTCTGAACTGGCAGGATGGCACTTGCAAGTCAAAAGCTACGCAACTCCGTTGGCACAGTGCAGGGCTCAAAATAAACCTAGCTTCTCTGGAACTTCCTGCCAAATATGAGGTAGTCAGATGGCATTTGGGAAGGATTTTCTGTCTCAAACACATTCTCTTTCTGCCTGAGAAGGAGGACAAATTTGGATAAATCCCTATATACGATATTCTATACTATGAATATAATCAATATTCTGCAGTGGTTCTGAAGCCTGCAGGCCACTGCTGGTTTCTGAGGTTGTACTAAATAGTATGCAGTTAAAACAAAATTGCATTAAATAGCACTTTGGTTTAAAGTTTAGTATTCTAAAGGTTCATGGAAGGTTTCAGCAAGAAAGACAGAGGAGTGTAGAGGGTTTGTTGTCCCAGAAGCTTGAGTTCCCGAGGAGTTTTTACACATGAAACAGCTTTGCCTAAAATTGTCAGATGTATTTCTTTTGATCTTTCCCAGATTTTATCAGTAGTTTTCTGTGCTTTATGTTGTACAATAGTGTTATTAGAAATAGTTTTTAAAAACCCCAAAATAACAAAACCCGTCTCTAAAGGAAATCACTTTATCTTACCTTTCAAATAATCAAAGATAATAATTTGCACTTATTCACTATAATTCCTGATTCATAGAAGCTTCCTCTTATTTATGTGCAGGGGAAATACTGAAGAAAGTTAATTTATTAGGATTTTCAGTAATCCTATTAAGACATTTGTAGAGAAGAGTCTTGTGAGAAGCTTTAGGAAGACCATTGTCAGAATCATCTGTAGAAATTAGGATGTAATAAAATAATCTTTAGTTTTTTCTATAGGTGTTCTGAAATATTTCATTAAGTTTTGGATATTTAAATAGTTATGAAAGCTTGACATCTAAAAACAAAAAGCAAAGTGAGAAAACACAAGTACTTTATCTTTCCCGTTCAAACTCTGCCACAAGCATACTGTTCTCTCTAGACTTATTTTCCAGACTGACTGCAGCTGTGAAACAATAATACTTCATATATTTGCCTTTAGTATCTACAGATTACATTTGTGTCCTTCTTGAGGTTGCATGTTCTTAATAATGTGTGACCCAGGCTTGAGGTTTTTTTAAATTTCATTGGCTTCTGTTTCACACAGATGTTGCTTGAATTTCTGAGAACTGCCTGCCACTGTTTGATTTCCTTTCTTGTTGGTGGGTAGAATTTCACATAATAAAAGAAGTTCTCACGTTACTTTATATCTCTGAAGGTGTATGTGATGAAGTTGGAGATGCAGATTTGGCTTCTGGAGCTAGAAAGTCCTGAAAGACACGCTGGTATGTTGAAGTCAATGTACCCAGAAACTCTGTACTGGTGCAGTTTTTGTCATGGATTATTTTTATGTAGTGTTGGGTATCCAAATATGGAATGTATTTCAAATTGTGATAATTTATGACAAATCATACTTCTCCTGGGAGAAATAAAATAAATATTGTGGAGGTGGCTGGGCAGTCCAAGGTGCCACTCTGGTCCCACGCTCTCTTAGTTTACTGTACCTACAGCTGAAGTGGCAGAGTGAGCGTGTGCCCATACCTTAAGTACTGCTCCAGCTGGTCATTTGTTTGACTACTGGAAAATTCCAGTGAAAATAATTTTTGTTCCTGCAGGTGATGATGCTGAGTATGAGACCTAACTCTGTGTAGTTCTATAGAGTCTGTATGTGGTGGTAACCTTTGACAGAGGATTTGGGCAAGAGAATGGAAGTGGAAATAAGGGGCAGCTGATTGCCTAGTTGACTAGACATCAATCCTCATAGAAAGATGAGCACAAGAAACCTAATGATTGAACATGCCTTCCTTGCATAGTTATCAATAATTGAATGCCATCTGATTTTATCAAAATACTGTGCTTTAATTACAAATAGCTTTTGTACTTTTTTTCAGATGTTCTTGGTACTTGCAAAGGCAAAGAGTTGTTCTTTCTGTTTCATGTATCTAGTTACAGAAGCCTTAAGCTGAGGTAAAAATAGATGAATGACTCACCTAGTTAGATAATCCAGGCACTGAACTACAGAACACCCATTGGTATTATTACTAGGTTGAAACCTAGTAATTCAAAAAATTGTTTATGGAACCATGAGTTTTTTTGTGATATAAGAACAAAAAAATGAGAAATTATTACAAAAGTCATTGGACCTGCATGACAATGCTGCAGTAGTTCTTGTTTGTAAGTGCTAAAATTATTATGTACCATTTGTAATTCAACCAGCAGAAAGTATGAAGGGAGTAAAGAAAAAGCCCATTGTGTCCTGTAGATGGACTGAGAAAAAACTGATTGTACGCTTGCAACTGGTCCAGCTCTGCTGCTTTGGTTCACCTCTCAGTTCAAAACTGTTTCAAGAGACCCCTGCTGGAGGGCTGTCTTTGGGCTGGTATCCTGGGCTTCCCCGGACAGATCTGGTGGAGAACAATAGATCTCTAGGTTTGTTTTGCTTGATTTTCTGTAGTGTGGATGTAAGAACTAAGCTAGGGAAAGGATTCATCTGCCCTGCTTACAGCTTTCCTTCGGAAGTGAGAACAGGGACAGAGACACTTTTCTAATGCTTTGCTGTACCACCTCTGCTGGCTTCCCAAAGCTGTGAAAGAAGGATGCTTGTGGATGGTAAGCACGTTTTGTACAGGGGCAGTAGTTCAGGACAAGGATTCTGAAGTAGGAACGTTCTGCTGGAGAAACTGAAGAAATGGATGAGGCACTGAGCTGGAAACTTACTTGAGAATGGATGACAGAAAGTGGAAGATGGAAACTGAGGCCGGTGTTGCAGTCAGATGAAAACAGACTGGAAATAACTGGAAGACAAAGAATAGCACGTGATGTATGGTTCCAAAGGGGGACACTAAAACTGTCTAAACAAATGGTTTGAGATGAGTACTGGAAAGAAAAAGATTAGTAAGTGAAAATTGTAAATGACTAAATACAGATAATGATCTGAAAGAAAGAACAGATGAGACTGAGTCCACCTGTGCTGGAACTGAGATTTCAGTTCTCTTCTGTAGGCGGTGGGAGGAGTACTTCTGAACCCATAAGTTCTCACTTACTGCTGGTTCACATATAGAATGACTTCTGCTTTTCATCAGTCTGTTCAAGTAGTGTGGTTTACAAGAAAGTTTGTGATGCTTCATGTTGTAAGCATGTAGGTGTGGTATTTTGTCTCCTTTTTTTTTCGGCTAGGAAATTGCATAAAAGGCTTGCAGTTCTGTCACTTTCGTAATGTTCTTGCCATGGGAAAGGCTTGTGTATGCTGGGGGTTTTTTGGTGCTGCCCAACCCCTTACTGTCAGATTTGTTTTCTTGAGTGTTCTACACCCAGCTTTCTTGTACGTTTTCTGAGCTGTTTCTAAATGTGCTGTAAACCACACAGCATAACTGTTGGTCTCTTTTTGTATTCCATCCAATGTATATCCATATTGTGGATACCACGCATTAGAGGAAATTACATGTTACTCCAACTGAGGTCTTTGTGGCTCTGAGGAAAATAGCAGGATTTATTTGTGTCTTTACGACACTCGCAGTAAAATATTGTAAAAGAAGAACTGGTTGAAGGATCTCCTTCGTCAACATTTGTCACTGGAATAAAACCAGTTAGGTTTCTCTCTCTCTCTTTTAACTAGGCAGTTTTAAGATTATCAAGTGTGTGTGTGTGAAGGCGTGAAGGAATAGGGATGCACTGCTGAGGAACATGGCAGGACCACAGCAGTATGGATTGGAATCGTCTCTGTGTTTTGTAATTGCCTTTAATCGGATCATTTCTTCCCAGGAGGAAAAGGTGTGATGCGTGCTGGTTGTCTTTCATACTTTAATAAATACTAGTAAGTTGTTGCAGTCTTCCTAGTTAAAAATAACTGACTTACTTATGTCTGCTGCAGTTCTATGGATGTTTGTTAAAGCAAAACTGCTGATCATCACTACCATTCTAGACATATGGAATAATTTCTCTCTGAGGAACAGCTAAGTTAGGACCTGCCAATTGATGACATGACAGGGAGGCACGTGATGGAGGCTTACGAAGTCATGTCAGATGGGGAGAGAGTGGACAGAAATTGCTAATTCTTCTCTTCCAATAAATGAACTGGGGGATCTCAAAGAAAGCTAATATGAATCAGACTTAAGCAAAATGAAGTCTAGTCTCTTACCTTGGTACAGTGGATAGTACACCTGTGGCACTAATTGCTGAAGGGTCTTGTACATATTAAAAGCTTATGTGGATTTTTAAGGGAGTCTAGGTAAGTTTATGAAAAATAAATGATTTAAGATTTTACTAAATATAGAATATCACATCTGGCTTAGCAATTTCTTCTAGAGGAAACTGCAAGCACATTTGGGAAATATAGTATCTTCTTAGAGGTATTGCTGAAGGTCAGGATAACTCAGAAAGAGTTCTCATACTGACCCAATATAGCTGCCCTCATGCACTTTCTCTATATCCTGTTGCTAAAGCTGATGCTGACTTTCCAATTATTTTCTAATCCTGATGTGAGGGAAAAAAATCAAACTGTTAGCACACCAGACTCTGAGGAGGGGGAAATAAAAAAAAAAGAAAGAGATCAAAACATTCCTCCTACTTTGCAGGAAAGTTCCCCCTCAATTCTTAATTTTTAAATAATTTTTTCCTCTGTCTCTAGTGAAAATTGTATATGTGAGGCCACAAAAACAACAGGAAGAAAGTCTTGCATAGTTGTGGGAAAGGCCACTGAAGGTGAGGCTAGTACAGAGGAATTTTATTTGCATAATAAAATGGTGTAATTTCAAGGAAGGAGTGGGAGACTTCAGCACATGGAACCTCACCCTGATATCCACTGTGCTCTTCATATATGTCTTGCAAATTGACACATTAACACAGATTATTTTTTGACCAATGTCCTGCTCTGTTGGATTTGATTTACCATGAGTGGAACATAAGTAACTGGTCTTAGAGAGAAATGCATGAAATTAAGCTCTGGCAGTTTATGATTTTGATCAAATTGGTTCCTGCGGCCTGGCTTGCCCTGTGAGGGTCTGACACCTTTTCTTCTATTTATTTATATCTCTATTTTCCTTCCACTTACATAAGTCAAGCTGACCTCCCCTGTCAGTTTTGCTCACTGAAGGAAGTGAATGTTCCATGTAATGCAGTCTGCTTATTTTATCACTGTGGAAGTCAAATTCTTTAAAGGTGAAATAGTAAATCATGTTTACTGCTGCTCAGTGAATTGCAAATAATATTTTCTCTGTGTCCTTCAGGTGCGGTTGTCGTACGTGCGGATGAAGTATCTCTTCATCTCTTGGTTAGTTGTGTTCATTGGCAGCTGGGTTATGTATGTTCAGTACTCCACCTACACAGAGCTATGCAGAGGACATGACTGTAGGAAAATAATAGTAAGTATATTTAGCCTAGTTTTCTAAAGCGTTTGACTAATTCCACAGCCACTTCAGTCAGTACTATGTGTAATTTAATCAAATTCTCGTATTCCATCACATTGAAGTAAGATTACAACTTTAGTTACAGATAAAACCAGTTGTGGCTCTTAACGTTATTTTGGTATAGGGTTATTAAAATTGTTTCCTTAGATTTTTCTTTCAAGAGTCAGGTGTTGGAAGAGATACAGTTATTGCCTCCTTTCTTAGGCAATTTATTAAATATTTTTCTCCTTGTTTGTTTCAGTGTGATAAATACAAGACTGGAGTGATTGATGGGTCAGCATGTAGTAGTCTTTGTGCAAAAGAAACGTTGTATTTTGGAAAATGTTTGTCAACAAAACCCAACAACCAGGTAAGGCTTTACTCATCCAACCTAGTTTTATTATTTCCCACTGAATGTCATTGTGTGGAACATCAAGTAGACCCTAGTGTCAGCAAGTTGGATCTGTTTAATACAGATTATTTCAAACTTCATTTGGTGTGACATGCAGAGCATGCTTGTGTGTGTGTGTATATACACACATAGATACATAAATATACCTGTATAGAGAAGATATAATACATACTATTGATTATACAATGTGTTCCTATATATAATAGTATATATTATTCCTGTATGTAGAGGGGTGTATCATTATTTTATAATACATGTGTTTTGGGAACATATATACATAATAAGATATATATAAAAGATATACTGGATCCTTCCACATTTTTATAGAATAATCATACTTTTGTACAGCATCCTGCTCCTCTGCTGTCCTGCTTCACACATAGAAGCAGTTGCCTCGTAACAACCTATGCCAAGGTGGTAGTAATGCCAGTTTGCTGTTTGTGAAGCTGTCTGTGGTTTGCCAGTGTAGTGTCTGAGGACCCACAGCAGTGTGTTGGATTTGAAGTTGCTGTTGTTGGAATTGCTCTATGCATTGTCTGTGCACAGGACTTTGTTTTCTGATCTGTGCTACTACCTGACTCCTGGAGCAGTGGTTGGAGGACAGGCAGCCTTCAGATGGATTTGTAGAGTGTTTTTTTACCCTTTTCTCTCTTTTTCTGCATAGATGTATTTAGGAATCTGGGGAAATCTGCAAAGTGTTATAAAATGCCAGATGGAGGAAGCTTCTCAACTTGATTTTGGTACTGACCCTGAACCAAGGAAGGAAACAGTCCTATTTGATAAACCAACACGAGGAACCACTGTTGAGAAATTCAAAGAAATGGTATATGGTCTTTTTAAAGTAAGTATATGCTTATTTATTATATTTTGACTGAAAGGCTTATTTTCCTGAAGCTGAAGAGAATACCCTATGAGCCTTGTTCAAGTACATATTGTAAAAATAATCAGCACAAAATCAGTTTTTCCCAGAGGTGCTTATCTTGAAGTTTAAAATAACTAATTATCAGGTTTTTTCCCTTACTTTTTAAATTATGGAAACTGGCATTCATCTTGTGTGTTTACTGCTTTCACTTGCATTTGTTTAGAAAATATGGTAAAAAACACTTATTTTTTGATGCTTTTGAGGTTATTGTTCATGCTTGGGAAGATTTCCTGTGTTAACTGAGCAGAAGGAATCTCTCTGGCCAGAGTGACCAGTCATACTTGTTCTTCCTGTGTTACATTAATGTGATGCTTGTTTCTATTGCCTTAATGCTACCCCAAAATTTTCATAATATAATCACTTTGATGCTCTCTTAATTCTGATTTTGGGTTTTCTTTCTTAAAGTTCTCTTGCTATTGTCATAGTTCTGATGTCTCCAGTGATGGAAACAGTGCTGTTGTAGTTGAGTGAATGAGCACGCATGCACATACATGTAACAGTGATCAAAGCTGATGTCAATTGTCACACATTTCAGCAGCTTTGTCTCTAAGGAGTGAGCAGCAGGTGTGTTAGGGTAGTTTTTAGGAGAATTTGGAAAAAGTTTATCTGCCTTTGTGTATGCATTCATGGTAGTTGAAAATGGAACAGTTCTGACTCCAGCAGTGGCTTCTTTGTATCAACACAACTGAGGTGGTATATCAAATAACAAAATTAATTCTTTCAGTACACTTTCCTTAGAGATTTTACCCAATATGTATTGGTACTTTTTATCGTTAGCCAAAATGTAGTTGATAATGTAACTTCTCTACACCTGTAAGGTCTAGGTATCTGAAAACTAAACCTAATCTAAACATTTGAATTCTGCATACTCTTTCTAAGAGAATATTGAACAAGCTACTTGAAGTGGTTTTTCTAAAGACTGATCTGACCAAGAATAATGATTGAATTTCAATGTTTGCATTTTGAAATGTAGAGAACACTAGAACTTTCAGAAGGTCTTCTGCTTGGTGCCTATGAAAATGGAACAAAAAGGAAGCTCTTAAGGCATGAGATAGCAGGTGCTGTAATATCCATAACCAATGAAAACTAGAACATACACTACCATATTATTCATACAAGATTAACAGGAGGTAGAATGACAGATGGAATGGTGGTATTAACGAAGTCACAATCTTTTTTGTTTGTTGCTTTTAGGCAAAATTGGGTGAACAAGGAAATCTTTCAGAACTGGTGAATATCATCCTATCCTTTGCTGATGGAAACAAAGATGGCAGAGTCTCTTTGCCAGAGGCAAAATCTGCATGGGCACTTCTGCAGCTAGAGGAGTTTCTGTTAATGGTGATCTTGCAGGATAAAGAACACACTCCCAAGCTGATGGGTTTTTGTGGGGATCTCTATGTGACAGAAAGAGTTGAATATACCTCTCTCTATGGAATCAGCCTTCCATGGATTATAGAACTTTTCATTCCCTCTGGCTTCAGAAGAAGCATGGACCAATGGTTCACTCCATCATGGCCAAGAAAGGCAAAAATAGCTATAGGGCTTTTAGAATTTGTGGAAGATATTTTCCATGGACCTTATGGAAACTTTCTTATGTGTGATACAAGTGCCAAAACCTTGGGATATAATGATAAATATGATTTGAAAATGATGGACATGAGAAAAATTGTGCCAGAAATGAATTTGAAGGAAATAATTAAAGATCGTCAGTGTGACTCAGATTTGGACTGCATTTATGGTACAGACTGTAGAACAGTGTGTGACCAAAGCAAAATGAGGTGTACCACAGAAGTAATTCAGCCAAACTTGGCAAAAGCCTGTCAGCTGCTTAAAGACTATCTGCTTCGTGGTGCTCCTTCTGATATCCATGAAGAACTAGAAAAACAACTGTACTTGTGTATTGCCCTTAAAGTCACAGCAAATCAGATGGAAATGGAGCATTCTTTAATACTCAGTAACTTAAAAACTCTACTGTGGAAGAAAATTTCTCATACAAATGATTCTTAGCTTCTCCACCAGCAGAAGGGAACACTGATGCCTGCTGTTAGAGGTGGCCTGCCACGTTTGATAAAAACAATCTGCACCTTTTTAAAAAGATATTTCTTTACTCAGATTTTATTAATGGTTCTTTCACTCTTGCCCTTCAGTAAGTACCTTATGACAGGGCTTCTCAAAGAATGAACATGCCACTGGATGATCGGGCAGAGGCCAGAAGTACTTCTGGTGTTCAGTGATGTTACGGAAACAAAAACTCTGCATGCTTGACTGTTCTGTGCACTTTGTCAGATCGTGAACAGGATGAAAGTATTCACTGTGCCACCACATCAGCTGATGGAACATCTTACAGTTCTGTGAAAATCATTCCTCACTTGTGAAATACCTGTGAAGG
Source organism: Anabacerthia variegaticeps (assembly GCA_035583185.1). Taxonomy (NCBI): domain Eukaryota; kingdom Metazoa; phylum Chordata; class Aves; order Passeriformes; family Furnariidae; genus Anabacerthia; species Anabacerthia variegaticeps. The sequence goes on along the minus strand of JAWWEW010000006.1, from coordinate 16,972,909 downwards.
ATTTTTATCCTAAGTAGTTTTATGAAGAATCACCACTACTGCAAATAATGTGCCCAAGTCCAGGCTGCTGTTATGAATAAACTGAACTGTGAGATTGAAGTTTACTAATATCTTGGCATGGCAGAATTTGCACATAAATTTTTTAACTGTGGAAAATTAGGTTGTAATATGAGACTGAAATCAGATTCTGTTTACACATTTGTTACCTCATGCTTACATCTTGAATGTTTAAGTAGTTCACCACTTTTTAATTAAGTCATTTTATGATGAATCAGGGTGGGAGCCAAGAACTCTAGAATGTTATTTCTTAAAATCACCTATGTGGTCTAGCAGCAATAGCAGCATCTCTTTCAAAATAAATTATTGTACTTCAGTTGAAATCTTTAACCCAAATTAAGGTGTAGCAAATACCAAAAAGTGAGGAGTTCGTGGACTAAGCTATTTTATGAAAACTGAAGTTAATTAATTTAAAAAAATACTGATAGCAGAAGTGTCCTACCAGTTAAAGAAAGCTTGTGTAGTGTAGGAATCTGCGGTGTGACGTGAGAAACAAGTTAGTATTTGTGGATAGTCTTGACTCTTTACTGTCCCTCCACATTTAGCTACACACTTATACTCAAATCTTCTTGTTGCAGGAAGTATGTAAGCAAGAGCTAGACCTGAACTGCAGGACAGAAGCTGGATTGTTCAGGACCATGGAATATTGGGAGCCTATCAGATAGTAACAGCTAGGAATGAGGTGGAAAGTAAGTGAGCTGCAGTGCTACTGTTTTTTTTCCTAGTAGCATCTATGAGTCATTGTTAAGTCTCAAGTAAATAAACACCATCTGATCCTGGCACTCACATGGCATGACCACTGTACCACCTGTAATATGCCTTTGTTGCTTTTCAGACTTATATCTATGTTCATAATTCTGCAGAATTGCATGTCCATAAAACACCTTAATACTGTTCTCAGTTCTTATCTGTTAATGTTTTAATGTTTAATTTATACATGCTTTAGGTATAAAGTTGTTCAACCGTTGTTCAATTCCAAGGCTAGTCATTCGTACACTTCTGACTACCTGGGCCCTTAATTAATTCTCAGCATAGGTAAGAAGAAAAAGCTTTATTTAAATATTTGAAAGGTCAGTTGCTTTAGGTATCCTGTCTTAAATGCGTTCCTTGAATGATTAAACTGAATTACAGGGCCACAATAAAGTAACTTCTCCATACCTTATGGACTATGCAGCTTGGGTTAAGAGGGTACCTTTTTGGGAACAGCAGCTTTTTAATTTAAGAAATACTGTGCTCATGCTAATTCTTGTTTTAAACTTGCTACTGTGCTCCACCCACAAATTAGTAAGCATTTGTAACCAGCAACGCACTCAAGTGTAAAGTGGTCATGTTCTTGGTGAGACAATCTGAGTGACTGCTAAGAGGTTTTGGGCAGAGATTCCTGCCATAAACAACTGGAAAACATGATTAATAGTGCAGTTTGTTGTACAGAACTTTCATTTTTACTGTTGTTGCATCAAGTTGAAGCTTTTGTTGGGAAAAAAAATACACTTTTGTTTACAATAAATCACAGGCCTCCTTTTCTATTTCCAGAGCAGTATTTACACCAACCATCAGTTTCTTAGAACAAAATATTCTTCCTCCCGTAGCCTGCTTGACTAGTATTTTAACTGCACAAACACTAAAGCAGCACCTCTGAAATCCAGCTGTAGGAGGAACTGGGGGCTCCTTGGAGGGACTGTCTGGTGTTGTGTTACTGCACCAGGGTAAGCTGTCTTGGACCCTGCTAAGGGAAACCTGGGGTCAAAAGGGTAAGGAAACGCAGTGTGGCTGTGTTGGGGGGAGGCAAACAGGGCACCCCTCATCTCAGGGGAGCTGCTCCCAGGGAAGGGCTGTCGGTCCCAGCAGTGACAGTCTCTGGTGTCGTGGCTGCCAGGGAGTCTGGGAAGGGTCAGAATGGGAAGTTTCCTTACCAAGGCCTCTGTAACAAAGCATGTATATGCAACCTAGAAGTGAATTTTCTTACCCATCACTACATCATATGAAGTATTCAGCTTAAGACAGTACCTGTCTCAGTAGCAGCCAGAGCTTGGAGGTGTGTGAAGTGCCTGAAACCTAAGGGTATCTTTGGGTGAAAGCTTTAGAACCTATTCTGACTTCCTTTTCCAAAGCTAGGTCCATACTGCCCCCTACCATACTTAAAGAAAAATTGTGAGGGACATGAAAAGCCCTTTTAAAAAAATTAAAATCTTCTTCTAGCTATGAAGCAGCAAGCTCTTATACATAGTATTCGATACTTGCCACGCCAAAAATTAATGAAATTGTTTTCCCCTTCTTATAGGAGTAATTCTAGTGCAGCAACCTTGGTCTTTGAAGTTTTACCACCTCTCTTCACTGTGAAAGTTCAATTCACACAGTACCTTGAAAGGGGAAAAAAAAGCCTTTCAGGTACAGAATACCTGGATCATAAAAAAATATTCTCTAAATTTTATAAACTATATAAACCAGTTTTACACCATTGCTTCCTCAATAAATTTATTGCCACTTTTTCCAAAGCTTCACAGAAAACTGTGGAAGTTGTCTTAACTCTCAGTTCTGCGCTCCTGGGCCCTGAGAAAGCTGGCCTTCTTCTGAGCAACACGATCTTTCTTCTGGGCGAGGGACATCTTGGGACAGTTCCATCTGCAATGTAAGCACAGCATACAATATATCTAAGGCCAAAATAAGCAAAAAGGTGGTCAAGCCTGCAACGCACCACAGCTGTGACTGGGTGTGATGGAATAATGTACTTCCACTTCTGTAATGTGCTTTATTTCCTCATAATGACTTAAGAGTTGGGGCACCACAAAAACTTGGACAGTTTAATTTCTCAAAAGGGAAACTCTGTACTCTTTTGTACAGACATTATCGAGCCCCATGCAATAGTTGTGCCTTGATTTCTTTCCTCCCAGACTCTTGAAAAATGGGTAAGTTCAGTACTGGCAAAGTAGGCAGCATGCTCTCAGCTGAGAAGCAGCTTTCCCACTGAAAACACTAAGGCCTGAAGATACAGACACCTCAGTTCCAGCTATTCAGGCCATAAACAGCTTCACTTGATTTTTTTTTTTTTCTGTAGTTGAAAGCTCTTGAATTTCAGGTTCTCACTGTGAAAGTTAACTCTAAAGTTACACAGAACTGCTTCTATCTTAATCTGATCTAAAACACATGAATTTTGACACAACTGCAATCTGAACTGTGTCACTTGTTTTACTGTAACTAAAGTATCTTTAACAGACAAGTCAGATGGATGTTAAAGAGAAAATGAGCATTTTACCTCTTTTTCTTGACTTCTCTCTTGGGCTTCTTTTCATGGACTGGATTATCCCGTATAGCAGCATGGGCTTTTTTATACATTTCTTCCATCTAAAAAAATTGAAGTTCTAAGTCACCATAGTGGTCCAGTTGTAGGACATCAAAAATCCAAGATACCCTTATCTGAGCATGGACTAGAAACCAGTTTCATCACAACACTGCTAGTAATTTCACATGGGTGCCTTTAAAACACTTCCTTCATACAGGAAAGAACTGGCACAGCATTAACAAATTCCTACTGTCATCATGTTAAATATCCAACCCCCCAACTTAAGGCACTACATAGGGGAAGTAATTTTATCCTTATTTTACAGTTAGTTACTCTGGGCCTTAGCTCCCTACAGACTACGTAGAAGTCTCATAACTACAGACTGGCATCTTGCAGTTGTGGTATCCTGCTTTCTTTCAATGCTGTGGTTTCCCTAGATTTCAATGGCAAGGCAATCCAGAAAGTTATTCTACCTAGAATAAAACATTTCATGTTTACTTATTAAATAAAAAATATTTCACACAAACTCTGGCATCAGACATGTAATCTAACCCCTTTTCAGACCCTACTGCAGTACACAGTATGGAGCTGCTTAGTAAGAGGAAAAGGCAGAAGCTGTGAGTCTGTAGCTGTTTTTACAAGTTTTGCAAGAACCATGGCAGTGTCTGCATCATCCCCAGGGATGCAATAATGCTGCTCTGTCCCGGAGATAACTCTGGCTCCATAATGGCACAAGTTTTAAGAAAACCTTTGCTGGTGGTTAAGTAACACCACTAGATCCCAGCTGTAAAAAACTTTTTCGGAATGTATGTTTTAAATCTCAAGGACCACTTATGAGGAAAACCAAGCAAGAGTATTAGAGGCAGCAGGACAATCATCTAAAAGGAATTAAATACTTGGGAAAAGTGGAAGAAGCACCTCTGTATTCTTACATATCTTCTCATGCTTTGCACAAAACACTAAAATTTAAAGCAGTGCTAAAATAAAACGTATCATACGCTGTAGTTTCATGAAATGCTACCTTTTACAACAGAACAGCTTGGGCTATTCTGTATTCACCTGGAATGAGTAACTACCTGTAGGGTCACACAAATCGTAGCACAGATTTGACACAGAACCACCTGCTCACAGGTGCAACTGCTACAGCTGCAGAAATGCCAGGCTGTGGTGCAGGATGAGGTCTGAGAGGATAGCATGTATAGAAACTTCCAAGTGAATTTCTTTATCGGGGAGGAGGGGAAGTGGTCCGGCACACAATGCGGTCCCGTAAGCTTGGAGTTATAGGCAGAATGTTAAGCTTCACAGCAGGAAAAAAGGTACCACTTCCGAAAACTCTACGGTATACCACAGAGTCCTTCATGAAGGAAAACAGTATATTCTTTGCATGGATAACATACAACACGAATCACATAAATTCTACATTATCAAACTTCTAGAAGTCCCTATGCAAGACTTTGCAGCATCTCTGTTAACGCATAAGATCCAGCCAGAAAAATCTTACCCCATCAGGTGTTACATTGTTCTTTATGTACTGGGAGAACTGTTTTTTGTAAGCATCTTCATCCTCCTCCATCAGGTAACGCATATAATCTGCAACGTTCTGTCCCATGATATGCTTGCGGTGAACCTCGGCATTGAACTCTTTGCTTTCCGAGTCATAGCCAGGGAAACGTTTGGTACTGGGGAACAGCAGTTACAGTCAAATTAAGCCCTATTGCCAAATGCTGTAATTCAGAGGCCAAGATCCACACAGAAGTGACTGATACATAAGATTCTCAGATAATGGAGGGATAAGACCCTCTAATTAAAAATAAGTTTTAAGTTCATCTCAGCTGCCATCAGTCCCGTCTTGAAACACTGCAGTACATCACATACACACCATGGACCAACTACAGAGTGTTCAGTCATTGCGAGTGTCATCATGTAGCAGCCAAGTCAGAAAAACTGGACAGCATGGGAGAAGGTAGGAAAATACACAACAGATCTCAAGATTTTCTTTCCTTCTTTACTCCACTACTACTAGCAGAAAGCAGCAGTCGGCTGTAATATCAGTGTTAGGTAACACTGCCAAAATCAAAATTCAGTAATTCATAGCCTTTGATGGGAACTACCGAAACGTCCATGTGGAAATTTTAAATGCAGGTGAACGGCTCAGACTTACTATGGTACTGACAATTGCATCAAGTATCAGTGGGTTCATACCTGGTATGTCCAGGTCTTCGTGGTGAAATTAATACCTACACACAATTTGGTAGACTTAAACCAACAGAGCTCTAAAAAGGCATTTACTTGAGTGCATTCAATCACTTGATTTTTAGTAGAAGCAAGTGTGTAAAAGTTTCATTGCATCTCAACAGTTTTAAGGTTCCCAGCAGTACTATCAGAATTGCACTTGTGGATTAAAAAATAACCAACCAAAAACCCACCGACCATGATTACATTACCAGGTCAGAACAAAATTATTAACATGAAATGATTAGTATAAGCAGACTGTCACATACACTAATATCTCATGTTAACCCCAAAGAAATTCTTCCAAACATAGATTACCTGTGAGGGATGGACAGACCCCCATCCACTGCACCCTTCAGAGCACCAAAGACTTTGTTTCCAGTGGTAGTTCTGGCAAGACCTGCATCCAGATAGCATGTAAAAGCTCCAGGCTTGCCATCCACGCTTTCCACATTGTATTCATCACCAGTGACTTCAACTTGGCCTTCATAGATCTTATCGAGGCCAAATTTATTCAGAAGCTGTGGGGAAAGAAAACACATCTCTGAAATTCTTTCAATTTATTGACAAAATGTACAATCACTACCACCTTAAAATGCGAATCTGCAGTAGAATCATGTTTTGAACTAATTTCTTTACAGAAATCATGCACCCTGTACTAATAACAAAGCCTTTTAATAACTACTACTGTAAGCATGTCTGTTAAGTTTCAACCTTCAGTTCCAACAGGTACACCACTGAACTTAAAGACTTATTCATGTAGAAAATGGATGGATGCTGTTTCCAGACTCTTCAAAGTACATTTCTTACATTTTCATCCTGACTCCCTCCCTCCACCAGCCTTAAGGGCTGAGACTTAAAAGCGAGCTGGTGGAGCTGAAACTGCGTGCTGTCATAAATACTTCTGTGATGTGACAGTCACAAGAGGCCCTCAAATCCATATGGTAAAGAGCAAAAGCTGTTTTGTTGAGAAACCCATAGTCTGAGGTGGGCTGACACAGCATTACAGGCAGTGGGCCTTCCCTTTCATAAGGGAACCAGAAAAACAGGAGCAGCCAGCTGCAGGCACCATGACAGATACGTACCCTGCGCGCCAGGAGCAGGCCCGTGCAGTACGCGGCCGCGTAGTTGGTCAGGCCAACCTTCACGCCATACTTCGGCAACTCGTGGGCATAAGCAGCACAGACAATCATGTCACCTTCAATCCTGGCATAGGCAATCTGACAACAAAACAAGCGTTACTGATCTCACAGTTCCAGGCTCCGTTCATTCTTCTTCTGACATCTACTTAAGCCAATGGGAATGCCGTATGGAAGCGTGCAGTGAACTGCCAACCTCTGCATGCAAGCTCAAGGGGATGTGTTTTGGTCTGTTGGAGATTTGTTTGGGTTTTTTCTCACCTTTTGTTTTTTTGGGGGATTTTTTGGGTTTTCATTAAATGAATAATCAACTCTGTATTAGGCCAGCAAAAGTCTATGTCAGCAACAACTTGTTATTACCTTTCCACACAGATCAAGAGGCCAGGAAACTGCCTACAAAATCAACCTTTCAAAGAAATCATTATGGATGTCCCCTTTCTGGCACACCTTAGGAAACTGCAAAAAGCATGTGATATAGTTTGTGACAACATTGTTACTAACCTTGCGGAATTAGTTTATTAATGGGGCTGAGAGTATCATCATCTCAGGGGTCTCCTGTGAGACAGCAGTGCTATCAGATAAGTTTCTGCTGTTCATGTATGGAACCTTCTGACTCCCACACCTCCTTTCTACATCCAAAAGTTGTCCCCTTTTTGCAGGATTCCTACATACTGGAAAGGCATTATCAGTTGGATGAAAGCACCTGCTACCACTGATTTTTGAGTTTCAAAGATAAAATACCCTTGTCAATGGCTGAACTGACTGTTCTCAACAGATAATTATTCTATGAAGGAACAACTTTTAAACCTTTCCAGCAGCTTTTTTTTGAGCTTAACAACATGTATTTAAAATTCAACAAAAATGCTGTAAGTTTTTAACTTCAAAATTAGTCAAAACATTCTGAAAATAAAACAAGAAAGGGAGCCGTGGTGAGAAACTGCATATGATGCAAGACACAACCACATATTTAATAAACACAAAAAAACGCCTACAGTTCTTATTTACCAGTCTCCTTTAATCTCACAGGAAAGCCACCATAAAGCCTTGCTGTTTCACGACCCACATAACATCACAGAAGTAAAACTCTCAAAAGAGATGGCAACTTTAGATACAACCCATTAGCCAATGAAGGTTGACAAGTCACACTGTCAACTTGGTTGACTTCAGCCAAGCGAAACGGCCTCTTTTTGAAGCCCTTTATACAGTAGAAAAAAAAAACACCAAGAAATCTTCCCTCTCCCTAAAACTTTCTACTTATCCCAGCATCATTAAACCAGTACAATCTTATATTGCAAATAACCTCAGAGAACCATGTTAACACTAGTAAGACTTCTTTTCTATGATCAACATGGTTTATTACTGAAGTTCTGACAACGTTAAAGATTGTTCTCCTCTAAGGAACTATTTCACAACACAAGAACTGCTCATATCCATCCCCAGCTGCTGCAACCACCCCCCTTCCTGTTCACTGCACCCTGGGAAGGCTGGTGAGCGAGCAGCAAGCACTGAGGCCTTACCTGGCAAATGATGTCTCTGTTGGTAACACGCACAATCATCCTGTATTTAGGAGTGTTGTACTTGTTTTTGTCTTGAATTACCAAACGTTTGCGAGCATAGTAATCAGTTTTTCCCTCTGAAAAAGCAAGAGTTGCAGTGTGGAAAAATGTGTGAACAAGGTGAGAATCAATGACATTTAATTACATGTTGCAGGAAATTTAATAATACCTCTCCTTCTCCTGAATTTCACTTGGTATCTCTTGAAGTACGCCTTATTCTTGACAACTTTCACAAACCCCTTGGATAAGAAATATAACTGTTATTAACATATAACCACGTAAGCCAAGCCCATTCTAACTAAACATGCCATGAATAAAACCGTGATGCAATCAGTTATAAAACGAGTTTTCTTATACATATGGATAAAAAAGGCGACATAAAAATTAAACGGGGGAAAAACCCCCAAACAATATATCAAGCCCCATAAATTCTACCCCTCCCTTAGGAACTAACGCACACTTATCCCCGTAACTTCAGATCCAGAGAAAACCAAACGGTGTCTGTTTGTTAAGCGGGGCTCCGTCTGCCCGGTCGGGAGCAGTGCCCGCGGTCCGTTCCTGTCACTCGCAGGGCCGGGGGCTCCTGTCGCGGTTCAGCGCCGAGCCCGTCCCCGCAGCCCCCGCCCCGCCGCTCCCACACCCGCACCGCGCCGGGCGCGGCTCTGTCAGCGCCGGCACCGCCGCCCCGCGCCCGGACCCGCCACCCGGCCCAGCCCGGCCCGGTCCGGCCCGGCCCGGCGGGCCCC
>JAWWEW010000006.1:16876610-16959739 GCA_035583185.1 Anabacerthia variegaticeps | reverse complement strand
GGAGGCCGCGCTGTGCGGCCCTGCCCGGGTCGGGGGCGGCGGTGCCGGGGGGAGTGCCCCCAGGGAGGGAGGGGCTGTCTGCGCAGCGCCGGGGCTGCCCTGGCTGCGGGAGTGAGGCCGAGCCGGCAGCCCGGCCCTCTGTCAGTCCTGAGAGAGAGCCTTTTCAAATGCTGCTTCGGAAATCTCCTGCCACCTCCTGCTGCATCTGCATGAACGGGGTTATATAATGAGGGTAAAAAGTCGATATTGGTGTTCTGGCTACTTGTTATACATTACAGCTGTAGTTCTTAGTGCCATTTTGCTGTGGTTCCGTGCAATGCCTGCTAGTTGTCAGCATTGATAATCAGAGCGATTCCATGGCAGACCAGAAGTTGGTTTATACCATTTTCGATCTCCAGCGTGAGCTACCATTAATATTGCCTATATCAAAACATAGCATGCCACATCAGTCTCGGACAACTTAATCTTTTCCAAAGATCGCACGAAAAAGATGCAGAAAAGAGACAAATTCTTACAGAGAAGAGGAGATAATATTCAGTATGTTTTACTTACCTCGAAAAGCATTTGTCAAATAATTCGGGGTTTTTTCATATTTTTTTTTAAATTTGCTTTACTTCACATGCCTAAAGAAGATGGTAGCTGGATCTTGTTTGGTTTACTGGTAGAGAGCGTTAAAGTGTTTTGTATAAATGTGCTTGTTTATTTCTCTTCCCTTTCTCTAATGTGCGGCGTCAGCTTTGATCATGATTGTACAGCTCTCTATTTATGCTTATAGAGATTTAAGGCTTATTTTGAAATACATAGCTATGAGTTCTTTTTCAAATAAGGATTAGGAGAGGAAATAGAGACAGCCAGGGAAAGAGGGGCATGATCAAGAGGAAAGCACTCGGTATTATGAATCAGCATTGCCTGAATCTGATAAAGTGGGATGAGAGCAGCTGTGGTGATTGTCACTGAATGTCCATCCTGCCCAACAGTACCTCAAAGAGGAACAGATGTTGGGAGGAAAAAAGCTTTAACAGAACAGCCCTACTTCCTCCCTGTATCTCTTCCTAGACTCCTGCAGGTTGAGGCTTAAAGACTTCCTGAGCTACAGCTGGTGGCTTGGATTTTTTTGGTTTGGTAATGCTGGTTGGGTTTTTTTGTTGTGGCTTTCCTCCCCCCCTACCCCCTCCCAATTGCCCTCCATATGTTTGCTTTCTGTAGTCTTGTTTAATTGGTGTTGAACATGCAAGCAGGAGGTGGTTGGAGAGTGGAATGGTTGAAATGGTGTTAATGGAAAGGAAGAGATGGGAGAAAAGCCTTTCTAAATTTATGGAAGAAGAAGGGATGGAGAAAGTGACATGCCTCAACACTTAATGTCAGTTTGTTCTCGGGGTAGGATTGATAGTAAATAGAGAGGTAATAAAAATGGGAGGATAGGTCCTTTGTCAGTGAATTTTGGAAAACAGAAATGTTTGCCTTGCTAATTGAATGTTCTGATATGACAATTTAGAAGGGGGGAAACAGCTGAATTGGGGCTATGCATACTTAAGATTACGTTTATGTTTTCTTACTCTTCCTGGGTTGTTTCCTTAACTTGTAGAAAAAAGAAATTCTAATACTTAAGGAAGAGACACAGTAGAATTTAGTATTCTGGTTATAATTTTAAGTGTTAAATGCATAGTTTAAAAGAAAAAACTCTTTTCTGGTGGTCCAAGAAGAGAAACAATAACGAAAGCAAACCCTGAGATTATGAATGTTGTTTTCTAAACTAACCTATACTTGTCTTGATTCAGTCTCAAATTTTTTTCCAGACCAAATTAAAATAGTTATAGTTAAAAAAAGGCTAATAGTAAATATTATCGGAGTATTTAATTTTGAATTGTTGGATATATTCTCTGAAGTTCTTGTGTCACTGAACCTTCTAAATACCATGCTGAATTAGAGCCTTGTGTCCTCTCTATTTGTAACAACGACCATCATCTATAGGCAAGGTTTTCATTCCTTTGAGTTGGGAGTTACTGTTTTTCATGGCAGTCGTCTCTGCCTAAGTGTCTGTGGATTGCAGTGCATCCTTTCCTTCTCTAGCAAGTGGTGATTGCACCAAGTGGACAGTTGGTTGGTTATAGTGCAGGGCCTCTGCTCTTGCTTTGCTCATTCTATACGCAGTTGTGATGTGGTTTTGTTGTATGTGTGTACACAGAAACTATTCTCAAAGATGGCAGATAAGTGATTTACTGCATTGTAGCTTTGTCATAATTACTCTTAATGTTGCCTAACTTCCCGTGAACTCTGGAAACTATTGAGTTTAGCCACGAAGTGATGTTTTGGGGAGAGCCTGGGAAGCATTGAGCCTGCGACAGGGCTCAGGCAATGAAGGATCTCCCTTCAGTCATGATGACAAGGATCGTACTGTGGTCCTTGTCTTATTTCAGGGTGCGTGACTGGCAACTTTGTTTGCTAATTGTCTGCAAAAGTAATCCTTCCAGTCCCAGCGAGGCAGGCAGTTGCATATTTGAGGTTGAAGTACAGTGCTGGGTTTGGTCTTTATTCTGGACAAGAATGTGACAGAATGACTGTGGACACTTAACCATTTTGTATTAATTTCCAACTTGGAAAGCAGCTAAAAGCCATCACCAAATATATTCTTTTGTGTGAACAAACTTTACCTGGGCTATGTTACTGAAGTCTGTCTTCTTGCCTGACCTGTACTGCCTTTATATCCACAGTTTAGTCCTTTTAAAAAAAGAAAAACAAACACTAACTTAGTATTTTGGTAATAGATTATTATAATGTGTTCTGCTAATGGCAAGCTATTGAACTTCCCAACTCCTGAGTTTTCTTACACCCTGTCATGACTAAATCTTGGTGATAATTAGCATAGCATTAAATACCTGTTTGATGACATCATAACATATTCTTGATGCTTTTTTAAATTTAAAGAAAGTAATTATATTGTGATGATACTGTATTAATTACGTATTTTTTCTTTGGTTTCATCAGGCTGGCAGGTGGGGCCAGTTTTTCAGTAGTGAATTGTTGTTGCCATAAGTTAATCATGCACTAGCAGCTCAGAGGATGTCAGAAGAGCTTACTGTTATTTTTCTTATAGAAAGGTAAAACTATCAAATGTCACTTAAAATGTGTGTAAAAAGATTAGGAGTTAACCAAAACCTGGCATTGTGAACATGTACTGTCCACATAACTATATAGAGTGGCATTGTATAGAAGTTAGTTTTACATCTCTCATTTTTCATGTGTTCATCTTGATTGGATATAGTTCGAACAGTGTACTACTTTCAGGCATAGTAAAAAGAAATTCCAGCTTCCTTGCTGTCTGAAATAGCAGTGCTAAAAGACAAATATTCATTATGCAGAGTAATTTTTTTTTCTCCATTGGAATGTGTTACTGGTGCAACTTTATAGGTTTGGCTGAGGCCCTGGTTAGTATTTCTTAGCTCTTTGGAAAAAGAATTGTGATTGGTCTTTCTAAAGACAAAATCACAAAAACAAGTTAAATTTCCAGAATAAGACACATTATGTTAAAAGGGGTTGGGATTTTGGTGTGAGATTGACACTTAAAAATCATCTGTTTCATTGATCTTCCTTCCGTTTTAAAGAAGTAAACAGGCTCTTATTTCCAAATGCAAGTGCAAAAGTCAGTGGCCAACTAATCAGAAAATAACTAACTTCCTTTGACGGTGAGCAGATACATATTTCTGTGAAGAGCCATTTCCATTTTCTTTATTGAATATCTAAGGAAAATTAGATTTCTAAGTGCTGTACTCATAGAAGGCTGCAGGAGCACTGTTACTTGAGTGGAATGAAGGAAGACCCTTGCATAGCCACAAAAACACACTTGTTTCAAGTTACACTGTAAGCACTTGTGAAGGCAAGTCATGGCTATGCTAAGAAAATTAGTGGGCAAAATGAAATATTACTGCAAGACCATGAATGTTGACATGGATTGTGGTAAAAGAATTAACTATTGATGAATCCAGCTGTGTTTATATCTGCTCTGTTTACTGGATAGCTTGGACAACTTTCCTACTGAATTGGTTATGCTTCTCACTGTTAAAATCTTTACTTTTCCTTTCTTGTTGGCTGTCAACAGCTGCAGGTTACAACGAGCTGTAGTTCGCAAGGAGAGCTGGTTGCTGTTCAGTCATTTAGAAACTGTTTTACTCTTTTGAGTTTGAGTGGAACTGGTAGAAAGTTGGACTTCTAGCTATCATTTAAAAGAAAGAAGAGTAATATCCTGAAGTGGGTTCTCACCAGTCATGTGGGTTTTTTTAAAGTAATTAATAAAGTTTTAAGTGTTACCATATTGCCTAAGGGCCATGCTTATGTTCTTTGGCTTCTCCATCAAATCTCATTTCATACATCCCTTTGGAAAAGGAACTGCGCACAACTTGGTAAATGAAAGATGAGCATTTTGGTTTTAACTTGCAGATTGTGGCATAAGTTTATATAATATCTATAACCAAGGAGAACTAGACCTAGAAAATACTTGAGCTGCTGGTACATAATATCTGAAGTTGTATGGAATGGTATGTCTTCATGTGTTAGACAGTGGATCCTTTTAAACTTAGTAATTTAATTCCTTGTAAGTTTTGTATACTTTTTAAACAAAGACTTGAGCTAAAAACTTTAATTAAGGCTCAATGAACACTTAGAAATATAACTCTTGTTTTTTACTTCGGGAATATGGACCTAAGGCTTTTAGTGGATTTAACTGCATTTGTGTCCTTGTATGTATTTTTGTCCTAATGTAGTGTAGATGCCAGCACTGGCAACTTTCCAAGAGAGAGTTGGCTAAAAGCAACATTAAGAAAGGTAGGCTTTGGGGAATGAGTAGGAAAGTAAAATCTGTAGAAAGAAGCTTTAATTATAAACATGCAACCTTCAGTGTGTGTTATTCTTTTGTAAACGCCTCATGATACTTGAACTCTAGTGAAATGATTGAGTTGCATTTTACTGAAAAGAAAAAAACAACCTAAATCTTCCAATCTAGTGCATAAACAAACTGACTTGGCAGTTGTTCTTTATTTTAGCTGATTAACCTGATTCTTCCCTCTGTTTTGTTAGCCAAGGGAATGGCCCTTCAAGTCTGTGTGTGTCATTTGGCATGCTGAGCCTCAAATGCAAAGAAGTTTTGCAGTCCGAGGTCTAAGAGAACAAAGGAAGTTCCCCATTAAAGGTTTTTACTGTCGTGGGTCAGTACTTTCTTTTGCAGCTCTGAGGAGCTCTCAGCCATCTTATGTACCAAATCACTGAATTTAATTCTTTTCCCCCTGAAAGAAGGCCTCTATGATTTCGTGAAGGTTGTTAAATCCCTATGTCAGATTTGAAACTTTTTTGATAGAGTACCATCTTTAGATGGACAGGAGATAGTGTCTGCAAAAACACTGGTTTTTCTTCTCAGCATGCTGGGACAATGCTTGATAGACTGTAAACCACATGGGACTTCAGAAGTAATTAAAAATCTGAAATTGTTCTTGGAAATAAAGGGAATTTAGTTTGACTTGGTCAGTGATGGAAATATTAATCATAGGACTTTGAGCAATGGTTTCAACTTTCAGTGGGTTGCTACAACATTTTTAATGAAGTTCCTCCTTAAAACACCTCATGTATTAGTTGTGTTTGTGAATTTCCAGTTTAAGTTTCTTTGGGCCCATCAAAACCCCATGACATATTAGTCTGATGGTGACCCTTAAAAAATGATGCTACACAAAGCTTTGCAATAGTGTAAGTTTTACACCATCTAAAATGTTAGACTGCTTTATTTTTTTTATATCAGAAAGACTTGGAGAGTTAGCGAGTATCAAGTGAAGGAATCTGGGGAATGCTAGCCATGATATTCCTGACTACTGTTAGGTGATATTACAAGAAAAATCAGGAATATGACAGTAAGTCAGGACTTCTTCCTCATACGTCAGCAGAAATCAGTTATATGAATCTGTAGTGTAAAAGACACAAAAGAAGCTTATAGTAAAACCACGTTTGAGCCCTAAATTGGGTTTTTTAGCTTGGCAGGGAGCATGATAGCAGGCTGATTCACCTGCTACCTCTCCTGCATGTGTCATTGACTGAGTCAGTTTATTCTACAGATATTAGAATGCTATTAACTTTGAAGCAAGAAGGGGATTGGGTCTGTGGAATGCTATATTACTGGCTTGAAAACCACATATACAATTTCAGCCCCTATTATGTCAGACTTCTTTTTATATCTAGACTAGTATGAAGATTACTTCCTGTATTCTGGAAGTTCCCGTTTCTTTCCTTTCTCAGGAAGAGAAGAAATAGTTTAGAACATACAATATATACAGTAATGTTTGTGTAAGGCGGGCAGTTATTTTTACTTTGGCATATGATAAGAATAGTTGAGACAGGATTTTGGGTAATCAAGATACTTGTAACTCTTCAGTACAAGTTTTCTTCAGGGAAATGCAGTGTATAGGTAGTAAGCTAATTTGATATGTACAGTGACTTTTTTTTTTAGAAATCTAAATAGACTTCTTTTGGGGGGAAAAATTGTCTGGCATTGCAAATACATGTGGTACTAATACATTTGTGCTTACTGTAAGGTGCTGCACTTTACCTTAGGATTCTTAGGGAAAGAGGTTTATACAGTTGTATGTAATGTGAGATGTTGCAGTCTACCTTCAGCTAACCTTACTTAAAATATTTTGTATGCTGCTCTACTGCAGTACTCCTTTGAGTAACTTGGAAACCTAAACAGAATATTGTAGTTCCTCTAGGTAATAAAGCCCTGTAATCATCACCTAATTAAAGATACTAAAGTTGAGATACTGAATTTTATATATAATTGGCAAATATATGCTGCTTATCATATGCATCTGTGTATAATATCAATATAAGCATTTATTATCTCTGCAGTAACTTAGAGGATGTAGCAGATGGGTCTGTGCCTTGCTTGACAGACTGAATCAGGTGGCTGAGAATTGCTGGTAGTTCTGTTTTGCCCACTGGAAACCTTATCAGAGTACAAAGTCTTTAGCAGTTAAGTCTTGTGTCCCCCCATCTCTTTAAAGATCAGTATGTTCAAACTCAAAATTTACACATTTGTTAGGCGGTATCTGCATGACCTCAGGCAGGCAGATGCAAATGGGGCCTTTCTGGGTTTGTTGGAAAAGCGGAAGCTGTGTAGCTGTCAATATGGCTTGGAGCCTGAAGGAGTGTCCCTGCTCTGGAGCTGGGTGATGCTGCTTAGTTCCATGTGTGCTTCTGCACAGGGTGAGGGAGGGGTACCCCTGCCTGCTTGTCTCCAGACCTAACCATCTTCAGTGCAAAGTGTTGATGTCCTCAGGAGCAGACTGGAAGTGGCATTTCTGTTCAAAATCTCTGATAAATTGGCAGGTTCTTGAGTGAGCCCTCTGGGGGAAAAGCACGTTTTTAAAATGGGATGATTCTAGTTTTGATCACACGTTAATAATAATTAATAATGGTTTGAGCATCCTGATGGTGCTCTGGATGATTTGGCATACTTCCCAGCCAACGTAGGCTACCTTTGTACTCTTCAAATGTAGTTTAAATTTCAGCATCTGAAAAACGCTGAGACTAACAAGGAAACCAGTTGTCTTTGTGGAGCTGAAAAACTGGCTGAGGTGAGTTGAGTGAAGACCACTGTTAACTGGGGGCTTCCAGGCTGGGCTGGTTAGCTGTAGGGGTGGAAAGCTCGCCTAGATCTGGGGAGTGTTGGGGCTCGAGAAGCAGAGTCTGGGTTTGAGCTCTGTGTAGCTGCTGGCCCTGTGGTGCAGGAGGGCGCCAGGTGGAGCAGCTTCACAAGGTGAGAGATCCAGCGCTGAGGGGCGGGAGGGTCACGGCAAAGCAAAAGCCCTGGCTCACCGAGTTAGGTTTATCGCTGTGACCTAGCAAAGATCTTAGGACAGGCACTGTGGTGTATCTGACTGTCCTTGTTACTGCTACAAACAGCTGAGCACATGACTTCAATCTCTTTTCCACGGCAATTAAGAGTAGCAAAACGAAGGACATTTCGTAACTGAAGTGCAGAGCATCCTTCTTGTTGGCAAAAGAGGGACACTGCTGCAGGCCTGGAGATCTATCACTGTTTAAATAATAACCAAGTTTTTAAAGAAACATTCATTTGGAAAAGCCTGAGGACGCTGTCCAAAAATACAAATATTAAAGGTTTAATGAGGTGTGCTTTCTTGAGTCTTTCCAGAATGCTGTATTAAGTAAAATCACATCTCTAAAGCAAGGAAGCTAAACTAAATGCTCATACAGATTTTCCTGCCTTTCCTGTAGTTGATGGTATCCAGTGCAACTATTCATAGTGAATATGTTGTCATTGCTGTCACTGTGATTTTTAATTGGGGAAGCCCCAGCTTCTCTGAGAGAGCTAGAGTGAAACCTTTAGCTCTTTGTGCTGTCAGAGGAAAGAGGGACTGATCTGTTAGTACACAAGTGAATCCTACTGACTCCTTTGCGTATGTAATGTTTTACAGAGTGACACAGATTTCTTGTTGCAGGGGTTGTCAGCAGAAAGCTGGGAGGTAGCAGCGCTCTGTGGTTTAATGATGGCCAAGTACAACTACCCTGTTGGGTGGAACGGTGAACGTGGAGTTGAAAAGATTGACGTGTAGTAGGGCTTTTCAGTCTTTATTAGGAGGAGTATAAAGAGTTGGAAAGGGAAGTATAGGAACATTCAGTGTGTATCCATAGGAATGCTGGTATGTTGCTCCATACAGGAGGAAAAAATAATTAAACTTTATAGATTTGCAGCTTAAATTTAGTAAAATAATTCACGTAACTGGACCTTTACCTGTTAACATTGCTATTCTGTGTTCTCCACATCATTAAAATCAGCTCAACAAATATAACTGCTATTTCCATACTTTTCTGAAAAGAATCAATGTTACTAGTAAACTAATATAAAAAAAAGAATTTGCTTTATTGTCAATGATTTTTCTGTTACAATTTAGACTAAGTTCTATTTGCGTGTTAGTATTTAAAGGGAAGTGAAGGAAAAGACATACTAAAAAGAAATGAGCAAAACCAAACCCCTAAAATTACTAATGAAAATGTATACTCACTTTCAAAAGTCCTAGTATTTTAAAACTGACTTCCTGAACATCGTAATTCCAAATTAGAGGATTATATTTCCACTTCTCATCCAAATACCAATCTGTTTTCAGATTAGAGTAAAATCACACAGCAGAAAGAAAGGTTGAAAACTGCATGTGACTTATTTTACAATTAGTGTTCTGATGTTCATTGGGTTCTGGAGGCAATTTACTAAAGTCACAGGTATTGGTATGCATTTGTTCAAATCAGGTTTCTTGGGACACAGCATAGGGTTTTCTCATTTTCAAATTTCAGTGACCTGTTTTCTGAAAGGTCCTAAGTCACTTGTCAAAGAATAATTCTATGAAATCTTCTGCCACTGTTACATATCTTGAAATTAACATTGTGAATGTTGTGTGTTGTGAAGGTGAAATGATGAAATATGAAAAATCCTGTTACTCTGTCTACTCTATGCAGGGAAATGGATCATGAGCTGGTAGTTAAATGCCAGGTGCAGGAGCCTTCACTGATGCTGACAGTTTTAAGAGTGCTGGCTTTAGATTTTTAGGAAACCCTGGAAAACCCTGACAAAAAGGATGTAGTCGTGAGCAGTTAGCTGTTATACCACAACTGCATTGTTCTTAATTTAGCTTGGCCCTAGATGACTGCCGTAATTGTTTTTCGCAAAACAATTTCTTCATGCGTTTTTGATGCAAACTTCACTGTGGGCCTTTTGATCTTCAAACGTTTGCTTTTGGCAGCTGTGCGCTTTGCTTGCTCTGTGCTTTCAGATAGCTGGCTAGGAGTATTTTGGGGTACTAATTCTCTGATACAGTCTAATGAAACTGAGGTGCCCTTAGAAACAGTAGTATTGTTAAATGCATTGCTCTGACTGATTTAACTGCTGTTTTGTATGGTTTTCTTGGCCATACTTTTTCTTGATATTCTTCACATAATTGGCTTCTACAAACATTTTGAGGTTTTTTGTTTGTTTGTTTTGAGTTTGGTTTTTTTAATGCCTGATGAAATGCTGGAGAATGAATGTTAGCAAGATTCTTGATTTCTGTCTCCTACACCATCCTCTGCTTTGGCTCTGTACCATGGAGTGTGAGCCTCCTATTTATAAGCCAGATTGACCTTGAATTTACTTTTTTGACTTAAGTCTTCCCAGTTACTTTGTGAAGAGATAAAAACTGCATGTGTATTTTCTCTTCCTATTTGCACCACAGGGTATTACTCAAAATCACTGCTTTCCTAATCTTTATACATAAGATTCTTAGACTGGGTGACCGTTAAAGCCTTCTGCGTATGGCAGTCATTTTTATTGTGTTGTTAAGATTGGCCCTGTTTCTGCCAGTATTTAGTTTTTGAATAGTTGCATTACTTGTGATATTTTAAGCAGTTTAAAGCCTTTGAGAAAATAATCAGTCTTAAGTGAGATGTATGAGTTACCTTCATTATAATGCAATTTTATTCAAAATGAAACAACAATCATTTATCCTTTCATAGCAAGAGTGAATAAGTGATACAGACTGAGAGTGAAATATTAATGTATTAAAATTAGGATTTTGAAACATCTAGTAATTTTTATTCCTTTCTTATATTAAAAATGGTGTCAAATGCTAGTGTTGGAAGTAATTTTTTTCCAAGGTTATATTTAAAAGAGATATGTTGAGGTTTTGTGTGTGTTTTTTTTTTGTTTTGTTTTTTGTTTGTTGGTTTGGTTTGGTTTTTGGTTGGATTTTTTGTTTGGGTTTTTTTGTTGTTGTTGTTTTTTGGTTTTTTGTAATGAATATACCTGAGTTTTTCTGTCCAATGGTGATGTAAGAACCAACTGGAACCTTTCTGATGCTTACACTGGGACCTAATTATTCCCACCTGTGGTTTGCATTCCTGCACCTCTAGGTTTCTAGCACAATCTGATACCATTTTCAGAATGAATGGTAAGCATGTGGAACTTGGAAACTCCTTTACAGTCTTCTAGGAGAGCTTTTCAGTTTCACGTTGGTAGTGGAGAGGAAGTGAGGAGGTTGGGTACCACAGGTTTGGGTTTGGTCTGTGGTGTTCCTCTTGTTTTCTGAAGGCATTCAGTATGTATTCTTTTTGATATGAAGTGAAAATAAAATACTGCTGGATTCAATTGACAAAAAAGTTCTTTTCAGCATTGCATCTAAATAAAAGTTTCTGCTTTAGCAACCAGTCACTCAATCTATCTATGTATCGTGCTTCAGACAAATGCAGAGTGTGATGAGATGGAGTTACTTATTCCAGTTGAAATTTTCTTTAATTAGACTCTATTGGAGGATCTCAAGAAGGGAGCTTTTTTGCTGTAGCTCAGTGTCTTTAGTACCTTAGTAATTATTTATAGGTTGTACTGCAGAATTGTTTGTGGCAACCATTGAGTAATTCAGTGTTTTGAGGAAATTAGCAAAGGTCAAAATAAGTAGTTACAGCAACACCACTTCAAAAGTTCCTCTTCAACCTTGGCTTTGCCAAGTTTTAACCTTTGCTAGACAGATAGCCTTTGCTCTAAGGTGCATCTGGATTTTCTCCGAGCTTGACTGGGGAAGCATTAAAATCTGAGTCATTATAGGTGAAAGCCTCTTACATTTTCAGATGCTGAAGGAAGCTCTAGTGAGGGGTTCACTAGAAAATACCCCAGAGAGCTGCTGTTCTTTCTTCCTGAGTGAGCAGTGGCTCTGTTGGGCTGCATTACCTCCCAACACTGGTCAAGAAATAGCAGCAGTTAATGATCAGTGCCTGTTGACCTTCGCTTTCCCAGACCCACTGTTTCCCTGACTGCTCAAGTAGCACCTCTTGTTCTTCTTCCGAAACCCGGGCCTGTCCAGGCTCTGCCAGGGGGATTGGGGATCAAGGACAGTTGGTGTAGGGGTGACCTGTAGAGAAAGTGAGGAAAGACAAGAGCTGGCAGTGTGATGTCTTACTGTGAGACGTTCAGGAGGTACTGTAGATTCATGGGCATAAATTCTTTGTGACTTTTCTGCACACTGGCAGACGTTAGAGGATCTTCTGCTTTGGTGTAGAATAGAAAGGTGGGGCCCCTCCTTCTGTCATGTCACTGCAGGGATTATTGAAGGTGAGCAGTGGGTGGCCTGGAGGGTTTACACTGATATACTTGTACTGCTTCAGTGTCTATCAGTAAAGTAGTTGACTGTTTCTTTATCTGTTTTTCTGCAGTTTCTGTGCCATTATTAGTTTATCAAGATGCTTTAAAATAAGCTTTTATTTCTATTTATTTTTGTAATGGGAAGTCGGAGCTGATCCTGGATCCTGTGGTATTTCTGTACTGCAGAGATGAGCTCTGTGAGTATACATCAGGATTTCTCTGAGTGTCTTTGTGGATGAGCAGCATACTTGCATGTTACTTCTATAACATTGTATTGCTGTTGATGCTTGTGTAACTTCTGACAGGCTTGGGGGTTCTGGAGAAATAAATAATCTCAGTGTCACTTTGTGCATATTGCATATTTCTTCCTTTGTTTGGTGCAGCAGGTTTACTGGAAAAAAAGGAATTAAAAGAGGACAACTTTTGCATCCTCTTCTTTTTGTCATAACAGGTGGCGACAGACAAGGTTGCAGGAAAGCTGAGCTCTACTCTCTCATGGGTGAAGAACACTGTGTCGCACACCGTCAGTCAAATGGCCAGTCAGGTGGCAAGTCCATCTGCCTCGTTACACACCACCTCCTCCTCCACCACTCTGTCCACACCCGCCTTGTCGCCATCCTCACCAACACAGCTGAGCCCAGACGACTTAGAATTACTCGCAAAACTTGAGGAACAGAACAGGTGAATGGAAAACTTTGCTCCTCAAAATACAGCAGTGAGACTAAAATTGTCCTATTACAATTGCAGCATAGAGATTGTTAAAGGGGGGTTAGGTAAAACTTCATGGCACAACATTTCAATTTGAAGGCTCTGAGGTTTAAGAACTTGTGTTCTTGTGTTATGTTTTTACAAGTTCTGTTTTTGTGGAACTCTAAAAGGTGTTTTTGTCTCCTGGTTTTACAGAAGCATTTATAACTGCTTTTAACAGTAAAAAATTATACTGAGTCTGTGTGATTTTCAGTATCCAATTTAAAATAGAATATCTCAGGGATGAGACTTGCATACAACCTTACTTTCTAAGGTCAAAACTATAACTTCTGTTAGCTTCTTGATGTCTTAAATATTTCTCAATTCCATTTTCTGTTTTTTCATTTTTACCCAGTTCTTATTTTTAACTACCTAACCTCTGTATAGAGCCACCCTCCTGCTGCTACCCTAGTGGTGGCAGATGCACAATGTCTTAAATTGACGAAAAGTAAATTCCTAATTAGTCCTTTCTGTTCACCTTACGTTTTTATTTTTTGGGTTTTTTTTTATAGTGAGTAACCGTTTCCTTGGCAGCCTTTCCATGAGTGCATGTTTGTTTGCACTGTGTACGATTCACGGTGCAACTTTCAGATGGATCACTTGCTCTTGATACGCACAGTGATTGCAAATTCGCAATCTCTGTAAGAAATGGAATTGGACTGTGTAATTTCTTAATGCTGAATTTCTAGAATTCATACTTATTTGCACTTTTGAAGCAGGACTTCTAAGTTGTTATAACCTGGTCCAACTTTTACCAGGTGTTACATCTTCACTTGAGGCTTCAAGAGATTTTGCTCACGCAAACCCTTGTAACGCCCTTGGTTCTTTGGTATCCTGAGTTAATCTCCAGAGAAAGACTACACATTCTTGTCTAAGAGATTTCTTTTAATTTGTTGAGAATACAGGCATTTTGGCAAAAAGAGTTTTACAGAGATGAGCATGCAACTTCACAAAGCATTACAAGTTACCAGGATTAGCAAGCATTGCTGTAGTAAGGAACCTTTGTTACACTCAGCAAACGCAAACTCTGTGCAACTTAGTGAGGTACTTGCAGCTTAAGTTAAACACAGAACATAGTTGTTTAGGTTGCCCAAAGAGGAAGAAAAGAACAAAGGAAGAAAGGATGAAGAGAGAAAAAGAGGGAAGAAAGAACATAGTTACCACTCAGAAGGTCACAAGTTGATGACCTTGAGAACAGGCCAGGACCCACAATGGAAACCTCTGCCTCCTTATCTGCTCGGGTCACTGTGGCCACTCCCTCTAAGTGGGACCGCCGGTTCACCGATTGCCCACTGTCCCCTTAGCCAAAGGGAGGGGTGCCACAGCCAACCAGAGGCTCCAGGGGGTGTGCTGTGGGTGCACTACTAGGCAGGCCTTCCTTGCCTGCCAGCCAAGCCACGTGGCTCCCGTGGCCATGTGGCTGCAGCCCGTGTGCCCTCAGCAGGCCTTATCATGGGCCCACAGGCCTTACCCTGGACACACACTCAGAGACACACCCCACACGGTGGTTCTGACCCAGTAACAACTGATCTGGTGCATAACATAAGTCATCTGTCCTCTTGCAAAATTTGGTTATGTTTGACAAATATGTTTCAGTAGTTTTTGAGAGGTTGACCACAAAGGATGTGAGCTCTAAATAGATTTTAGATTTGGCAGGTGTCTGCAGGGCTTTGATACCTACAGAGGATGGCTATCCCTGTGCTGTAATGAAGTGCAGGATTTGATAATTTAGCTCAAACTGGCTTCTGTTCCAGCTTCTGTGAGTGTGCTGGACTTTGCACAGAAGCAGTTCAGGTACCCTATTTTTGGCTGGTGATTTTTTTTTTTCCTCCACTGATTCACTTATGAGAGTAGTAACTTCCAGTGGGGGAAAGGAGCAGCTGGGGGGAGGAGGAGCTGATGCCTTTGTGTCACCTGGCAAGTCTTCTCTCATGTTCATATTCTGCAGTCTAATAGCAGTACAGCGTGCAGGGAATTTGATATATCTGTCTAGTTCTTGACTGAGAATAGAAGGAAGCTTCTAGAACTACCTTATCCTCTCTTCCTTGTCATTTATGAGATTGTCTGTCTTTGAGGATGGACTACATGTAATTTCTGCTGTGCAAATGAAAAATAAGAAGAAGCAAAAAAGAGTTAAATAGTGCTTTCTACTCTGTCATGGCAAAGTGACTTTTATTGGGAAAGCAAACTGCTCTTTGGACTGCTTATCTATGTTGGAGCATAATGTCTTTACATCTAGAGTTGTCTCATTAAGCCCTGCAGTTAGACTAGCTGGCTTGCTGAAAGAAGAATGCAAGCCTCGGCTTTCTTTTTCAATTCAGCTTTCTTCATTTAGTAAATGAACTAGCAAATCTTGTCAGGTTTTATTTATTTTAGCCAGACCTGTTCAGTCCCACACTAGTCTTGTGTGTGAATTCTAATTAGAGGCTACCCTATCAAGTGTACTTTTCCTCATGAGATACTATCCTTCAATACTGAAATTTGATGCTCTTATGCTGGGTTCACTGTAGTTTGAGAACAGTTTCCATCTGCAGTTTTGCACAGTGGCACTTTGTTGACAAGGGATTGTACTCTGTTCAGATGGAACCATTCTTGTTTCTGCTTGCTGGAAGAACTGCTGATGATGGGTGTTTTTAAAGGTTTTCTTTTCACTGTTGGCTTTTATGTCAGTAAGGAGAATATAAATCAGTTAAACAGCCAGAAAAGGGAAGAACTTGAATTGTATCAAGCTGCGTCTCGTAGCATTTTGTAATCTAATTATATTGGAAGTCCCCTCCGAATAACAAGGTAGCTCAGTCCAGAGTCCTGGTGGAGCCGTTTGGCATTAGTAAATCATTTATAAAGTTTTAAATGAAGGAAAACAGTGAACTAAATGTCACAGAACTTGCTACTTACTGTAAAAAGAACTTACCATTTTCAAATCTATGGACAATGAGTTTATCCAGGTAAGGTCAAATTAAAGAAACTTAGGATAGCTTCTATAGAAAGCTGTGAAAACTGGAATTGACTTTTTAGAACCTTGTGTTTATAATCTTAATATTTATTCTATGCTTGTTTTTCCTCTTTGATGACTTTGATGCTTAGGCCTTGTCTCGGGTTGAGAGAAGGAGTTTCAGACTAAATTTTCATTATGGATCAGTATAAGCCAGGTTTCTAAACACTTAAAATGGATTTTTAAAACATTTTTTTTCGAAACTGGCTTTTTTTTTGCATTCCATTAATACAGACTAAATGAAAATTTGTCTTGAAAAAGCTTTGCGCTTTTTTTTTCCTGAAGACATTGCTATCTAACCCTTTTCCAAATGAAATACTGCTGCAGACTGTACTTGTTGTCTTCATGAATTTAATTGCTTTTTCCCTGACTTTAATAAACATCCGTAGGGGAAGGCTTGGCAAGCTAATATAAATATCTCTATTGTAGCAGAGAGCTTAAAAATAGTAGGTATGCTGAGATTTATGTGCCATCTCAGGTACAGTATACCTCAGTTATAATTTATTAAGTATCTAAAATATAACCTGACCTTGCCGAAATACTGGGGGGAACAGCTTTTGCGCAGATGCATAGAGAAATTATTCAACCATGTGGCTCTGATATACTGACGTTAGAATTCTTGGAAGTTAAAGCACAAATGAAACTCTTGGTATAGCAAAACACTTCCAAGTTAGTCTGAATTCTTGCTCTTACCTAACACATGGTCTAAAAACCCCCCCTGTTATGGGGCTCAGTGTTAGTTGAGGAAAACAAAGCATGCCTTTTTGCCCAGAATCCCAGCTCTTTGCCAGGCTGATGGCCATAGCAACCAGCTAACTGGGAAGTCTGTTCAGGATCTTGTCTGGCACTTGGCACATCCTTATGTATCCTCTGCTTGCCGATAACCCCAGAGGTTCTCACGCTTGAACGCTGCGTGTCTTTGTGTCTGCGCTTTCTCCCTTGCATTTATAAACACCATGTTGATTTGTGAACAGTTGGCAGCAAATGTCAGGTGTTTTAAAATTCCTTCAGGTCACAATTATTCTGTCTGTATTTACACTGTCATTTTATAAACGTGTAATCAGGTAGAATTTTAGGAGGCTAATTTTTTTGTACTTCAAGTTACTGTATTTTTGAAGTACTTAGACATTTGACACTGTCATTGAGGATGTTTAACTTTCTTAGGTTCTTTGTCAGTCTGATGCATGACAGCTGTGGGTGACATCTTTATCCATTTCTTAAGAAACTCAGTGTGAACTGTTCTGTCTGCAGCATTACTTGAGATCTCAAGAAAAAACACTAACATTGAACAGTTATTTTCAAATTCACTAGAAATGAGTGTTAGGAAAACTGTTCCACTGAACCTCTGGGTGCATCCTTTGTTGAGAGTTTGGTAGAAATGACTTATAAATAAACAATTAGTAGTTTGGTCCTTTGATTAGAAGAACTTGATTTTGATTTTTGTGTGCTTTCTTTACAGACTCTTGGAAACAGATAGCAAATCCTTAAGGTCAGTAAATGGGTCAAGAAGAAATAGTGGATCTTCTCTTGTATCCAGTTCATCAGCTTCTAGCAATCTCAGCCACCTTGAAGAAGACTCATGGATCCTGTGGGGGAGGATTGTGAATGAATGGGAAGATGTACGGAAAAAGAAAGAAAAGCAAGTTAAGGTAGTGGTTGGACACTGTTTTTTTTTAATACATTTGTAATGTGATATAAGCAAGACTGTTTTTTATCTTCCTGTTGGGCTTGGTTTTTTTAAAGAAATATGTAATAGAAGCTTCCAGTTGAATCGGTTCTGTCCCTAGGCCTTAGTGCTTGCTATATAACTGTTGCTCAGCAAATGTCTCCTGCTGAAAACTAGATACATTTACTGTATTTTTAATGCAAAAGCTTTCAGCCTACCTCTAAAGAGAGATTTCCAAGAGTATAGGGCTGATTAGCTTCATGTTTCCCAAAATGGAATTACTGAAAATCAACTTAAGGGCATCTGATAGCTTGATGCTGTGATTATTTTCCCACTGAGTAGCTCTCTTTTTAAAGCACTCTTAACAGGAGAGCTAATAAATCTGCTGTATGATGCTCCCATGAGTTTGGTTTTTTGTGCATGCCAAGTCTGTTGACCCCAGGGCAAACTTTGATCAGTGTGTCCAGTTTGTGTTAGTTGTGGGCATGCGCAGGAGAGTTCAATTACACTGTAAATTCAAGCTAAACAGCATCTAGTGCTCTTGAATGTATCCATGTTTCAGTGGCAGCAAGTCCGGCAGTGTGGGATTTTTGTTTGTAGGCAAGCCTGTTCTGCTTCAGTTCTTTATTGGGCTGTAGTCTGTAGTTTTATGTGCAGAATACAAATGTCAGGGTCTTTTGAACAGTTTGAAATGTGTGTCTATGAATAGATTGTGGGAAGGCAGAACAGTGGGCTAAAGGAAAGTATCTTTTAAGTGAAGCAGTTGTGAAGAGAGAACATGCCTTGAGAGAGGAAACAAGGGAAGAAAATGAACTCAGGACTTCCTGCTTTCATAGGGAAAGCAGTTTCTGGAAAGGTGTTCCAAAGGGCCATGAAAAGAAGGCCACATGAACCTGGCAAGAGAAAGGAGAAGTGAGACGGTAATAAGTAGATCTGGTTAGTTAGAATTTGTTTGAACCCTTTCAAATGTCGCAAGTATCACTTGTTTTTACAGCTGGCCAAGTACAGTTTGGGGAGCATTTGACTAACTTTCAGGGAATATTTAATTATATTGCTAATTAATATTATATTGAAAATTAGCCAAGTTTTCTATTGCTGGTTAAATAATTCTCAGTATTTTTTTGTCCAAAGTCAGCCTAAACTCTGTCAGTCTGCATTTACGATGGAATATCAGAACATCCATACCTATTTCCTGATTGTGCCGGTAGGTACATGGGTAGCAACACAGGTGTCTTTTTGTCCGGGCTGTAAAAGCTGGTCTTAGGTTATTAGAAATCTGGTAAGTGTTTAAAGTTTTAGGCATAGGTGTCTATAGCATCCTCCATAGGTGATGTGTTCCACCCTTATGTCTCGCTGTTCTTCAGAACTCACTTCCTACTTGTGGAGGGATTCTGACGGATGACTTAAGTCCTGTTGTTCAGTTCGCACAACACTGTGTAGAAGAGCATCATTTTAGTAGGAGTGTTTTCTCCTATTCCTTTTAGGAAAGCTGGAGGGGTTAACCCTATTCTGTCAAGCAGGTTCATGGTAACTTAAGGAAGTATTAGCAAGTAGTGTCTTCCTCTGTTAGTAGCCCTTCAGGCTTCAGATGACTGAGGTACAGCCTTATAGTGTGTTGTTGACAGAGGATAGCTAGAGACAGGTGTGTAAAGCTGATTTATTAGGGTTCTTTTCTTGGAGTTGGGAATCTTTTAGGAAATAACATAGCGTGTTGTGGTAGTAGCATTACCATGGTGGTTCTGAAGAAGAATGGATGGAAAGCTTAGGGATATTAGAAAAATTGAAGTCAGTGATGCAGAAGTCCTGCAGTAGAGTGCTAGCTTAACAAAAACAAAACTTGAAAGCAAGGGTCTCTTTGAAAGCTATCACTGTTGCATTAATTAATCTGATTGTTGAGGAGGTAGCAGAAGTATCTGGAACAAAGAAGAGGAAGCTTTGCAGAATAGATTACTCTGGCTTCAGAATAAATAATAATGAAAGAAATTATCCTTTAAGAGACAATGCTTGATAACAGTTCTTAAGGTACAAAAATTATTAAAGGAAACATCTTGGAGACAATCTTTTATATCAGACTGATTCTAGCTGCAGAAAGGACCACCAAGACAGTCTGTAAAATTCCTTAATAATACCTCTTTCCCAGTTTTCAGATCAAGCAACAAGACTACTTGTCCTTGTTATTTCTTAAAACACAAGTAACAGGTTCTTAGATCTACTGATCTGGGCATGTTTGAATCATACAGTATCTGGCTGATTTTTTTTTTTTTTTTTTTAAATTGTAAATGAGTTAACTTAATAGACGTAAACTTAATATTTCTTGGTCCAGTGCCTGAAACTGTGTTTAAATACTTTCTTAGAAGACAACTTGGAAATACTGGCGTGCCAGAGAAATTAGACACAACTTGTCAAGTTTGTTAAATGACTTCTGATAGTTGTACTCTGCATATTTTATTGTTGCAGTTGGCTGTGCATTTGGCAGTTAGTTTTGGGTTTTGTCATTTACCTATCTTGTAAGTAATTTTTAATTGGTGATTTCTTAAATCTCAATTACTACAAATTTTAGTAAAGGTGCTATGTTTAGTCATCTTTTGTGAAATATAGAAATAATAGTATTAAATTCTGGTTAATCAAAGTTCTTGTATAAAATTATTTGAATATTCAGTTTTTCAAGTAGCTTACCATGAATAGGGTGCTCCTTTCATTAGCCAATTTAGCCACTAAAAATGATTCAGAGACTGCTTACTTCTGTTAACATAATAATCACACTAAAATTAAGATTTACATGTTATAAACTGTATGATTAGTTTTTGCCATGATGTAAATTTTTTCTGAAGTTATGAGGAACTTTGAAATGTTTTATTCTTTAGGCTTATGTTTGTGTTTTCAGGAAATACAAGTTAATTTGTCTTTTTTTGCTTTAGGAGCTGGTTCGAAAAGGGATACCTCATCACTTCAGAGCAATTGTCTGGCAACTCTTATGCAGTGCTCAAAGCATGCCAATTAAGGATCAGTATTCAGAGCTTTTGAAAATGACATCTCCTTGTGAAAAATTAATAAGAAGGGACATTGCTAGAACATATCCTGAACATGATTTTTTCAAAGAAAAGGATAGCCTTGGGCAGGAGGTCTTGTTCAATGTAATGAAGGTGAGTTGGTATTTCAGCCCTTGAAAATGTATTAGCAAGAACACACAGAGGTTTGGATTGCCTTGTATAATGGGAAGTTGCACCAGTTTCATGTGTTTTGTTTTTTCAACTTACTCTTTTTTAAACCATTAACACTGGAATGGTTTAACAAATCACATTCCAGTTTCAAAGAGAGCTTCCAATGTTATTCCTCTAGGCTTTTTAAATCTGTTATAATAAGTTTTTTAAATCTCTTGCAAGGTAAAACCATTAAGTTGGCATTAAAGCAAAGTCACATGCTAACTGCAAATAGTATAACGGAATGGAGTGTACCGTGAAGGAAAGGAAACACTGACCAAGACAAGAACATTGGCATTCAGAGCTAGTATTCAGTTTTCAAGTATTTCTGACCCTGCAAGTGGCAGCAGGGAAGGGCAGGTACAAGCTAATAGTCGGTTGTTCCAGTGCCCAAACACAAAACAAGAAATGCCAACATGAAATTGTTTGCATTATTTAGTCTTCTCTGTACTAGAGCTTAAATTTTGAAACACAGACTTTTCCATACATCATAGTTTCAACACAAAAGTTAGCAGGTTTCCAGACCATGGTAACTTCCATAGCTCTAAAATGAAGATGCCATGTGCATGGAGATCACGACGTTTCATCCACCCATGAATAAAACTGCAGCACGTATTTTTTCTGAAAAAAACTTGTTCCTTTGTCTTCTCTATCTCTTAGAGAAGTAGTAACCTTGTGTGATTTGTATGCCGTCTGTCTCTGTTATCCTTTGGCAAATTCCTATGGTTGAAAACTGCCTGTATTTTTGGTAGGTGTGCCTTAGTCTCAGCTTTGTAGGCAATCAGAGGGCAGAGTTCGTACCCCTTTGTCACAGCAGATAGCAACTACAATATCTGACTAAAACTTCTGAATAGAATGCCTGCCTTTGCTGGATTTGGGAGAGGAAGAGTGAGTTATTAGCAAGACGTCAGGATGAACTATGATTAGTTTTTACTGATAATGATGTTTTAATTGTTGAGAGTCTTAACTTTATTTCCCAGGCTTATTCTTTGGTGGATCGTGAGGTTGGATACTGTCAAGGAAGCGCTTTTATAGTTGGATTACTGCTAATGCAGGTAAACATAATATTAAAAAATATGTGAACCTTTAAAATCTCTGCTAGAATATATGTCATATTGGAAATTTTTGCTATGGTTTTCCTTTATCATTTTGATAAAATGGAGTTGTCAAGGGCAGCTGTTTACTCTGGAATAAAATGAGATTTACTTTCTGTTGTTCTACTAGCCAAAATACTGTACTGGAGTGGGAGAATACATTTGTTTCTCAGAGCTAAGGTAGGACTGCAGGCTTGCAGGCTGTTTTGGTGAGTGATGTTTCAACTGTTAATGAACTTCTCATTTCAGTTCTCTTACATTGAATCTCCTCAGAGTTGAAATGGAACTTCATTTTGATTATCTTAAAGCTACATTTGTATTACTGGTGTTTGTTTTATGACAAAGTATGGAATACAGTAAGAAACTTTTAGACCTCCAATTCAGTTTAAAAATAATTTGCTTGAATTTAGTATATACAGAAGTTCATTTGACTAACTGGTTGTAAATCCCTTAAACAAAACAAAAACCTTGAAACAAACAAACCAACAACCAGAAAGCTCCACCGCACCTGTGCACACACACACAAAAACCCAGCCCTAAACCCTCCAGGCACTTACTCTGGATGAATGTGATGATTTATTGGAGTTTTTACTGTACTTTTTTATTTTTAATATAGATGCCAGAAGAAGAAGCGTTCTGTGTGTTTGTTAAATTAATGCAAGATTACAGACTACGAGAACTCTTTAAACCAAGCATGGCTGAACTGGGCCTTTGTATGTACCAGTTTGAATGCATGATACAGGTACATACAAAATCTATCAAACTTGCTTCTCTGCAGTAACTATTAATAGGGAACTTGGGAATTACAGTTCAAGAGCAGGCACGTTTGTTGGCTAATAGGCTGCACTCTTGACAGTAGCTAGTTTCAGAACTTCAGAAGTAAATGCATGTGGCTCTGTGGGATACTTTCTTTTTTAACCTTTGGCAGATAGTGACTGGCTTTAAACACCAAAGCGTGAGGATTTGTATTACTGCAGTTTAGGCCTATGAAAATCTAATTTTTGTCTGGATTGAAGACTCTGGAAGTCAAAGTCTTCATAGCCAATTTATAGCTATTTTAATGGAATTTGGGAGATACCCTCATTATGTAGAATTGAAATTTGTTTGCAGATGTGGAACACAGAGCACTTTGTTCCTGGTCAGGCCGATGGAGAAAAATGTTTGTGTTTTGGCATCCAGTTTATAACATGGTGATCAGGAGTGGGATATTACATAGCCTTAGATATTTCCAGCTCTTTTTGTTCCATTCTAGATGTCACTTGAGGATTTACAAGCTTGTGATTTCCTATTAGGATCAGGAAATGCTTTTGTAACCTGCGCTTGGCAGGGTGAAAGTGCTGTAGGACATTCTGTTTTGGGATTTGTGTTGCATCCTTCTTGATAATGAGTAATATCATTCCTGTATTGCTAAGCTGCTGTCTGTACTAAAAATCAGTTATTTTCTTCTTTTGTTCAAAATTTGTCAAAAACATGTCTGCACTAAAACAACAAGCAGAAGCTTAATATATTTGTGTGTTTTATTCCTCTTCTTTTCTAGGAGCATCTTCCAGAGCTTTATGTGCACTTTCAGTCTCAGAGTTTTCACACTTCTATGTATGCATCATCATGGTTTTTAACTATATTCCTTACAACTTTTCCACTACCAATTGCAACGAGAATATTTGATATCTTTATGTCAGAGGTAACTACTAATTGCTCATATCTTATATTTTAAGAGCAGCTAGTGGTAGAAATCCTATTATGATGGCCAAATCTCATTTGCTTTTTAGTTCTTACACTGATCATGTTATTTTAAGAGGGAGGGAGTCTGTGTGTTGAGTAATTTGTCAAGGAAGAGCAACTAAGTTTCTGAACATCAATACTGTGTGTGACCTTGTACTCTAAGCCTACTGAAGGGTTACCAAATCTGTTCTTTCTGGATGCAGTAGCATTGCACACAGCAGGGACATGAGTTTCTCAGTGGTATAAGAAGTTTGCAGTGGAAACTAATACTGCTCTCAGGGCAAAGTTCAAGTTCCATGGGGATATGCAAGCCAAGAAGAGGGACTGTTAGTAACTTTTATTGTCCAAGTGATGAACAGTAGCCAGAGAAATTTATGGAATCTTTCAGTGTCACTATCACAAAGACACCTATGTTGTCTTGTGTTTAGGCTTAGAGGTCTGCATCCTGTAACTAGTAATAAATCAGAGCCTGTGGTCCATTTATGCTCTGTAGTGGTCTTTTGGAAAGTAGTAAGTCAAAGGTGGGTCCTTTCAGTTTCCCCTCAAGAATGTCCAAGATAAGGTATATAGTGAGACATTCCCTTGTATCTTGTTTGATAGTTTAACTGCATTGTACCATGTCTGAATTAAAATGGCTTTTTTCAGAAGTGCTTGGATGTTTTTCTACTCGATATAATTAAAATGTTTGATAAAGCTGACCTAGAGAACTCCTGTCACTTGAGTCTTTACCTCAGCATTAGTCTCTCTGAAGGGGGTGTCTGATATCAGGACAAATAGCCAGACTGCTCGTCCCTGGAACAAACTGAGAAACCCAGAACAAATTTGTTGAGAGTGTTTTTGGTTTGGTTTTTTTTTTGGTAGCTCTCTTGTTTGTCTGAGAAACTGGGTGAGATTTCCATCATTAGTAAAGAGTAGAATCATTCTGTGCTATTGACAGTGCCACGAATAATTGTTGGATATTTTTTCACTTCTGTTTTCAGGGTCTAGAGATAGTATTTCGAGTGGGTTTAGCACTACTTCAGATGAACCAGGCAGAATTACTGCAACTTGACATGGAAGGAATGTTACAGGTAAGTTACAATTATAATAATTTTAAGACATATCTGAAATGTGTAGTGTGTGTGTATTTCCTCACAGCTATTAATTATATGTAATCCTGTTCTCTGATTGCTTTTAGCACTTTCAAAAGGTCATTCCACATCAGTTTGACAGTGGTCCAGACAAATTAATCCAAGCGTCTTACCAAGTCAAATACAATGCAAAAAAGATGAAAAAGTAGGTATAACATTTTGAGAAAATAATTATGCTGTTACTAAGAGCTACTTATCTTTAAAACTAGTTACTCAGTGTTTAATTTTGAATTTTCAGTCTTTTAATTTTTTTGTTTTTATCCGATATAAATAATTAAAACTGAAACTGTCTGTAAGAAAGTTATTTTAAAGCAGTATTTGCTATTTTTCTTAATAAAACCATATATTTTTTCTAAAAATAACCCAAAAAGCTTTTGAAGAAAACTGCAAATTATGGGGAATTACAGCAGTTTTGTGAAGAGGAACTGAATGAGAAAGCTGGGTAGGCGATGCTGTTGGTGGGGAGGGGGATTGTTTGGTTTTTTTCAGGGTGAGGCAGGGAAAGGAGATTCAATTATATGATCTGGCCTAAATCCTAAAGACTTCAGTTCTCAGGAACTGGAAAAGTATTCACAGTGCTAAAGAGTGCATGTATGGTCAAAATTAGTCCTGTTTAAAATATAAATTGATAAAACTTTGTAATACCATTGATAATGGTAAAGTAGCTTTCATCTGGGGTTTGAAGTCTTGAGAATACCACTCCTTTTTGTTGTTGTTGTTAAGGTTAGTTGCGTGTCTCTCCTGCCTTTGGTAAATTCTGTTTGGATAAGCCAAGTGCACATACTGTGCTTTGCCAGGGCTCAGTTTGGTGGTTCACCCTTTGGCTGTAATGTATTCCACATTCACTGGCGTTGCAGTGCAAGTTGTGCCAGGGTCTTCCAAGTTGAATCTGTTGATCCTTCTGTCCACAGCCTCTGCTCAGCAGAGTGATCAGTCTTCTCTAAAGCAGAAGTAGTAACAAAGCTTTCAGGAAAAGTATTTTCTCTGAAAACAAGTACAAGTGTAGGTAGTTGAAAATCCTACCATTCTGAGTCTTAAGTTCCTTCATTGCCTTCTGTAGAGGCATTGTTATCTGAGCTTGTGGTTTTTCGTTGCCACCCTGTTTCATTGGGACAACTTTGTGGTTTGCTGGACAGAGGCCAAAATTGTTCCATGTTTAAGATATTTTTCTCAAACCTCTTGGAATCTTTTTCTTCCAGTCTTTCCAAGCTCTGTTTTCCTTTGGCTGAATCTGTTGACTTGATTGTTGTATTACACTGGGGGGTTATTACAGAGTAGCTCCAATCACAGCCACTGTTATGTACACAAGCCACCTCCTGCACTTCAGAGTGCTGAGTCAGTCTGTTCATACCTACCCCAGTCTGCTGAAATTTAACGGCCAGTCTAAGTATTTACAGGAGTGCATTTCAGAGGTAATATCTATAATCTGTATTTCTGTTCTACTGTTATTTATTAGGTAGTGCACCAAGTTTAAATTATCCACTGTTTTTCTAATCATAATTTACTGTTTCTAATTTTTAGGTTAGAAAAGGAATACACTACAATAAAGACAAAAGAAATGGAAGAACAAGTTGAAATTAAAGTAAGAAAGCCTCAACAAATTTATTTTTGAATCAGTTTAATTTCTAGATAGGGGGTTACATATTTGATTTGTACGTGTAGCAGGACATGTAATTAAAGTTCCCAAATTCTTTTCTCTCAGCATTTCTGTTTGGGATGTCTGTTCATGAAGGACACCTACAGTGAAATTATTAAGACTTCTGGTGGACATCAAAAAGAAAAAAATTTTTGGAGACCTGCTGTACATATTTTTTTATTTCCTGCTGCCTAAAGCTTGATTACAGATGGCCTCATTTATCAGAGTTTCCAAAAATGCTGGTTTAGATGTAGGTGTCCCACACAGAACCTTTGTATGACACATCTTAAGATAGAGTTTGTCAAAATGCACTTGAGTGGTTTGTCATTGATTCTGAGATCTTAATTTTTCTTATGCATTGCACCTAAGATGGAGTATCTTCTGTCTGCAGTCACCTTTTCTTTTGGAGCTTTTGCAGTTAATACAGACTGGGGGGGGGGGAAGAGCCAACCTGCCAGCACAGCTTATTTTTCCCTTTTACTAGCTGACCTACTTCCTGTATGTAGTTAATCACTGCATCTTTTTGCTTTTGTGACATAAATAGGCTTTTCATGCCTTTTGCCTTTTTCACAGCATGTTGTTTGATCTGGATTTTCTTTCTTGTGTTTTTAGACAGTTCTGTGAGAAAAGACAGTGGGAGAAATAAGGGGCAAGTGTATTAAATAAAGCTTAGTAGAGTGAGTGAGGCACAGCCTTCGTTCTTCCTATGCACTGCTATTTGTTTTGCTTTTCAGTGTCAGGTTTTAAGGCATCAGTTCTTCAGAAAAATGACTGTGACGTGCACCTGGGAGCACAAA
This sequence comes from Anabacerthia variegaticeps, assembly GCA_035583185.1. Classification (NCBI taxonomy): domain Eukaryota; kingdom Metazoa; phylum Chordata; class Aves; order Passeriformes; family Furnariidae; genus Anabacerthia; species Anabacerthia variegaticeps. The sequence goes on along the minus strand of JAWWEW010000006.1, from coordinate 16,932,598 downwards.
GGTGTCTGAGCCTTTTCAGGCAGTTTGTTATTGTTGTACCAGGCAGTGAGGCATTAGCAGCATTATGATGTAATGCTGTAATGGCATCTGAAATTGGAAGATTGTCAGGGCTCAAATGACAGCTCTCTACAGGACAGAATAAAACCATATGAAAGACAACTGCAATTTTAAGTTTGAGTATTTGAATTAATTTCAAATCCTTCTCTGCTTTTCCCCCTGCTCCCCACTGCAAAAAGGCAACAAACCTCCCCCCCTCAAAAGAAAACCCACCATCCAACCTCAACAACCCAAAGCTGTCCCTTTCTAGGCCTTACTTTGGGACTTACGTAAATGATTTCTGATTTAGCAGAGCTTCTTAGTGGAAGAGACTATTTTAGGGAGATAGAAAAACAAGCACATTTTGAGTTTGTCTTTTAGCCTGGCCGAATAAGCCATTTACTGAACTGATATCCAAAGCTCTATTCCTAGGAATACAGGTCTCTTCTATCTGAATGCTGACTGCTAAAATTTACAGGAAGTGTCCTGGTAAAATATAAAATTCAGTACAATTCCTTATTATTTCTGGGGCATCTGAGGTAAGTAAATCTCAGTATAACCGTAGAGATGAACATAAACTGTTTCGAGGAAAAGGAAGGAAACCTTGCACCTTTCTGATTAGGTTGTCCTAGTGCTGGGCGTGCACTTCCATGTCCCTTAACCATGAAGGCTTTGGCTCTGTTTATGGGAGGCTGTCAAGTCTAGTGTGGGGATGAGGCCTGTGGTTCACCTGTAGATGTGCTGCTTTCAGCTTCTGCAACACAGATGCTTTCGTACAACATGAGTCGTCATCTCATCTCTGCTGTATCAAGCTATTTAAACTCCTCTTCTGAGCTAGTACATCACATAAAAGGAATTAAGGTCACTAATTGGTTTTGTATTTATATTGATTTTCATAGATGAGATAAAATGTTGTTAGCTTGCTTGGCTTTTATCAGACTTTCAATTCATAACTTGAGAAATGGATTTCTGAACTGTTTGCCTTCCAGAGGTTACGAACTGAAAACAGACTCCTAAAGCAGCGCATTGAAACACTAGAAAAAGTAAGTATGTTGGGGATTAGATTTAATCTGTGTTAATTTATACTTAAATTGATGGCAATTTTATTATATGAAATTAGAATCTCAGAATTATAGCTTACTCTTTTCCTTCTAAACTGTGGTGTTTACTAACAGTTCTTAGCCAAATAGCATGGCAATAACCAAGTAATTAGGGGTCAGAGCTTTAAATGTGTAAAGTTGTTATGTCTGACTCTCAGCAATTATAAACTCAAACATTTTGACATAACTTCTGTTGTACTGTTTTCTATTTGAATTAGAAGCATCTGTTCAAAGTCAAGAAGACTGCATGAAATAGTGGACTGGTTGGGTGGAAGAGAGGTTATTTTGAGGGAATCCTCAGTTTTGAAAATCTGAAGTTGCTTGGTGTTTTTATGTAGGAACAAAATGACAGACGTACCAATGACCAGAGAGCTGGAGCGAAGGCAGATCACTGCTAGTGAATGCAGCAGTAGAGGGTGTTGTTGCAGCATTCCTAGGAACACTGCCAGTAATTTGTTCTGTGTAGCTTTTAATTTTTGTGGCAATTTTGGGTACATGGTGGGGAGAATACGTAAAGACTTATTTCTCATAAGTTTAGTCTGGATAGAGTTTTGTTAGGCTCCTTTGTAACTGGATAAAACTTCAAAAGCAAGCATGGCAGCTGCTGTGGATACACTGCCAACATGCAGGCATTGTTCTGCAGTGGCCTCTCCTGTGTGCTGGTATTGTGCTTCCTGTGGCAAATTGCACCTCAGTTGCTCTGCTCTAGAATGAGAACATTCTTTTCCATCCTAACCACAAACAAGGACCATCTTTCAACAAATGGAATTGAGTGCTCTAGGGAGTTGCAAGGTTGTGTTTTATAGGGAAGAAAATGGCAAAGTTTCATTTTAGAGTGACATAATTGGAAGATGTCACACTCCAAATATTAAATGCATTGTGATTTCTTGACGAACAGTCCATCTATGTCATAATTAATTGATTTCTGAATTCAGTTTGGAAAATGCACATAAGGACATATTGTGAAAGTTGTGAACAAAAATGCAGTTACATGAGTATTTTTCTTTCTAATACTGAACCATTGATATAATGAATGGAAAAGAGCAGGCTCTCTTTAAGAAACTTCAAGCTGTAGTGAATAATTTCAATGCCCTTGGCAAATATAGAATAGTGAATATCCCTGTTTTATAGAGGTTTGAAATCTTTTTTTTAATGATGAAGTTCACAATGAACTCCCAGATGCTAGTGCTTTTGAAAATTCTGTACTTAGAATTTCAGAATTCACTTTCAGAGTATCCCAGTGTCACTGGAATTAAAACATTTCAAATTGGGAAAATATTACCCATTAATAAGAATTTCTGATAATCATTCGCATCCCAGCATTTGAAAAACAGATCACAAAGTGTGAACGCATTCATTTCTTGTCTTGAAAACTTTATTTTAGAAATATTTTTCCCTCATCCAATGATTTAGTTGTGATTTTCTTAGTGTACTTTAACTTCTAAGTAATAGCTTTTGTCAACTAGTTTGAACTTCAGTTTTAATAACAGTTTCAAGGACAGAGGTCTGCAGACAGATGTGTTTGTTGTAGAATGTGCAAAAAATTGAGTGCTTTCAGGGGTGACAAAGTAGGAATTAACTAAATGCAACTGCAGGGGTATAGTGCTTTTCAGTGTGTAAAAAAATGAAAATTTCTTTCTTGCAGAAGTTTGGCAAGGAAGGAGAATCTATGAACTGCTCGATGAGTTACTGCAAGAGTTCAGTAAAACAAAATATTAGCTGTCATAGTTGACATTCCCTACTTGTCTGTCAGTTTGCACCATATAACTTTCTTGCTTTATCTTACTGGAAGCTGTAGCTCTGCATGAGTTCCTTGGTGCTTAGTGGAGTTTCCTTTGTGCTCAAATTATGCCTTTGTTTCATGTTGTGGGTGGACCACAGGCCTGCATCTATCTACTAGATTGCATCAGATAGTGCATCAGTAACTTTTGTTAAATAGGGAAGCAAGCCATTCACATAAAAATACCCAGTCTCCCGTAGGTGAATTTTAAGTGTTATGGAAATCTGGCTTTGAAATCTTGTATCAGAGGTGGACTGTGTTAAATCTGTTGCAGAAGAGGCTGCTTCCTGGGACTTTCAGGCTGAGTTGCCTTAATTTATATGAAGAGTTGTTAATTTTGCAAAAAGGTTTGCACAGAAAATGGGTAGAATTTGGGCATTTTCTTTCTATTAGCTCTTGGTCTTTTTGTCACTATTATCAGCCCCTTGTTTTTTTGATTTTCCTTTTCCTTATTCCTATCTGAATTTTTCCTTTGTAGGAAAGTGCTTCCTTGGCAGATAGATTGATACAGGTATAGTCTTTTAGTCTTTTACTGTATGACTCTCCTCCTACTCTTAAAAAACCCCAATTGCTTTAATGCATGCATATTTGCATGCTGTATTCTGTCCCTGCTTTGCTGATTTGGAATAAATACAGAGCTAATATCCTGCTAGAATTTTGTTTACTAAAAATATATAAACCCAATACCTGCACGTTATAGTAATTTTCCTAACCTATTGTAATTTTTCTGGTACAAATTCCTATGACAAATGGATTCTATGACACTATTAACACTGAAATTGAATATTGTGAACGTCAATCTGTGCATGTACAACTGAATAATAATGCATGAAAGGAATTTTATTGAATGCAAGTACAGAACTGTGCTTGCTAAATGGATGCTTGAACTCTGTAATAAAGTGCTAAAGCAGCTGTTTAGTACTACCTTGTCCTAAAATTTCTACCAATTGTACTGTGCTGTTTGCAAAACCAATCTGATGAAATAAGCAGCTAAGCATCACAAAGGCAGTCTTTCTTGGATTTGTCATCAAGTGCTTAAAAAAATAAATTATGTCCTAAGGGACAAGTGACAAGGGCCCAGGAGGCTGAGGAAAACTACCTCATAAAACGGGAGCTGGCCACCATCAAACAGCAGAGTGATGAGGCCATTACTAAACTGGAGCAAGCTGAGAATACCATCAGGGAGCTCCAACAACAGCAGCAATGGGTAAGGAGCCTGGCAGCACATCATCTCATCTTCTTCACTCACTTGTGTTTATTTTTCCTCATCATGACATGGTCTCTGTGCTGTCCTTGTAAATCCTTGTTCATTGTGATTTGCATTCTTAAAATTACACAAATTGGACTAAATGAAATTTTGGTCTGTTTTTACTGATAGATGATATCTATAACCCTGGATAAATGTAAGTTATCAGTTTATTAAAAAAAACCCCAACATACCCACAATGAAACACACCAAGCAGAAAGCTCAACAACAATAAAACCCCCAGCCCCCGCCACACCGCCAAAGAAGTACTAACAAAAACATACACGTCCAACCTTTGGTAGCTCTTTATGCTAAGAATCTAGCCATTGCAAATTATGGCACTCTGAATAATCACACTTGAGAGTTGATTCACAAGGCTGTATCATTTAAGTCAGTCTCTTTCATGTTCACATTTCTTCTTCTGTGTATCTATATTTGTTTTTTTCCTAGTATGCTAAAATTTACTCCTTGCTGAAGTGGAAGGGTGTTGTCCCTGAATTTGGAACTACAGGACTTCATGAAAAAGTGTAGGTTTATGTGGATATAAAGCAGGAAAATAACTTTTGGCAGCCCTGTATAGTACTGTATTTGTGTGTACTCTGTGTTTTAGGCAGTAAAATGTACAAAACTTCAGACTGCTGCTGTGAGACTGAAGTTACTTCCTCTAAGCCATTTAAAGTGCTTGGTATCTTCTCTTGGGGGAGCAAGGGAGTGACATTTCAGCATCTTCACTTGCTGAATAAACTGTGCACTACTGGTGTTGATGTGAATGTCCTCATATTGTTTGAAGAAGGTGGTATCCAAGCACTTGTCTGGAGTCTTGGGCGTTTCAGGTGTATGAAATACAACTTTTTAAAGACACGACATACTGCAGCCTCTAACAAGGCCCCTGAAGGTCAGTACAGCAGTTAGTTTTACGTATCTTCCACCAAAACTCCAGAAATACTTGTATCTCTTATTGGAAGGTAAAGGTGAGATTTACAGTTAGACTGAAGGGAAATCATAACTTAGACTAGTTCTAGAATGTTGCATTTATTATGTCTGTTCAATGCTCTTCCATGTAAAAAGGTATGTATTCTAGAATAGTTGCAAGGAGTGACTGATGAGCTGTTACTGTCATGTGAAATGCTGCTTTTTATATAACATGAGGAATTTTTTTAGGGGGGAAAAAAAACCATGAAGAAATAACAGTTGGGAAGATGAGGATGATCTTGTGGTAGTCTCCAACATTGTAATCCTTCACATGAAATGTCATAGGAAATATTTGTAGACTTTTGGATTTTCGGCTGTTTATTGTCTGATTACAATAGTACACAAGCCCTTGGAATGTGTTTTTTGGAGGCATCCACATTTATGACCTGTATGTGGTTGAAAGTTATTAGAAGAGACTGAGATACTATATTTATTTATTAGTTAATTGACAGGTAATGCAGCTTCTAAAACGAATGCCTTTAATTATGCTGGGAACATAGTGGGGAGGGATAATGGGGAAGCCTGACAAGTTAGGTGGGCATGGGAACTGATCCTGAGCAAAACCATAAATAACTGTAGATTGCAAAATTGGCTGGATTGGAGCTGTAAGGGCAGAAGACTGGGCAGGTACTGTGGGAATGGAGAGCAAGTAAAACAGAATGAGCAGTTAAATCAAGAGCCACGCTTCCTTCCAACTTTTGCATGCTTGCAGCATTGTTTTCCTCCACTTAAACGTGAACATGACTATAGGAAGTAGTCTGTGTGTGGAACTGAGACAGTAAATCGTGGTTATGTGCAGATTTGTGCCTAGTAGCTGGCTAATTCTGAAGTGTAAGGAATAGTGCCGTGGTTTTGAGAACCATTGCAGTTGGACAACGCAGGCTAAGATGGCTTCAATGAGGAGATCACAAGGTCTGCTGCATCAGTAACATTTGTACTTGAACAGGCTTTTAAGTTTGTTTCCAAGCGTGGAAATAGGAACAACAAATGTAAGCAGCTCCGCTTGTTTAGGGCGCCACCTGGTGGGAATGCATGGGTTTATTTGCAATTTTGGCATTTTCCTTTACACTGGTAAATTTTTTGCCAAGTGCTAGTGCCAGTAGCTTTGTTCTCGGCAATACCCCTTTTCAGTATTGTTTTGCGAATATCTGCTTTAATTTTTTTTCTCCAATTGTTTTAGCTTTCTTTATGATCAGCAGAGATGATTGCACTGTAAACTTGTAAGTGGCTGCACAGTTTATCTGTCCTTATTTAAAGTACAGCATTGATCCCACATATTTTATAATCGACATCTTTTCCAGTCTTGAATTGTCTGTTTCAGCATGATAGAAACTGTAATGTTTGAATATGAATTTCTGATTGGGAATGTATGAAACAATTACCTAAGGATACTTGCAACTGCCTCTTCTGGACAACACTATGGGATTAAAAAAACACCAACAAAATGTGTTTTTGTTGGTAGCAAAAATATCACTTAAACCATAGTGTTTCTACGAAGTTTAACATGTCTGTGTTGAACGATTATGTTTGTATTTCAATATTATCGAGGGTTTATGCTATCTGCTCTAGGACATTGCATAGCATAGGTTGGATCGTTTCAGGATAAGTATTGAAGGAGCTTACTGGACATATGTGTCTACAAAGAAATTCTCCACTGCAGCACTTCAGAATACAGAGATGGGTAGAGGAGTACTCTTTTGACTGAAGTCCAGCACCAGAAGCCCAAATGACATACGAGTTTATTTCTTCCTGTGATGAAGTATTTATAGGGAGTTTTCAGCTGAACTAGAATGACTTCATTCTGAAGTGTGGAGTCTGCTTAAAGAGTTCGTTATCGTTGTACTAGTGAAGGGTACTAATCCTTCTTTGGCTTGTCTAATCTTTAAATACAGAAACTTGCCAAGGGCAAGTTGTGGTGGGTAACCAAACAGTTAAGAGGAAGGTGGCTTCTTCCTCATACTGCTGGTAAATCAAGAACTGCAGAGAGGAAGTTGTGCTGACTTCCAACAGAATACAGAGTTCTCTTTTGAGGCATGCTAACAGCAAGGTACTTGAGGAGTTAGGGGACAGGGGTAATCAGCCTTTTGTAACTTACTTCTGGTAATTACATGCTGAAGGTTTTATTCTTTCCCCCCTTTTGTTTCTAAACAAAGAAGGTAGCTTCTGCTGCATGTAAATGCCTCCATAGTGCAAATCTCATCTTTCCTAGCGATACTCTAATTGTCAGTGATTACCCAGTTCATCAGTCTGAAGCTTTAAAATTGAATCTGAGAAATGAGAGACAGATCAAGCTAAAAGTGGTTCACATTTTATTTTTAAATAGGCTCTTCAACTATATTATGGGAAGATAGAATTTTAATTGACTAAGCATTCAGATGGAAGCATATGCATTTTGCAGGGTAATTTATAGCTGTGTATTTGGTTATTGTTACAGCAATTCATAGTTTCTTTTCAGCAACTCATGCTAAAATGACTGATAATAATTTAAGGCATAGTAATTGATATAGTGAATGTATACTTATAAACGAATGTTGTAACCTTATGAAAGGCTTCACTTTGTTTTACAGGGTACTTTTCTAACACTGTGTTCTGATTTGCAACCAAAAAGCAGAAGTTAAGAATACTGTATTTAGTGAAGCACTACAATTAGTGCTTAAATGTGTAAACAAAGTTAGATGGGCAGCTGCTAAACAACCTGTTAACTGCTCTTCAGTATATTGGAGAAACATTCTGTAATTACATCTGCCATCAGCCAAAACAACATCAAGAATGGCTGTGTTTAAGAAAAGTTGGAAATACAGTTGTGTAAAACAAAGCAAGGATTTGTTTCTTTCAGAATTAAATGGCTGTAGAGCTACCATTTTAGTACTTATATATGTCTTTTCAACATAGTCAAGAAAGTGTTAGTGGGATTAAAATGTTTGACTGGTGCCCGGAAATCTGTATTCGCATTGTGGCTTTTGTCACATTCTAGGGCTTAAGGCAAATATACGAAAACAGGTGTTTTTGCTACAGTCAAAGTAGTTTTCAAACATTATTTTGACTATAAACTTGTGTTACCTTTATATACTAAATTATTGAAATCGTGCTTTGTTTATTTTTTTGAGGAGCAAAAATCAAGCCTTTTAACTTGTGAATATTGTGGGGTTTAAAATCTGTTCTCATCTTGCCCAGGTTTTTTTTCCAGCCTATCAAGACTGGATTTAAAGCTTGTTGTGGCTAAAGAAGTACTCTTAACGTAGTCCTTAGGCAGGCAAAATCTAAAGACAGATTTAAAGAAGGCATGACTTGTGCCTGAAACTGGATTAATAACTTTTCTTACACTATCCATTACTAGTTATTTGACAAATAACAATTAGATTTTTATAGAATGCACTTACATATTGCAATAATATATTCAGGTCTTCAAATCTGATGTTTTCTCTCAATCTTCCGGAAACTGCAAGAGGACTTTTTACCTGAGGGAAGAACACTGCAATCGTTCTTGTTCTGTATGTATCATAAGCAGGATTTGGAACAAGACACACAATTGCTGTGTGTATCATGTGATGGACTTGTACAAGCAGCCAGGGAATATGAAGGAGTCTGTCGCCTCTTCTCTGCGTCTGCATGTTGCTACCTGTGATTCTTGTGTTCCTACACTGTGTGAAGCAATTGTAGAAATGAATCAGCGTTGTCCACCTTCCTTTCCTTGCACTCAAATCAGGTCTGCCTCTGCTGCTTGCTGAGGCAAAGACACTGTCTGGGTTGAAAAGAATATGAATTAGATTAGTATTGTGTAAGTGAAAATTAGCATCAATGTACAAGGATCATAATATGTTCGTGTTCCGTGTGTGTTCAGCTGCACAGTCAAGCAGGCTGAGCACTGAGGTGGATGGTGTTGATGGCATTAGAAACTGCCTGAGCTCTGCTCGCCTTGTAATGCTTTGCATAAATCCCCCTGTCACAGCTTCCCGGAGGCACATTTATACATGAAACACAATACATTATGACACTAAGGTTAGTGTTGGTTCTGAATTTGGATTGTGCTGTAGGTGTTGACAAAAGGCTTAGCTGGCATTCAGAAGTATAAAAATAAGTGAAAAAGTAATCTCCCTGACCATGTAGTTACATCTAAATCCTTGTTTTGTTCTGTTGGTCTCTGGTTTGTGCATTGAAGGTCAGGGAATGCCACACCTTAACAGAAGCATGTGGAACTGAAGACTTCTGTTCATTCTGTCACTGTTTTTAGATGCAGAAAACTAAATTTTTTGATGAAAACATAAAGACACAGTTGTATCTTTAGTATAATGAATAATCTATGGATTTTAGTGTTGAATTTTCAATTAATTAAAACTTAAGTATTAAACCAAATATTTATATTTCCCAATATAGTTAATGATGCCAAAAATGTATTAAATTATTTTCCCATAAACTTCATTTTCAGGGTAACTGTGTAAACACAGTAACTAGACAACTATGCTTTGAGGATGTCAAGACCCACTTTTCTTCCCTAAATCAGAAATTGAAATGTTGATTTTCATTGGCATTGCCTATCAGGCAAGTCTGACAATCTGTCAAAACACCAAGTCATTTTAAAGTGACCCAAGAAAGAAATTGTGTTTTTTAAACAATTGACTGGGGGGAGGGGGAAGTTAAGTGAGGCTTTTAAATATAAATACTGCAGTTGGATGTGTCTGTATCTCAGAAGGAATATGTATAGTGTGAGTGAATGAGAGCCAAGGGTTGGAGTGAAGAAAGAGGCAAACCAAAGTCATTGTACATTGAAGCATACATGGCCTTATTTTAAATCCAAGATTACGGAAGGATTCTGCTGAATCAAAGTTTGAGTAGGGATTGAGAGGTACTTGCATTAACTTTATAATTGGCTAGTGCTTCCTAAGCATCTTTTTCTACATATCATAGATCCTTTGAGAATCTTTCAGTTTGGTTAACAATGAGACAAAAGTGTGAGTTGTTGCTTGTCAGTATTAACAGGGATCTCAGTTCAGTCAGGCACATTTGGCTGTGTGGAGATGCAGTTGTTGGAGAGGCAGAGCATTAGCAATACTTTTGTTAGCAGTCTGGATGGACATATTAATAGACTTGTATAAGGTAAGCACTGAAGGTAGTACTCCTGATCTTACACATTTGAATGTACTTTTCACACCAGGTCTGGTATATAAAACCCCCTTCAAACCATCTGTGCTTCATACTAAACATATTTCTGCAAACTTTGTAGCATAAATGCAGTTCACGATACAGTGAAGACTTTGTGCTACAGCTGGAAAAAGAGCTGGTCCAAGCCAGGCTGAGTGAAGCAGAATCCCATTGTGCCCTGAAGGAGATGCAAGATAAAGTTCTAGAGATGGAAAAGGTAAATCAAACCAGGACCCTCTGTACAGAACAGTACTAGAAACAGAATACAGGTCCCTGTATTTCTTTGCATAACTGTGCTCTAGAACTTTCTCTTCTATGCTTTCATGATTGCAAGATGCTTTTCAAACCTAAAAGAACAGCAAAGAAACTAAGATGTGTTTGCACTGGAAAAGGTTTGTGAATAACAGATCCCTTTTCTCCTGTACCTGAAGTCTACTGTAGCAGAAAACTTGGATTCTGATGAAGTCTTCACAGGAAATATCAATTGTTTCAAAATTATATCCTGCAATAAAACCAGTGGGCTTAGAGTGAGTGTTGAGGTGATATGGAACCAAATAATTTGGGAAGGGAGGAGGAAAAAGTTCATTACCATTCCCAAATCTTCAGCATTTCCACTTTGTCCCAACATGGGCTGGCAAAGAATCCCTCCACTGCTGAGTATCAAAATCAATACTGCTTTTTGGGTGCTGTGGTAGCTTACTGATGCCAGAGCTCAAGCTGTACTCAAACCAACTGTTACCTTTCTTTGAAGCAAAACTTAACAAGATAAATAGTAAAATAAAAAGAAAAGGAAAAAACACCAATAAATTGACCTGACATAAAGCATGCTTTCCAGATCCTACTGTATTAGCCTTGGAAATAGTTTCCTTAGGAAATTTTAATGAGCTATGTGCCCAGGTTTTGGCCAGAACTTAACTAGCTAATCAGATTAACCCTGGAGGAAAGATTTCCTCTCTAAATTATCTGAGGGGCTTGATGAGAGTCTGATGGGCTAGTAGTGTGGTAGTTTTTACTGTAACGACCATTGTTAAAAATTCAGAATATTAGGTATTTTTTAAAAATTCAAAAGAAGACTACTTAACGTGGAGACAGCATGCACTGAAAACTTCTCTGTGAAGAAAAACTGGAGTAGTGGAGACAATTTCAGCATACCAGACAAACTCAGGTGTACAACAGTATTTCAGTCGGTTATAATGAACTCAGGCATGCGAGAAAGTGGCTGAAGCTAATTCCCTCAAATTCCTACAATACAGCTCTTTACTGCTGTTAGTGATAGTCATGTAATCTGGGGAACTTCTGCTGCATAACCTGGGACTTGCATAGCTCTACTGACAGTGATGTAAACATGCAGAAACACACCCTCTCACTTCCATTATTTGCTAATACTCAGATCCCACAATTTTGAAACATGGAATGCTAATAAATGGCTGTTGTGCTGTGTTCTGTTAATCACGTGCTTTATTCTCATCTCTCAAGAAAACCTGGCAACTGTTACAGTACTACATATCTACAAAAACACTGGATTTTGCTGAAAATTACTACTGAGAAATACAGTAGAAAGTGATGAACCACAGTTCAATTTTGAATACTTGGTGTCCAGTGATTCGCTGCAGGGATACTGTAGTTGGTTAGACTGTCCTTTCTCTTCCCCTCTGTTTTTTCCCCAGATTTCCATTATTAGGATTTCATCTCTGTTGCTTTTCCCAGTGTTTTCCTGTGTTCTGTTTAGCGTTCTCTAGTCTTTTTTCCTCGTGTGTCCTGCACTTTCATCTCTAAGACCTCTTGTTGACTTCTTGTTGTTTATAAATATTAATGCATAGTTCCTTTGAAAATGAGAACAGATATGTTTGGCGAAGGCTGATGGCCTACTTCCTAAAAAATAAATTTCCATTTATTATTTTCCCTGTAAACCTAAGTAAGTTATATCTTAAAGGTGTAGTTTTAGTTCCTTGTTTGCTTTACTTTTTATTGACTAGCTCAAAATCTTTCAGATGTCTCTCCATACTTTTAATGCTGTGTTCAAATATTTTAAATATAATGCTTTGTTAGGGAGATACCATCTGGGGAAATCTTGAAGTCAGAATACCTGAAACTACTACCTTTTCATTTTTTTTCTGTAGTTGGCAGTTAGAAGTTATTTATGTACAGTCACTATATCCAGAAACTTAGATTTTTTCTTTTATTATTCTTTTAATTTTTTTTGAGGCATTTTATTTTGCAGAGGATGTGTACTTAAAGCTTGGTTAGTAATGTTAGTGTTCCATATCTGTATTCTTGGAGTGGGTTTCACTAGGTACAATTTTATTCAAATATATATTTAAGAGGATGGTCCTTGTTGCAGAGGAACAGCTCCCTGCCTGATGAGGAAAATGTTGCCAGACTACAAGAAGAACTGATTGCAGTAAAATTAAGAGAAGCAGAAGCTTCGATGGGTCTCAAAGAACTAAGACAGCAAGTCAAAGATTTGGAGGAACACTGGCAGGTATGGATAGGAATTTTATTAATTTTTATTTTCAATGAGTGATGATAAAGCAAGACTGAAATTTTGAGATGAAGTAGAAGCTAATGATTGTGGATTAAGCTGCTGATGAGGTGAGAAAATCTTTAAATGCAGCTGCCACAAGAAACTTAACTTTGAAAGCATGTTAGAAGTTGGTCCCTACTTATTATAGATGGCAGAGGGCCCTTGCTGCCAGCTAACCATACTGGTAGGTAGGAGGGAGCTATCTGATCAGCACTCCTGCTTTGCTACATGGTAATAAGGTCTAGAAATAGGCAAAAGTCTCAAGATAAATGTGCAATTCACTGACTTAACTGTAGTTGGAGATGACTGTCTTCAGCTTTTCAACTGTTCTTAAACACAGTAAGTTTCCATGGTTTTCTAGCTTTTAAGGACCAGCAGGAGAACTATAGCTACTTCTCCTCGTATAACTCTGAGACTTTACATTAAATAAAGGAACACCAGGAGAGATCAGGCACTATGAGCAAAAAAAAATGCTCTTTTTCTAGCGTCACCTAGCTCGTACCACTGGAAGATGGAAAGATCCTCCCAAAAAAAATGCAGTGAATGAGCTACAGGATGAGCTGATGACAGTCCGGTTGAGAGAAGCAGAAACACAAGCTGAGCTGAAAGAGACCAAACAAAGAATGATGGAGATGGAAACACAGGTATGTTTTGAACACTCGTGAATGTGAAGGGAGCTGGATGCTGCTGGACTAGAATGGGAGGATCTAGTGCATTCAGTCCAGCTTACTTTAATGTCTCTTCTTTAGTCTTACTGGACTGTGCTTTCTGAACTTCTCATTTGGATTAGTTGGTAAACTCTGAATGTGTGCGAGTCTAAATTCATTAAGCTGTAACTGGTATAACAACAAAAGTATGCCTAAGGTGTTTTAAATTTCACAAATCTAATTGGCAATTCTGATAATAGTAATTCTAAAAGTTTAAATGTGGCAGTGTTTGCTTTCTTCTGGTGAAATTGGTGATACTAGATTTTCTGCTGAGGTCATGAATCTGGTCACTAAGCCGTGGGTGGACTCAGCAAAGCAGTTGTGTGTTTGTCAGATTTGTTTTTTAGTAGATGCTTTGCCTTTTGTGTGCCAGACTAGAAAAGCATGGGTTACTCTTGCTGAAGTTTGTGCAGAAAAGACAAACATAGCTTGACTACCAAGGTTCTTTTCATATAACTAAGGAATAAGTTATTAAGCAAACACATCTGAAATGGAAGCGCATGAAAGTGGTGAGTTCACATCATATTAGTGAACATGCTCTGAAGTCAGTAAGTACAACGTGCTGCTGCTGAGAAGGATTTGTAACACTTTTGAGAAATCCTCCCATGAAATATCTGCTAAATATTACTGTTTTTTGAAAGAGACCTGTGCATCCAAAATGCTAAACAAACAATTGTTTTACTTTACAAGGTTCAACAATTTCAGAAATGAGGAAAGCACATAAGGATGTGCTATTGAAGAGAGACTAGCTAACTGCAAGGCACATGGTGGCTTATTTCTGACAGAGACACTGCTTTTTGTATACCAACTAAATAAAATTTTCCTTTTGCCTTAACTTTTAAAATTTTCACTGAAGTGTCAGTGCTGTTGCACTACAGTCAACATGTTTTTATGTTATTGCCTTTTCCGCATCTGCGTATTTTGGTCAGCAGGGGGCACAGGGGTCCTGCTGTCTGGCTCACACATATTAAAGGTGCAAGACCTTTCAGGTACTTCTCACTTCAGTCTTTGTATGTGCTGATGCTGTTTAGCTGTCAGCTGAGAGAAATGCACTGCTTCTCGTGTTGTGTACTGGTCTGCACAGCTTCATGTTCAAATGGTGTGACTTGTACTACTGCATTCATCTCAATTAAGGTGCCATGTTGCATTCAGGAGTTCACTGGACAGAGAAACGTGCACATAATATTTCTGACATACCTGATGTTTCCTGGATGCACACTGTACTTCAGATACAAGTTCACAAGATCTTTGTCTTACCTAAGCAAGAAATCAGGAAAAGCAGATGTACAAGAGCTTTGCAATAATGTTCTTACAATGAATCATCTGTTGTTAAGGAACAATTTGAATATTCTGGTCACAAACAAAATGTCATGCAGGCTCTTCTGATTACACTTAGGAAACTCTGAATGCTTTTTCATCAAAACTTTTTTATGGTAAATGATCTGTAAGTCTGTTTTGTCAGACTCTGGGGAGTTAAATTAATATAAAAACCCTTTCTTTAACATGCATTTTCTTTCCTTTTTTTTCTCCATAAATTTAGAATCAGATTAATAGTAATCATTTAAGAAGGGCAGAGCAAGAGGTTACCAACCTACAGGAGAAGGTGCAGTATCTTTCTGCACAGAACAAAGGACTTCTGGCTCAGTTGAATGAGGCAAAACGTAGACAAGCAGAGATTGAATGCAAGGTAAACAACATTCTGAATATCCTACGTGGCTGCTAATATGTGTATGTTTTAGTCTTGTCTGCTGTTGTTGGATAGAATTGTGTCTTCACTGAGAAACATAAATCATAAACCAAAAATTTTTTTTACTGATTCTGACATCATCTTGAGTTTACCATCTCACAAAAATTGCTTGAGGTTTTGACAGAGCTGCTTCCTTGCGGTCCCACAAAGGTAAAGTTTAAATGTGGTTCTATTCAGAAAAGTCTGTGTGTATTACAAAAAGATGCTCTTAGACAACAGACTCTTTTAGGTTTTCATTTCTCTTGCTGTCCTGGCAATTTCATTTGTTTCTAGTTGAACCTGAATCTAAAGTGTGGTGAGGAGGTAACTTCTACTGACTCATCAAACTCTATCACAAGCTTTTAGGAAACAAGCCACTGAATCTTAAGAAATTGCATCCACTAGCTTGTTTGCCATAATCATTAGTTTCCTCCATAATCATTGGTTTCCAAAGTGCTATTTTTTTAATGCTGAGATTATTCTTACAGATTTTTATTTTTTTTATATTCACAATCTTGGTGATGTGTCTTTTATGTCTTTTTCTTATAACCCATAGCTATTTTGATTGGGTTTGATACTGAAGGTGCTCATTAAACCTTAAGAGATTGAGCAATGACTGTGTAGTCAATATTCTGTTTCTGTGTTGACTATAAACACAGTAATATGTTTTTAACTGACTAATGAGTTAGTATACCTAATTGTTCTCACTGGAATAATTTGCTTGTAAAGCTCTGTGCTAAGGTGGGCAAGAGAAAAGTGTGACAGTAATAGACAGCACCAGTGATACTCTTTAGAGATTCTCTGAAAGTAGCAGTGGTCAACAGCCAGTGAAGTAGCAGCACTGACACACAGTAACATTTGATCCTGAAACTTGTTTTGCAGTTGATAGAAAAAGATGTCAATTTACATTTTAAGATGTTTTACAGGTTGATGTTTCTGATCTGAAATGAAATATTACCAATTTGATGCATATCCAGTACCTGGAGTTCTGCTGTTTAACTGGGAGCTGGACAGTAATTTCTTGGTTTGAGACTTAGTAAAATACCATGTAGACTCATGGAGTACTTAAGTGCAAAACTGATTTTGCTAAATGTATTGGAAGGTACTCAAATTTAACTTGTTCAAAACTACCTTTCTTCAGTGTAGTTTCTCTCCCATATACCCTTTTTCTCCTCTGCCTTTGACATCTGTTTTGAGTATTCTTTGTGAGTTTATTCTATTATTCATGCAATTCAGCAATGTTTTACAGATTTAATAAGAATGTCATGTCTTCAAAAATAATTAAGCAATATTAAATATATGCAAGTTCAAGTGTTCTCCTGCTCCTTAAATGGGATCTAACTTGATGTTGAGCTTTCTATTGCTGTTTCAAACTTAAGAAAAACTTCTCAGTTTCAATCTAACCACATAATAATGTACAGCTAAATGAAAAATGGAAAAGAGAATACAAAAAGCCATTTTTTATTTGTAAGGAATGTCACTCTGTTTCTTGTCCTTTCTTTTCCACCTTCAAATTACTGGAAGCATGATTTTGAGCATAATCTAAGATCAATGTCAAATATTTTCACTTTTTTGTGTTAATAGAAGAGATTACTTTAAGCTCCTGTCTCCCCACTTCTGTACCACAGTGAATGAAGACAATTCATTCAAACCCTAACCCTAAATGGTTATTTCACTCTGTGACAAAAATTAAATTTTAATGTTAAGGGGAATTAAAAGAAAAAAAAAAAGCTGAATTTTAAAGTAAAAACAAAGATATGCTTCTCAAGCCAAAATTTTGTAGTGTTACTGGATTTTTTTAATGCTAGCTAGGTGTATAAGAGGCCAGTGTGTCCTGTGGTTATGATGTAAGGAATATATTACAGGTGTGAAGAGCTGGCATCCAGCAGTAACAGCAGATTTGTACCTAAAGCTCTTCTAGAAGTAGGTTCAGTATCTGTACCTTTACTAAACAGTGTTGCTACCACGTTACATTTGGCCTGAAATACAGGCTTGCCCAGAGAGGCTGTGGAGTCTCCTTCTCTGGAGATATTCACAACCCACTGGGTCACAGTTCTGTGCAACCTGGTCCAGGTGGACCTGCTTCAGCAGGGGTTGGACTAGGTCATCTCCAGAGGTCACTTCCAACCCAGCCATTTGGGGATTTTGTGAAATGCAGATAACACGTAGGTTGAACTGAAGAGACAGTACTGCTGTGCAAATATGTGGAATAAAGCTATTTAATATGTTGCTGATATAACAACTTTATATTGAAAACTGATGAAGAAAGTTTCAGTAATATTTCAGATAATGTCATGGAGCAATATGACAAATATTAAGTTTTGTAGCACTAGATATTTTTAAAAGTTCTACCTCCCATGTCCTTATATCTAGTAAGTTTGTTATTTCTAATTCCATTAGAAACTGATGTTTGATTATATTTTTTTTCTTCCTGTTGTTTCAAGTCATCTGAAATCATGCTCTAGTTTTATTTTTGTCAGTACATCCTGGCTAGGTAGCAATATTTCTACTTCAGTTGGTGTCTTAAAAAAACATAGATTTGTATTTGGAACTCCCCAGTTGTTCAGTGCGTAAAGAACTGGGGCATTATTTTTGAAGCTTGTGTTTTTCTTTTAGAAATTTCTTTTGAAATGCGTAAGCAGAAATTGAAATTTTTTTAGCAAGTTGCATCTCATGGCAACTGTTTTCTGTCACTGGTGTATATTGTTGTGTACCTTCTTATCTGACTACTGCTTCTACAGCAAGGACTCAATTTCAAATTGTTACTTGAAACTCACTACTGATCTTTCTAATCAGTTTTGCTAAAGAATTTACAACATAAGATTTGTGCCCCCACCCCAGTCTTGTCTTTCCTACCATATCAAGTTCTGTGGTAAATGAGAACATGCTCTGTTACAGAGATAAAGCATCAGTGCCATCTAGAGCAACATTATTGACTCATCTCGGATACCGAAGTCAAACCAAGCTAGTCTGTCCTTCAGCTTTCAGTTAAATACATGCAATCCTGTGGACTTGTCAGTTTGGCTTCATTTGAGCAATCATGCAACAGAATTTAGCAAGAATGGCTAAACTTTAGCTAGCACTCAATGGATTTCTCTGAAACGGACTCTACTGATTACAAATATTGTTAACTGGGTCCTGTAGATGATGTACCTCAGGTACAGGAATCTTTAAAAAACAAATAGCGTGCTTTTGATTAGCTACTGTAGATGAGCTTTGATATGTTCAGTTTGGTCTCAACCACTCTGCCTAATGAAGGGTGGTTGAGTACTGTTAGTTTGAAGCACATATTAAAATAACTGAACTAGTGGAACTGATTTATAGTAACTACAGTTTAGTTACACCAGCCTGCCATAAAAGTAGGTGTACCTGAGCCTAGTCTGTCTTCCCCAGAGTTACTTGCTCTCCAGCTGACGGTAGCGCTCACTTAGTATCTACCACTACTTTCTCTCTGTACCAAGCTGCTGAAAATATAATACTAATTTTTTTGTGCTCTGAAGTCTTGAGATGATTACCCAATTCCATGGGTTAAAACTAAATTTGGGTTCTTTGGAATAGTGGTGGTTCACAGAGCAGCGCAGAGCAGTTTTCTCTATGTATAATTTTGGGTAAAAGCAGTGCACAGTCATTAATCAGTTGAAACTGGTATTTGTTAGCTTCCATCTGTGCCTTCTTTCAGAGCAAAGAAGAAGTGATGGCAGTCCGGCTCCGTGAGGCAGACCGCATTGCAGCTGTGGCAGAACTCCAGCAGCATATTGCTGAATTAGAAATCCAGGTAACAAGTGATGACATTAAATGCGTAACGTGATACTGATTAGTTTCTGTACTTCATGGTTTTCCTTCTTCCTCCACTTTCTTTCCCTATTAGCCTACTGTGAATACAACGCACTGCTATGCCAAGTGGGATAATGCTATATTGTTAAATTCGTTATAAGCAAAGCCTTAAATCTGTCTTACGTGCATATTTGTGACCTGTTAATAATTGCTTCTGTACAAGTACCATGCTAAGGGCAACACTGTTTTTAACTCTGACTTCTTTTTAGGTTTTTTTCCTTGCAATTGATACTTCTTAACTAATTAATAGATGAGATTGAAAACATTCTCTGGTGAAGAAAGGACACATTTTGATTCCAGCAACCATTTTTTGCCTATGTTTACGCTTCTGCTGTGACCAGTACTGTAGGATTTATTGTAAAACTCTTACTCCTTTTATGTGAATCTTGAAACCAGAAATGTTTACTGCTGCCACATCACTGTAGGATCTCAAGATGCTTCCTTTGGCCTCTATGTTGTTCCTTACGCTTTCAGTTCCTTTTGGAGCTTTACTATCCCATGAACTTGCTGTTCTCTTTATGAGAAAACCAGAAATTGCTGTTCTTTGTATTGCCTTGGCTTGGAGAAATCATGATGTCTTCCTGTAGTCTGACCCTTCTATACTCCTACTGTTGTCCTGTCTGAATTCTGCTGCAAAGGCTTTCTTGGTTATTATTCCTAAGTTATCAGCTAATTACTCTGTAGTTTACTCTTTTATAAACTGGTATTGCTGTTGTCTTTCCTCCTTCTGAAATCTTTCCTTTGAGGTGATGATTTTATTGTATTGTGTCAAAGCTGCCTTTTTCCAATGATTTCTCAACTAGTTGTACCTTTCATCATTTCGTATATGAAATGTACAAAATACATTTCACTGAGCCTGTGTAAAGAATGTCCGTTATATTTTCTCTAGTGCAGCAGGCACTAAATTTACGAAAAGAAAAATGAATAATTTCTTTTAATCATATAATGCTTAGATAATGCTGTGATCAGTACATTAGAAATACTTAAATACAGTAAGCATTGCATAGGAATCATTTATCACCTTGTAAGATAATGAGAGTAGCTGAGTTTAGGTCAATCTTCTACTCATATTAACATTTTACCAAAAAAAAAAAAAAAGAGAGGGAGAAGTTTAAAGGTTGCTTCAGTCAATGTGATTTTGTAGGTGAGAATTCAGTAGTCATTTTGCATTATTTTACTTCAGCACAGACTTCAAATGCTATCCTGCTTCCCTTATTTGACTGATACAGGTCTCCCAAAAAGTGGTCAGAATCTTAGTAAATGGTCAATCCCCTAATAATCAGTTGTTTTTTTCTGGTAGCTGTCACACAATTAGAATTGTATTAATTTTTTAATGTAAATACATCTAACTTGATTTTCTGTTTGACTGATCGAATCATCCATGCTCCATCATTTTATGGCTGTCTCATATTCCCTTTCCATGCTGAAGTTATAGATATAAGAATTTCATGCAGACTTTTATACCTTGCTATGAGACAAAGAAGTGTAGGAATGTAATCTATTTCATGACTCTGGCTAATAAATACAAAGATCACATTGTCCCTGTTTTGTCATGATATTGCAGTGCATCATATTCAGCTGGTAGTCCACATCACCTCTCCTTCCTTTTCACAATTACTACTTTGTAGGATGCAATTTTTAGTGATGATTATTACAGGTTTTTTGTTTTTTATTAAAGCGCATTTCAAGTCTCAGTCTTTGTGCTCTCATATTATCATCTGTTAATGACTTCTTGATTTTCTTCACAAATGAGAGTGGCTGTGATTTCTTTGTATACAGTATGGAGCATGAAGTCATTCTGTGGCTGGGGTTCATGTTTCTCATTTGATGAGCTCACCCTGTTAGGTTTTTGGTGAACTATTGATCTCAAACTTGCACTAGCATGAAAGATAACTTCTGCAGTTTTGAAATACAGATTTTGAGTGTGAATTTTACCATATTTAACACAAAAGTGATTTAGTAGAAATAAGTTCCTCTAATGTTAATTTACTTATTTTTGACACTGTAGACATGACTTGAAATGCTTTTATTGGACTGTGATAGATTTACTTTTTTTAGGAGTCTAAGCAGATATTTTTGACCAGTGTGTTTTGCCAGCAAATATGAAACTTATGATCAGAACTTTCTTTTTGGGTGCTCATGCTCAAAAGCCTTTGAAACACTTGCACCAAAAAAATGTAATAATGGAGTTGGAAAGCTAGAACTCCCAAAGCTTGTAAACCGTAAAATATGCAATTGATAAGAGCTTAAACAAAACCCACTTTTTTAAGGAAACTGAAAATCTAGTTAACTGGTTCCTCATTGGAGAAAGAGCTGCCTCCCATTCTGTTCTGTTCAGCTTGTTGCTGCAATTGCTGTGACTTGATGGGAGGAGCAGAAAGCCTTTTAGTCAGGACTTGCCTTAATGACTTGAAATGCAATTTTAATACCATAAATGCCAGTTTTGGAGTGTAAGTGTCAGTCTTAAAGTACAGATGCACAGAGCATCACGTATAGGTCTGCTTGTCATGTTACTTCAAAGCTGATAAAAACGAAGGGAGGAAGTTAACCTACCACATAACCTTCCCTTTTTTTTTGAGAGGCGTGGGGCTTTTCTAGGAAGCTTGAGGGATTAATTTTCAGGTCCACATGGTCCATAGCAAGGCTTAACCTAAATTGTGTGGTTTTCTTTTGAATGTTTATGTAGGTGTAGGTGCAAGACATTGGTGTTAAATTTGTAACACAGAGTATCACTACTCCCACATAAGAACTGATCTGACCTTACACACACAACTGCTAGATTTAAATCACAGTTTCTGGGTCACTCTTAGTTTTGGTTAGTAATAATGACAGAAGAGCAGAGAGAACTCTATCATTCAGTAGAAGATGTAATTCTACAGCAAGTTGTTAGTTTATTATGATGTTAGGAAATTATTTTTTAATATATTCTAAGTGCCGTTTTATCTTAGCTGAGCATTCAGTTCATTGTGCTGAGCTCTTAAACTTTTGTGTAAGCATACTGGAGTGCAATGAGTTGCCCAATGCACGATGGATATTCTGAGTCATTCCCTAGCAAAAATAACATGGAATTGAAGCATAACTGAAGTTTAACTTACATGTAACACACTGAAGCCCCAGAAGTGGCAAGAAAAACCCTGACATTATGTGGAAACAAAGGTTTACTTCGTGAGCATTTGTTAGCTCCTCTGTCATTTCTTTATTTTTCTCTCTTGCTGGTTCAAGAAGCAATCACAGAATGGCTTGGACTCCAGGGATGGTGATTCAACCACTTTCCTGGGTAGCCTATTCCAATGCTTCACAGCCCTTTCCATGACAAAATTTCTCCTAATATTGAATCTAAGCTTTACCTGAGGCAACTTGAGGCCATTTCCTCTTGTTGTGTTTCACTTGTTACCTGGGAGAAAAGACTGACTCCCACCTTGCTACAACCTTCTTTTAGGTAGTTGTAGAGAGCAACAAGGTCTCCCCTCAGCCTCCTTTTCTCCAGACTGAACCCCAGCTCCCTTGGCTGTTCCTCATAATGGTTAGGCCCCACTCCCTTCACCAGCTCAGCTGCCCTTTTCTGGACATGCTTCAGCACCTCAACATCTGTCTTGTATTGAGGGCCCCAAAACTGAACACAGTATTCAAGGTGCAGGCTCACTTTTCTACAATGGTAAGAGCTTCACACCCTGTAACTAAATGGCTTGTCCTGGTCAGGTTGTATGCACTCTGATCCTGTTTGTCCCATCCTTTTGTAAGATGTAAAGAGCCAGGGCTAAGGAATGGACGTTGTCTTCCTCTATGTCTATAGTCAATCAGCAAAGCTTCAGGTTTGTTTCCTCAGGAAGTTAGTCTTGTTTTCAGCTGAGCTGGTCTGATAGCTTCAAACTGCAGCAAGCATTTCTGGTCTATTAGCAAGTGTTCCTTCTGATCGCATATGGGCAGTCTTGTTGGCCCACTGGTGTTGTTTTGGGCTTGCACTTGTTTTGTTGGTTTGGTTTTTAAGGCTTTTCCTGCAGTAGTTGAAAGTAGACAAATTCAGGCAAGGTTGAATCAGTTACAAGCTACAGTCACTCAGCTGGCTAGGGCTAGGCCAGTGGAAGTGTAGGCAGACCGAGGGAGCAGAGGGGGACAACTGTAGTCTCTGCTTGGCAGCTTAATCCTCTTCCTCCATTGCTTTTCAGGCTGGTAACTTGTACTATTCCCTTAAAATTATCCATGGCTAGTTCGGGTTGGGAGGTATAGAGCATACTTGTAATATAAAAATTTGGTTTTACATCTGAGCACTCTTAAAGTAAAAACTATCCCTAAGAATTCATTCTTTTTTTTGTTAGGTTGATCTGGACAGGCACTAACATCACTTCCTCCTGCTGTGTTTCCTGGCAAATTCAGAGAATTTTGTCACATTTACCCTATCTCTAACCATGTCAAAGCTGCTTTGAGAGCAACTGTAAAGGAAATCCATGATTGTGCTAGTAATCTCCCCCACAGTTTAAACTTTTAGCACTATTTTGTTAGACTGAAGCCTTTCTATGACCTCTGTTTAATAACTTTTCCAAGTACTGACTGTTGAGTAAAGAAATTGTTTCCATCTTTTCAAATTACAGGAAACCTTTTTTCACTCTTATCAATAGTGGTGTGTGATGTTAGTGATGTGTTTTTTGAAAGTCTAGAATGAGTCACTGTAAAGTCACTGAAAGGACACTAGTTACCACATTTACCCTTCTGAATATACTTCATTTACATTTTTAATGCAGTATCTTTTGCCACAGAGTAAGAATTTTAAAGTCTCTCATAGAAAGAGGCTGAGGCAAGTTATTACCAAGTAAATATTTCTAAGTCAGAAAAAAAATCAAATTAGGGATGTTAGGGAAACATCTTATCTTTGAGTCATTTTTAGTAAAGATGATACACTGTTACCTAAGGAATAGCAACTCTCTAGTGTGCCTGAATTTTTGCTGCCTACAAAACCATTCTTTTTGTTTTTCTGTGGTTTTAAGTTGACCGTTATTAAAGTGAAAACAACCCTGGATGTTTTCTTATTATTTAAAATGGCTTATTTTCTTGTTGATGTGCATTTCTTTCCCTACTCCAATGTGATAATTGAGTGTTTTAGAAAACTTGGTGCTTGTACTCTTCCTGGGATGAAACACCTGAAATTGAAATTTGATTACACTGATCTTCAGTATCTTTGGCTGAGCAGCAAAAGCAGGCATAAGGCCTCCAGTTTTTCAGGTGGTTTCCAGCGATTTACTTTTTTGTTGTCTAAATCCTTTTTTATTGTGAATACTAAACTTGATTTTGGAAGGGCATTATACAGTAGTAATGGTTTTGGGTACTTTAAAATTGCATTCTTTGAAGCAGGCTGTCCCTGCACTCTTGTGTTGCCAGCTATACATCCTGGTTTGAAAGTCTTCACGTGCTCAGTAGTTCTCAGTAGGCATCAGGTGTTTCTTGAGACTAACTGCTGCTTCTTTGGAAGATGTTCTTTTCCAGGAAAGCCACACAAAGGAGGATTTAAGTATGAGGTGAAAACTATGATTCTCAGCTGATAGTTTTTGATGGACAGAATTTTTCCTCATTCTAATAAGCAAATTTTTGGGTTACAGATTTTTCTTCTCAGGACCTCTCAGCGTAACTCATTTATGTGTAGAAGTACAGTTACTCTAGTACTTCACAGCAGGAGGGAGAGGTGAGAGCTTCCAAAACTGTGAAGGGGCCTAAGTGAGTTCTGTTTTAGCAGTGAGTTTTTTGATCTATAGAGCTCATTTCCTGCTTCACTGCCCGTGCTACTCCCACTGTATGCACAACCCCTGGGGCAGGCGATTGGATTGTGGTCTGGCTGTGTGCACTGTTACAAGCACCTATCCCTTGAGCAGAGGTGATACCTTGCTACCAGGGTGTTTGTTTCCCTGATACAGTTTTCTAACACTGTTAGTGCTGGTGGAGCTGATCTGTCGGAAGAGACTGTAAGACTGGGAGGAATTATTAATCTTCAAAAGGAGTGAAATTGAGATGAAGCATTTTTATTACAATGTAATACCAATTGGCATTACTTTCCTAAAAACCCTTCTGGGAAGAGGAGATGGGCACGGCAGTCCTGCCAATACACAGACACAGCACCCCAGGGATGTGGATGTAGAGAGGTTCATTCACATATGACTGCAAGGTGTGATTCTGGAATTGGCTAGCTTTCATTATTTTGCAGTTCTGATAATACTCACACTTTGCTTATTGATGTTATCTGACTTTTTCTCTGAATATTAAATTTAAAATGGCTATTACTTGCCTAGAGACCAGCTATTCTTTGTCATGGCCTCTCCAATTACCACAGATTTTCTATAATAGTGCTCCCCCTCAAAAAAAACAAAAAAAAAAAACAAAAACAAACAAAAAAAAAGCAACCCACATCCTATGTGCATAATTCTAGATTTAAAAAATAAAGCATGAAGAAAAAGTAGTAACTACTTATGGTATTTCCTTTTAAAAGGTGCAATGTTCATACCTTAAAGACTTCTAAGTGGAATCTTAACATTCATTTTCAAACCTGTACAGCTGATCTGAATTCTTTCCTCAGAAGTACAAAGCTGCTCAGTAGTACAAAACTATTCAAGTACAGTATAAAACCACTGTAGAGCGAAATGTTCAGTTCATGTTAAATGCTACAATAGGAATCAATAAATGAAATTAAGCCGTATGAAACAATTTAATTTTTCCTATGTCAGTGGGACTGTCTAGTGCAGTTGTGGGACCCACTGTTTCAGAATGATGTGAAAGTCCTTGAATGTGTCCAGGTGAGGGCAACAAAGCTAGTGAAAGGGCCGGAAAGAAGGTCCTGTGAGGAGTCACTAAAGATGCTGGGCTTGTTTAGTTTGGAGAAAAGGAGGCTGAGTGGTTGCCTCATTGCTCTATGCAACTTCCAGAGTTGCACTAGAAGGGGTTCAGACTGGACATTAGAAAGCATTTCTTTACAGAAAGTGTGGTCAAACACTGGAACAGGCTTTCTAGAGCTGGTTGATGCTTCAAGCCTGTCAGTGTTTGAGACACTTGGACAATGACCCCAACAGCCTTTAGCTTGATCAGCCCTGAACTGGTCAGGCAGTTGGATTAGATGGTCATTGTATGTCCCTTCCAACTGACACAGTCCATCCTATTATGAGGAAGTTGGATCGGTTTGCTGCCAGAACATAAGAAAATGCAATTTAATGGAAATGGAAACACTTAGATTTTTAGGTATTTAGAAAAAAATTTGCAAATTAAAGCTAGGTTAAGAATATAGAAGAGCCTTGAGCAGGGCTGTCAGCTTTTTTTTTCCTGATGGTTTTGCAGAAGATGGGTTTTATGTCTTTTGCCCTTGAGTATTCTTATTTAAGAGAGTTGAGATTAATTTGGTTTAGCTGTGAGAGACTTGCCAAATGAATCCATCCTAACAGCATGTGTTTTCCAGAATGTCTGCATGGTTTAACGCTTGAAGCAAGAAATTAGTAATAATAATATGAGAATTGACATAAAGAGGTTATAAAGAATGTTGTGAATTTGGGTGCTGTCCTTCCCAGCCGCTGGGGTTGGACCATGGAGAGTGCAGGTCTCGGTCCGCTGGGGAAGTAGCCCTCTGTTCCCTAAGTTATCCTTTGATCTCAGTAGTTGGCCTTTCATCTGCTATAGCTGGTTCCTAGGCTGAGGCTGGACAAGACTTAATCCATACAAGCCTGATTTCTTCCTGCCTGAGCCTACAAACCTTTTGAACATATTCTGATGAACCCTTAGGAGGAGAAATGAATTAATCTGTTCTTTAGAGGGTTTCCAAAATGAAGGATGGCAGCAGTAGAACAGGAAGAGTGAAAAACACTCATCTTCAGAGAAGGAAATGAATAATAGAAGGCTAGTAGTTATTCCTGGAAGATTATTATCTTCAGTTACTCTGCAGTATATCAGCTAATTAAATAAATCCAACAGCCATATCCTGCAGACAGTGGGTTGAAGATGAAATCTGAAAAAATCCATCAGTGTTATTGTCTAAGGTCCTTACATTTTTTTCAGTTCCATTCAGTACCTGTTGTATTTTCACTTCTCAGTTCTGTCCTGCTTTCATGTCACTTACAACCTAGCTGTTTCCATGTCCCTCTTTCTTGGCCAAGTTTAATTTGGATTCTGAACAAAGAACAAATGATAACTCTAATGTTAGTGTTGGTTGCCTCATGACTGGATCAGTCTCAAGAGTTAAGAATTATGTCATGTGGCATTATTTTTGAAACAGCAAATCCAAGCTGAAGCTGCTCAAGCTTTAATTAAGCTACTCCTGAAACATGAGCATCCAATTATTTGCACAGTTTCCATGTAAGTTGGTAACTGTTTGGAGCATGAGTACGCTTGCTGTGTCAGGGCTTTTACCATTCACAGTGACATATTAGTTGTGTTTTGGCACTAATCTAGATGTCATCTAGAATTATGATGTACAAGTGGGAATCTAATCTGCCTGGGGGCAGAATATAGGGTTTGTGTTGCAGTGGTGGAAATCTTCATGATCTCAAGATGCACACATATTGACCTTAGAAGATACCATACTCTCCTTAGAAGAGACTCTAGGATGGTAATAAGATCATTTGATAAAACGTAAGAAATAAGTTTTTATGATAATCAGGAAATAATAGATAATGTCATACAATCTAGGGTAGCTTGAGAAGCAAATCTAGAACTACAGAATTTTTGGGAGAAAGGTTTCTGTCTGTCTGACACATACCAAGAGATAGTAGGGAAAGCTGTTAAAATTGCTTTTGGCCACGTTACAAGGAACTGCTGTGTTTTTTCCTGCCAGCAATTTTTTGTTTGAATTCTGTCAAGCTGCCCTAATGAGAAACTACTGTTAAAGAATATTACTACCAAATTTAAGTTCGTCGCACTAAAATTTGCCTCTGATTTCACTGGGAAGTGAAACAATTTGCCAGATCGTAGTAGTACTTTGTACTTGTATGGAAATGTATGTATTGATGAGAAATATTAATCTCACAGTTTTAAAGAATGTTGGATAACTTCAAAATCATAATCTGACAGATAAAACTTTAGAATTTTTTTTTTTGTTCATCTCAATTATGTAAGTTTTCAGCTGTCTACTTTGTATTTATTCTCTAAATTAGATAATTTGGGTAAAAATTTAATTATATTTTAATGCTATAGTGTCTGTCCTCTGCATGTTTTTCAGTTGTTCGCTACTGCACCTGCATGAGTGTCTTTAAAATAGACAATGGCAGGATCAACTTGGTTTATTTAAAAAAAAAAAAAATAGACTATGTCTTTTCTATTGCTCAGAGATGAACAGCAGCTGTGAAGAAGACTCTGATACCTTGTCCTTATTTTTTTTCGTCATCCTTTCAATTTATCAACTGTAGATGAATTTGGTAGCTTTTAGAACATGGGCTTATTTAATTAGAAATATATGATTTCTGTTGCAGCCAGTTAAAAGGATCAGCTTCTAATCTCTAGTATTTTGAATGTGCAAGAGGAAGTTACAGCATGACCTTTTTTAAAGTATCTTTGTAGAAAATCGCATTGCAGGGTTCCTTGGGTTTTTTTGTGCTAAATGCATTTTTGTGACTTGTCAACTCTACAAAAGCTGTAGTTCTGAAAGGAAAACTGAAACTTAATTGCCTTTCACTAAAAATGGGGATCTTGCAAGCCAGGTTTATGCCCTTTATTCAGCTCCAACTGATTGTAGCTAGAGTCAGTTCTTCCATGAGCAAATAAACATGTCAAATTATTCTGTGATATCTGCATTAAACTTTACAATGTTATTTTTGGAATAAAAAGTAACAATAAAACCACTTAAATATAATGAAAGTGTGTAATTCCCATATGGTATACACAAACAGCTTGCAGCTATTTGTGCAGTGCCAAAACCAACCTGCTAAATGTTACTGCTTGTGTTAGTTCAGTGTAAGCTCAAGGTGTTTATTACACTTCTGTTTTAAAGGGCAATGACACCTGTATTCTATTTGTGCTAAAACCTTGCTTTACTGGTTTTTTTTGATACTGTTGTGTATGGTGACAAAGTAATTTAGAGTAATATGGAATAATTTTAACTATTTAGGACAGGAGCTATTAGTAATATTGTTAGTATTAGTATTTTGTGCGTGTGTGAATTTGGTCATAAGTTACCTTGGAAACTAGGTTCAATATGGAATTATGCATTAAAGGATCTTGTGCCTCCGTGTTACAGATTATGTGAATTAATAGTGAATATGAAAAACTTACTTTTCGAGTAATATTGTAATGCATACCTTGCTGCAAGAAGAACAAAGAAGAACAAAGCCTGAAAATAGAGATCCTGCCTGTTAGTACTGAGAGAGTCAACTTAGTCTGAACCACTGTCACCTCTGTAACTTGTGCTGGGTGATGTCTGGGACTAGCTTCTCTTTGTGACAAAATTATGCAGACAGTTAAAGACTTTTTTAACATACTATATCTTTGAGTAATTTGAATATGATTTCTTTTTTTAACCAAAACAGAAAGAAGAAGGAAAAATTCAAGGACAGCTTAATAAATCTGATTCTAACCAGTACATCAGAGAACTGAAAGATCAGATAGCTGAGCTGCATCATGAGGTAAGTGATAAAATACTGCAGTCTCTGATCATTTGTACCTTTTGTCCTTTCATCTGTAGCAGGTCTTGCTTATTTAATAGTTATCATTCCCTGATTTTGCCAAAGTACATTATTTTAAATGAATGCAATAATACTCTTATACATGAATCTTTCCTTTATCTAGGGATGTGAACAAACAAAAAACTGGTTAGTTACATGATTTGACATTAAATGAGATTGGCATTTATGTTCCATCTTGGTTTTTCTCCTTAGTTTCATGAGTTGGTTATATTGGTGTTGCATTTACTGCATTTGGAGCTGCGTATATGCAAATAAACCCCTTTATGTCTTCATTTGCTACAACTATTAAGGCTACTACAGTTAGAAACTAAATGGCGTTCGTTCAAGTGGAAGAGTCCATGTGTAGACTTTCTGGTTCTTGCTGTTGCAAGGAGGAATTTTATGTGGTAGTTTACTGAGATTGCTTAAAAAAAAAAAAAAAGGATGCTTGCTTAATATCAGTTAACAGATTTTTAAGTTTTAAACTGCCAAGACCTTCAGCCTATGAAATTTCTGTCTTCAAACTTCCTTGCTCTAATAGTTGTAGTAACTTTCTGTTGGTTATAAAGATCAGAAGGTCTTGAAACTGAGATGGCTTATGTAACTACCATGCTCACTGGCTCATTTCACTTCATCCTGCATTGTGAAGAAATGTCTTTACCTAATACTACAGTGTGTGCAAAATGCCCAGTCATCTTTGCATTATATAGTCTGCTTCTGTTTCAATAGCTTTTTAATATACAGCTCTGATAGTGTTGCTTAAAACCATAGTATCATAGAGCAATTCCATCTAATTACTTGTTTGTTGCCTTTTTGTTTTTGTTAAATAAACACATCCTTTCTTTAAGTGTAGATAGTGTTTTCATAACAATCTTAGTAGATTCAACCTCTTAGGATCAGTCCCTTGAGAGTTATAATACAGTCAAGAATCTTAGAATGCTGTCTTATGCTATAGATGGAGGATAGTCTCTTGGGCCATCAGTCCAGCACCTTTACCAATCATTAATCTCTCTTAAAAACAGATTTAAAAATCAATAACCTGGCTTTTTCCATTAAAGTACTCTCACTAGCTTGCTTTGTTCCTTATGAGAAAGAAAGCTGTTTGCAGAATTACCAAAAAGACAGATATTTAGTGTATTTTTGCATAATGAATAACTAAGGCACCATGCTGGCTTTTTCCTCCGCTCAGTGTAGTTTTAAAAAGTAAGAAACACAGCTTTGGGGGGCAAATA
Source organism: Anabacerthia variegaticeps (assembly GCA_035583185.1). Classification (NCBI taxonomy): domain Eukaryota; kingdom Metazoa; phylum Chordata; class Aves; order Passeriformes; family Furnariidae; genus Anabacerthia; species Anabacerthia variegaticeps. The sequence goes on along the minus strand of JAWWEW010000006.1, from coordinate 16,901,683 downwards.
GAATTATTGTTGGAAAGCTGTTGCATAATTTTCTCAGTACAATCATTTGTTACATGCCTGGCTGAGTAACTCAATTGTCATAAAGGCAGACAATAGTACGTGTTTAATGTGAACAGGTTGGAATGAAGGTAAGGTTTGTTAGCTCACAGAACATTGATAATTCTCAGTAATACCAGTGATTCTTAAACAGTTCAGTCTAGACAAATCTTCATTAGCATTTCAATCTGACTGAAAGAAAATATTAGCTATGAAGTTCATGAATTTCAACAATAGCAGAGTTCGAGTAACTCCATGTAGAAGACCACTCCTCTTCCAGATTTTTTTTTTTTGTTGTGACTTAATTCTTAATTTCCAAACTAGGTAAACACTATAGGAACAAAGTTGTTGTAGGATACATAGAAACAGCAAGAAGGAAGACCTGTGATAACCTTACAGGTCTTTTCTGACAGTGATTCCATGATTTCATGAAACTCCTGAATGTTTCCTTACACAGACTTTCTTAAAGCCCATAAGCCTTTGTTTCCTAATGACTTTTTTTTTTCCTTCCTCCTGTACTGTTACATATCTATTTGTCTAGTTTTTAAATAAAAAATTCTGAGGGAAAGAAGTGTTTCCTTAAAAAGCAACATCTGTAAATGGCACTGAAGTGCCTTCGTATATACATTCATTAATAACTATGTTCTTTGCTTTTTGGCTAGTTGATTTTTTTATTCTACTTCTGCAAAAGCTAAAAAAAAAATGTTACACGTTTGCAAATTCATCTTCCTGAAGATAGGGTGATGGTGTATGTGACATGCTGACCACAACCTCCCAACTGGTTAGCATGTAAAAGGCACTGGAGAAGGAACAGAGCTCTTGGTGACTGTACGGTTACCTTCTAATATATTGTAATTGTGTAACTTTAAACTGGACATAAATGCACATGTTAACTAATGCAAAAGTTATAATTTAAGATAGTGGTGGGATGGGTACATGTGAAACAAGATTAAGTGTCTTGGCCGTCAGTGTTGATCCTGCTTATTTAACCTCTTTTTCACTCCAGTACTGCATATTTTTAGAGATGTTCACACCAGAAGAATTGCAGGTTTTCCATCTAAAGGATGGAACAAAATAATGACCAAATCCTATATTGAATACAAGTAACTGCAGACTAAGTCCATATTCTGGCTTTGTATAAACACAATTTCATGTCTTTGGCCAGTAATCTGAATGTATTTCTGTATCAGTGGAACCTGGTGAAGCTACATACTTTAATTGTACCCTGTGATATGATCCATCACATGGCAATGGTACCAAGATGTGGCAACAGCATGACCCATCCTAATTGCAAGGTTCTAGTGAACGGTCTATTGTGCATCACTGTTTGAAGCCAGGGTAGTAGCCAAGGACAGGGCAAACCTCAGAGTTCAGGTACTTCTCTCACCCATTCCAGTGTGGTAACTTATCAGGTATATATAGGAACTCTGCTTATAATTTCAGATGATTAATCAATGGACTCAAATTACAAAATGCAATTGGTTGAAAGTTTTCAAAAGTATAAAGCAAAAACCTTTAAAAAATAAAATGAATTTTGGTCATCTTTTTCTGACCTCAAACTTTTGCATGTATCTTACATATAGTGCAGCTTGCGGCCTAAAGGATAAGTTTCAGCTGCTTTTATTACTCATCCAGTAATAGTAATGCTGCAGTCAGTCTTCAAATAATATAAGACTTATTTGTAGCAAAGTTGTGTTCCTGTTACTGAATAAAACTGCATATACTGGAAATTGGTAGTATGGCACCCAAAACTGAACCAAAGAGGCACATAGCTATTAAATGTACAACATAAATAAAAAAAGACGATGCCTTTTTGTTACCTTTTAAATAAAGAACTATAAATGGAATCACTGTATTGGATTTTTGGCTTGTTCTAACAAGCTGCCTGCCTGATTCCTTTTACACCTAGCCAGAGGATTTCTGTAGCATGGTACACTGAATTGTACATTGACTACTTCCCAGTATGTCTTAAACTTGTATTTTATGAACCCTTCAGGAGAGCAAACAGACAAAATTTGGAGCTTTGAGAACATTGTAACAAGAAGTTGTAGACTTCTGCTCTACTATACCCTAGATTTCTATAAGCTTCTGGTTTAGTGGTTAACACGTCAGTGTTAAGGTTAACTCTTGGACTCTAATCTTAGAGGTCTTTTCCAACCTTAACAATTCTGATTCCACGCACAGTATCTTCAGTCTACTTAGTGTACGTCTTTCTTTGCACTAACTTGAACAACCAAATATGGGTTAGAATTCTAAATATTGAGTGTAATTTATAATGTTATTTAAAATAGTGAATTAAGAATTAATTCCTCAGTGAAACCATAACTTCACTCAGAAATCAAATGTATGTAGATCAATTATTATTAACCTCCATTTTTAACTTTAGTAAATACATGTCAGGTTTTTTGTTCATTCCCTAGAAGTTACTGACAGTTGTCCTTTAATCTTTTACACAACCTATCAACATTCAAAGAACAGCTGATGCATAATGAAAGGATACTTAAGACTGCAGTATTTTAGTTAGCCAGTAGCTAATCCTATGATAAGTTGTGTGATAAGTGCTGTACTTCCTTTCCTGCTTTGTTGTGCACAAAGTTGTTAGATGATTGTGACTTATGACTTCATTGTTGAAGGCTGAAACCTGTGTGAAAACCTGTAATGTTGTGGATCATCACAAACGGGAAGACATGACATAAACTTATTTGAGAGTTTTTAATATGCACTAGACTTGGATACATGGTTTGTCTTTTCAGAAATTTGTGTCTGATTGCCATGTGTTCATTAGTTGAAATCCTTCCACCTAGCATTTTCTTTCTTCCTCCATTTCCCTTCCATGCTTAAAGCTATCTCTACAGAATTCTTGACTTCTGGATTAATGGGATTTTAAAGTAAAATGCTTTCTTATTGTGCAGTCGCAACAGGCTGCAGCTTCTGTGAAGCAACTTAGGTTACTCTTGTCAGTAAGTACAAAAGCTTGGCTGCCCTGTCTTTGGCACAGGAGAAATAAGGTCTAGTGAGCACTGTATTCTGTCACTTGACCTTCCAGTTAATGTGCTTTAACTGATGTAACAAAAATGGCATGAGTATATAGATGGTGCAAGATTCGTACTGTGGTTTATATACTCTCAGGCTGCACAAGGACTGCTAGTACTTTCGCAGAAGTTGCCTTGACACTTTGATTAGTGTCTTTGATTAGACACCAAAATGATAAGTGACAGCAACTTTTGTGGAACATTTTTACTGCTCAAGAGCATATCCCACTCAGCAGGTAGTACTGAAGTAAAGCTGTTAACCAGTGTGGAAATGAATACATTGCAAGTTTGGACTGTTATGAGTCTCTTTTAAGTAAATGTGAAGGTTTAAGAAAACCTAAGATGAATCTTGAACAAGTTGTTACTCTTTTCCAACACAAATCACATACTGGGGAAACAAGGAGAAGCTTGTTTATCGTTTCCCACTTTTTCCTTTTATTTCAAACTGAATGGAATTAAATGATTTATAAACTGCTGAAGTTCTGCATTTCATGAACTACCCCTCTGTACGTGCAGTCACTTTATATATATTACCCAGCAGCTGCCTCTGCTTCCTGTTGTATGTTGCAAGGCTTGTATGTGTTACCTAGATTACAGGAGTGGTACAAAAGATTAGAATTGACGTGCTTACCCACAAACTACACTGGCAGACCACAAGACACCTTTGGAGACAAAAGCAAGTGGTTTCCAGTCTTTCAGACTTTGTGATTTAGGACTGAAGTGCTTAAGTTGTTTAGCATGAAACTACAGAGTTTGTGTTTGTCATACTGTTAGCTGATTTTTGTGTCTCAGAATCCTTTAATGAGTTCGTTTTGCTGTTAAATTGCAGTTTCTTTTATTTATACTACTACGGTATTTCAAATGCGGACAGTTTTCATATTAAAGGCTAAATTCTGGCGAGCTTCTCTACTGAAGTCCACAAAAGCGAGTAGCCTCTACCATTTTGGATTGTGGAGCCTTGCTGCATGAAGCTGTGATTCATCTGTGTATCACCTATCTGTGGTAGAGACAGCTTTATGAAGAGAAACAGTGCTTCCTTCACTTAGCACATTTTTCCTCTAGGAAGCAGGAATATGGATGTTTAAGATAGCCCATTTTTCAATTATACTGTAGCATCTGTGGGGACTATTCCACCTCCCAGCCCCCATGAATTGAGACAGCTAATTGCCAGTTTGGGAAGAACATTCTGGGAAAGTTCATATTTTGCCTTTTTTTTTTTTCTGCAGGCATCTGCTATTGACCAATGTCAGAGACAGAATGCAGAGCTAGTTTTCTCCCAGCTGTTTCTCTGTAATGAGATATGCTCATGACAAATAGTTAGTTACAGTATTTTAAGAGGAAATGGGGATGAGATTGTTTTCTAAGGTGCAAATCTTACAAATGTGTGTTTGGTATTTGAATGAAAAATGAAGTCCTGATGTTAGTGTGGCATGCTGTTCCAACAGTTCGAAAACCCTCTGCAAACTAGTCCAGTAAACAATATTTCAGCATGGCTGATGGAAAAGAATAAGATGGCAAATGACTGGGATGCCAAAATAATTTTTGAGGCTTTTAAAAGGCTTTATAATTATACCTTTAAGTGAAATTCTAATGATTAAGTTCTTGCATATTAATAATGCAGAAAAGGAGTTTTTAAAAGATACTTCCTATTGCAGTATCTGAAAACTTGATAGCTATTCAAAGAAGTAGTGATCATTAGTTTGCTATTCTTCCATTCCTACATACATATAGTTTATCTAGGAATGGATGTGATATTATGTTTTAAAAACCTAATGCAGTCAGTAAGATTCTGATATAGGTGTTATCACATGATCTGATCGTGGCTCCTGGTGAGCTAACATTCTAAGATTGGCTTAATGAAAAGAGATATAAAAGTCAGAGATTAAATACTATGCTTTTAAAAGATTTTGCTTGTGTAAATAAAATTCAAGACACTTTAAGTAATGACTTTGAGGATAAATAATGCATAAGTTGTGACCAAAGGAGTAATTGGTAATATGGCTGAATTAAGGATACATCTTGCAACTTGCATTGGCTTTCTAGGCTTTCACTGCTGAAACTAAAATGGAGAAGGGAAACTCAGCTGTAGCCCATCAGTGTGAAGGATTAAAAAAACCACCTATAAAGACCATGTAATAAAATACCTAAATAAAATTCAATGCATTTTAGTCTTAAATATCATAAACCTATATAATAGGCAAGCTGTGTTTCAAAGTTGTCAAATTATGCCCCTCCTTGTTTTATTATTATTAGCTAATAATCTTAAATCGGTGTGGTACAGTGAGTGGTTCTTGTCCCCAGCACAGTTTGGTCCAGGTTGTCCACTACAGAGATGAGGGGATATCTTTACAAGAAGCTAAGTGATGAATCCTGCATCAGTCATAGATGAGCACAAAATTGTGATGCTCCTTGTGGCCCACTGAAATAGCACCAGATGGATTGTCCACTTCTAGCAGCATTCCTAGTTCTCTCACAATAATAGTATCTGAACTTGATGATGAAATACCAGTGGGAAGCATTATTCTTTTCCTCTGTTAATTTTATAACTCTGCTTCCTTTGAGTCAAATTCAACACTTACCAAAGCAAATGGTCTTTTATCTGATGCACAACTAGACTGCATTCAGAAACATAGTAAATAACTTGGAGTAAATAACATACCTTTGAATAACAGAGTAGGAGGATTAACCAGGGAAAGTGAATTCTAGTTAAAGTTCAGCCTACTAGAATTTTTTTCAAGTTCTCTGAAGACAGAGGGTGATGGATAGTGGTGGATCAGATCACATAAGCAAATGAGAATGAGAGATCAGATTTATCACTGTTTAGGTGCCTCAGAAACCGAAATAGGTAACATTTCTTTCCTTAGAACTAATGCAAGAATAGCAAGACCGAAAGGGCCTAATAATCTTCCTGTAATATTTTTTATTAGATATAATGCTCTTTCACTCAGTCTTTTAGCAGCGTATGTTCCCCTGCTTTCTTTTTGAAGGAATGTATGATTTCCTTTTCATCTAGTACAAGCACATGTATATTTGTTTCTTGGAAATTGTCGTTTTACTTGCTTGCTTTCATAAAACCAACTAAGCTTTGTGGGATTTATTTCAGTCAATTTTTACATTGTTTTCCCTTCATAGTTCTTAGTAAAACTGTAATGTTGGTTAAAAGTCCTGTATTAAATTAACTCTTGCAAAGCACTTGATTCTCAATACAAAATAGAATCACATTAACATCTTCTAATAGTTTGTTTTACTAGACAAATGCTTTCAAAATATGTGGCTCTCTATAAATGTTTTCTTACTCGATGAGAAATGTCCCTGAAAGGAAATATGTTAGCCCTTAGATTTACAGAGTAAGCATTTCAACTTGTGGTGGAACTTTATAGCACAATAAATCATGTGCTTTTCTTTTACCATATCTTGCAAGCACAGTTGGACAAGAGATGATCAGATTTTTCCCTCCCCACAAGTAAACTTCTTGCAAGGCTGCTGGACAGCTAAAAATGTAGTTGCTTTGCTAGTATGTGTCAAAGTTACAGAGCTTCCGTGCTGACAGAGTCTGATTTAAGTGGTTGTGGTCAGTCTGAGGAACCTGTGATGTGATAAGATAGCGTTTGTGAGGTCATGTGGTTTGCAAACACCCAATCTAATGTAGCAGCTTTGTCTACAAAGGATAGTGAAATATATACTCTATGCTTCAGAAAAGTGAACTGGTTTATTCCTTTAGCTCAGCTTGTCCTTGAGTGTCAGAGATGTTAAACTGGCTTTATAATGCCCAGATTGTTACAGAAGAGAAGACTGATCAGACTGGGAGTCTTAATTATTCAGTAACCTTCTCCAGTTTAGTTACCCTGCTCTTAATAGAGCAACTAGTTTAGAAACTGTCTGGCTAAACTAAGCAATCAAAAGGCAGAAGGAAGGCACAATGGAATCTCTGTATTTTATGAACATCATTTGTTTAATTCAATTAACTTTAGGTGGTCACAGTGTAAATAACACAGACATGTTACACTTGCTCAAAATCATAGCATCGATTCCTTAATGATGCTTTATTCCATGAATCTCTGGCCACAAGCTCCATCTTCATCTTTGCATCAGGTAAGGCTGATGATTCCTCTCCCTTCCCCTGCCAGTAACACCACCATCAACAAAATATTTTCCATCTCTTGTGAGGGTGAAGGAAACCTCTAAATGTGAAGAGTGTAACCAGGACAGTGATGTAGTCTGTCCTCAAATGGAACAGGTATGTCTTTGTTTACTTGGACGAGGGCAGTGGTTTTAGGTATGAATCTTAACTGTTTCACTGCCACTAGTGACAAACCAGATTCAGTGATTAAGAAAAAGAAAATTGCTGATTATTTTTACAAACATTTCCCCCCTTTTTTCCTCCTGATTGTATCCTTCTGCATTAAAACTCCAGATCTGTCTTGCTGATCAATATAATAGTTATTAATTGCACCATTAAAAATTAATATAGCTAGCTATACTGTGTCCTTCTTTAGAGTCTGTCTGGATTGCCAAAGCAAGTAAACTAACTATAGATAAAGTTATTTCATTATCTTGGCAATATTGTTCTTCATTGTTGAAGCTCTGTGACCCGTTTACTGTACTGATCAGAGCTATGTAAGGGTCTGTTGTGTGTTTCTGCCTGTAAATCAAGTTTTGGGGACTGAAAAGTGGAGGAATCAAGGTTCTACTGGTTTATCTGAGTGTAATAATTGTGTGCTAGCAGCCATACAGAGGTGCCTGCTAAGTGAGAAACATAGGTCTCTATAAACTTATCTGCATATAAGTACGGCAAGCAGTGGAAATGTGGTGGAAACCCCTCCTAAAATTCTTTTAGCGCTTTGAGTGGCAGGCAGCGCAGATGAAAGTAGTGTCTGCAGTCAGAAGCGAATATTTTACTTAGTTCATTTAAAAATGCTGAGTTTAAATTGTGCTTTAAAAGGACAGAGTAAAAGTGTGAAATGATCATTTCCTGTAACTGTTGCCTGGAATGGGTACATTTTCAGTCTCTCTATCAGCCAGTACATTCTAGTTAATGCTTGAGGTTTCAGTAACGTTTGTATTTACAGATGCATACTATACAGAGGAGCACTAAGACTTAGATATTTCCTTGGATATAATAATTGTAGTACATTCAGTGTGATTAGACTGCTGTTTTAAAATATTTTGTTATGTCCTCACTCCAAATAAACACATCTGTCAGAGCTTCTTGTAGAAAGTTTCTGGGAACTTTCTATAAATAACTAGTTGGTAGGTGGAAGGAAAACTCCTAGGGCTGTAGCTTGGCACTTTCTTTGAAACTGCATACAATCTCACTACAACAAACCTGTCTGATCTTAGAAAAAGTCCCTCAAGAAATAAAACTCGACTTACAGTAACCAAATACTGACTTCTGAAAATAGTGTAAGAGTTGGGTATTCCTTAGCATGTTGCTATTTCAATTGCATATTTCATATCTAACTTCAAAGTTTAATGTGATTGCACTGCACTAGATCAAAACCAGATTCTTTAACCATATAGTGCAGTGATCAAAAAGTCGTGACCTCCCATTGATCGCTTTATTGGTTTCCTGTTCTGATTCACTGGAAACCTTCTGGTCTGAACACTTGTTTCAGGTTTTAATCTTTGTCACGTTTACAATACAGCAGTCTCATCTATGGTAAAACTGATATAAACATATATTTAACCTTGTATTTCCTTTTAGCTCAAGTGCTCTCTAAATTATAATGCTGAAAAAACACTTTTTTATAAAAAAACTTAAGGAATGTAAGACTACATTCAGAGCAATATGAAATAGCTGGACAAATGCATATGAGCTTTCTTTTAATGCATTAAAACTGTTTCATAGATTTTATTTAAACTTCTGACATCATTAGGGATTTTGTAATGCATTTTTTATTACTGTAAGACTGAATGTGACTTACAGAAGCTGGCAATTTAAAACAGAGGCAAAATATTTAAATGCTGTCAAAAAAACCCCAGAAACCTGAAATTAGTCAGTCTTGGAAATTTTTTGCTGTTCTTATGCTTTTCACTTAGAAAACACTGTTTTCACTTAGAAAACACTGCAGTGGTTTGAACTCTGTTTAGTGATGTGGTCAGCAAAGCTCCTTTGAGATAAATATTTCAGGTTATATACCAGTGTGTTACTCTCACTCATCCTTTCAAAAGTACGAGTTTCAAAAACAAACGTAATAATTTCCTTAAAACGGAGACTAGCAATTCACACATGCCTGAGCTTGGATTCCAGAGAGTTAATGATGAGTGGGGCAGATTCATCTGATGTTGTAGTACCTCATGACTATTGCTTTTAAGACGACTATAGACAGAAAAAAAACACCAATTCAGTCCAGAGAGTCTTTGGGTTTTTTAACTTTTAACAATAGCAGCCCTATTGGCACAGCCAGAAAACGCCACCTAGGTCTGTTCAGGTATTTAATATCGTCATTCACTGATGTTTCAGCTTGGGCACACAGTAGGATTATCCAGCCTGGAGTTTACTGCTTGCTCTGATTTCTGGTTAGCTTCTGTTGCCAGTCTCAAGGTGTTTTGCTGCAATTGCTCCAAGAGGTGGATGAATCATACTGCAATTATATTAGATTGAATTCAGTTTATGAACTCCAAAAACAGTTGTACTGTTTGGAGATAGTGTGGATTGAGAAGTTCAAAAACATAAGAGACCCTGGAAACAACTGCATATGGACACTTGCAGTTTTCCTGCCATGAGGTGTGCTGCAAATCAGCACCTTTGAACCCTTCTGCTATACTGAAAGTAATATAAAACTAACTTTCCCTAGCTGCTTCTTTCTGCTTGTCCTAAAAATTAACAAATCAAAATTAACTTTTCTCCAATATTTATTTTATTACACCTCAAGTCAAATATTCCACCAAGTCCTCTAAAACTTCTTGTCAACAGATTTTTATCTTGGTATGAGCATTATAAAATTTCTTGGGGACCAGATGAGGTAATGGAAAGAAACCAGTACAGCTCTGAACACATCCATACCAAACAGATTTAATTTTCTGTTGGACACTATTTTATATTCTTTAGAAATACTATTTTATAGAAACCAGTGAATTTGCACTATTCTAGAATCACTAACTCTTATCAATGTTTGTTGTTGATTGTGCAGGTTTCCTGTTTTAGTTATGCTAAACTCAATCCCAAATAAATGGTCAGACGTGCTAAGACGGTCCCAGACAGTCCTGAGTATGTTGGACTGCAGCTTGGCTCTTCCTGTAGGGATCCTGCAGGGACTGGCTAACAACTCGATTTCAAAGGTCATTACTGGACTCCCTAATAATTGACATATTGTTCATTTCACTGAAATTTCTGCTGGATGAAAATTTTTAAACAAGGACATGAATTTCCACATTTAATGTATATATCAAAGACTTAGTCTTTTAAAAACGCTTTTATGATAAATTAAATGTTTAATAGCGGTTCATTAACTGCTAAGCAAAGGAAGCAATTATGCAAACAGATTTTTGAAATTCTCTCATTGCATGTTCTTTGTAAGCATGATCAAGACACTTCCTGCTTTCTTAAGTCACAGTACCTAATGCATTGGATTTTTATTTTTTAAAGCAATTTCAGTTTGCTTTATTTCTTTAATTAGCTTCTGATGAGAAACTTGTATGCTGCCTTGCAAATATCACCTTTAGGGAGTGGGGGGAAGGCAAAAGCAAAGACAAACCATAGTGCTATGTAGTGGTGGCTCCAGTCTGCTAAACCACAAATTTGTGTCAAACCCCTACCCCAAATACTTTCGGCTCACTTTAATATTTTTTGTTTAGGTGAACTATGAGGGGAGGAAAGTATTTTTGTCCACATTAGTGGTGTTGTAAAACTTCCCTGAAATAGTTTTCCAGAGTTTTTAAATGCCTTTTAAAATGTATGCACTTTCCTGCTGATGTCCATGATTTTTCAACACCCATTAGAGGGTGTTGAACAACCTGATTTCAGCAAAATTTAGCTAATTTGCTGGGGGGTTTTGCCTTTTGACACAAAATTAAATCTTAGGGAAAGGAGCTGTAAAGAGAACTGCGTAGTAACACTTCCTATATGAGAATGTAATTGTCTATTGTAGCAATTTCAAAATTAGTCAGATTTTACAATGAAGCAGAACATCTTTAGGGAATCTGAGAAGACTCAAAGTTGTTCTGGATGAGTTTAGGTATTTTAAATTGAAAAGGAACTAAAAAGGCAAATGTGTGAAAGCAATAAATGAAGAAGTGACCTATTTCCTGAATTTCTCTACTAAGAATATGAGATTGTTGCAGATCTTACTAGTCCACCTCGCAGGAAAAGGAAAACATGGTTCACTACGATTTCTCTTTCCCTTGCCCCTCTTTTTTATAACATATTCTCCGGATATATTTTGAGGTCTGCGTTTCAGTTTTTAAATCTCTAGAGATAGATACGGCATTGGAGAGTCCAGAATTCTGGGCTTTGGTGAGAGACTGTTGGGAAGGCCCATCGCTGCAGCTTTCATATGAATTTCAGGAAAGAGAAGCCCATACAGTCCCTCCTAGCTGATACTTTTCAGTGAGTCCAGGGTGTTAGTGTCTCTTCCTCAGGAGGGACAACAGTGATTCGGTAGTGGGAGCAAAGAGAGTAAATGGGAGTTCCTGGATTCAGCGTCTGGTTGGTTTGGACTTTTTGAATCATCAGTAATTTCCAAGAATGACCCTTGTCTGGCACTGATCATGGCTGTTACTTAGAAGTTGTTAATCCTAATTATGGCAGCATTTATAGCTATGGCTTTAGAAAAAAAACCTTAATGCTAACCTAAGTGAAACAGGAAATTCACTGACACTGAAATAAAAGCCACAAGTTTGAGCTTTGTCTTAATACAGTTACAAAGATAACACATTGCTAATTTAGCATACATTTTTTAAATTTATTTTTTAATTTGTTAAGAGAATTTCTAAGCAAAGAATGTTGTATTTCATGCAATATGTGTTTTTGATTTTTATCCGTAATCTTATTTTATATGTAATCTGGAATTACACAAGTTGTCAGGAAGCTCTCAAAAGACTCTCCTATGTCTTTTGCATATGGCCCATATGTTTGGGTTAAAACTGCCTCGTGCTTGAGAAGAACAAAGAATATATTTTCAACTTGGTTTGGGTTCTGCTTTAAACGTTTTCTTTCTTGCAGGATTAATTAAGCCATACTTATTTTTTTTAAATCTCAAACTATTTGATCAATAAGCAATGGCTTTCATTAAATTGCTCTGATACAATTCTGTCACAATGCATTCCTAGCAGTCCATTTCATATAAGGAAGCTGATTCCGTTGGGAAAGTTTAGAAATTCCATTTGCGTTGTAGCTGTACAGCCACTAAAGAATTGCTTTAGACGATTGCTAATATTAGTTCCTGCAACCTTATTTGTATATCTCACGTTGTCTCCATTTGTGCAGTGTTCATGTTGTGATGGTTTCAGTATGAATGTGGCTCACTCATGTGCTTAAAAATGGGCTTCAGAGAGTTTATGATATCTAAGGAGCTGCTTGTGTTCATGGAAGTGAAAAACTAGCATGAAAAAGGCCTGCAACCTTAACATTGTCCATTTCCTTTGTGTGCATGTGGAGAAATGCTTCTGCATTGTAGTACCTGCTGGACTGATATTTGTCTGGACTGGTAATTGTCTCCCAAATGACAACTTATTTTCCGTTAATTCAGCGGAAGGTGCTCTGAATGCTTAATTTTCTGAGATAACCATTTTTCCAAAAGAAGTTAATAGAAGTGTTTCTAAAGTAATGATAGTGTGCTACTGTATGCCTTAAACTGGAGTAATCTTTTTACAAATGGGAGAGTTAGCACTACATAGCAGTCAACTGTTATGTATGCAAAGCGATCCCATTAAATGCTGTGAACAGTTCCAGAACACTAAGAACTCCAGTTAAATTGCTTTATTTATGTTAAATGTCATTATAATTTCATAGATCATAACTGATTTTTTTATTGGCTTATAATTAGGTTTTGACTTCCAAATATCTATTTTCATCTTGCCAAGTTGACAAATGTTTTTTTATGAATTATAGGACAAGTAATTGAAAATGCTTATGACTTTTTTCTTCAGCTAGAACATACTTTCAGCAACATTTTAGTTTTCTTTTGAATCAGGTTTGGGTTTTAAGTAGGAATTCTTCTGAAGAGTTCCAACTGTTACTAAGGTAAAAAAAAAAAAAAAAAAAGTTTAGCTTCCTCTCGCTATAAGTAAAAGCTTTGAAAATTCAGTATCTTAAATAAAAATTTAACATCTTGCTTTCTGCCAAAACCAGTTTTATTCACCCACTGCAGTGGTCATATTTCTTTCATATTTTGATCTCACTTGTGTATTGCTTGGTTATCCTACTATGACTATATTAAGTATGTATTGGCAAGCTTTGCTAAAAGTTGTTTTTTCTAGTTCAGAATTGAGTAAATTTCAAGAACTAGTTACTGAACCCTTTTAAAGAGAGTAGACAGTAGCATTTTAGTTTGATGAGTTTTCGCCACTGAACTCCCTAGCTTTTAAAAACCTTACAGGTTACAACATAAAAATGTCTTCGAGAGCTTAAGTAGAACTCTTTCACAAAGTCCCAGCTGAAAATTTGACATATGTTCTCTAGTTAAAAAAACAAAGGTACTTAGAAACATAACTTGCTTGCAACTGACTAGCACCCTACAAACTACGACCCTATAAAATAGAAGACCTTTTAAATTGTTTTAAAACTTCTAAATTTCTCTTTACTGTTTCTCCTTCATGCCCGGCTTGATGAGGCAGTCAGCATCAGGTAAGAAAGTTTATTCTCAGGTTCAAGAATCTGATTGTTAGCATTTTTTCAGCTCTTCTGAATTTTTGGAAATACAATGTCACCTGTTAAGAGCATGTACAACTGAAGTATTTTTATATGTTTACCAGTAAACACAGAGTTTGTCTTTAAAATGCTGAATTCTTTAGGCACAAGAAGATATATAAATGCACACATTATTAAGATTCTGTTCTTGATTCAGTTGGCTTTTGAAGGGATAATGATGACACACATTTTGGTCACATAATGTTAATAACCCTTTGAAATGCCCTAAAGACCATGTGAATGTGCTGTAGTGAAAACTGGGTTGAAGCTGCAGTCATCTAGGCAATATGATGTGGATTTGAGAATTAAAAGCAAAACATGTGGGTTTACCAGACATTGTTTTTTTATTGGTTGCTAGTTTTGCTTTTTTTTTTAAAGATGTGATCAGATTTGAGATTCTTGCAAAACTGAAAGAGTAAGAAACAAGTTCATTTAAATGTCACTTGTTGGAGTGACAGAGATGTAGTTCCCTTCTCATGGAGGGCCAGACCCAAAACTGAAAGCCTTTAACCAATATTGACTCTTTGTACAAAAGCGAACAGAAGTAACAGACCCTGGGGTGCAAGTCCATACTTTGTTCAACATGACTATGAGAAAAAGGGTTGTTTTTCCTTCAGTGAAAAGGACAGAGTAGAACTAGGATGTGAGAGTGTATGTTTAGGTTGGGTCCAGACATTCTGCATTCAAAGTCCTTAGCTGGATTTCCCATTATCTTGATATGCTTGGCTACATGAATGGCAAATTGGCATAATGCTCTAGTTCCTACTTGAAGCCATTTTTCCATCTTCAAATGAAACACTGACAGCAGGAATCTCAAGTCTGCCTTAAAAAGGTGACAGATGAGCTTCAGTGTGAGTAAGGTGATTCATCATTTGCAAAATCTAAGCCATTACCTACACAATGGCAAACAGAATTGCTAGTTACAAACTGGGAAAGATACTTTCAAGCTAGTATTGAGAGTCCTCTGACATCACTGGCTTAGCACAGAGTAGCAGCCAAACTGGACAAAGCAATGTTGGGCATCAATAGAAAGTATATTAAAGAACCAACAGAGGGGTTTGTATTGGCACCTGGCATTTAGATGGATGTAGAGTTCAAAGAAGGTCTGTAGGGAAGTTAAAGGGCAACTGAAATGATCAGTTGTCTCGATCACTGCCTGTTCATGAGGCTAAAATGGACTGGAACTCATCTGTTCTAGACAGAGACCTGAGGAAGGCACTGTGATGCGAGTTTCAGAATCATGGCCAAAGAACTGCTTGTCACTATTTGTTCCTGCATTATTAGAATTTGGGGGCAGTGACTAAAACAAGTAGGAGATGAGTTTAAAACAAATAAAGGACTTTCTGGAACTTCCTGCTACAGGAAGCTGTGTAGGTAGGCAGCAAATAAAATAATCAGTCATGGACAGCTGGTCTATAAATATATGCTGAACCAGCTAGAAAAAGATTGCACTCATATTTGCTACAACTGCTTCTGGGCAAGTGGATGGGGCTTATTAATATAAAAGTCCTATGGTCACTGTTGGAGACATGATATTGGGCTGGTACAGGACAGTAATGTTCTACCATGAAAAAAGACAGTGCTTTTTCTGTTAGAAGTACAGAGCTTCACTTGTGACTGTAAAGTTACATGAGAGTGCAAAACTTCATTTTAATAAACCTCTATTTTAGAGTCTTATGCTGCCATTAGCCACTACTACCTAATTGCATTGGAGCACTGGCCGTCTGCAAGTTGTTTCAAGTGCTTTGAGAAGCCTTACAAAGCCTTTCTGTTGCAACAGAAATTGCAAATAATCAGGTTCCTTCAGAAATGCTCCTAAACCAGTATTAGATTGAGGTGCCCCTGAACTATCTTCAACTCTGAAACTACACAAAACTGGAAATAGTGTACAGCTGTTCCCAACTTTGTTGTATAATTTTAATTTCTTGAAGATTAGTTGCTTTCATCACCACCGAAGTTTAAAAAAGTCAGTGCAAAACAGATTGCACCTTCAATTGAAAAACAACTCAAATATTTTCAAGATTCAAGTGATATACTTGTAATTGTAAACTAAAAGTAAGATTCTGTTGAAGACTAGATTTTGTGATAAATACATTTAGTACTGACATTTAATATAAGAGCATTTGGATTCAAATGACAGCATTTACATCTTTGAGAAGTGCAACAACTTTGGCAGGTACAAAGTATTTCAACTTCTCAAACTCAAAACAGCTGCGATAAAAAGCAGTAATATGCTGCCTGTGCTTTTCACGTATCTCATGGTATCAGGTTGGAAGGCACCCTGGGAGGCCTCTATACCAACTGCCTGCTCAAAACAGGACCAACACTGAATTCAAAATAGGTTGCTTAGGGCTTTGTCAGTTGGGTGTTGAAACTTACTGACATGAAGAGTCCAGAGCCTCTGAACAACCTATTCCAATTCTTAGCTAGCCATGTAGCAAATATTCTCCCTTCCTATTCAAACACAACTTTGTATTTTGTGTTATGATCAATATCTGTTCTTCCACCATGCACTTCAGTAAAGAACCGGCTCTCTGTTAGCTTGAAGTATAAGCTCCTGCCCCTTAACTGTCTTGGTGCCTCTCATTAATATCTTGTACTGAGGAAGGACTGAGGAAACAAGCGCAGAACAGGACAGATGCAGTCTAACAAGTGCCAAGTAAGAATCCATTCCCATGATATACTGGCTGTGCACTTGTAAATGCAGCCTAGTGTCCTGTTAGCCTTTACGACTGCATGGGGACAAGTGTGGATTCACGTTTAGCCTCCTGTGCCAGGCCGCCAGTGTCGCTCTTCAGCCTATTGAGCCTCATAACACAAATTCTATGCTATAGTGTTTATCTGTGCTTCTAGCTGAGGCAGCCCTGTCTCAAGCAGACAGAAGTTACTGAACTCTGTGACCACCAACAGACATGTCATGTATATTCTCAGCAATATGTTCACGTTTCTTCATAACAATCTGTTTTCTCTTGGATGCAAAGAGTACTTGAGAAAAAAGTCAGGCAAGTGTAGAGCTGCAGATCAGAAGTGTTTCTGGAAGGTTACAGATTTGTTATCCTAATGAAAGGATGCACAGAGATAACAATACAGTGTTTTCCCAGGTTTCTTTTAGGAACTGACAAAGGCTGTGTCTAGTCACAATTTCTTCACCAACATCATTTTCCACAGACTCTCATTTGGAAAGGTTACTACCTAAAATCGTAAAACCATGGTTTTGTCAAGTTACCTAATATTATTCATCTGAAGGTATCGTGTTTAAGTCTTCAGGAAAACAGTTGAGGTCATTGGCTTGGCTTTCTGAGTGTTCAAAACAACTAACATTAAGTATTGGCTTTATAATTTCAGGTGAACCAATGGCTTAACTCTGCAGACCTAAAAGCATATAATTTCTTACTCTAATATGAAGTTTGTAGTCACTTGTACAGTGGATCTTTTTTTTTCCTGTGGTGAGGGTGGAGAGAAATTGTTGGGTTTCTCTGTTTTATTTTCTTAGTGACTAAAATTGATAGTTGTTTTGGAAAATTCATGTGGCAGCTAATCTGATCATATTGCAGAATATTTTCAGGGATAATATTTCTAAATAACACAAGAATGTCTGTATCAGGTTTTCTCTATCTAGGTATATAAGCTAGTAAAAATTATCTCTTCCATATATATGTTACCGTGCACTATCTAATATTTGGCATAAGCTGATTTTGTTTACATCATGAGTTATGCTGTGCAAGTGTGGAACTCTGTTTTGCTTGCCTTTATATAAGCAAAGTCTTCATGAAGTAACTGCAGCCTATGTGTATGTGAAGCAAATGCAAAAAACTAACGTTAGTACACATAGTAAACATGGTTTAGATCTACAGCATGTACCCATATTCCTAACAGGGATATTTTGATATAACATTAAAAGCTGGAGCTTTTACATGCTGTTAACGTGATTTAATGGCTTCTAGCATAATTATTACTCTTGTGATCTTTTTTCAACTTTTTATTCTCATCTTCTGCACGAGCCCATGGTAAGTACAGATTCCTTCTTCCCCACATGGACAGGTAAAAATCTCCCATTGGTGAGGACATACAAGTACTTGTTATTTATCAAAATGAATACTGCTTCAGATTTATGAAACATCAAACAGATTTCTGTAAAGAAACTCTTCAGGAATTTTCTTGCTGTTCTCTAGGTCTCTTACTGTGAAAAGGTGCTTACAAAGTAGCACTTGGTGCATCTGCTGTTTTAAGCTTTTACAGTGACATTAGGAAGGTTCTGTAATCCATTTTTAATATCTTTCTGCATCCTCAGGATTTTTTATCATAATACTTAGTCTGTCAAACTGACCCTGAGGTAGTTCCTACTAAAAGCTAACAAAAGTGAAATGCTAAAACTAACAAAAACACCACAAAACCAACCCACCTCCGGAATGTCTTCCATGAGTTGCAGTTATTTTTCATTAAATTAACAGGAGACTTCAGCACTTTGGATTTTAGTTTTGAATAGCATGCATGCATGGTTGTAATAGTGCACCACTCCATAGTGCATTGAATTAAAATGGTATCTGTCTATGGTCTGACAACCATTTTTGTCTTGTTTGAGGTTCTCTTAAAATTGCAAGTACAATCTCTTTATGCTGTAAAAAGAGACGTTTCTGTCATACTACTTGATCTGAAATTGCATTGGATCTGAATTAGATAATTAAGACAACCTTGCAATGTAGACAGAACTAAACATATTCTCTGGAATTTTTTTCTGTGGCCATGTGAAACTGGCACTATTCACTTGTGACCCTGCTCTTTGGAGTAGGGGAAGGGCTTTTCTCATCTGAAGTGAGAAGTCAGGTGATACAGGAAAGAGTGGAGCTGTAAAAGTGAGATGTTAAGGCCAAAAGTCCTGTCAAAACAAATAGGGCACTCTAGAAAATAGAAACCATCCTTGGGGGATATTAAAGATGCAGTAAATAGAGGAATCTGTCATTACTGATTCTAGGTACCTTGATTATAAAGCCTTAAAACCATAGTACTTGAAGCTTTCTTCAAATGTGCTACTTTCAGATTTAGCATTTAATTTTATCCACAAAGAGTTCAGGGATACATTTCCTGAAAATGCATTTGGTTTTTTGGTTTGGTTTTGTTTGGTTGGGGTTTTTTATTACTGGACTCTTGAGCTCTGATTAACTGTCAATTTCCACTTTTTCTAACAGATCAAATGTCTAAAAGGCCAGAGAGACTTCTCAGACCAACCCACTTTTGATGGGATTCACATTGTCAACCATTTCACAGGAGACGATGAATCATTTCATTCTTCTGATGAAGATTTTATAACTAACTCCATACAGGAGAGTGGGGTGAACTTTCATCTACCCAGGAGGACTGGTCAGATGGCTTTGGATCACAGACTTGTAGACAGCAGTGACAGTGATACTGAGGAAAGTGCCCTTCAGAGTGGGAATTCAGACAAGGTGGTTTCTAAGCAGAGAAGAATGGAATCTTACTCTACTACTGTGTGATTATCACTGTGACAAGCACTGAAGACTTGTGTATTTCTTTAAGGTTGAAATTGCCAGGTAACTGAAACCATCCAGCAGTTAGCTGAGGCAACTATTGGATATGGTGTGGTCTGTGATAAATATACAGATGTACTGTCTGCCTTCTCTCTTTGCCAAATCTTGCTAATGACATACCATTGCCATAAAACAGGCTGGGAAGGTGATGGATGACAGTTCTGACAGTATTACTGAATGTTCTTTGGTTTAGAAACTGCAAATATATTATTTCTGTAGTGTATAAGAACCATTTTTGCTGTTCACAAACACAGGAATTATTTTCCTCAAAAGAAATTGCTTTTGTGCAATATTTTATGCTCTGAACAAAAGTGTATGTTTTACATTGTTAACCTTTTGTGATCAAGATGGACCCTTGTAAACCGTCTGATCATGACACATATATATGAAATTATCTTATGCTTCTCAATTACTTTTGTTTTTTTACTAAAGTTATTGGATGCCCACAGAAGGCTTGAAAGAGAAGCCTTTATCTGTAGTACTTCATATATGCAAATAATGGTCACTAATGTCATAAAGGTGTTTTTCACCATTTTCACTTAAATCTGTGTGCATCTGCTTTTGATGTTGCTAAATAACTGGTCTGAATATATTAATTACAATAATGTTTATTTTGTACATATTTATATATCTACACCAAGCTGAAAATGTACATTACACCATTTTATATGAGGAATGTAAATGTTGCAATATTACTGTCTCTGGTATTCTAACAGGAAAATGAATTCTGTATATACACACTAGAAATTACTAAATAAAGGCAAAACACTAACTTTACATTAAGTTTCAGCCTAGCTACACTAACAAGCTCATGTCAAAAATGCTTGTTCAAAACACTATTGACTGAAATCTTTTACCTTCATGTATATGTAATGAAAATAAATTTTTCATGATTTAACAAGGTTGCAGCATTTACTGTTTAGTCAATTCCAAGCTACAGTCCTTGGTTACCACATAGTTACTTGCAGGCTGTAGATGGGTTCAAATAAGGTGAAAAATTATTCATGTCTCAGTTCTAATGAAAATATGGTCAATGCAGTGATAATATGTATGTTCAATCCTCTACAGTTTATATTGTAGACCTATCTAGGAAATTAGGTATTGGTGCTGTCATCAAATAGCTGTGATTGAGCAAAGCAGTAAGAGCTGAGCTGGGCATTCTGCTTCCAGTCTCCTGAAAACTGAGATCCAGTAAAATGGCCTTACCTTCTTGAACAGAACAAGATATTCTACTACTGTCATATGAACACTTACTTGCCCTCTCAGACACATTCTAGTCAAGAATATTATTAGTCTGTTATTGACATCTTATGTAATTAAGCAATCCTTAAGACTTCTTTTAGCAATGTTTGTAACTTAATGTTCTGTTAATAAAAAAAAAGCCATGCACAAGTTGGTACTGATAGGCAGCATATATGGTAACTGTCTTGCTACCCACGAGAAGCAGTGTAGTGTTTAAAATTGCAAAAGTGTGGAAGCATACTGCTGAATGCATCTGCTAGTCCCATTAGGCACTTCCTTTCCCTTTATTTTGAATGTGTTTTCAGAAAGAAACAGTACAACTGAGGAGATAACAAATGTTCAAAGAATGACAGAGAAGGCTGAATGGAAGTAGCACATTCTGAGCCTCTCAACATTATTATCTGCCCAGGTGCAATCTAATTTAGATCTTAAGGCAGGAGGGTGACAAATTCCAAATTACTGATTTCTGCTCCTAACTTGCTTCAGTATTTCTGCAAAATTTCCCTACATCCTACTAGTGAACACGTAGTTCCCAGTATAGCCTGTGGAAATTGCCATCTCTGAGGTAGATTAGCAGACTGATTCTTATCCCTGTTGAAAATTTCATGCATGTAAAACCAAATCGGGAGTGCTTTTGTTCACAAATGAGTAATAATTACCCTTTTCCCTTCCAATGAGCGTCTGCTAACTTATGTTTGCACCTGGATCATTGTTGCCCAAGAGGATAGGTGACAAATATCTTGTTGCCTGTCATCAATACCAGCTGCAAGCCTCTCTTAAAGATAATGTTCTCTAATAAGTGGCAGGCACAAAATTCAGTTGAAGAGCCATAAAAATCCTGTCTGTTTGAACAGTGAAGTGTTACGATTTTGCAATAACTGCCTTACTGTTCGGGTGATAGCAAATGAGATCAGTTGGCAAGGATTATTTCCTGAACTTTTGTGGTTTTAAAGTATACTAATAGAATAAATACTGATCTTGAATAACAGTGCAAATAAAAATATTAACGAAAATGCAAAAGTCAACTAGCTACATCTCTTACCGTGATAAAAATTAATCACCGGACATGGTGTAGTTTCAGAAGACTGGGCTATACATAGATTATCCTCAGAAGACAGCCCAAGAGAGGCTGTTCAGAATCATCCTGCTTTTTCTGCAACTCTTCTGGCAAAAAAATAATCTCTTTGCTATGTGTATTATAATTTGAATATTCAACAGAATAATGTCAAGTCATTAACAGCACAGATAATATTAGTCAATAAATAAAACATACTAATTATGCTACATATGATGACCTTGCTCGCATGACTTTTTAATAAACATTGCTTTTTGCTTAGATGTGTTCTTAAATGCAGGCTGTAACAGCTCAATGTGAATGTTTAAAAGCATAAACTCAAAAAAAGCCAGCAAGCATAAAAGCTCAAGATTCTTGAATACCTAAGTGCTGCAGCTGAGAAGACAGGTGAAATAGGGAAGGGGGACGCCCTGCTATATATGGACTTTCTGTGTAAATTACATGTGATATTTGGTAGTGAAAACGGTTCTGATTTCCCTCATCTGATAATCTAATGTCTTCACTAATTAGAGAAGCCTCAACACTGACATTTCCTTATTTCTCCACACTAGAGGAGTGAATATTTTAGATACTAAAAGCATTCATGGTTAGACCTTTTTTAAGTAATTTCATTTCATATGTTAGAAGTTTTGTAACACTTATGAAACATTTGGAACATGACTATTTGGGAGAAAGTATATGTGTGAAGGTAAGAAGTAGTGTATTACATTCACAGCTCAACAACTCTCTGTTCATGTTGGTCACTTTTTTTTTACAAAATGTAGGCCTCATCCATGTATACATCCACGAAGTATTATTTTTCACTAAATTCAATTTTCAATTTTTCAATCTCCTACATTAGCTAAAATAAATTGCTATGAAAGTGATTAAAAGCAGTCACAATGGAATTTACATAAATTTAACAAAAACTTTGTAAATTCTGTACTTTTGAACTTGACCAGTACTCAGCCTTCTGTGAAACTGCAGCACAGAAGGAATTGCATGTTTTTCTGGAGTATTTAATGTAATTACTGTTCTGTACCAGAGACTGCGTTAGTGACTTTGTGAAACTTGATGCTCATGTATTTCTGTTTTAAGCTAGAATGACCTAAAGATATGTTAGCATAAAAATATCCGTATTTTGTACAGGATGTGCTGCTAATTCCCTTACCTGCAGAGGTTCCAAATAACGCAACTCATTTTGGGGGAAGGTAGAGGATAATGCAAATCTCCTAGGAAAGCCATTAGGCTAGTCCTGGAGACTAAAATAAGAAATCAACCTATAAGGTAAAGGTTAGTACAATCTACATGGAAACCAGTATTATGTTCAATCATGCACCAGCTACTAACTCTGTGTATTAAAAGAGGAAAGCGATCTATAACCAACAGATTTCTGGATTCAATTAAGGACATTTTTGTT
Source organism: Anabacerthia variegaticeps (assembly GCA_035583185.1). NCBI lineage: Eukaryota > Metazoa > Chordata > Aves > Passeriformes > Furnariidae > Anabacerthia > Anabacerthia variegaticeps. The sequence goes on along the minus strand of JAWWEW010000006.1, from coordinate 16,878,504 downwards.
CTGTGAAATACGTTTATCATTATAATTGCACCAGTATATTTTCTGTAATTCTCTGAGGGGTTTGGTTGGTGATGGAGTTTTTGGTGTGGGGTTTGATTTTGGTTGGGTTATTTTACAAACTAGTCCAAGACAAATCAGTGAAATACAGTTACACAGTAGGCAATAGAACCAGAAACTCTGAATAACAGAAAGTACCCAGTAAATTGACTTTCAATGTAACTTTTATATAGCATGGAGTTTCAGCTTCAAAGTAGAGAAAACATGCTAAACCGCATCCCTGGTCACTGACTAAGATACAACTGCTAGATCCAAGATACAACAGCTTAACACTCTCCCTTTTCCAGGACTTAATGCCTTATTTCACAATTACGAAAGACAAAAGCAGTGTGGCATACTCTTAAAATTGTATACTACTGCATAAGTGACTAAAATTTCTACTGTCTCACTAGAATAACTAAAATTCCTATGACACCATTTTGCATGGTCTACATTCTCTAACCCGTTGATTCAATTTTTTTCTATTCATAATGGAGTTAAATTCTGGGTTCACTCCTTCCCAAAGCTGGAATCCCTCTTTTCATCCCAGTCTTCAACACCACAGCATACTCTCACTTTCCCTCCCCAGTTTGTACTCACAGTGATCATGACTTTTCTAATCTGTTCTGAGAGTTACTTTGGTTTCCCTGGCAATCAAAAAGACTGATTAATTTCCTACATATTTACAGCATATGTTTATGCCACAAGAATAACCATAAAGAATGTGGTGACAAGATGCTGGAAGAAAAAAATAAATAATAAGCATCATGTTTAAGTTTCAAAAAAAAAAGTTATAAAAAGGACACATTGTCCAACAGAATGGGAGAACTGCTACAAGTTCTAGCAGCTTCTCATAGTGAAACTGTTCTAATTCTGCTCCTAAGTTTTACCACTTTCAAGTATGCATAAATTCCCTGCAGTATCACCCTCTTTGCTGCCTTCTCCCAGTCTTGCCTTCCACAAGCAAGAAACTACTTTTCTTCTCCCCTACGTACCAAGCAGCTAACCTGTCAAATCCAGTTCTTCAAATCCTTCCTCCTGTTGCAAAGTGTCTCATAACTTCTGATAGCGAAGGTCTCCCCTGCAGCTCGTCACCCTTGGTGCCTTATCTGATGTTGTCCTCTGGTCTGTTGCTTCTAATGGTGACAACAGGCAGCTGCTGTGAACAGTGAATTACAGACCAGCTCTTCAGTCAAGCACGACTATAATACAATCCCAGCCTACTTTAAACCCCTGTTATTTATTTCTTCCCCTCTTTTGTCACTATCAGGTAGCAATCCTATACTTAGCATTGCATTCAACTGTATCTTACCAAATTTTTATGTTTAAGTTGGAATATCTAACTCCCTTTGGGGGAAGCATGAGAGCAGCTCCATTAAAACCCAGTCCCGTGCTTCCCACGTATTACGTGCCTCCGCCAGCTCAGGGCCTGGCTGTTGGCTTTTCCACGCCGGGACACGGAACACCTGGCATTGTCACAGAGCTCTTGCATGTCACACGATGACCGCTGCACACACAAGACCATCTCAAAGGTTAGTGAGCTGCGGCACGTAAGCCACACCGTAAACCAAAAATAAGAGCTGAGCCCCTTCACCTGGCTCAGGGCGCTGTTACTGCAGAGAGAAGTAACTACTCCCGGGGTAGAAGAGCCCTGGCACGATGGCTGTCGGCGGCTCCCTGCGCGGCGAGGGCTGCGCTGAGGGCTCCCCTCACGGCTGGGCTCCCCTCAGGGCTCTCCCCTCACGGCTGGGCTCCCCTCAGGGCTCCCCCCTCACGGCCGGGCTCCCCTCACGGCTGGGCTCCCCTCAGGGCGCTCCCCTCACGGCTGGGCTCCCCTCAGGGCGCTCCCCTCACGGCT
>JAWWEW010000006.1:16709164-16876510 GCA_035583185.1 Anabacerthia variegaticeps | reverse complement strand
GGGCTCTCCGCTCACGGCTGGGCTCCCCTCACGGCTGGGCTCCCATCAGGGCTCCCCTCACGGCTGGGTTCTCCTCAGGGCTCTCCCCTCACGGCTGGGCTCCCCTCACGGCTGAGCACGCGCCGCCGCTTCCCGCCTCGCAGGCCTCGCGCCGCCGCCCGCGGGCACGTGGCACAGCGGGCCCCGCGCGACAGGCAGCCCCGCGCGACAGGCAGCCCCGGTAAGGCCGGGCTGTGCGAGGTTGTGCGGGCTGAGCGGGCTGAGCGGGGTTGTGCGGGCTGAGCGGGGCTGTGCGGGTGCTCCCGGCCCCGGTACCCGCTGCCCTCACGCCTTCCAGCAACAGAGCTAAACCTGCCCAAGGCTCCGCTGGCCGCCCCGCGTCGCCCTCGGCGCCGCTCCGTGGGCTGTTCCCTGAGACACACGGCCCGTCCCGCCGGGGTGCCGGGCAGGCAGGGTGTATCTCGGGCACCAACCAGTTCTGCAAATCGCGACACACAGCCGGTTTTGTACCATTTCCCCACTAATTGTTTGAGAAGGCTGACGCCCCAGGTCCGTTCCCGATGCCCGTGCAGCACCCACCCTCACACGAGAGAGGGTGCTTGGCTGACTCGCTTGATTTCTTTATTTCTGCTGAAATAAAAAGGGTTTAACCCGATTAGGAGGCAGTAGGTGAGGAAGGGCTGTCCGCAGGTGTGCCGAGCAGACGGCGCGTTCCCTGCCGCAGGACAGCCCCGAGCGGTCTCGCATCCCGCATCCCGCAAGGCTGCGAGCATCCTCCGCACGGAGATCACCGCGCCGTACCACTCAGTGTGCTGCAACACCTGTATATATTCCGATTTTACATATCTAAAGACGAATGTGCATTCTCTTGTAGCCAGGCCACAACTATTTATGAGCGCTGACACTAATTTAATCTTTTTTGTTGCTTTCATTACACCCAGTCAAAGCTCCTGGTAGCAAGGTACTCTAACGGGTACGCGTTTATCATCCCATTTCAGAGGCAAACGGGAAAGTGTTTCGCAAAAAGTCACAGTGAGTCAACGAAGATGCATACACGAAATTAGACCGAGTTGTTCTAATTGGTTATTTCTACTGATTCCAGCATTGATTTTTGAAGCTGAAGGCGTGAATGATTTTCAGCGTAATCAGCCAAAGGCGCAGCAAGGAGACCGCGGTACACAGATGCTGTAAGTAAAACTGCTGTGCCCAGCACCAGGAACTTTCCGGCAATAAATGAAGGTGTTAAGGGTGATGTGTCAGTCGTGTTCTTCAGCTTCCTTTTGTGTCACACTAAAGCATCAGCAAAAGATTGGACAGTGTTTCTCGTGGTGGTGTTTGCTTGCTTAGTTAGATTTTGGGAAGTCAGGTTAATCCTACGTTCCACACGGGCTCAGTGACATCAAATGACTAATTTTTCTGTGAATGCTTCGGGGGTGGTGGCGAAAAAAACACATCTGCTCGCAAAACTAGCATGCTCCAGGGCGTGAGGGAGGCTGAAGCTTGCTTCTCTCATGTCCGACTTCAGTCTCAGTTGTTTCTGAACGGAAAATGGTGTTAAACCTTGATTGGCTCACTGCAGAGCCGAGCTCTGGGCGGCCCTACAGCCATCGAAACGATGCTGGTGGCCTGAGATGTCTGATAGCAGAGCCCAGAACCACCTCAGGTAGATACCGGAGACCCGAGCTGGATTTTCTGGCTGCATTAGGAATCCGAGACTAGACCTAGAAAACTGTTTTGGGATCGTGTGTGTGTGTGTAAAACAAGACGAGCCTTTCTCTTTGCCGGCGGTGCCTGACCCAGGGATCCTCCCCGAGTTAGCACCTGAACACCGGCACGCAGGCGAGGAGGGCAATCTCTTCCCTCCTGCCTGGCTCCGCTCCGCTTTCTCCTTCGTGTTTGAATCGCTGTCAAGCAGCAGTAGCGGGGAGGGTGGGGTGGTGGGGGATCTCGCCTACCCCTTCCATATTTAACCATTACCTAAATCCGAAGGGAAATGAGCAAACCTCTAGGCTTGGGTCTTAAGGTATTTTCAGCGCCGTTGGGCGTATTTATCCCAAAAGAGTTTTCCACAACAAGTTATTTCTAGTGTAGGGGAGGTCTCGGCCGCCCAAGGCGCAGCCCCAGCCCCGGGGACAGCGCCGGGAGCAGGGATGCGGCGCGGGCTCTGCGGGGCGGGCACCGCCTGCCCCGGTGCCTGCCCTCTGCCTCTGCCCGCCAGTCAATCTGTGTTTTGAATCTGTGACTTGTTCTCGTTGCGGAAGTCGAAGGGGATCCAAGAATAGTTCAGATAGATTTGTGTAATTTCTAGAGCAGAACCCCGACTGAAATGAAACGTACGATTCCAGAAAGACACTTCGATGTCACTTCAGCAAGCCCTGTGTGAGGCGGAATACGGTAAGAAATTTTCATTTAAGGAAAACTGAGAGAGAAAGAGAGGAGGGGAACAGTACTGATTTGTGAGGCTCCGGCTTTTTTTAAAACTTTTTTTTTTTTTGCAGAAGCTCCTAATTAACGCTCAGGAAGTGGAATTTGTGGTTTAAGGGGCCGAGCTCTGAAGGAGTTGAGAGACAGAAAAGAAAAAAAACGCCAGCTCAAGCACCATTGCTCCTTAAACGGAGGCCAAATTTAAAGTCACCCAAACTAGCAGGCTGCCGCGCAAACCCCCTCCGCAGCCCAGCTTCCTTCGCCCCTCCACATGGGTAAGCGCTCTCGCTTCTCCTGCCTCGCGTGGGCAGCCGCGGGGGGGCGGGCGGGGCAGCAGCGACCCCTCTGCCCTGGGCCGGGCCCGCAGTGGCGGCCACGGGCGGGCAGGGCCGCGGGAGCGGGGCAGGGCAGGGGCAGAGCAGGGGCAGGTGCCCGCGGCACCAACAGGTGGGCTGCGGAGCCCGCCTTCCCACGGCGCGGCCGGCTCCGGCCTTGGGAGGCCGGCGGCACCTCCGCGGCGTGGCTTTGGGAGGGAAAAGCGCCGCTCCGGGGACGAAAACACTCTGCAGGAGCGGCGCCGGCGCCCGGAGCCCCCGACGGCTGCGGCGGGCGTTGCTGTCGGGGGGGCAGCGCCTTATCGGGCCGCTTTGATTTCTCGCCCCCTCGGCGCGGGCCCGGCCCAAGGCTGACCCCCGGCCAGGTGGGTCTGGGCAGCCCCGCTCCCACCGCGCCGTGCCCGGGGGCGGTGCCTCCTCGGCGGCGCGCACCGACCCAGCCCCCGCCGGCCGCGGGCACGCCGGTGTGCGGGGCAGCCAGCGAGGGCAGCCCCGGAGCCCCCGCCGACGGCGTGGGCCCCTTCCCTCTTTCCCGCGTTCGCAAACCTGAGGCGCCTGACGGGAGGGTGCAGAGAAAGTGACGCAACGCCCCAAAGTCCCCCGAAAGAAGCAAACGAACGTGTACTAAATTCGGTGTTTGCAAATTGTCATGTGCAAAGGGAGAGGCGGCCCGGCACTGGCCGGGTTCGAGCGAAGCTCCCCTGCCTTCCTCCCAGGAGCCGGCTCAGAGCACCTCTCGTTAAGGCGGTCCCCGCCCCCCCCGACCGCACGACTCCCCGCAGTGTTCCCCAGGAGGTTTCCCACCTCGTCTACTCTCCCGCCCCGGCTCTCGGTGCCCGCAGCTGCAGGGTGTCGCGGCGCCGACAGCTGCGGGACAGGGTCCGTTTTGTTCGTTGTCGCGTTGCCGTGGGCCGCGCGGGGCGGGTGAATCAGCCCCTCCGACGGCAGCACCCTCCGGGCGCCGGGTCCGCGCCGTGCGCTTTGTAACGCCCCTGCCGCCCGCCCCGGTACCCACCCCGCCCGACCGGCCCCTTCGGGCTGCCGGGGGCCGATACGCCGTTCCGGGGGCAGAAATTTGTTGGCGCCGCTTCTGCCAGTGGGCCGAGTGCGGCCGCGGTCCCTCGGGGGGACGGGGTGCCCCCGGCCGCACCCCCGCTCCCCCACGGACGGTGCCCCGCGATCCGGCAGCGGCCGTCGGGGGCCGGAGCGTGGCCGGGGCGGCCCCAAACCCACGGTGTGGGGGTGGGAAGGCGCTGGCCGGGGCGGTGGGGGCTGAGTTAGCCGCGCTCCGACGGGGGGGGCGAGGCGAGCGGGGCCGGGGGCGGCGGCCGGAGCCACCTGCGCGCCGCCACCTGGCGCGCCGCCCCCTCGGAGCGGCCCCTCCCGGGCGGCGCCCCCGGCCCTCACCCCGCGCTCGGCGCCGCCCCGCAGCAGCCCCGCAGCAGGCTCCGCGGTGACGGCCGCGCCTGGAGAGCGAGTGCGGCCGTGCGGGCCGTGGCAGCGCCCACCATGCCGAGGTCCTTCCTCGTGAAGAGCAAGAAAGCGCACAGCTACCACCAGCCCCGCTCCGCCGACGAGGACTACAGCCTGCGCCTGGAGACGGTGCTGGCGCAGATCTGTGCAGGTAGGAGCGGCCCGGCCGCAGCCCCCGCGGGGCTGGGCACGGCCCGGCATCGAACAGTGGTGCGAGCGGGGCCGGCTCCCACCGCGGGCCCGCTCTGAGCAGCCCCCTCGCCCCGGTTTGCCCTGCAGACAGCAAGATCCCCGAGGACGCGGAGCTGTGCCGCACCGCCCTGCCCGACCCGGAGACTTCCCAGGGGCGCTTCTCCCCGGAATCGCACCTTACTGAGGCTGCCGATGGCACCTCCGAGTCAGTGCCCAGCTGCGAGGGCAGCGTCTGTGACAGGGTGTCCGAGTTCGAGGATTTCTGGAGACCTCCCTCCCCCTCCGTCTCTCCAGGTAGGAGCGGGGCGAGCAGCGCTCGGCGGGTCCGGCTGCACCGCTGTCCGTCCGTGGGGCAGTGCAGCGCGTATATCGTGACTGGGCGCCGCCGCCGAAAACGAGTAGAAGGGACAGATTTGCCTTTTTTTATTATTATTTTTTCCTCCCCAGATTTGCCAGAATCTGTTCCTTCCACTCGTTTTCGGGTTGCCTCTTTCTGGTTGCTTTTCCAGCCCGTGTCCCGCTGCTGAGGGAGCAGCGGGTGGCAGGCTGTAGGAAAGTTGTCATGACATCGGGTGTTGATTTTTTGGTTTGTGATTAATTGGTAAAAACAAGCCGGTTATGTATTAAGGTCCAGGCATTTTCCTACAGGGTCCTGCCTACACGGAATTGGTAAGTTTTTTAAGACAGTACAAATTTCTACTAGACAGTCTATGTATCTGTAGTAGACAGCGTTGATTTTGTGTTTTGTACTACCTACTAGATGCTTTCCCTAGCTCCCTTTCAGGTTATTTCTTGCCTCTTGCCTATAAAAAGCATCTGTCTTTCCCTCTTCCCACCCCCTCTGTTTTGTTGGGTTTTTTGGGGGGTTGTGTTTTTTTGTTTTGTTTCGTTCTGGTTTGGGTTTTTTGTTTGTTTGTTTTTCTTTTCTAAAAACGCATTTGTAAAAACCAGAGAAAATAATGACGGTCAGATTTAAACACCCCAAATCCAGGAAGCTCACACTTATGGCTGCAGTGCCTGTCTCTGGCTCCCTCGTCCTGCCTTTGATGTGGTCGGGGCAGTGGGAGATGCTGTCCCCAGCCTGGCGCAAATACTTATCTCGTTTAAAAATACAATGTTGTAATTTTATAACAAAAATATGTATATACGTAAAACCACTTTTTATTGCCTCAATGAAAAAGGGACGGGTGGAAAAAAAGAGCAATTTCTGCCTTGATGAAGGAAAGATTGTCAGTTTTACCGACTGACAGCATACACCAGCAAACGAATACTTAGTCCCGGTTCGCCTCCGATTTTCTTACTTCATCTTTAGTGTCCCTGCATATCAGTGGCTGATTGTAATGATGTGCATTTGCATTTTTAAAGCCTCATCTTTTAAGAGTCCTCAACCCGTTTGAGGGAACATTCAAAATACTGCCCAGCACCATCACAGACAGCCACAGGATAGTTTCAGTCTGTGTAAATGACAGACCGGACCAAATGCAGCAATGCAGCAGTCTCTCTTCTGATAATATTTCTGCACAAAGTGTAGCAATACGTGTAATTTTTGTTCTAACGAATTCGTCCTGCTCCTTCTTTCCCAAATAATTACAATTTCTGCACAGCATGCAGACCATTTTCACGAGATGTCAAAACGACAGATGTAAAATGGAGCAGGTATTTACCAGGTCTACTCTGCCTTTTCCTCCTCCTTGCTCATTTCTTCCCTCACTGTGGAATTCATTAGCTCCCAGCTAATCATCCAGCTATCCAGGGAAGGCGACTTTGCAAAATGACAGTGACGTCTCCAAATCAACATTTTTTTTGAGGTGTAAGGGTGAGTGCAGTTTTGGGATTGTCCGATGCCATTCACAGGAGGACTGGAAACGTAAGGAACTCCCAAGTCCTGTAAGAGCATTATTAAATGAATCTCAGTATGTTAAGAGAGGTGCTGTTGTGTTAATGATGAAGGTAGTGGCAGCAGGATTAGATAGTTGGGCTTCTCCCCATTGCTCCCCCCCCCCCCCAGCTCTCTGCCTTCCAACTGCTTTGTCAGATTCAGTGCAAAGCTAGAATTTGTGTCTAGGTCCCTTCTGCAAGATGTCCTGTGTGTTCCTACGATTGTGTTTGGATGGGGCACAGTTTTTGTGTTTTGCCAGGCAGAGCAGATGAGAAGTGATGGTTCTAGATTATGCTCAGGGCAGGTGTGGTGAGTAGTACTATCACTCCCTTATCTCTAGAAGTGAACGCAGGTGCGGGTTGCACTTCAATATGCAGTGAAAGGCATATTTCACTTTTGTTTTTGAGTGCCGTGCTGCTGATCTAGGCAGGCATGCAGCATACAGACACACTTTAATACACTGTTAATTCCATCAGTGCAAGTCACTTCGCTGTTTTACCTCACTTTCTGTGTGTGTCTGTAATCACACATTTGCATATACACAGGGTGCATGGGATTGCAGTGTTTTAGTGCAGCGCTGTATTAGTATCTCCTGTCGAGTCTTGAAAGGAGACTTGTATTGGGTATAATGGAGTTGTGCAGGGAGTGTGGTGTTTCGTGGTCTGTTTAAGAGGACAGTTGAGTCTTTCTTTGCTGTGCATATCAGTCTATTACCAGACATTTAAGGTTGAGTTTGTTTTGCCTTCAAAAAAAGCATTGATTTTTTTTTTTATCTCCCAGAGGTAGTCTGTATAGAGGCTGCACAGAATTTCTAGGAAAATGAGGGAGTATTTTTCTCTCCCTCCCCCACTCTCCCCTAGATGCTGTGGAGTGGAGGAGAGGCAGACGCAGAAGTGCTCTGCAGTGTGGCAGAGCAGGGTTTGCAGGTTGCTTTGACACTGGGTACAGGGCTTGGATGGTTTGAGTATAACATGAGTGACTCTCCTGCTCTTGTGCTTGAGAGGACTCCAAAGCATGTGAGATGATGGAAGGAAAATTGCATGCAAACTGATCTGTGGTGCAATGTTCACCGGCTACTGTATTGCCAGTTCCAAGGGCTCAAAAATCAGGTCAGCCTTCCCTCTCCTCTCACTCAACGAACTGGCTTAGAAATCAAGATTGTAAGTAATACCTTATGGATATTTGGTTCTAGTGTTGAGATATTGAGGGTTTATATTTTCAAACTTTTCCTTACGGTTCAGGTTAGAAGGTGACTTTAAGGGGGAGGGGGGAAGTTAAGCAAACAAAAGGAAAACTGAGGGCCTGATGAAATCATGCAGTTTGAAGAGCTGGGACTTTAAGATAGTGTTGAATTTTGTGATAAAATCGTGAGAGATGGCAACACCGAAACTGGTTGAAAAGACACGAGATAGGTGACACTGACCACAACTTTGCAGTCAGTGCAGAACAGGAAAAATCATTCTCAGCATCATGTCAGCTAATTTGATTTCAGTGCTCTGTTCAAATGTTCCAGTTGGTATGTGTGCTTATACATCCAACCAAAAGAGTGCTAATTTCAGTGGAAGAATTTGAGTCTGTTAACACCTGAAATTACGTAAAAGATAGGAAACAATCAAGTCACTGAAAGCTCAATTTTCACCTCATTTTCCACTCACTTCTGTAATGTCTTAGTGACCAAATGCCTATCCAAATGGATAGCCTCACACATCATGCCTTCCTTCCCTAGTCCACCTCTGGTTATCTTGGTTTGCCAAAGGCTGAGAAAGCCATGGAAGCTCTGAAGGTGACAGGAGGGAGAAAAAGTAAGAAAGCAATCGTGGGTGGACAAGTTTTTGGTTAAAGGGAAGTTACTCTGGAAGCCCAAGTTGTAAGCAAGGCCAGTATCTCTATGAAGGCATTGGCGTTTCAGCGGTTAATTGATTCATCTTTTCCTTGGTTCACTAAAACGTTTGTCCAGTGGAGACATTTGACTGCTGCCTGTTGTGATGAGGAGTGAAAGCAGTGCACCTCGGGCATTAATCAGCATCTGGCAGACACAGTTAGGGTCTGGTACCTCATGTTCCATGCCCAACTGCTTTCCTCCATGCAAGGCTCCACGAGCATTTATTTGTGCCTCATCTCAAAGGCTGTGCTCCTGCTATGGGCCCCCAAGTGTGATTCATTTTGTGTTGCCCACTGCCTTGGCGAGGTGCCACTGCCAAAGGTGAGCCTGTTAGAGTCCACTGAAGCCATCTGACCTTGTCATGGTGGAAGTTTGCTTTGATTATGACTGCTAGGAAGATGTTTTTGTGTCTTTGGTTTTTAATGTGGCCTATCCTGATGACTTCACAAAACTTTGTGTTTTAGGTGGACTCTGTCTTTACATGGAGAGCCTCAGAGCAATCTGAAACAACTGTGATTTTTTTTTTTTAGATGAGGATTGATTTTAGTTGTTTGGTTTTTTTTTTTTTATCTGAAAAAGGCATAATATGCAGGCACCTCGGAAGCTGTTATTTACTTCAGATATGTTGTAGTATAGTTATGGTCACTTGTGGCATGCAGTTGAGAGGCAAGGTTTGGGCATTAAATTGTGCAACAAGCTGGTTTTAATTTTGTTGAACAGGTAAATCTCTGCACATGTGCTCTGTCTGGCATCTCTGTAATGTCACATTCACTATATATGGATGTGTGGGATCTCCATCAGAGCTTAAACATGTGGACTGGCAGCTTTGATGTTCATCTTGGGATGTAGTAGATACACATTTCTGAGAAGGTGCAGATAAAACCGTAGGAAGTTGCAGACTGAGTTGTTTAGAGTCTCAGCAGTCAGGACACCCAGAGATGGAGACGTTAAAAATTGGTGTCTGCTTTAAATAATTTGGCTGGGATCCACAGTAAGTAGGTAGTACTGGATGCTCAGACCCTAATGTGTAAAATAAAATGTCCTCCCATTAGAGATGGAAGGGGAGCCTCAGTGTGCAGTACAGGGGTCTGGCTCTGGACATAAGTCTGAGTGCTGAGACTGTACTGCCCTGTGATAGTGTTTGGATTGTGAAGCACACTAATTCCCATGCCCTTTTGTTCCCACAGCCTCGGAGAGATCTGTGTGTCCATCCCTAGATGAAGCACCCCCTTTCTCGGTGCCCTTCAAACCGTACATGTGGAACAGCCTGGGTGGCTCCGAGCTGAGGCACCTTGTGCAAAGCTACAGGCCCTGCCCAGCGCTCGAGCGGACCTCAACCCTGGGGCTCTTCTGCGACCGAGGCTCCGAGCCTGCCCTCTATGGTGCTGAGTGTAGCTCTTCTCTTGGACTGTATGGTGACTTCAGCTCCCCGGGCACGGGGCTGTTTGAGCGCTCGCCGGCAGCAGCTCCTGGACTCTATGCTGAAACACAGCCTGGGCTGCAGCAGGAGAAGGGGCCAGGCGGCATCAAAGTGGAGTCAGACCTCTTGTGCCGTCCATTGCTCATCAGCACTGGCTCTTACAAATGTGTCAAGTGCAGCAAGGTAGGGATCCCTTCCTCCCACTCTGATTAGGACTCTTCCCCAGACTCTTCTCCCTGGTGAACCTGACCCTGGGTGCTCTCTCCCCTCAGGTCTTCTCCACACCGCATGGCCTTGAGGTGCATGTGCGCCGCTCACACAGTGGCACGAGGCCCTTTGCCTGTGACATGTGTGGCAAGACCTTTGGCCACGCAGTCAGCCTGGAGCAGCACAAGGCCGTGCACTCACAGGTGAGAGTGGGACAGGCTGCCAGGATGAAGGTGTGGGGGCCAGGGCCAGCTGCTTTATTCAGCCAAACTGATCTAAACTGAGGAGGGAAAGAGAACGTGGTAGGGCTGCAGCTGGGCAGTTGTAGGTGAAGAACATGGTGGCAAGCAGAGGAAAGGGTGGGCAGCTAGTGAGTAAAGGAGCTAATCAACAAATTAAAGAACACAGACCTTGTTTCCATTCCTCAGACCTTGCACTTGTCTGTGTTAAGCAGTGGGCGCTTTTGGCACTCCATAAGTAATAGATAGTAAATTTTCACTCTCAGAGCTGGAAATTGTAATGCAGATACGGATTTTTGTTAAACAGCCAAAGCAACTCACTGTGCTTTCTTTGGATGCAGCTCTTATTCTTTCTCCTCCCTCCCCCAAAGAAGTGAGTCTTCCCTTGTTTGTAGTCACTTGTGTCTGTGCAGGGAACATCTGAACGACCAGTCAGGTATAAGGCACAGACTTCACCCGTCTCGACATGCTCTGAGTCACACACCAAAAGAATATGGTAGTTAATTTTGGTAGGAGGACTTGTAACATTTTCCACCTGCTGATACTGTGCCATATTTCCCCTTCCCCACCCACTTGACCTGGCAAATCTTCCTTCTTCAGACTAGCTTTTGGTGGATAGAGTTACAGCAGTGTTTTTTTGCTAACTGTTTTGTTTATAATTTCATGAGTGTGAAACCAGCAGAGCACACAATGAAGGGAGATACCTCATCATCCATTAAACAATGGTGAAAAAAGCAGCCCTGCATACTCTGTCAATGGAGAGGACAGAATTGCAGGGAGAGTGCACTAAAAGCCCAATAAAGAAAGTGATTGTGTGAAAGCAAAGAAGGAAGAAGAAGGTATAATGGAGGTTAAGGGATGGAAAAAAGAGTTGATTTATGGTAGAAGAAACTGGTAGAGAGGAAGGAGTGAGTGAGGGATAGGTGAGAGAGAGTAAGGTCTTAATGCATTTGGTTCTATATGTTAAAGTAGTAACCTGAAAAGCTGTTTTTCCTAGGTGTGCTACATACCTTTCACTTGAATTTTAATGGATCTACAGATAAGCAGTTATTACCCTGCCAGTAGAACTCAGTCTGCCACAGAGATTTCCCAGGAGAGCTGAGCAGACCTCAGCACCCATTTTCCTGTGTACAGTGAAGAGGTGGCCTCTGAACAGCACTGCAGCTGTTGGGCTTCCCAGTAGAGTGATTGTGTCTCAGGCCCCTGTTGAAATGTGCAAGCAGACTGCCTGGTCCATCGGGGCTGCTCCCACCTGGCCATTCCTGCCAGCAGGAAGAGCTGTTCAGTTAAACTTCTGTGAGGAGCAGTGCACAGCACTGGGAGAGGATGCATTATCTTTTTTATCATATGGTGCTAGCAGGCCAATGTTAGTGTCTCTTGACCAGCTCTCTGGAGAAGTGTAAGTGCTTGCTAAGGCAGAAGGGGCACTACTAATGTGCTGATGGGCAGTTTGTTGCTGACAGGATCATTGGTGTGGTGTAACGTGTGTGTTTGTGCTCATCTCTGCAGGAACGCAGCTTTGATTGTAAGATTTGTGGCAAGAGTTTTAAGAGATCTTCTACTCTGTCCACCCACCTGCTCATCCACTCGGACACCCGACCCTATCCGTGCCAGTACTGTGGGAAGCGGTTCCACCAGAAATCTGATATGAAGAAACACACCTTCATTCACACAGGTCAGCCCTGCAGCTACTGGTGTTCAGCCCCTGCATGAGGGCAGAGGTTTCTCTGCAGCAGTCCATTCCTCCTCAGCTGGAACACTACACAGGTCTCCCTGTGCTGCTGTCCCACTGCTGTCTGAGCTGTACTTGGGCAAAGGAGGGTGATTTGAATGTGGTTTAATGAACAGCAGCTGCAAAATAATCCAAATCCTCGCAATCCAATCAGCGTTCCCTTAATAGGATCCACCAATGTTTATTCAAAGGGCTTTTGTGTAAGATGATTTGTAGAATATTATATTCGTGTAGCCTTGATTATAGCTGAGGTCCCTGGAAAATGACAGGTGAATTTGATTGCAGCACTGCTTTTTCCAGGATCTACCAATTTACAATAGGAACAACAGGAGTCTCCTTCTCTAGATCAAACACTAAACTGGAGGGCTGAGGATCCAGCTCTTAGTCTAAATATTTATTCAGAGATTGCACTTCCACCCGGACTTTCTGAGAAATGGCTGTAGTTTGATACAGAATGGAAGGAGAGGTGCAGAGTTCTCAAGTTTCACTGTTAGTAATAAACATGGAAACTAATAAAGTGCAGGTGAATCACCAAAGGAAGTAGTTTTAAAAATGTCATTCAGTGAGAAGGCAGGTTTATCAGAAATCATTAAAAGAAAATCTTGCCTTTCAGACCTGCACCATTCACTTAAAATAGAGGGAAATGAATGATGTGTGAGATAGAGGAGAATTTGTAGACATGAAATAACAGCTCTACTGACCAAACCCGAGGTTCAGATGACAAAAATCCTTTTTCCTGATAGTGACCACTAGCAGGTATCAAGGGTCTAAAGTCTAAAAATGGCAAATATGTAGAAAGATGGCACTGTATGTAGCACTGCTTGACTGTGACTTTTCTAGTTGACAAGTGGTGAACAGTAAATGTTAACTTATAAAGGTTTTCCATCAGATGGTTGCTGGATGAAAATGAACTATTTAGGAAGTAACACAAGTACTTCCACAGTAACTTTTTCAAATGAATCTTGATTAAGTAGCATTTCAGCCAAATCCTCAATCGGTCAAACCCATTATTTTGTTGTGAGATCAGAAACTGTGCCTGGGCTTTTAAGCTGTTAATATAAAACCAGGTCCTTAACTGGAGCGGGGATTATTTTCATATGCAGCATATACTTGTGAACTGAGCCTTCAGCAAAGTTTGTATTATTTTATAATTCTAAGAATCTGATCTTCAAACATCCAGAGAGTTTGTTGCTCCAGCTGAAGTCAGTGGGCTCTGCAGGTGCAAAGCCACTCTGAAAATCCGGCTTGGTATTGTGGTTGGTTTCCCTTTTATTCGTTATTTGATAATACACACTGTGAAAATAGACTGATATCCTGCACTCATGGAGGCCAGTGATGTTTTGCCACTAACTCCTCTGTAGAAGTTCCAGAGGCTGCATTTATTCCCATTTACATTATTTTCCTGCAGGGGAACTTCAAGGCTGTGACTGCTAGCATTTCAGTGTGGGGAACAGAGAGAAGAAGAGATGTCTGGATAAACCCTGCCCTTCAGGGCTCACTCAGTGGCTGTAATACCTCCCCTGGGGACAGATCCCAGCTCACTGGGTTTGTCTTAACAACCTCCACCTACCTATTCCCCCTGCCCCATGCTGATGGTATAGTAATTGATGTCAGGCATTCATCACTTTTCCAGGAGTTCCTCAGGACCCAAAGCCAGTTTAAATTGCATAGAGCCCATGCAGCCAAACATATTCGCAACATGTGGTGTCCTGAGAGCACTCTGTGCTTCAGACTGCTCCCAGGACTATACTGGGGCAGTGGAGATACAGCCAAGTTGCAGTGCAGGCTCAGCTAATGCTTTGAGGCTTCCAACTGCATGTTTTTTGTAAGAATGACTTCTTAGGTAATCACACAGGAATCTCTTTGACAAGCTGTAGGGCCCAGTGTGCATTTGCTGTTTGCTGTGGTCCCACATAAGCAGCATGTTGCCTGTTTCACAGCCTCTCTCACTTTCCCACCTTCTGCTTGCAGGTGAGAAGCCTCACAAGTGCCAGGTGTGTGGAAAAGCCTTTAGTCAGAGCTCCAACCTCATCACCCACAGTCGAAAGCACACAGGCTTCAAGCCCTTTGGCTGTGACCTGTGTGGCAAAGGCTTCCAACGAAAGGTGGATTTACGGAGACACCGGGAGACACAGCATGGCCTGAAATGAGTCCCAGCTGCAATACAGAAGGCACCTACAACACTATGAGAACAGACTCCCTTGGCTTCCCTGCTGGACCCAAGCCCTTTCCTGAACACAAAGCCTGGCATTACCTTTCTGAACAGGAGCTTGAAGGGGAAAGAAGAGGACAGAGCCATGCATTGACAGCTCAACCTGAATGACTGTGAAAGTGGAAATTAAAGGCTGGCATTTCTTTCTTTCTTTTCTCCTTTTTGTTTCTGAAATAACACTGGAAAATAAGCCTTTCAGATATGAAGCCTGATGTTCCAAAGATGGATAAGCTACCAAATATCTGTAAGCTGGAAAGTATTTCTCCCATGGCCATGATGAACCCTCTCAAGTTTTTAGCAGTTTGAATCACCTTGCAGGGAAACGTGTATAACACTGTTTACATGTTGCAATGACAGAGAGCCATCAGCACTGGCCTTGGTTGAGATCAGTGCTGAATGGATTCACTCTTGGATGATTTCCTGTTAGGAAAACCTGGAGGATCATGACTCTGCAGCTGGACATCTTGCTGGTTTTTAAGTAAAAGTACCAGCTTGGGTCTGAGTCTGCTCTCACTTGTTCTGGTGCAAATCAGGAGCTGCATTAACAGTTATAGAGAGGCCCTTTTTGTCCTCCCAGAACCATCTCTCTGTCTGTGCAAGGCCTGACTGCCTGTGCATTTGAGATACAGGGTGTTACTTCTTCCAACATCCACTGGGGAGAAGGAAGTTTGTAAAAGACCAGTGGAAAAGCCAAAGCACAGAATTATGCCTTAGAATGAGAAACCAATCCAGCAAGTGATCCTGCCTGAGAAGGGCAGGAGCACAAGGGAGGCAGACTTTCTGTCCAGAACCATTACTGGCTTCTGCACTCTGGGCTTGTTCTAATAATTCAAAAATAGCTACTTAATAGCATCATTTGTATATTTGTTTTTGGTTTTTTAATTTTTAGAGGGAAACTTTCTGAGGTGGGCAGGAGTTATTATAACAGTATAATTGACTTAATTTGCCTTAAACAACTCTGCATGTACCTCAGTTAAAGAAAAAAAAGGTTTACTTTGTTGACAGGTTTGTAAATTTAGATTTTATGGAGTGTCTTATGTTTCTTGACACATATTTATTGGAACAATGTTTTAAGTTAATAAAGTATTGAGGATGGTTCAGAGTGATTTTTATTTAATACATAACTTCAGCACATTTGTGAATGTCAGCCATTGCGACAAGACACCACAAGATTGTCAGGGATGCAGCATCTGAGGAGGGAATGCAGGCACAGCAGAATTTGCATAAGGGATGTAGTGATTGAAGAGCACTGCTGCCCTATGTATTTGTCCAGCTCCCACTGATTTCAGTTTTGAAGACTGGGGTATACTGTGCCTAGGACTATCAGCACTAAAGGGTTTAGAGGAGAAACAGCAGTTTTAAGTGTCTGCTTTGGAAACGTAGACTGCCAAAAGTCCTTGCTTAGCCCAGGAGGAACTTGAATGTCCTCCCACAAGATTAAATGTCTGTGCCTGGGAGGTTGCAGGGACACCTGAGCAGCAGGTGCATCATTTATACTTAAGCCTGTTGGGACTCTCAGCTCTGCCTTTTGCCTGCCTTGTCAGCAGGACTGGCTCCATCTGGCAGTTCCAGCCCATACAAAAGAGAAGCAGGAGGGTGATGGAAGGCTCCCTTGCCCTTTTCCCAGCAGAGCACAGCATGGCAGCCTGGGCTTTTGTATGTGCGTGTAATCTTATGTGCGCACATGAGTATATATACTCTTGTTCCCAGCTTTGTACTTTCATTCTGGACAAACCCAGCGAGCAGAGGTCCCCTGTACCCTACTGGGCTGGCCCAGCCCTGTGGCACCCTGCCCACCTGAGGGCTGTGTGCTCTACCTGCCATCGGGGCACTGCCCCACAAAGGGCTGCACTGCCCCATACAGGGCTGCTCTGCCCCATACAGAGCTGCTCTGCCCCACAAAGGGCTGCACTGCCCCACACGGGGCTGCACTGCCCCATAAAGGGCTGCTCTGCCCCACACAGCCCCACAGAGCTGCTCTGCCCCACAAAGGGCTGCACTGCCCCACAAAGGGCTGCACTGCCCCATACGGGGCTGCTCTGCCCCACACAGCCCCACAGGGCTGCCCACACCCGGCTCCGCAGACCCCGCTGTGACCCAGGTGCCAGAGCAGCAGACCCCGCTGTGGCACCCACCCTGTGCCCCTTGTGCCGGGGTAATTAATGCAGAAGGTCGGTGCAGGAGCCTGGGTGGTGATTGGGAGTACCTGCACTGCCCTGGGGGGCGGCTCATCAGGTGGCAGCTGCCCGTGAGGAAAAGTCATGGCTTTAAGGTGGGGAATTGAAATGAAGAAGAGGAAAAGAAGATTTATCTGGGGAGAATCAGAACAGGCTACTGAGAGGCTGTGGTGCAAGTCTGAAGATTGGAAATATCTCTCTCAATGTTATTACTGCGTGACATTAAAAATGCATTATGCATATTACATTACATTCATGAAGCAGGTTCCATACCTTTTGTTTGCCAGAGTAACAGTAGAAAGGGTAAGGAGAGACGCTGGAGCACACCTTTGTTTCTTTCTGTAAATTTTTAATGACACCTCTAGCTAACCAGTTGGTGAAGCTCAGTTCCTGCATAAAAGTGGAAAGGCAGAGCTATCTACAGGACGACTAAGCCTTTCAGAAGCTAATTTGAGCTTGTGTTCATCCACGCCAACAATGATTAAATTACCTATCAAGTGTGCAGAGCTATCAGAATTCAGGGCATTGAAAAACAAGGTGAATTTATCTGATTGATTTAAAAGACATGCGTGGAACAAGTGGGTTATAAAAGGAAAAGGTCTGTTCCTTAAAGATATTATAAAAGTACTTCTGGTAAGCTAATGAACTTGTTATTTTGCTTCCTAAAGTTGTTTTGCCTACCCAGAAAACAAATTTAGTAGTTGGAATCAAAATACTTTATCCAAATCAGTTAGCAAGCTGAATTAAGTCATGAGGCAGAAACAAAGCAACTTATTAGGTTCCATCCTTATACCAAGCAGAGATGTTTAAAATTAAAATATGCAAACATCATCTATGCAGTCAGTTTCCAAAAGCTGATAGTAACACTCAGATTGGATATTGCAACACAAGTTAGAGAGCAGCTCTTCTGAGTCTTGCTCCTTCCTCAAGCAAAACTTCTGTTGCAGTTGATGGGAGGGAGGAAGAGGTTTCTAGAATAAGCCCTGGGTGAAAGATTGCAAGACTCGTGCAACTCTATTTGCAAGCTGTGCTGCTCTTGCATGTTGACAAAGGTGTGCTCCTCAAGTCTCTGCATTTTCCATCCCTAAAAGAATAAAACCAAACAGGTCAGTTGTGTCAAATTCATCTCCAGCATAACCTCAATTCACATGAGGAACAGATTTTGCCTTTACTATATAAGATTTGGGTCTTACACTAAACTTAATAGTGTAACACAGCTCAGCATACAGTCCTTTGAGTAAATTGTGATTTAGAAAAGCACTGAAATATGCATGTAAGTCAATGGATTGCTTCTCTAGCAGAGACCTTATTAGGTGCCTGCTCAGAGTTAAAATTCCAGAGATTTTCCCTGCTGAATCCTAGACCTCATTCCATTGCCAAGCCACATCCTGAATGCCTGTTTTCACCTGCAGTGGAAGTGGCTGCAGAGAATGCCAAGGGTAATTTTTTTTTTTTTTTAATTGTCAATATGATAGTGGTAGTTTCCATTTTTTTCTCTGGCTAATAAAGCACTGTAAATAGATTTAAGGCACATAAACGCCTGTAATGGATCATAAAGCATGTAAAATGATGGAACCAGATTTGCAAAGATATTTGTACGTCTAGGGCTGTAGACACATCTGAGTGTGCACTGGATATGGATATCTAGTTGTGCCTTTGACCTCCCTAATGGGGGAAGAAAAACAGAAAAAAAAAACAACACAGGAGTCTTGTAAAATTTCCTGACTCTGTCTCACACCAGTGTGTGATATCCACATATCACATATGGACTATAAAGAGAGCACATAAATCTGGAAGAAATGCTTCATACATTATAAAAATGCTGGACACACCTTGTTGGAATAATGCTGCCTAACGGATTAACCTGGAGCATGTGATAAATCTTTCAAATAAGATGAAAACAAACCACTTTCATGTGCTTGTTCCAACATGCTGCTTCTCATCCTTGGTTTTGTTGTTTGTTTTTTTTTTAGTAGAAATGACAAACAAAAGAATTCTGAATAAGACAAACCTAGAGAGAAAATAACAGCTATTGAAATGATTTTCTTCTTTAAAACCATCCAGCCAACTTTTCTGACACGTGTGGGATCTCCCAGCCAGCTGGATACCACTGTTCATGGGGTACATTCACCCCAGCTCGCCAAGGCACTGGCAGCAGTTGCTGCAGCAATGCTGGGCTCCTCTGCTTAAGCAGCCTCAGCTGCTGGTTTGTGCTGCCAGCTCCCTCCTTGGCATGCAGGTTGGAGGTGGCTGGGCAGGACTGCAGCACAGCAGGTGTTTCAAATGGCCAAGATATTCCATTTATTTATTTACTGCAATAGGGCCAACTGGCATTAAAGGGAAACTTCAATCCTCTGAAGTGACAGACAATCCAGCATGATATAAAACTTATGTTTTACACTTTTTTTTTCCCCTATGAATAATACGTTCCCAAAACTCACTGATAGGCTCAACGGGCGAGTTCAAAGGGGAAGAAGAGGTATCAATGCAAGAGACAGGAAGCTAAGTCCCGGCGTTCAAAATACTGCACTCATCTGAAAAGAGGCAAAAATATGTTTTCAGGATTTCATATAGGAAAGTTTAAGTATTGCAGTTAAGAGCCACAACAAATTAATTGTACTTCATTATGTGGTCAGCCAGAAGAGGGTAGACATTTGCTTGGTCTAAATTGTTTCCAGGGGCTGCTTCTAGCAATTAACTTACACTCATAAACCTGCTAAATTCCCAATTTGACAAACTGTCAGCTCTGCCTCTACTGTTGCCTTTTGCCTCTCTGAAACCCAGCAATATGGATTGGCAGGCAGGAGGGTGAGACCTTCTCCCAAAAAGGGAATGGGTGAAAAATAGTCTTGATGCTCTTTATGTAGCTGTTCCAACTCTTTGAGCCTCTGCAGGAATGATGATTGTGGGTGTAGACATCCTTTGTTGCAAACCTGCAGTCAGGGAGCTCGGACCTGCTGGACCAGGATGCTCTTGCTTGCACTGAGTAATAGTGAGTGTGAGTCAGGATGCTGTCACCTCGAGCTCTGAGAGCAAAGAGCTGGGTCTTCCTGTGTGCTTGTGCTGGGCTTTGTGCTGCAGGGGCTTGACCTTTGCTGAGCTCTGCTGCATACTCTATATATCTGCTGTCAGTTGGTTTTGGAATTATTTGTGTTTTCAGTGGCTTAAATTAACACTAATGGCAATCGAGAAGAGTCTCCTTCCTGTGTGATATTTCCACCATGGCTGAGGTGTTCTGCTTGTGAGCAACTCCACTGGGCTGGGCAGCCCTGCTCTCTCCCTGCCTCTTTGTCAGTGGGACCTGGCTCTGGCAGGGCTCACTGCTGTTGTTTCCTACAGGGGTTTGGTAATCTTTGGATTGACTTCTGTGGCCAATTGAGGTGGTGAGGCCGTTTGCCACCTCTCCCTTCATCCCAGGCAAGCGGGGTGATGTTCCAGCAGGCGCTTCCGTCCCGGTTTCCCCAGCCCGAGTTGCGTCACAGACCCTTGCAGAGATGGAAAAGAACAGTTGCATTTATGGGAGGAAGGGGTTTTATGCAAGTGGGGTAAGCTCTGTCCTCTCTTACTCTTCCCTAAATTCTAAATTCCTTTGTCTGAAACCTTCCACACTGCTCACAGCAGAACTCCAAACAGACAAGGGGCCATAGAAGAGCATGTGCCTGTTTAAGTGTGAAGTGCCTCAAACTGCTAGGCACCAAATAATTTCAGAAGGAGAGATATTTGAATGTTACTTCTCTCTTTTGAACTGCTGTGGCTTGGTTTTTAACTGTGGTGCTTTCCACTTGTCATTTGGATGTCCATTTAGTTTCTCTGCATGTTCAATTGCTGAAATCTTGTTTGAGCAATTTTTTCTGTGACCCTCTGCATGTTGGAGAAGGCTGCTACAGCCTTTGTACTGATGCTCTGGCAAGGGGAAGGATTCCAGTGTTTTAGACTTCAGTAGCAGCTGGAGAGCCTGCAAAATGCAAGCATAAGGAGACATGGTTCTCACCCAGAAAGTGTGTTGGGTCCTAAGGGTCCCATACAGTAAAGAGTAACACAGAAGGACAACTGCAGGGTTGGGTTGGGTTGGGTTCTGTCACTGTTTAAGCGAATCAGAGGAAATGCTGCTGTTAAGCAGCACGACCAGATGTGCAGCTTGTGTTACAGGGAGGGTGTCTGTTGGTGCTGGTAGTGAGAGTCTCCTAGGTAAATATTATTGCCTTCTTTCCAGTCCTGCTCCTGGTTAGCTGTGTGGTGGGAATTCAGCTGACAATCAGTGAAGCTCCCTGAGTGCACAAGTACTGGTGAGCGAACCAATCTCCTATGGTGGTACCACTGCCTCTTGACCAGAGGCCTGGCAGTGCTGAAGCTCTGGCAGGCTTTGTTTTGCAGGGGGAAAAAAAGCTAAAAACCCCACCACAAAAAAAGTGTTTCCTTGCACTTTATTTTCCCAAATGGCACAGAAGCCAGCAAATACCGGGCCTTGCTTTCTATCCAAAAAGCTTCTTCTCATCTTTCTCCAGCTGGGCTGCGGGGATTGCTGTGCCTGTCCTCTGCTGCTGCTGCAGGGTGATTCAGTGCCTTATGTTTTCCCTGACCCCCACACTGTGAAGGAGGGGGGTGTCCCATCTCTGTGAGAGCTGGTGGCAGACAACCTTGCTAAGGGCTGGCTCCTGCACGTGGGCTCCCAGACAGGCCAGTGGCCACACAGCCCTGCTCCTGGCCTGACACACATGTGGCTAGTGCTTACGTTTCCTATTACTTCAATCCCTTTACTCCAAAGGGGTGCTTTTATGTTTATTGACAACAAGGAGTGGTGACTGAAATCAGGTTTATGGGTTGCAGCAGCCAGGGAACATGACATAATCTCTGATTGCATTGACACTGCAGCTACCCAGCTGTGCTTCTGGGAGGTTTCATGTTCTTCACAGCATAGCAAAATATTTTGTCACCTTAAATGAGTGTGAAGTGGGCCTAATTCCTAATCTGTCAGTAAACAGGCTTTTTAAAGATCCTTTTTATTGCTAGCTCTTTACAAAGCCATGTTCATGTGACTGAGAATCTGACTTAACAACTTTGTATGATGTCCTGAGGACTGTGGGGGCAGTCCTACAGAAGGAATCACTTCTGTAAGAAAAAAAACAAACTAAAATGGCCCTGTGTAAAAGCTGTTCAGGGCAGAGGAGCAGGGGGAACAGGGAAGATGCCATTAGTGTGAGGAACTCGTGGGCCAGGAGAGATCGTGTTTTGCTCCACCTGTCCACAGCAGACAGACCTGCTAGGGACTCCTTGTGTGTTTGCAGCCCTATAAACTTGAAAGAGAAGTATCAAGTAGGGTAATTGCACATCTTGCAAACGGTGGTGCTTGGTTGTATGTTGTAACAGGGGTTGACAAAGAGGTGGAGGAAACGTCACCACAATACTTGAGAGAAAACGTGTGTGCAGCAAGTGCCTTTGGGCAGCTGTAGGCAGAAAGGTCAGGCTAAGGATTCATGAGGTGGTGCTGGGGTGATTTGATTCTTACACGGGAATGCCTCAAAGACCTTGAAGAGGAAATATGCCTGAGTAGGACTTGGGAGATGGAGTACTCAAATACGTGCTGCAATCCTGAGGAAGGAAAGCTCCCAAATCAGATTGTTATCAGATTGTTTTCAATGCAAGCTTAGTGTCTGAGTAAACTTTTCAGAGTTAGTTTCCTGCAGGGATTCACAGTGAGCCTGTAGGTAAGGAAGCATAACTTGGCTGCTGTAGTGCTCCTTCATGCCCAGAAAAGCCCCAATACCCCCGCATTTCCAGTGGGGTTAGGTGGCAGAGAATTAGAGGTAGATGATTGTGTGGATCAGTGTGTGGCTTGCTCATTTTTGTTGCTCTGGGCAAAATCTGTTGACTGTTCAGAAGGCATGACAGCCCCAGGTGTCAGGTGTTGTTTCATATCTGATGAAAAGATTCACTTGTGGAAAAAGAATCAGCAAAATGTTACTCTTGTACTTCTCAAGTGCTGCCTGGGACATGCTGCAGACTCAAAGATTATTATTTTAAGAGGGGTCAAAGAGCATTTCTATGAATTTCCAGTCCAGTGTTTCCAAGGAATAGTTCTGTTCTGTACAAACCTCTACCTATTGAGTTTGGCCCTAAGTTGCCCAGTAAATAAATAGTTCACTAGAATTCTTCCTGCGAATATACTGAAAAAAACTCTTTGTTTTTGTTTTTTCTATGCTTATTTGGTAAATACAGAAAATAACCTTTTTTCACACTCCTGTTCCTTCTGAAAGGTCCCCAAAATTAATTAACTCCCCAAATGAAAATACTGGACAGAACGAATATCCATAGATTACTGAATGGTGCTGAAGTGCTTTTCCTCCAGTTCCCGTGTTGCTTTCCCTCCGTCTCTGAGTTCCCATAAGCAAGCTCTGCAGCTGCCAAAGCTGCATCTGACTGATAATTTTTAGCAGGAGAGAGTAGATGCACATGGGGAAATGACACCCAGGACAGGGAGAGTCCTAAGAATTGAAAACTGAAGCAACATAAACCACTCAAACTACCTCTCTGTTGCTTTCAGCCTTCTAACAAAAGCTGTTTCTCTGCACAGATACGTGCTTTAGATTCGTGCTTTTTAGTGGAACTCTTTCTGGTTAGCTGGGGCAAGAGAAATGGGACAGGAGTGGGAAGTTACCTTCCCTCCCTTTGGAATAGGGTCAGCATTTCCAAAAGCTACCATCAGCTGGGAGCCAGAGAAACAGTGCTCAGGTTCTTGCAAAAAGCAGCCTGAACATTAGATGCCAAGAACTTTGGAGGACGTGTCTTGAAGTGATAAGCTCAGGAATTTCTCCTATACCTGACAGATCTTTTTGGATCTCATCAGCACAGGATTGTAGGACCCATTAATGTTCTCAGCAGTGATCCCCAGCCCTTCCTGTGTCATGTGGTGGGTGAGCTGCCCAGACACGAATGAATGCATGTGTGCACTCACAGCTCTATTGGGTGTACAGGGTGGCACTCACAGCCATCTCTCTGCCTGGGGAGGAAACCTTCACCCACACTTCTGGCATCTGAGCACGATGCGAGCAGCCTTGCAAAGTAAACACATCCACCTAGAATTTTTATTTTCCCAAATCACTCCTTTAGCTAATGTTTCAAAGATACATACGCACCACATCTGGTGTAAACCAAATATTTTCAGTCTGTTGGATCTGGGTCAATATTTGCCCAAGGTATTAAAATGATGGTCATGAAGTTGTGACCAAAGGTAAAAGTGCCCTTGTTGAGGCTTTGTCTTGGGCTTACATGTGAGCAAAGGGACACAGAGCTTTGCAATAGAGTGTCTCTGCCAGCGCTGGTCCTGCACTGATGGTGCCAGTGCTAGTTTCAGATGGCCCCCTTGATTACTGGTCCCCGTAAGCTTGTGCAGACAGGACTTGACTCATCAATGGTGCTGCTCATACACCTTCTCCAACCTGCTGAGCATTCCCCTGAGACAGCCAGACGTGGTGGAGACATTTGCAGGAGAGGGCTCCTTGCAGGAGTGAAGGTTGTGAATAAATCAGTGCATTCTGTCATGCTGGCTTTGCTCCTGTTTCAGATTTTTGCACCAAAGTATTTATTTTGTGTAACTTGTGGGTTCCTGATTCCACTGCAGTCTCTGTGTAGACTTCCTGCTGACAGATATGCTGTACTTGCAGTCAGGTTGTGGAAATTGGCCTGTCAGAGCTGAATCAGTCCTAGAAATACTGTTAAAATCTGACATGCCTTTTGGTCAGTTGAGACTCACTTGGGTAAACAAAGGTCAAATCATTAGTTTCGGTTTTGGTATTTACATAGTTCTGTATAAATGCAAACTCCCAACACCCCAAGAGGATTTAGAAGCTGACTCACATGTGACAGATTTGTCTTATTCTAACTGAAATGAAATAGCAGAAACCTGACTGTTGGATGACCTACATCTAGTCTTTCATATTTAGGGTAAATCTGAGTGGTCTGTGCTCTAAACTGAACTGAACCTGTTTGTAGCTCTGTAGACCAGTCTATAATGTGTGGATTGCAACTAACTGATACAGCAAGAGTCTCACTGGTGCTGGGAGGGTTTCTCTGCAGGCTAAACTCAGCCACAATCCATCTGCTGGGGAAAACGGTCGTTTCCTGGTCACTGCTGACTACTGGAAATACTGGGTCAGTGGGTGTTACTCTTATCTCCAGTACTTCCACTGTAATTCTGCTTGGCTCAGCACATTTCAGGCTTGTGCTTATGGCAGTATCTGTTTTTCACTCTGCTCTTCCTCAAGGTGGAGGACTAACATGACACCAAGGGCTACTCTTAAACCCTCCTGGAGAAAGATCTCATGCTCAGTAGCGGTGCACTGACTGGGGTCAGTCTGATATTCATTGCATTAAACTGGAAGTGGCACATCCAATGCTGTAACGAAACAGTAAATCCCCAGAAACCAGGGTGAAGAATGTAAACCATTCCTAGTCAGAACCCAACCTTAGTGGAGAGGGGAGGTTACTGTATGACAGGAGCCTCCTTGCAGTGGGATTAGGCCCTGGGTGGTTTGGGGTGGGATGAAGTGGTTTGGGGTGTGGGTTAGTCCAATTAGCAGAATGCACACTGCAGGGTTTAAAAAGTCTTCTCTTTTGTAGCAGGTATTTATTTCAAATTACTTTTTTTTAAAAAAATCTTTTTGTTGCATTTAAAAGGCAGAATTGTTTAGTGCTGGGTTTTTTTTCTTTAGGGTGACTTAGCAGTCATGATGTGCTAAGAGAACTTGTTCCTAGGATTGCTGCATGTTGTGACCGTAGGAAACTCTGTGTGTTTAAAAGTTGCCTAACAGTTGGTGTTATGGTCCCTGTTCTCATTTGCTTGTAACTGTCAGATTAACAAAGTAGGTTGAACTCTCTTGTGTCAGTGCTTGACCTGTTATGCTGCTGTTTGCTTGGGTTTACATGCAGTCACTGTGGTTCAGCAATCTGTGAAAATGAAGTCTTGGGAAAATGCCCTCTGGCTCTGTGGCCTTCTCCTTATGAAGCTGCAGTTCCCTCTCATGGTACGTTGGGTGGGAAGTCTTCCCTTCTGTCCGCACTCCTGTTTGCAGGGCACATGCAGAACTGCTTTGTCCCAAGGGAGGAAAAGCACCTGAAAGAGTTCATCCCTCTCAAGCTGCTGCTTTGAGATGGGTACTCAGTTTCTTCCCTTCAAGGTGTGTGACAGGGAAATGGGATCTACACCTGGGGACACAAGGGAGTGTGGACGTTCCTTAATGACCCTGCCAGTTTCCTCTATATCTGCCGGTACTTGCATACCTGTGAGTGCTGTCTGGATGAGCGAAGCAGTGACTCTCAGCTGTGTACCAGAGAACTGCTGTGCAGCTGGCTTCAGCTGCTGACTTGAGACTGGCACACTGACCAGAGGTCTTTTGAATTCTGCCACGTTTGTGATAGGTGAGAGTTTGGTACCTCTGTAGCTCTTTTCATTGCTCCAGGACATGGGGATCAAGCCTGTAGAAAAGATCTTGGGTTTAGTATTGGAGACTTACCTCTGTCCAACCTGAGACTCCTACTGCAAACTGTGAACCCACAATTCATACATGTTTGGTGGAGACTTTCAAGGACTCTGCAGCTAAATTCCCATAAGATGGTTCCTTGCATCCACAGAAGTAAGAGCAGGCAGGCTGCTTCCAGGATTCTCATCCTCCTCCCACAGCCTCAAAACACCAAGTACCAGGGTGAGAAGGGTGGGTTCTGATTAAGAAGTGGGCAAACCCCTACAGATACAGTGCTCTGGCAGTAGCACTGAAACTGTTGTGCTGTATCTATCCTGTACTGGAGAAATAACAGATGTGCTGCAGTAATAAATTAGCTAAACACATAATTAGAGATCTGTAGAGCTGTGTTTGAGAGAGAACACTGCTTTCTAGAAGTAATTTCTGAACTAATACCTAAATCTAAAGAGAGAAGTGATTTCTGAGTGCAGTTATGATTTATGCTCTGTGACATTATGCCCTGTCTCAATCTGTTTCATTCTTAGAGGTGTGCTTTGCATAAACTAACAGAAATCACACTAGTTAAAAAAAAAAACCCTAACACATTAAATGACTACCCTTTATGTAGGACCTCATCACAACCTTACATGTGGATAGAAACATAATTCTGTTTGTCTGTCAGAAGTTTCAGGACATTTTCTTATGCCTACACTCACAGTTGCACCTGCATGTGGTTTCAGGAAGCCTAATGTAACAGTCAGATTAAGTGCTTTCTTGCCTATGGCTATTTTACTGGAAATCCTGGTAAAGAAGACCTCAGAATAAGCATTTGTGTCAAAAAAACATGTTTTCAGTGCTCCCACTCTAGAAAGGGATGCAGTAAGAGTGTGTGTTTCTCTTCTATTATTGATTATTTATTGTAGATCTCACTGGAGGATAGAGGACTAAGCTCCTCTGTCTCAAAATGTCAAACCTTAACCTTTGTGCAAATTTTCTGAAGTTCAGCAAGCTATGAGAAAATGGGACACTGTGATTGAATAACGTTAATGTGGAAATAGTTAACTCCCACACAAGATTATTTCACCATCTCTAATATGGTTTGGGTCTGCAATGGTTTCACAGGTCTGTGACGCTAGTGCAGATTTTGTGGTGGTTCTTCCGTTTATAATTACTGCTGTACTTAAACATCTGTACAGAGATAAGCAGTGCCTAACATTGACACAGAGATGCAGATGCTAAAAACATAATTACACTTTTGTGCCGAGCTGTCCATGCTGACTTCATATCCTGCATCCATCACTGCTTTCAGAGGCAGATTCTCATCCTGTCCCAGGAGCTTGCTTTCTTTTCTCCCAAGTGGGTTCTCTTGCATCTGGTTGTATTAAAACACATTTTGTGACTGTGCAATTCAAATGACTGTAACACTGACCTACCCTCCTTATCACCCTATGGCTCCCCATGCTCTAATGTTCTTTGCCAGTTCTACTGTCACAGAGTTTTAGCATCACAGCTTCTTCCCCGCACCCTTTCTCCTCCTCACTATGAGCTCATCTGCTGTCCCTTCCCATGTCAAACCTCTGGTGCCATTCTTCTTCTCTTTCCTAAACCTCTGCTGATATTTCCTCTCCTCTTAAGCTCATGCTGTTGAAGTTCCCCGATGGCACCTGGTGCTGGCACTTCCTTACCCCACTCCTGGAACAAGTGCTAGTCATGGGCTATAAACTGGCAAATTCAGCAGAAGTTGTAGGTTTGCTGCCACACCCTGTTATGTACCTTGATGGCTGTTCTGATGGAATTCATTGAATGAAAAGTGACTCTACATGGATGTCCTGTATTAAAAAAAAAAATACTCCAAAAAACCGCCCCAAACCAACATACCTAAAACTATGAACTCAGAATCTTTCTCAGAGTCATCCCCATTTGTTACTGGGTTCCACTCAAAGATTCATTCAAGCTGGTTTTCAATGCACTTAATGTCCATTCCTGTTATTTTTTTCTCTCTAATAGAAGGGTTTGTTTTTAATAAGAATATGCCTGGTAGAAGAAACTTCCAGATTTGCAATCTTATTAGTTTGTAACAACTTCCACCCATACTCAACCTTCATGCATTTATTTCTTTCTTCATCATCCCAAATTAACCCAGAATTACTGTGTTGTAGTAGTAGTTAACCACTTAGCTTAGGCTTCTTTGGACCATCTCTCATATCGTCTTTCATCTTTTACTACTGGAAACATACTGAAATTCATTGCTGCTTTCAAACATACTCTGGTTTCACAAGACTCTTATAAATTAACATTAATTGGTCTGGTCCATCCTGCTTTCTTTCTCACATAGCCTAGAACAGCCCATTTTACCAGTGGCCCAAGGGCAGTTTAAAGCCCCTGGGCTAACCCCATGAGTTTACTGTTAGGTGGCCTCAGTGGGCAGTACTGAGCTAGAGGGTATCAAACTCTCGTTCCCACAGTGCCCCCGTCTTGTGCTCTCCAAACATCTCCCGTGTAGCTCTGTCCCAGCCATCAGCTCCTCTTACAACTGTAGCCTCATCCTGTCTTCTTCAATGGGCAAGATGGTTATAAATAGACAAGAAGATAGATGAAGTAGCCCAGATCCCTCAAAAAGCTCAGCATTCACGCTGGAGGCCAGAGCAAATGGTCTCCTTTTAGTCTTTTTATTTTAAAGTGCTTGGCTTCAGCATACTTAACCATGCTCAAAACTGAGTCTAAAGGTTGCAGTGGGTATATCTACAGATATGACCCAAATCTGGTGGTGATTACTCATGAAAATCTGACCAAGTTCAACTGCAACATTTCTGTTTGGTGTGGAGCCAAATTTACAATATCAGCAACATCAAGCCAAAGCAACTGATATAGAAAAATATGCTCAATGAACTCTTATTTTTCTTCCAGCTCTGTGTAGGGTTAGGCAAACGAGTAAGGGAGGCATTACAGCATGTATCGCCAAAAAGCAAGCAAATATATTTTGAATTTCAAAGACATGTTCCACCAGAAAGGAATGTTCCTTTGCAAAATGGTGGGATGCCTGTTATCAGTTTTGGTAAAAGCCATGTTAGTACCTTGGCCATGAGTGTGGTACCAGGAGCTCAGAGTCTATTTCTGGCTCTGCATCTGACATAGTCCATGTGCCTGGATGAGTCACTCCACTCCCCTTTCACTTTCTTTTTCTGTGAAAATGGGTTTAGTGTCTTTGGAAGATGCTTTGAAATTGATGATCAAACTGCTAATTGATAATCATCTTAAAGAAGTCCTCAACTGGTAAAGAGCTCACCTCAATACATGTATATGTGCCATAAGAGATACAGAGGCTATTATTTGGGGCTTCTTACATAGCAAGAAATTCTGAACAAAGCTTTTACAGCTCCTCATCACATTAGTTTTAAAAATAAATACTGTACTTCTACTAAAGAAAAATACATTTGAGTATTCACATAGTCTAATCTGCAACAATTTGTGAAGACAAGTGAAAATGTAAATTTTTGCAAGCAAAAAATTCATGGTGTAAAGTGTGTTAAAATGGCTGGATCATATAATGAAATTTAACCCATCTTAAAATGAAGTGACTTGCAACTTGATTTTTCTTTTCCCATTTGTGTGTTTAGAAATGTCAAAGTGACACACACTGACAATTTAGCCACTTTTTCAAGTTGAGAAATTAATCAAAACCAACATTTTACTGCAAAGGTTTCATTTTCAACCAAGCAGGCCTCTTCTGATTAAAGAAGTTGCATAAAAATTTTTCATCATCTCTGCACAGGAGCACTGCTGCAGCTGCTGTGTGATTCATATCTGTTTTAGAGACAACCTTCATAATAATCTATAGATGCTGTTTTAAGAATCATTATATGAGTACTTCTGTATGTGCACAAGTCATGACCCCAGGGCAGTGCCCTCCCAGCTGTGGAGAGGCTGCCTGTGGACACTGCCACTAAACCAAGACAGGTGTGAGCCACATTTGAGGAGCAAGGAGAGAGATGGCCCATTTGCCACGCTGTGCCGAAAAGATGAGCCCTGTGGCAGGTTCCCTGCAGTAGATGCCCGTGGGGCGGGAGGGCAGGAGGCTCAAGGCCCTCTCTGGGCAGCGCTGTCCCTTCCTGGGGTGCAGGGAGCCAGCACAAGTGGTGGGAAGCCCAGGGTCTCCTGCTGTGGAAGCTGCCTGTTGGGTGGGCTTTTACAGGGGCACGCAGGGAGCAAGGCAGCAGGATGAGTGGTAGCTGTTGGAGTTAGTGAAGGGGTAGAGTGGAAAGGAATGGCCAGGCAGTGAGTTGGGAAGAACAGGAAGGATTTGGAAGAAGACAGGATAGAAACAGAGTAGAGATATGAAACAGTGGGGTGAGTGTCTGTAACTATGGCTGCACACCCAGTTATGAATTTTTAGTAGTTTTTCAGAAGCAATAGGTATCGAAAAGACTTTATGAAGTATTATCTGTGAAATACTGAATTCAGTATTTTTAATGCCTGCAGCTCTTGGAAATTATACTTTGCTAGCTCTTAAGACTGTAAGAGCGGATACTCTTTGGCTAACCTGCAGGGAACTTCCTTCCTCCCTTTGTAAAGGAAATAAGGATGTGAAGATATGTATCTATGCTGTTTTGTGTGTTGTCCCCCCCACCCTGGCTTCTTACCACTGCTGACTTTATCAGCTTTGCTTCAGGCATCATCTCTCTTATAGTCAAGGTTATCAGATAGAGATGAACTAGGAAAAAAAAGAAATCCAACATTTGACTCAAAGTCTTAATATATAAATGATGTAACCCAGATTCCAGCATTACTCCTACACAGATCTTTACAGAAGATCAGCAGTCAAGTACCAAAACTGGAGGTCAGTGTTTCATCTTTGAATCATTAGATAAAAAAAAAAAAAAAAGGTTTTCAGTGAAGCCTACACAACAGCACAATTTTACAGTTACATGCTGGCTATACACATTTGTAGCTATGCTTTTATATTTCAACTGGTTTTTTTTTTTCTAATGCTCTTACAAATTTTGAACCGTAGAGATAAGGAGACAGCACAAAGTGTGAAGTGTGCTTGACAGTTTAATTAAGAAACCAGCTAGCTGGTCTTGTGTATTTTTCAGCACGAAAATGACCCCTTCTACTACATGTCATTCTTTGCAGTATCATAAAGCCTTTCAGATAAGTTATTGCCAAGCCAAGTTACACATATTTGGCACCTTAGCACTACAGCATTGTGGACCCAACCTGTCCCACATCAGCCCTTGCAGTGGGAGGAGGGATGGCTTGCAGAGAGGCACTACAGCAGAAAGAGCTGTGGGTCCTGCTTTAGCCTGGCCACAAAGACCTGGACAAGGAGGTGGCTGTGGTTCTGCTCAGCTCCTGTCCAGCTCTGGGCTGCTCTCAGCCAGCACCACACGTGGCTCTGTGGCGCACACACACCACACGGTCCCGGGGAAGTGCCCTCCTCACTCACTCTGGTGTGTAACTCAGCCAGCACAGCAACACCCATGCTGCTTTTCAGCAAAAAGGAGACCCATCTTGGTCCCATAACAAGAGTCCAGCTCAAAGACATAAAACTCACCTTAACAAGAAAATATAGAGTTGTTCAAAATTATCTCTTATTTCTGAGAGCACCCTCTGCTTACACAGTAAGTGAGCATAAAAATGGCATTTGCATTCTTAGGAAACAATGCCTGTGCATAGTTTGAAATGTTTCAGATTCATTCTTTGGAAACAATTTGTGTGATTTATTCTGTTTTTTCTTCAAGCACGATTCTGTTTTTCTTCAGGGCTGCTTGGGGTGTGTGGTTTGACACTCAGCTTGTCAGTTCAGTATTGTGAGACTGTGAGTTTTTTGAAGAGGGCACATCTGTGGTTATAGAAGAATAACAAGAAGCATCAGATGTTCAGTGAACAAAAGAGCAGAGCTTGGGAGGATCTTAGAAATGAATAGTTAGCAGAGATGACATGTTTTTGACCTAGAGCTTTAGAGGGCTAATGTAATGTAACTTATTTTCCAAGTTTTCAAATGCTGTCTGGAAAAATTATCTTAATAAGGAATAAACACTTTTAACTACATTTCTAGCTGTGAAGTTTTATAACAGGCCAAGGAACTTCAGCAGCAAAAATATCTACTTTGCTTTTGTTTTGTTTTAATTTAGTGGGATCCCACAGTTCAGAAAAAAGAGAATGTATTCAAAAAAGCTTTTAAGTCAATCAGAGCTTTAAGCAGTAAAACTGGCCCTTTTGAGAACAGAAGGAAGCGCTGGGACTGCAGCTTCATCCCCCAAATTACTACTTAAGACTGCTTGGGAATAGTTAAGGCTGATGGACATTTAACCAGTCTTTGTGCAAGAAGTCAGACTGCAGAAGGGTGTAGGCTTAGGCAAGTTTCTGTGTAGAAGTGAACTGGATCTAAAACTTGCTCAAAAATCAACAGCCAATGTGTTTTACAACAGGGTACGCCTCTGTTAAAGTGCAATTACTATTCTAGCTTCACCACCTGCATTGTTATCAACAGACCGTAATATTTTCAAACATTTTTTTTAATCTTGCTCTTATATACTGATAAGAATTCACATTCTCTCTTCTCTCTATGCAGGTAAAGATGCTATTCCAATACAACCTTGCTTGCACCATCTCAGTGAAGTATTTCTTCGAGATACATGCTTCAATTCTGAATGTTTTGAGATCATGTCTTCAATTTGAAACACCCAGGATTTTTTTGCACAAGAAGTGCAGAAAAGTTAGTAGTTACCTTAAGGAATTCTGTGCTCAAGTGATATGTTAACATTTCAAGTGCCAAAGTAATGTACCTAAAAATGTACCTATAATCTGAATTCAGCCTTGCTGGATCAGTACTAGCCACAGATTTGTAACCTTTTATTCTGTTTATTAAATTAAGAAATCAGAAGTGTCTGCAAAAGGTTTTCTCCTGACTGTGGATAGCACTTGCAATACTGAGATGTTTACGGAAAATCCTGCTCAGTGGCAAATCCTGATTAGGAAACGTTATCATTTTTTTGCATAATAGGTGAGATAGACATGCCTAACATATGGTTGCTATAAAATACCTTAGATGAGTCAGATCTTAGCTGACAGCTGTAAGCAGGGTTGTTCTGGTTTCTGAGATAATACTACCAATTATGATCCTTTTTGTTACTTAACTACTATACTGTTAAATTATATTAACCTGATTTGTAGACACTCCTGTTTGAGTGGAACAAAAAAAGCAAGATTTATGATGTAAATCCTGATCTAAATGTTTGCAGCTTATTAAAGCAGAATCCAAAGTCCTTCAAACTCTCTGTAGTGATGACTAATTCTAACCAATTTGTAGGACTCCCCAGGTGCTGCTGTCTCACTGTTTAATAAAGTTACATGCACCGTGAAATTTAAGAGGCTCAAAAGTGTCAGAAATGGCACTGATTTAGTTTCCAGTGTTGCAGGATGTACCAGTCAGCCCCACTGGCTCTGAGCTCTGACTTTTGCAAGCAGCTCCCACAGGCAATCACAGCATGCAAAACCATACTGAAGACCTTGTCTTTAAAGTACAGGCTCCCAAACCATCCGGGGGACTGACTTCTAAGCGTCTCTCCACAGAGCGCCAAGAGCAGACTGCCTTGGGATCACCTGTGTGTCAGCTCTAGCCTGTTCTTAGAGAGCTCTCGTCTTGGGGTAACTGCAGGATAGCACTGTAAAGCCAACAAACAGGTGGACATCTGCAGTGTACAGGGGCCACACTTACTGCACTGTTCTGATTGATTAGCCTTCCTAAGTCTAGGACTTCAGTCTACACATTCAGTTCTGGTACCATAGTCAGCCTATTTTTTTAAGAACTACACCTTGCTCTACTCTACAGCTGCAAGCAACTGAGGGAATGACTAACATTTAATCACACATGTCCTTACATTACCTCAGTGGCTGATCTGCTTTCACTTGCTTTTTGAAACCAGAGTGCTCAAGTGAGAGCTACCTGAAGATATGGGTTTCCAGCTCCTCCCCACCTCACCAAATCCTGTTTAGCACCACAAATGCCACAGTTCATGTTCTGCAGCATCTTTCAGGCAGCCTGTTTCCCAAAGTACTGTCCACACTTTGTGCAGAGAAGTGATTCTAAGATGAAGACTCACAAAAAGAAAGCTCTCAAAAGTCTCTGCTTTTGCTAATGGAAGGCACACCCACTTCCTCTGACTCTAATCAGAGCACGACTGGCTGTCAGGTGGTAGAGAGATATGCAGTTGAGAAACAAGAGGTCTTTATAGGTTGGTGCTTAGTCCTGCCTTGTATGCCATCTGCTGCTAATGGAAACTTAAGACTTGCCAAAAGGAGAGGCTGATTCTGTTTTCCATATTTAATGCTCACTGGAAATGACAGTTCAGCTTTACCTGCTGCCCCAGTAAGATCAATCTAGACCCCACCCACAGCACTGTGTGTTCATATGCAATTGAAGAAATAACAGTAAGTATGGAAAGCTTAGAGGCAAATTGTAGAACTAGAGTGTAATCTCCTGGATGTAATTTCAACATCCTGGCATTATTTTTTTTTCCATAAAGACTGCAACTCACTTTAATTCTTTTGGTTTTAACTCTTACAGGTTAAGAAAAAAATTCTGTGAGAAGTAGTAGCCATCAAAATGAACAATAGGATCAGATTGCTTAAAAACTTCCCACTGTTCAGCAGCAGGTGCCCATTCAGTTTTGTGCCATAAACTATTAAAAATTACTCCAGAGTGAGCCAGTCTACTATGGCCAACATTCTGAGCTGACTTTTCTGCTTTCTTTCCCCCACCAGGGATTAGGGGCAGAGGCATTACCACCACTCATTTCATACACTGCACTAAGGTAAGATTTGGAGACCCTAAATTTAAGAGCATTGGTTCTCTCTGAAGTAAATTACAACAGGCAGGTACCTAAGGTTGGATGTCTAAATTCAGAAGGTGTGAATACCGCTTTCCCCTTCTCTCTTTCTTTTTCTTCTCTCTGATGTGTTAGTCCTTTTTTCTCCAGCTATTAGGTCAGCTGAGACTTCATGTCCAGCTGAGCTGCTCATCTGCTTTGCATTTTGTAGAGTCCAGGTTCCCTCTAGACTAGAGGGAGAAGGGTAGTACATGGAACATCAAGATTCGCAGAACCGTTATTTCCCCCTAAAACCACAACAGATGTCTCACTTTTAAGCTACTCACTGAGACTGAAGAGTGAAAATACAGGTGACTCTTCATGTGTAGTATGGACAGAGCCTTTGGGGCCCCAGATGTATCTCATACACATACCACAGTCCTTGTCACTCCCTGAATCACTCTTTAAAAGACAGGGTAGATCTAACTTTCCAGTCCTGGGTTTAGACAGCAGCACAACCCTGTCAGTTCTGCTGCTCTAGATTTACTAAGGCACTTCTTTGTTTGGACAGTCTTTAAGCTCTCTTTTGCTTGTTTTAATGTAGAATTTTACATTATCATATATAAGCATAACATTTGCAAATTTCAGACAGATGCAGGGTAATCTCTTTGAATACTGATAATTTACAGGTTACATTATGACTTTCTTAATTGTCTGAAATGGTGACTATCAAATGGACCACTCTGAATCCTCTTCTCTCCAAAACCCAATAAAAATCAGCAAGCATGATCAATGGGCACAAAGAATCAAACGGCAGCAGTGAAGGGCTCTGCGCTAGGAAATTCAGTATTAGAGTGCAGTGCTTTACAGGACTGTGAACTGAACTTTGGTGTGAAAACAGACACAAATACCTTTTTGGCCAACCTCTTTGGCCAGCATAAAGGCTGTTTTGAATAATACCAAAAAATTATGACTTTCTCTGTATATGTGGTTGTTCTCTACCTGAGATTACTTCATTATAGCTATAGAAAACTAGGTAAGAAATCCATACCTGTGCTAGGTCACACATTCCTCCTTTGATACGAAGAAGCTGCAACAGCATGAAGCAGGCTCTGCTTCAAGCAACTGCTGTTCCTTTCTTTATTGAATCAATTATATACTTCAGGAAAAAAAAATGAAATCACCATATAAGTCTGGTTTCCCCCTGCCCTCCTGCTGTTAAAAGAAACACCTCATACTATATTTACCGTGCTACAGGTTCACTGCCAGACAGTGTTGGATGCTTTACACACTCACAGCCATGGACTTCTGACACTTTATGATCCTTGTGATCTAAGCAGCTGATGGCTTTACCTTCATAGAGCTGCTCAGAAACAGAGGCTTATGCCCCACCTACCCTAAGGTCCAGATCCATAATGTCCTTCCACAAGTCAGTCTCAGAGCTCAGAAGTCAGTCACAAAAATTTAGCGTATCTGAGATAAGGCTGAAACCACCACTGACCAGAGTGTCAACTGCTCTCATCCGCTCCACTAACACAGAAGGAAAAGCACAGCAACAAGGCCACAAGGAAACAATCTGCCTGCAAACAGAAGCAGAAAGAGAAGTGGGGGAACGACATCAAAACCAACTGAATTATGAAAAAGTGACATGACATTACAGAAATTAGCTTTAAGCTCATAAATGATGCCTAGATTTGAACATTTCTAAGCAGTTAAGCTGTTACAAAACATGCTTATAAGAAAACTACATAAATGAACTTAGTTTTTGGTACTTGAGTTGTGATCTTTACCTACCAGTTAAGGCTGCTAGTATGAAATATCCTTTTGAGATGAGCCTACAGCCTTTCTCCATAGTAATGGGTCTATATGCATACTGTCTCCATTTAGTTACATGTGTGTTACTCCTAAGTGAGATAAAATCATTAGAGGTAAGTGAAGAACATCCCTTCAGGGCATTTCCAGCATACCACAGAAGTCTTTCTTCTGGCCTCATGGAAGGAGAAAGGTTATTCTGTTCTCTTAGCGTAAGGAAAAGAATGGGGGAGCTTATTACATAGCAGCCAACGAGGAGGTAAAATTCTGAAATCTTAATCTTTTGAGCTGCCGACGCAGACAGTAAAAGCAGCTGTACTGAGCTCTGATAAAGAGATCTTTGAGCCTGCAACTCCTTCATTCTTAATACAAGATCATATGTTTCCTACACAGTAGGTGCTGAAGACCAAGCCTAAAAATAACTAAAAAAAGAAGAAAAAAAAAAAATCACACCACTAAACTGACAGGAAGTATAAAAAGTTTCCAAATGTGAGCCATCAAACCTGATGAAACACAGTCATATTCCTGGTATGATGTACACTGGTAGTGCCTTCTGGGTGTAGTCAGTATAAAAGAACTGTTGTGAGGTAATCTTTGTGCCCCAAGGTAAAAGTGTATGAAACAGGACAGTGGCTTGCTCATCCACAGTGATGTACCGGCCAAAAAAGAGAAATATATTTAACTTCCAAAATCAGAAGCAAACAGATATAAATTCAAGGTTTAAGTTCTGTTCAGAGTATCATACCTATTACTCAGTCTTCCACAGAAATTTATCTTTGGTGAGGTCTTGACCCTTCCTTCTAGATATATGAAGTAAATTTTTTCCATCATGGCCCAAAACCAATGTACCTTCTATCCAGTAATTCTTATGAACTTTGTGTCAGACGTGCTCTGATTGCAATGGTTGATTTTTTCCTGTTGCATACTTAGAAAAATACATAGCTGTAACTCTGCCTTAACGGTCATCCACATTCTAAATTGTTGCTTTTATAACTTTTACTGAACATAACTTCCCAGAACAAGGGAAGTTAGGAAAAGTCAAGCATCTCCTAAATAAAGTCTACTGCACAATGAAGCTTCCAGGGAAAAGCTTCATGGGCTTCTGTGTGTCGGGCCAACATATTTATCCTGATTATCATGAAGGAACTACACAGCAGTGAAGTAATTAAGTGCAGAGTTCCCGTATGATGTCCAATTACAGAAACAAAACAAAGGAATGAACTCTGTCTTTTTCAATGGAGTCGCTCTGCAGCAGCCCTGGCAAGTCTTGCTAGTGCTGGCATTTGCTGCAGACCAAGCACTGTCAGTTACAACTTCCTTCTCCAACCTCTTAAAGGACAGTGTCCTATGAACTCAGGACTGTGCAATAGTGGTGGACTAGTTTAAATTGCAATTCATAATCAGTTAGTGCCAGAAGCAAGTCTAAAGACAGTCTAAACACAACTCTTTGAAATGAAATGACTACTGAAAGCAAAAAATTTTTACTTATTAAAATATATTTTAAAGTCCAAATTAGTAACAATTAGAGTCTGTTTAAAAATAACTTTTACAGGTTCAAAGACCACCCCTTTTCTTAGAAGCAGCAAGAGAAACAGGCTATAAATCAGACATCTTTGTGTACTGTCATCACCATTCTTAAATGTTACTGCTCTGTGCATTGGGGCAACCGGAAAAATGTCAGCAGCACTGTTCGTAACACTCCAGGCTAAGCTTTTTTCCACCTCCTCTCTCCCTAATTTCTGTAGACAAACTGAAAGTTTTCAAATGAAAAGAAAACCAAACCAAATTCCTCTCTACTGCTTTTAAACAGACAGTTTTCAGATGATTCACATGGTGACTTCATGCATACCTCGAACAACTACTCTTATAGGCAGCTTCTCCACAAGACTTCAAAATTCTTATGCATAGGAAGGAAATGAAAAAGCAGAAGTGCAAGTAGTACAATTGCATTTTTCATTTTAAAAAAGTTCCAACAATTGAAGGTGTTCCTTTATTCTCTGTGCAACTACTTCAGGTGGTAGGAGATGTTAAGACGATCACGTTATTCTGTGGGGAACAAAGGACTGAGATCAGTAATGTTAATAAGCGAATTTACTTAAATGCTATAATTCTGTATTCATTGAATCAGTTGAATATGATCAACATAAATGAGCTATTTGCTCTAAATTTTTTGGCCTGCCTAGAATGCAAAATGCTGTCTCAACATTAAACAAAAGATACACGTCTCTTAGCTCATTTTATATCACAAAGACTAAACATAGCAATTTAATTGTAATAATCAAAAAAAAACCTGCTCAGCCTTAGCCCTTGTAGCCACACAGAATTTTTTTTTAATAAATTGTGATAGTAAAAATTCCTCTCAAAACTGCAGTAAACCAGCTATTTATTATCAAAAGATTAACGTGATAAGTAAGCAGCTGGCATTTACTGTAAGTGACAAAACGATGACACTCATTTCCATACCATATATACTTCTTTACCTTTAAATGTGCTTCACACATTTTCTCTGGCTGATACAATCTGTAGTTACCGTGCGTACTTACAAAATGCTGAAAATTAAACCCACTGTTAACTGGCTTGGTTTTATGACACACAAAGTAGCTTAAAATTGACTGACCATTCAAGTCGGCAGTCCACTCTAAATATTCTTGTTAAACTTTCCAAATCTTCAGTTTTGAAATGCAGTTCTTCCAACAATGTGGTCAGGAACTGTGTGTGCATTGGGCTCATCCGAGTATTCTTGAAAAGTGGAGTAGTTTGTGACAAACTGGAAAAAACCAAACATATTTCATACAGAAAAGCAATTTTT
Organism: Anabacerthia variegaticeps; assembly: GCA_035583185.1. Lineage (NCBI taxonomy): Eukaryota > Metazoa > Chordata > Aves > Passeriformes > Furnariidae > Anabacerthia > Anabacerthia variegaticeps. The sequence goes on along the minus strand of JAWWEW010000006.1, from coordinate 16,837,452 downwards.
CAGTGTCAGATGTAAAAAAGCAAAGCTTGTGAGTTCAAACAACTTTATTGAAGAAAGGCAGTTTACAATGTTACACTTGATTCACTACCTTATATAATAGACTGTATTATATACATTATGATCCGTACCAAAATACGATTTTTTATTGAGATATAGTGAAATGAAAAAAAGCCTAATTAGAAGAAAAAGTCAGTAGTTTGTATGCCTCTAATCAGTTGTATATGGATGTTATATAATGTAAACAAAAAAAATTCAGTACTAACAAAGTGCAAAACATACGACTACACATAAAAGAGGAAAGATCTCAGTCATTATTTTCTTCTTTACCAAAATGCTCCTAAACAATCATACAGTAAAAGTTACATACTTCTTTGCATGAGTAAAATATAAAAGAGCTATAAAATTCTATTTTAAATTACCAAGAAGAATATTTATTAAGAGGGTTTCTTGACAGAAGTTGTACTTAACTGGTAAGTCACACACTGTCAAAGTTCATAAAGACTTTCAGAGGCCACTTCTTCAGCTGACTTTCCCCTGTTCCATGTGCCATAAACCACAACTCAAAGCAGCAAAGACATTTCACTTTGTGCTGAGATCTCTCCAAACACAGAGCAGCCTCTCACAGAGGGATTCGGGATTATTAATTTTACTTGATGCACATGGGCACGAGACATCAATTAAATTCTCAAACCAAGGAACAATTTGAGTAATTAGAGCAATTCAATTTCCTAGTTTTTATAGTCTATACCTTAAAGCAGTTTAATTTATAGTTCTTACACAATGAACCGTTTAAAAAATAAACTTTAAGAACATGAACAAAACTAGAACAAAGCTAATTTAATCTTGAGAATTTTTTATATGGGATACTAAAATTCCATTTTAAAGCTGCTACTATAGCAAAGATTTGCTGTAGGGAAACTATCTTCTGTTTTGGTAACAAAATTCAGCGCTTAAAGTCTTGAAGTGCCTGCTTCATAAAAACAAGACAATCAAAGTGGGGGCGAGATGGAGGAAATTATATTTCTGAAGTCAGCACATGAAGTCTAGCCTTAAAATTCAAACAATACTTGGCCTTTTAAAAATTATCTGTTTTTATTTTACAGAAAATCTTCCACTGAGGTCTGATTCTGAACTACTGAGGAGATGGAGTTCATCCAGTTTCTACTGACTGTAAAGATTATAATGAATGGAAGCTGAAGGTAGTTGCCAACTAGGAGAATAAAGTATATACACGAGAACAGACAATTGAAATAAATAGAGCATTAGTGCACATCCCCAAAGAGAATGTTATTTGTCATCTGCAATCATGGAAACTGCAAGGCACACGTTTCTGTGCACTGCATTTAGCTCCAAAATCAACAAGAGCAGCAGTGGAAGGCATAACCCTCAAAGGATCCAAAACCAGGGCAGCTGCTGAAGTGCACTCCTCAGCTTGGAAGGAACTATCATTGTGCAGATCACCTACAGATATAATGTCTGCCTGGAGATGCGGTGAAATGCTGAGCTGTTCATTTTCATTTGTACTTCAATTTTATCAGAATATAATTTTATCCTAAAGTCCTTTCTTTTTCTCCTAATTCTATTGCAAAATATTGCAAAGGTAGTAATAGCTGAATCTACTTCCTAAGCCCAAATATTAAAAAAAAAAATATTTAATGGACGAAATCAAGTATTAAAGCTTATGCTGAATGTTAAGCAACTTCAACACCCCACATTGCTGACAAGATCACTTAACAAGCACTGGTATCCCAGCAAGTTACTTGGTCCCAAATAATGTATTTAGATAAATAGTGCCATTGACACCATATATGAGTTATTTTAGAAGAAACTTGTGAAATTATATATATTTTAATAAGAAACTCAAGGTAGCCTACAGATTCCTATAAACATCCCAACTCACAAAGTCTTTAAATGAGTAACAATGGATATCAATCTCCCTGCAGCCACTGGTATTAAGACCATTTCTCCTTGAAAAAAGCTCCATGGAGAAGATGATCCTTTTAAATTAAGCAAAAATAGTGATAGAACACAAAGAATCTCACAAGACATAGTAAATAAGAGTCCCTTAATTAAAAAAATAAATTTACAAAAGAAAAATTGATTAATAAATAAGATTTTCAAAGAGTTAAAATTACTTTGCATTTCTTTCTGGATTCCATTTCTGTATGTACATTTAACTAAATATTTCAACTATCAAACACTGACACTTGGTGAGAAGGATTTTAAGAGATGCACAAAGTAAGGACAAGGCGTGGAAAGACACAGACTCATGCACAAACTCTACTATATAAACCCTCCCACAAAAGAGAAGTATTCACAGTGGGATTTGTGATTTTTGGACTGAGGCCACTGGGTTTTGTGATGTACTTCATGACACACAGGACCGAGTTGCTTCTCTCCTGGTGAGAGGGGGCAGTTGGTAGAGCAGAGTGCCCTGCCCAGGGCTCACAGACTGGGGGCTGGTTTTGGCATTATGACATTGTCAGCGGGGAGCAGAGGAAGTGCTGATAGAGGATCAGAGTAACCATTTCAGTGTTAGTCTGGAGACAAGGATAGTGAGACAAAGACCCACAGATGCATTATTGCTAGCCTTCAAATCACCCTTCTCAGAATTAAGTAGGTTGTGTATGAAAAAAGACTGGTGGCAGAAACAGTCATGACTTCCCGAGTGCCAGTGCCAGGCAGCTGTAGCACTGTAAACCATTCTCTGGCAATGATGTAGATTTACATGCATTTTTATCTGAATTTTCTTACTTCTGCCATGGGCTGAAGAAGATGTTAACAAGAACATTATTTTTCAAAAAGAGCAGAAAACTTGTGGAGCTGTAAGTAATACTGTAAAACTAAAATCTTTATACAATGAAGCTCCCATGCTTTTTTTTTTTTTTAATTTGAACTGCAGTTTGCAATACTAGTTTAATGAATTACAAACATATCCTAATTGTCAGACCCTGGTTAAGACATTCTGTTTAAAGAGGAGCTATTATAGCTCACACCAAGAAAGAAAAAGGTATTGTCAGAGAAATTGCCAGGCATTAAAAATTGAACGTGAGAAGTTAAAAAAAGACATTTTAGCTGTGGATTAATTTTTTTCCTTACCTGAGCTTTGTTTAAAAACTAATTAAGTCACTAATTATCTGATAAGCAAAAGACGAAATCAAGAAGTAATTTCAGAGAGGCATGTGCAAGTTTCTGGCAATTAAAAGTTGTGTCTTGAGGGACAGAATATTAAACATTCATAAGTATATGTACAAACACTAATCTTGGAAAACACTCCTTTCCACCTAACTTGTAATTCGGAAAGCAGTTATTGTAGAGTACTTTTCTACTTTTAAGTGGCTGTTGGAGCAGAAGCTTTTGTCTGCAAAAGGAGCAAGCACAATTTATTAGTATGCAGCAAGTGATAAGTTACATGCTCTAAGTAACACTGGTCCAATGTATATTTGAGGTACTGCACAATAGAGCAATGGGGGACTCTTTAACTGATTTAAACCTCAACTGTATGCAAACAAGTCAGAACAGCACTTGGGATGAGTATCTTCAAGTCACTGAAAGCTACTATGACCCTATCTCTGAAGAAACTATCACAACTAATTCAATTTAATGATACGCAGGATTTCAGTTCAAAGATCATGGAACTCCCTTGAAACTCTGCAGCATCTTCAAAAGACATAGAATATAAACAGGAAATGGAACATTTGGGACCGCAATAGTAACAACTGGTTACTGCAACAATGAAAAGAAAAAAATGTAAATTTTGCTTTTCTGTTACTTCTTTCACATGTTGCAACATTCATCTGGTAAAAACTTTTGTGAATAAAGGCAAATAAAAATAAGAAAAGGATTAAGTGATTTTAAAATAACCACCTACAGTCCAAAATCATACACCCATTCTTCAAAGGCTTGCCTTCAGCACACCCGTTAAAAGGAAATGTTCATGCTCAGATCATGGAAAAGTAGTATATCAGAGTTGATGGAAGTATCATTTCCTGCACAGCCACTTACACCATATGGTAAACAGGTATTTGTAAAGTTTAAAAAGTGTTAAAAATGTCAAACTATATCTGATTGATAAAATTTGTATTTGCTGGCTATTCCACATATGTTGCATGTTCAAGAAAAAAACCACAGAAGTGAAATTCATGCAAAGACCGAGCAATTATCATCAAGCTATTAAATGACATCTGGCTACCGCAACATGTTTACATAGTTTCAGTGCTTTAGCTCAAGACCCAAGCTTTCTGTGAATTACTGACCTTACAAAAACACTTGACAAGAGCATTTAGGAGTTCAACAAATTATTTTTATAAGTCAGTCACATTACATGGAATAAGTTTCATTAATTGGTATGGTAGTGTGTGCAACTCACTCTTAGATCTACGCATACCTTAACCAAGACAGCTGAATACATTCAGAAAAGATGATGGTGGTGTAAAATTCTTATGTAGTTAAAAGCACTATTTGGCATTTCTTATCCAAAGGTGTGAATATCTTTTCTGAAAAAACAAACTAATTGTACAGTATTATCCTTCCCTCGGACACTGGACCTCAGAAAAGCCTTTCTGGACTTTCTGTTTAAGATGAATTCTGTGATCCCCCTTGAAAAAAAGTTAAATTTTCAAAGCCACCGTGTTACCAGTCAGTTACAGCTCTCTGAAATAGACGCCTGAAAACAGGGGTAAGAACACAACCACCTAGGAGCAGGGTTCCTTTCCATTCCCCAAAATTCATCACTTAAAATTACACATAAATTGTTGAGAAGCAAGCACTACCTCTCTTTTCATAGAAAGCTTTGGAAAACAAGATATGTTTCTGCCAGTTACATGCATTTAAGCACCATGAATAAGACTCTTAAAATAACTGTCACAATGTAAGTTGGGGCTTTCTTTACTCTCATTGTTTCTTTCTACCTTTTGTTTTATGCACTTAAGATGTAATTTTTTTAAGATCATCATAACCAGAATGACTGGTAACTACTCTTCTATCAGAATGATGGAGTTGAACAAATGAAGGATCACAAAGTTTCCTTAACGCTTGTTTCAGAACATGGACATTAAGGAGGATATGGCAGCAAATAAAGGCAGCAATTTTTTCGCTTTCCCCAACAAAACCACACACAGACACAGATTACTCCATACGTGCTACAAGGGTGCCAACAAGCCTCTGATCGAGGTGCCATCAATAGACTCTTGCTACAGGTCCCTATCTACCAGGAAGCCCAATGCATTTTGCTCTGTTTGGACAGTCACAAATTGGACTATGGTACGAGCAATCTGCTCTTTTCACCCTGTACAGGCATTTTAGCTGAAGGTCTGGTAACATGTACTACGTACACTTAACAAAGAGTAAAAGTGCTTCAAAGCCTCTAACCATCAGTTTGGGTGATTCAACAGAGCTGCTGCAGGTTCTGGGAGATCAATCAGCCATTCCAGCAATGTGCCATCAGCACGACACTAAAGCATATTTGCTCCATTGCTATGACATAAAGACACCTCACATTGCTGACCAGGACTGAGCCAGGAGAAACACATGACAAAGCCAAACTGTGCAGGAGACACTGGAGTGCCAGGGATCATTACCTGACAGCCACTGCAATAAAACATTAAACAGAATCCCACCTGAATAAAAAAACCCTTTATACTAAAACCTCAGCCAATATTCAGACACAAAAGAAAAATGTTTTAATGAAAACTCTGCATCAAAGTACGTTGTTGGGATTTGGTAAGGACTGATTAGCAATCCCATGCTTCTTTTTGTGTGTGTGTGTGATCAAATGACTGAAAGCAGAGCAGCTTATTTAAGTCTGAGTCTGTAATTCAAAAGCAGGGAATAGCACCATCATGTGGGTTACAGGTAGAGGAAATTAATTTCAAAGTCTGTTGAATTTCCATTCAAAACTCACAGTTGCATGGCTATTTTTAGTCAATTCCAGATTTAGAAAAACAAAGCCATGAATGTAGGACAGACCATCTTTGTGAATAATTAATTGATACTTAGAAGGATTAAGTTAAAAGGCCATAAACCCACCAGATTTTCAGCTTTCCCCATCTACATATTTTTTATAAACATTTGGGGCAGTATTAGCTAAATATCAACTGCTTTTCAGGTTTATCATTAACATACTCTTCTTCCTCGCTCTGTATCTACCATTTTGAGCTTAAATCACTAGGGAAATTGTCTCTGATTGCTTTTACAAGGAATAAAGCAATTGTTTTGTTTAAGACAAATGGCTAGACTGAGTCAACACAACAAGTGTTACACATCAGCAATAAAATTCATTTAAATATATGTACACTGCAGCTCATAGACCATCTGCCTGTACATAACTGTAGTGTTGCCATGTATCAGTCACTCACAAGAGTGCTTCATTTGATGGGGTGAACTCAAACACTTGCTGTGTTTGTCCAGTTCATGAATGCCTATCCACAGGCACTCAGAGATTTTGACAGAGTAAGTCAAAGCACCACTGCAATTTTGAATGTCCTTCCCAATACATTGACTGCTTGCTTAAATTGAGGTCAAGTCTCTCACTTCTGGTATCTCCCTGGATACAGGACGCTTGTCTAGAGACAGCAATTTTGTTAGTAACATATCTTAAATCACAGCAGGGATTTCCACAGACCTTAAAGCATAATGCACCCATCGGGCCAAAGGCAGTGTTGGACAGAAGGCTGATTTGAAGCACAACGTGAATGTAGGTGTAAGTTAAAGATGCAAAACCAGGGAGCTTGAAAAAATTATAAACTTTGGTATCATTAGGTGGTTACACAATCACACTTTTTAACATATGCTCATAAATTAGAAAATATGACAACCTTGACTTAAAAGAACTAGCTCTAATGTTCACAGTTTCAGTGAAAAAAAAAAACCACTTATTTCTTATAACTTTAGTTTGAGCATGATTTAAAAATCTCAACATTAAAAAAACCTAAACCCATAAAAGCAAAAGACTGTCTCTAGAGTGAACATTTTCCATTAGAACACATTAATATTTGAGAGACAATCTTGGACTGGAAGCATCTAACTTACAAACAAGATGCTGAAGTATTTAAATATATCTTAGGACTTAAGTATTTTAAATTAAACTATACTAATACTGAAAAAAAGTAATTATGATCAGTGTCATTTCCAACTCTGAAATTAAAGCAGCCTCTAAGTTGTGGCCTTTTGTTACCATATCCAGTGGGTCAAAGAGGAAATCAGTATTCAGGGACAGTTTTCTTTAATCTCTCCCAATTTATTCCTGTATTATATTTTCTTAAAGATAAAACAGTCTGAAGTCCACGGTGTTGAATGGTAACAACTGACAGAAACAAACAGGCAATTTTCTTACTGAGATAAAAAAGCCACTTCTGGTCTAGTTTCAAATATAGCCTGAAGATCCTATTCTCATCATAAAGACAAGAATTTTGTAACTGAAGTGCAACTTATGTTTTATTTATTATTTAACTTCCTTTCATTATTGTGTACTGACTTGTCCGCAGAATTCAGCACATGCACTTTAATCCTCTGATGGCAACAGGAACTAAATTATTCATAGTTTAAAATTTTTGTCCACTACATTTAAATCAATGCTACAAACACTGATTCAAAATCAATGACTGGAATTCCTACATAATCCAAGCATACGCCAAAAATTAAAGTTCATTCAAAAGTTAACTTTGTTAATTGTTTCCACTATCTTCATTTTTTTTCCTACGTAGCTTCTACAATTCCACTCAATAAAAACATTCTTTCATACGTGTTTATGTATATACTTACACAAAATAAATTTTTTCTTCATTTAAAGTTTACACCTTCCACACATTTTTCATACAGTGGGTGTCCAGACAAAAGTCAACTTCCATTCCCGTTTAATGGGGCCAAACCTTCACTTGTGGTGTAGCCAGATGGATACTACCAACAGTAAAAGGAAAGCATTCCTACAGTAACAAGTGTTTATCTAACTATTTGATAGAAGTGCTTGCTAGCAACTAAAAGAGGGACAATGGACTTTTTTCTCTTTATTTCCTCCTTCCTCCCCACCCAGTGAGTTACTTGTATCCAAATAGGCAACGGGCAGTTCAGAGAACATTCTGAGGCTGAACCTAAAGCTGCACCAGCCCAAACACCTCGGCTTTCTAGGACAGTGCTCAGGGACTTGGGCCAGGCCTGTGGGACCAGGCTGTGCTGCAGAGTTCCCTCGTGTCACATCACGCTCTCCTCACACGGGCTTTGGAGGCCAACTGAACACTTGTAAAATACCTTGCAGGTTCTACTCCAACATACCCTATGAGAGCTTGTTTTATGTCTTTCATATGAGAATCCACTCTTCATTTTTCCATTAAGGTGCGTAACGAAATTCTTTTAAGGCGCTTCAATGTTTTAACTGTACTATGCAAGAGAGAAGAGTTGAGACAACACGCCTGTAGCTACCTTACCAGGTACAGAAACTGTTCATTTAAAATGGATTTAATAAAATGCAAATGTTCTGGATCTTCATATTTCTTGTAACCTAACAAACAAAGTATTTGCATGAATAGTAGAATGTATTGTTTATGCCACTTTCTTTCACTCTCTTGAAAGTTATGGATTGCTCCCTCAGCTGCCAGATGTTATTTAAAACAGTCAGCTGTGTAACTACAAAGATCCCACAACAGAAAAATTTTATAATAATGTTGCACTGATACAAGAAGATACAGAAAAGTGAAAAACTCAATTAAATTCAGATTGTTCTCAAAATATGAACTTCCGAAATATAAATGACCCTTGACTTTCAATGCAGGACAAATAAAAAACTTTCTCATATATATAAAAAAAATTCTATTTTTATCATTAGATCAGTAATTAATTTTACAGGCAAAGTAAAAGTCTAATGCAAATGAACACCCAAAATAAGTCTTAAAATCCACAATGTATTCAAAGAAACCACAGTGACACGTTTCATCACATAGTGTGAAAATTCAGTACAGCCATTTAGTGCTATTTGTGTCAGATCTATATACTGTGTACCTGAAGGCAACATATACACTCTACAGACAAATAACTACCAAAAAAAATTTAAAATGCCTCAAAAATTAGACAAACATCTGAAACTTCCACTTAATGGAACTCATGCTATTTTACCACAACATAACTAATTATATAATACAATTCTTCTCAGAAAGTAACCAGAACATAAACATGCAATTTCTCACTATTCCCATATTTCAGCACCCTGTGAGTGACCAGTAGCACAAACACTACAGCAACCATTTCTAGTCAGTTGAGAAATTTAGACGTTTATTGCTTTGTGTTTTAACCTTTTCAATTGCAAGTACCAACACTGGTTTTATTCACAGAATATCACTCCTACAATTTTCTTTCTGAGTAAGTGTGCTGACCTCATAGATGCACACACAGACCAAAGTCGGTTCCCTCGGCAGCTGTCCAGGAAGTGAACTACACGTTTCAGAACATTCGGCAGGTGGAAACTGACGTCACATTCCCTGCAAGCATTTGCCAGCATTATGCTGATCCTGCAACACTAAGCACTTGGTCTAAGCAGTCAGAGATTGCTGGTTTTAACCCCGCCTTAGCCTGTCTAATAAGAGAGATGACAGTAAACACTCTGGAAATATTTTGCTGTTAACAATGGCAGTGACAAAACTTCCGAGACTCAGGATTCCTTTAAAGGCCCAGTAATAATACGTAATGGTTCTATTTGCCTCCCACTACAGTGATATTTAAGCACTCTATTTTCAAAGACTTACTTATTTTTTAAACGACTACCAAGATTGCCATCAACAGAAATATCATAGAGGTGTTGGCAAAAAACAATTACTTGGACAATTATATGCAAAACAGCATTTACAGATTTAACAGTGGATTAGAAAGACCTCGAGCCAGAGAAAACGACTAAGGATACACCAAAATCACCTTAATGACATGTACAGTTTCTTATCCAGAGTTCTCTTCTACAGAGTTTAGCTGGATCAGACTGTGTTGACATTTTGCACTGATAGATAGGACTGCAGGATGAGTTCCTAAAAAACAAATGGAATATGGTACTCATGTCTACATTACCATATTCCAAATTATGATGACAACAGTAGTTCACAGACACAAAGCAACAGAACGTCTATAATACTGCATCCCATGTAAAGCACTTGCATTCCTACCAGGATTTGTTCCAAGAAGTTTCAATTTACCTTACTTATCACCATAAGGCCAAGGCAAAACCAAGTTCACAATAAGAACCCAGAAGAAATCACTATCAGCTGTTTCTCTCCAACAAATCTAAGTTTCTTAGGTACACATTTCAAGGACATGCTTTGTTTAAAGAGCTCCATTTATTTGAACTCTGTTTCCTGCTAACCAGCTGACAGATCAAAGGTACTTCTCAGTCTGATCATTTGTTCCCATTTCTTCCTCTTCAACTTAGCCAAAATTTTAAATTTAGTACGTTTAAAATTTATTTTTAAATTGATCCTTTCAGCCTTCTCAGTCTTTTTTTCCTTTTTTTTTTTTTATGTTCTACGAAGTTTTCCTATGACACCTCTCAAGTACTGGAATATATGCCACTGAAGTATTTGGTTACAAGAAATTAAGGACAGGTATAAGTCTCTGATTAAAGAATGCTAAAATGCAAGCTTCTGAAAGCCCGAACCTTTTAAGTATTTTGTAAAATGCACACTGTTGTATAAATTATTGTGCACATACAGTGGAACAATTTAATATCTAAAAGATGCTTTTATATTCAAACATGGTACATTTTATGAATTAAACATTGTTTCAAATATTTTCACTTTTGCAATTGCTGAACTTTTTTGCTTCCACATATGGGTATTCTATTCATATCAACTCAGTATCTCAGTGGTATGTAAAAAAACATAATTCAAAAAAGACAAAATGTACTGACCTACAGTTAAAACAGCTACAATGCAATATGCAAGTACTTGACTTTATACAACATACTCACCTGTGCTCAGTTACTAGGAAAACGATCATAAAATTAATCATAGTTTAGTTTCACAAGTTTCTAACATTGTAACTTGATTACAGTCCAGTATATAGATCAAACACCTGGGACAATGCAGCTGAGTAAAGAGACATGCTAGGAATAGACTTGCTTCCACTGTGTCCAAATTTTTTTTTATTCATAAGTTAAACATAATGACCTTAATACTTCTCCAGTTGCCTTTCCCAGTTCTGAAAACAAATGCCAGCATGGTTTTGGACCTCTCAAAATGAGATTCTTAGAAATCCCCAGAAGTTACAGATTCTTAAGAACCTCTTCCCAGACATGTCAGCGCATAGTAGGTTTTAAAAAAACAACCAAACCAAAATAAAAAAACCCCAAACCCTTTTCTTGTTTATTTCCAAATCTATTACTGACTTGATAACTCCTAATAAATCAATTTTCTACCCTTAATCTCAGTCTTACTATCTCTGCAGAAGACGACTACTAGTAACACTGACTTGTGAAAGTATGCTGACCTAAACATATGCCTAAAAGCAGCAGATTACTTGATGAGGTTGGGAACAAACATGGAGTCAGCTGAATCTCAACTACTCTTTAAGTTTTTAAAAACCTGAATACTTAATCTCAGAAATATTGAGTTTTATGATGAATGAGTTGGATCTATTCAGTGTCTTCTTAAGATGTTCAGATGGACAGCAGGTGGAAGAGAGTGAGTGATGCATGTATTTCCGTGGAATGCAGGGTGTAAGTGTGGTATACATCAAACCAAAAGGAAGCATCAGAGATCCCAAGACTCCAAAAAAACAAGCAGCTGTACAGTTTTTGCACTGATGCTGGTTTTGCACTTAATAATATGTAATTATACATACACACTTTGCAGTTTCTGGACTAAGGTCCCACATACTGGTTAGCTGTTTGCTACCAGCCAATTGAAGCATGCTTTTACTTTTGGGGAGAACTGGAAGAGAAGAACATGTACTGGTGTGGACATGATTGTTCTAGCCTCTTTGTATAGTTTCACACAACATTTTATTAAAATTATTTTATGTTTATTTATACAACATTCGGGATAACTGATGATTGCAGTCTTCTTATCCCAAGTATTTATTTTACTTACTCACATTGTGTCAAAAGAGCCACCTGCCCTGATGCTAAACTCGCTGGCTTGGATTGTCTGTAATTTCTGAATGCTTTATCAAAGCCCATTGCCTAGAGAAACACTTTATGTATCATCTTCTCAGCGACATATTTGGTTAAGGAAGGAAATATAAGCTGTGTTTTCCTTTTTCATAAATATGAAAGGAAAGCATTTCAGAAAATATTGTACATTTTTGCCTTCACTGTTAAGATCCCACTTCAGGTCAGAACTGCCAGACTGGATGAGTGTTACTGAGTGTCACAATGTTTTTATATCTCAAGAAGTAATGTGAGAAGCAGTACAAACTGCCTTTGCATTCAATTCCTACAGAATTAGGACAGAAAACCAAGTCTCCAGTTCATCACTGTACGGCCCACTATCAATTATCACATAAAAACACTGCTCCTCTCTGAGTTAATCTCTCCCCTCCAAATTTCTATGCCTCTGAGTAATAAATTAAAAAGCTTTTTCCTGGTCCCTGTAGAATACTACAGGACCACCAACATTCTCCAATATAACATTATTGATATGGAATTAATTAAAATGAATGTCTCTGTTTGCCTCAGCTGCCACATACCTTTGATACATGGGTCTGTGGACCACTGTTGATCCAAGCAAATTATAACAGCTCAATTTTTCAACTAATTTTGTCTTCTAAGACAGAATTCATTCATAAAACAAGGCTTTTAAGGTCTTTGTGGTGTGGTTTTTAATCACTTTTAGGATTCATCCTCCTTAAAAACCACTCAGCACTTCACAGCAAAAAATACTGTCTGCCATGTCAAGTCTGACACGTTCAAGAGCAATATAATAAAGGAACTAGAATCTCTGGAATGAAATATTGCCTTTCTGGACAAGCTGTCTTACTGTTTAGTGTTAAAAGGTTTTTACATTCCATAATCTGTATCAAGCAGCATAAGAGAGAAATTATTACATCCTCAAACAATGCTGCTCTTTCACAGGAATTTTTTTAATACTGAAGTTTTGCTGTTATAGTGGTTCCAAAAGAGTTAAGGAATACAATACTTCTACTCTATGTACAATTTAGAACAGGACACACCATTCAGACTACCAGAGGTACCATTATGACTATCTGCATAGAACCAAGTAAATTAATCCAGAATCCATGCTAAAAATTCTGTTGGTACAAAATACCTGCGGATCTAGGACCTGAGGATGCTAGGAAGCTGTAGTAGCCTTTCCAGTGATGTGCACCTCTACATAGTTTGGGGTTGTTTTTGGTTCAGAAACAAGCAAAATTACCACTGATTTTTATCTTACAATGAAATTTTCTGTAAGTCCAAACCACTGCTTATATGTCATATCCCCACTAATGTAGGCTGTTCTTGACAAAGTTAACTAAGATAAAATTAAAACTCTGAATATAAAAGATGCAAGTGTGTATCAAAGTCATGGTTTTCTTTTAATGGATGGGTAATGTTTCATATAAAAGAAATGTTTGTACTGAATGTGTTAGGATTAATTATTAATAAGGAGGAAGTGAGTATATTTTCATAAGGCTACAGCTTCAGGATTCAACTGCAAAATGAACAGTTCAGTTTGCTCAGTGGATGAAGTTAAAATACATTTAGTTTAAAACTAAGTTTAGGGGAACTGTTAACAGTGTGAATTACTGACATCTTACTTGCAGCATTATTTAAGAGCTGTCTATATTACTATTACTGTACAACTTATTCTGCATGATGACATGACTTCCAATAAGCAAAACTGTATATACTGATTATGGAAGGAGGGAAAACATGACATTACAATGGAAATCTTCTAAACGTATACCTGTTAAAGAAACATCAATTTAAAACAGTACCCTCTCTGGACATTTTTTCCATCTGCTTGATTGCAGCTGTGGCATAAAGTTCAATAGGACATGAACTCCCACTGACCAAGTCAGCCCCCCAGTGAGTCAACATGATGAAGCAGCCTTCTGAAACCTAGCATGCTACCTTTCAGAGGCTTGAAACACATGTGGCAATAAAAATCTCCCATATTCACACAAAAGGCAAAAATGAAGTGGCAGTGGAAGGTAATTCCCCACCACTATATTCTTAATTCACAAGTATATTTTGAATATAATGTTGCTAATGGTGACTAAAACAGAAGATCCAAAACCATGTTCCACATAAAAGTATTTCAAGATTCTAACAAAGAGATTAATCAGAACACCACCATGAAGGACAAATTATAGCTGGTGATACAGCACTTTGCCCACCAGCTCTGCACGGTGGCACATGATGTCAGTCTCAAGGCCCACACACACAGCTGCTGGGAACATGCAGATTTCTATCTCTTGGAGGGATTTCCAAGACACTTGGCAGAAAGCCATGACCCTGCTCTTCCCTTGCACCGGGCAGCAAAACTGGCAGGTGCAGAGAAAACAGCTTACTGAGCCAACCTTCCTAACTGCATACAGCAGAAGTCCAGGAGACAGCATGTGCTATGGCTCCATTCCTGCTGCTGAAGGCAAGGACCAGCACTGTAAAAAGGAACTAATTATCCTGGACTCACCTCAGAGAGTTTGTGCTGGGATACATCAAAGTTACACAGCACATCCAAGTCTCCCATTCAGAAGGCTACCCATGAGAAATCCCAGAATGGAAAAAGACTGCAACTGTACGGGCTGCATTGAAATCCAGGGTCACTTCCTGCATAATAGCACTACAGCAACAGTGGGGCTTTTTTGTATCAGGAGAAACACCTCCTTGGAAACTGCTAAGGTTTCTCCTTCTATTTTCTCCCTTATGCATTAAGTAATTTTAAAATTGGCACTGATTAATATCTCAGTTAACAACACAGAAATCCCTCACAATTCTGTTCTATGTATGTTTCCTAAGTAATACTGGAAGCATGCTAGGAAGAACTAAGATGATACTGATCATGGTCACAATAATGGCAAATGAGCAGCTTTGAGTTTACTTAGGAAATGCTGATAAGTAAATAAGCTTAATAGAAGAACTGCTTAACAGAATTAAAAAGTGTATCTGAGTTCACACTTACAAAATGCAACCTAAAATTCAGAGAGAAAAAGGGAAGGCGGCATTTTTAAAATTCTTTAAGGTGTTAAGACGAATTTTCTCTATTTTACGCAATAATATAACTCTACAGATAGAGACAACACTATAACTACATTCAAGCACTTTTACAAAGACTTTTTGGATTCTTGGTCCTGCACACTGTGCTTCAAAATGGGAAAGAATTATATTTCTAGCTTAATGATAAATGATTTTTCTCAGCTGAAACCTGAAACCAAGCTTCCATCAGTAGATATGCTCAATAAAAGATCATCCAGCTGACTTGTATGTGGTTTCTGTAGGAAAGAGTCACTCTGCAAGTCTGATTCACATCCTATATGTATTTGCATATTAGATCTGTACATTTCAAACATTCAGACACTTTCAGATAAGAACACAGTAGTGATATCACAAGCATCTGAATTCCTCTTAAAATAATTTAGAAATGTTAGCATTTAGCAATAGATGTGCTCTCGTGTGCAAAGAAGTAAAAACACATACTTGAACTCAAGATTCTCCAGTTCCTGAACTGTTATCTCCAAGAGAGTAAACCTCTAGAGTACATCTCCACATGACACATTTATCTAAAGTGGCTGCACACATATAATGATGGCTTTTGTTTAGTGATCATGGTCATTTTGAGTTTGTTTAAATACTGTAGCCAAATGCTTATAAACTAATCCCAGAACATTTTGAAATGCTTCAAAGCTTTTAGCAGGGAACCTCTTGCATAGGCTTTGTAGATGAAGCTGACCACAGTTCACTGGAACCAGACAGCTCAGATAAGTAAGATGAAAGCAGACATTTCCTGAAAATATCTTGAAAGCTTTCCATTAGTCTGTGCCAGGGGTATACACTAAAAACAGAAAGTGCCCATGCTCGTATAGCAACCAATCTTCACACTGCTTTCTCCATTCTTTCTTGAACTACTGTATTTGTATCTATTTATCTACTTCATTTGCTTCCTTGCAAAGTTCTTTGGGAGAAAAAGATGCAACTTTCTGCATTCTGATTTTCAGTACATTATAAAGCAGCTATTACTAGAACACAAAATTCTGATTAACATACTAAACACTGCAAAGGGAGGAAACAGAAGTCCACCAATGCCAAAATTACTACAAATTACAATAAATATGAAATTTCATCTACAAATCATTTTTAAGAGTCACCCACTCCATGACAGGCTGAATGCAATTGTTCAGACATAATTCTCTGGCTGTCAAAGTGTACTCCAAGAAGGTCTGTTCAGCATTGCTGAATGTGCTGGTCATAGGAGTGCCTCAGGCTAGATTTTCAATAAAGGCTGACACTGCCTGTTCGTATTTTATACAATAATTTAATAAATCCAACTGTTCACTAGGAACATGAAATACTCCACTGTTGTGATAGCCAACATTTTATACTTTGAGACACAGAGTCACAGCAGTCACACTGTTCTGTTTCAGGCACAGTATTTCAGAGCAATGAATAAGAAGCCAGGTTGCCCTAACAGTCAGTAGACTCAAGGGCACCTAAGTACTTTTAACAGCTTCTCAAGGACCAGCAGACTATAAAGTGAGCCTAGGTTCTAATTTAAGCTCCAAAGTTTGGCATTATGACTATCCATCAGGCTGTATGCTACAAAGAGTTAATACGCACACTGGTGTGAAGAGGACAGTGTCATCACGCTATAATACAAGTGTGAAGCACTGATGACACTCGAATTCAATACAGCAGCAATAACAACAGCTATTCTGTCCAGTACCTTATCATAAATAGGGTCAGGGCACTCTGAAAGTGCACTGTGAAGTTAAGTACACCAAGTCCTCAGCACACTTTCGCCATATATGAGAAGGAAGTGGTGAGCCACAATAGTGATGCACAAAATGGGGTGCAAGCAAAGTCCAACAGCTGTGACTTGAAACAAAAGAACTCTGCCCCCTTCTCTACAAAACAAAAAATATTTGAAGTCTTAATAGGTGTTTTTGAGGTATATCTTGCAACCCATGTTCACTTTGCCTTCTGTAATCTCTGTTCCCTGCGCCCTGAGGTACCTGTAATATGGTCTGTCATCCACCCGGAAAAAGGAAGTATTATCCCTATCCAGAGTGTTACTTATGCTACTTTCCTATGGTCATCCTATGCCTGAAACCAGGTCAAGACCCAGGAATAAATATTGTGAAAACAGGACTGAGGCTTGTAAAGACCCACTCTGACTCAGGCCCCACACAACTCTACAATCTAAACGACATCACAAGTGCTACAATGTGCATAATCTCTCAGTACAGCTATGGGAGAAGACTCAATAGGGTGTACTTCTTTTTATGAAAATATTAGTAATGTATGACAGGATCCTTGGCAGACTGCAGGAGGAGAGAAAGGACCACAGCATGAGGACCTATCTGCAAGGGGTTGACCATGTCCTGAGTAGCCTTTCCCTGCACACTCCTGGCTTCCACTAAATATTCAAGTTTGATTAGAATTCCCAAATAATTAAATGTTCTGCTTTCATATTTCTGGAAATGATGCAACATGTGTCATCTTGTTAGAGGAATCTTGACACTCATTCTAATCCACCCACATTCTTCTACACCCTCTCTTAAGAGGCAGCTGAGAGACGTTGTTCAAAATCTCAAGATTGTAAGCTTGCAAGAGCCTTTCAATAAGCAGAAATCAACTGATATTTTATTATTTCACTAAAATAATATTAGAAATAAAATCTACTATACATTATGATCAAATATGATTAATTTGTTTAGGGGTAGACCCTTAGAAAGCAAAGGTAAAAAAAGACTTGCTTCTGCTTATACTGATTGTTACCAAGACAGCCTACTACTTGTATAACATTTTAAAGCATCTGTAAAACAATCATTAGTTATGTAAACATTTAGAGCTCATCATATGCAGAGACCAGCAACACATTTTAACTTCTGATCAAAAAGAGTCACCATTTCCTTACCTATAAAGAACCTACTTGAAAAATTCATAAGATCTGTTTCACAAATTAACAATTCAACCATAAGAATATATAGTAAAAATGACAAAAGATTTGTTCTTATAGTTGATAAAAAATTTATGCCAAGGCATTCAAGTAAAGTTACTTTCTGTGTTCTGATTTAATGAATCATTTGAGCGGTATCTGGCTGGGTGACACAGATGTAAGGCTCGCTGAAGCCTGCTCTAATGCCTGCTGGTATAGTCTTCCTTGGGACAGTAAAGCCTGAACAATGTGTCAGACTGAAGGAATATCAAGGAAAGTAAGTGCAGTGCTGGGGATGGCCCACAATACTTCTTGACCTGTGAATGTCTGTAAGTACTTCTCTGTCCTACAGGCACCAGTGACCCAGGAAGCCCAAAAGAAGCTGCAGCAGCGCGGTAATAAACAGGTTCTGGCATAAAGACCTTCACAATCTTGTAATTCAAGCTCAAGACGTACGAAGATTGTTTGATGGTGTAACCCCACCAAAAGGCAGGGCCTGACACTGCTGGTGTGAAACCACCAGTGATTTCTTAAAAGGTGAACTAATGTTAAATATTTAATACTAATTTGTGCCCGTTTAACACACTGCTAAGTTTGTGTCTTTAATTCAGAAATGTACCTGAATTTGCAAAATACAATTTAAGGAACTTGATGGATACATAGGAATACTGATTTTATAGATCATGCCTTTGTGTAGTTTACTGGAAGATACTATAATAAAATCAGGCTTCCCATTAGGAAAATCCTTGTACAAAATCTAATTCTACAGTAAGCAGCACAAAGCCAGCGAGGAACTGTAGGCCCTGTATCATAACCTTAAGCAATACTGGCTTCCAGTATTCCTTGAGAGTTGCTAAAAAAGCTTTCCCCTCTAAAAGAAGCTTGCTAAAATATTTAAGCAAACATATTTAGAAGCACACCATATCTGTATGGAAATAGCTTTACTTTAATCATAAAAGTGAAATCACTTAAGGAATTAGAAGTAAAATGAAAAGCTTAACAGTTATACCAAATGAAAATAATACAATACACGTCACTTTGTCCTATTGTCAGGAAGGGGAAGAATGTCTCTCAGAAGCAAATGTAAGAGGGTGAAATATACTCCTTCTTCATCCCACCAGTCATTTGTTGCAAGTCAGACAATCCTGTTTTGTCAAGAGAATTTAGCTCACTTTCATGAAAAAAAAATAAAATTTGTTGATTCCACAGTTAATTTCAAGAAATCTTTTCCTTATTTTACCTCAAAATTAAATCTTGTTTTAATATGCTAGTTAAGACAGTTGCATTTAAGAATATTTGACATTAAAAGGTACTTACACAGACAACAAAACAATAGCAATTAGAGTCCATTCAGGCATTTTGTGAATAATATTTCTGTTTGTTAACCTGAAAGATAAATGAAAAAAAATCAATACCTTTCAGAGTAAAAGTAAACAGATTTTAACAGCTGAATTTTACATCTACCGCTAATATATTGAGTTATAATGAATCAATTACAGGTGTGTCTGAGCAATTCATCAACTTTCAGGCTTTTCTCATCCTCTAATGGAGGAATTGCAGAATTCCCAGTATATCTCTTTTTTCTATATGAAAGTGGGATGGGAAAGACTGAAAAGAAGCTAATTCTTTGAATTTGCTCACAAATAGCCCTGGCTGCAGCAAGTCCCACTGGGAAATTCTCTGGCACGGGTGTTTCTGAAAAGATAGACCTTCAGGTTTCCTCCTGTTTGCTTCCAATCCAGATTTGCTGTAAAAGCTAATGTGGAAAGAGATTGAATTTTACAGGATACCAGCACCAATCTGATGAATCTTGTTTTTAAAATGGAAACCCAGAATTCTAACTTATGCAACGGGAGTCAGAGCAAATGTAAGAGCCATATAAATATAAATGAAGTGTGAATCAAGAACCTCATGGGTGTGCAACAAAAGTGCTGCTGCACTGAATACCAGCTGATCCCTTTGACTGAACTGCCTAATAAAACAGATCTGCTTTAAGTCAAGTGCTAATCTGTCTTAAAACAATTCATGTATGAATTGCTGTGGCCAAATTTAGGCATGACCCGTGGTGCTCAAGACACGCAATTTCACAGAAAAGTCACAGTTAAAATGCAGCAGTGGCTATGCAGGCATCCGAAAGAGCCAGCAGAATTAATTTTATTCAGACAGATGGCACCATCCAACAGAAATACTGAGGGGCAAGTGACTCCCAGTGTTTGCTTCCCTCTTGCTCTCAGTTTCAGATCCACAAGGAAGATACCTTGTTATTCATATCCATTCCTACAGGCACTGGTGAAGAAGATAGAAACTGGCTTAAAATTAACTGTCTCTCAATAAATCCAAATCCAGGGTTTTCTTCCCTAGTAAAACTACTTTTTAAAATTTTAATTACTTTGGGCAAGTATATAGTTACCTCCAAAAAAGAAAAAGTTAGAAATCGAGAAAACAGAAGTACTTGTACTTGCCATTGTTAAAATTCAAATTCTGTTAACTAATTCCCCAAAATTATACTCAAAATGGTCATTAAAAATGCAGTTATAAATGAGGTCTTTTTATAGTACCTGTTTGCATTTATCTATTTCAGAAAGATATTAAAAATTAATAAGATAGATTTGTAGTGATCAAAACAATATTATCCTATTTTTCTTGTCAGATCTCCAAGCCTTCAAACCAAAATAAGATTTTGAAGGAATGATTACTCAAGTAGTGCCTCATCAGTCTGAGTTTTGTTAAATTAGGAACAGCAAAACAATGTTTTGCACCACATATACAGGAATTGTCACATCAAACCAGAACCAACAGTTCTGGCAAATACAGATTATATTTGTTATTAAAAGATTAGTGTTTAAAAATTACTATTGATATAGTTAATGGATCTAGCTGGCAACAGAGCTTGTACCTGGTAAAGCATTACATTTTTCCGGCTACAGAACAAGAGCCGAAACAAAGGCTGAACATCTTGACTCAACACTGATGAGAGTGATAAACACTACCAAGAAATGTCTGATGGAATCATCTTGACAGACAATTCATATGTAACATTCCAGTTAATCTGCTATGATGAGACACAATGAAAGAGACAGCTCCAGGCCACCTGGGAAAACTCTGTCAAATAGAGAAAGCAGCTTTATTTCAATGCTCTACAAGGAGTTATTATTGATTAGAGCACAGGAAGGTGTCATTCTTGTACACAAACCGAGAGCAGCAGTTATTTGTGTCAATTAACTCTTATTCAATGTTAGTATTGATTGGCAAGGTCTGAACACTAGTCATTGCCATCAATATGCTATTTATGAAGGAGGTAGTCAAAAGACACAGACAACCAGCAGGATATGGCAGTATGGATCTGCTGATACTACTGTCACTGGACTGGATGAACAGTCAGGCTTCCACCATGAGTAACCTTTCAGTACAACACCTGTCCTAAAACACTTGTGCAGCTGGAAAAAAAAAGCCACATTTCAGGCAGATCTGAGTAAAGCTAGCAACCTACAGGTGTGAAGCCTTAAATAATAAGGAGCAGTGGAAGGGCAGTCGCTTTTAAAAACAAACTGTGTGTCAACACCAAGGCCTCTGAAGAGCAAAGCTTTCAGAAAACAGGGAACTGCAGGGCCTCTGTAAAAATGGTTCATTAACTCTTTGTCTTGCCTCTAGCCAAAACTGTTACTTCAGAACAATCCATAAAAGAGAGGTCACTAGATTTCTGTCATAAACGTATAATGAGGAAATGTTAAAACTGTACTAAACTTTGTGCATGTGATTTGAGTTTTGCAGTGGAATATTTTCTGTTAAAGAGTTTGGCTAAATTCTCCCTTGCCTACCTAAAGAAAGAAAACAACATGCAACTTTCCAAAACTGAACATGTCTGCATTCTTGGCCTCTGTAGGGCAGGATACATAAGCCAGGAAAGTGTGATGATCCCAAATAGCTGTATGGGTCGCTTAGTTGTTAGTTTGTGGGTCTTGTGGTTCACTCCAGCAAGACACACTGCGGCCGGACTTGAGCATTTCCACCCTCCAGCAGGACCCACGCAGTAGTTTTCATACTCTATGAAGGAGCTCAGACTGAGCAGATGGATCCAACTGGCAGAAGCTTACAGGATACAGGATAAAGGACTAAAGAGTAAGACACATAAAAATTCCATCCCAAACAACCTCCCAACAACTGACTAGTGCCCAGCCTGCGAAGGAAGGGAACTCTAATATGGAAGTTGTAATACAGGGGAGTCCAAGGTTAAAGTTTCCAGTAAACTAAAGTAGTAAACCCAAAAATGGCAGAGCATACAACAGTTGGTTTTACTTCTTTTCCTTTAGTTGTCTTCCCATTTAATTACCATCAACTGCAAATAATGGCCTGATTTGTAAACAGTGCCTGCTGTGGCAGCAGATTTAAGCCCTCCCTAAGTGCCCTGTATGAGAACTTGGACAGGGACCACAAGAAACTTGAAGTTATAGGAAAGAAACTCAGCAATGCTGGAACTGACACTCTTCCCTCAGCTGAATTACACTTCCTGGGACTCTAAGGGAACAATTTGACAAAAGGGGTGCAGTGGGAATTAGCAGATGGACACCAAGATTATTATGCAAAATATTTACTCCCCTAACAGGCCCCATAGCATCAGATATTATGAACAAGATGCAAACCCAAAAAATGGAACTGGTTCATATAGACCAATCTTTTAAAAGCGTATTTTCATTTATAAATTATAGTCTTATGGAGTGTTATTTCCTCTTCTAGAAGTCTGTATATCCTTACAATGAGAATATATTTGGTATCAGTGAATCTTTGAGTTTGATTTTTAACGTGTTGCTATGAATAGCTAGTAGCAATGAGTTATCAGTACTAAATGCACCTTTGGTGAAAAAGCATTCCTTTGAGCAGGTCCACACTTGCTGTCTTTCAGTTTTACCCAGTATGTCTGTGTTCTTATACTGGGAGAAAAAGAAAAAAACGTGCCCCAAATGGAAGAGATTGTCTTTCTTTCATTTTACAATTTATCTTTGCTACGAAGTGAATTCATCAGCATCTTTATAAATCCAGCAGCCTTTCCTCCCTACATCCAGATTCCCAGCTGTGTGCATATGTAACTCCAGTTCAAGAACATGACCTATTAGTTCGGCTGTGTGCCCATTCTGTAAGTCAGCAAGGTGACTTCATGGGGTTAGGATGGAAAATTGTGACTTTAGGGGACCTCAGCTACGTATAGTTTTTCAGAAACTTGCACTAAGATACGTGAAGTTTAACTAACCCAGGTCAGCACAGGCAAATACTAAAGCACAGTTTGCTTTTCTTGAGGTTTCAACTACACAATTTAACCATAAAAGAAAGCTCCTCTACCCATTGAAAAAGAGCAACATATTTATGGTACCATAGTATTATTTAGTTTGATGACAACCAGCAAAAATTACATTTAACTTTAGGCTTTCTTTGAGAGAAGCCCATTTACTTGCAAAAAGATCACTAACATCCTGGTACTCCCACTTTCCACACAGAACTTTGTCTACGACCAAGTATTACTGATTGACTTGAAACCCAGAACCTAAAATTCCACTTAACAAGGGTAATAGGTAAATAGGTATTAGTAAGTGTATACACCAGATAACACACTTAAAAGCTAAAAGACTGTCTTGGAAGCATGATAAGACAAAGTCCTGGACACAGCTTTTAGGAACAGTTGTATACTATTCACTAAGAGAGTTTAGTCTCAATGATAAGCTCCAAAATAGGAAATAAAATACTTTCACCCATAAAATACAGATGAAGTTCTGTTTTCAATATGAAATATTATGCCTTAAAAAAACCCCAATCATGCATTCACAAACACAATCATTTATCCTCAGTTTATATATAAGTAACTGATTTTCTCTTGATCTTTTAACAAAGTGCTCTTACACACTCTGGAGAATTATTTGACATCTCAGTTTTCGTAACAAAAGCTTACAGGCACTGAGGGACTTTGTTTGGGAAGAGCTCTAACCATTCTAAAATGTCTCTTGAGATCTCTCTAGTGTGTTTCTTAGCAGTGGTGATTGAATAAAATGCTGCCCAAAGGAGGCTGAACTGCAAGTGTTCCTTTAAAAACCAATGGAGCTGAAAATTGTTGTTGCTTAGTTCACCACATGCTCTTTTACCCTTCTTCAGCTAAGCTCTACTACAGCCATGTACTTTATCTACTACCCTCTTTGGCAAGGTCTTCAGCCTGAAATATTTCCAGTACAGAAAGCAGGAAAAATCACAAGCATTTTTCAATGCTCCTCCACAGTCATTAAGTATTTCAAGTACATTAACAAAGAAATTTCTATACCCTGTAAATACAAATGGCATTTAAAGTTTATCCCAAGTCTCTCTGCCAAAGCATTCAACCCAAAACTAGAGAGACCACTCACATTAAATAAATTTAAACCTACATACAGAACTGCAGATTCAAGTCTATGCATTCATCTTGACATCCATAAGTGAGCTCTTGCATAGCAACAGACCCTTGTGTGTCAGTAATGCAAAAAGAAGAAAGGGCCCAAGGGTTTTTATTGCTTCCCTATTTCCTGTATTTTTTAATTATTTTACTATCAGTGACAATAAAACTCCTATTATTTTGAGATATATACTATATAAAGACATTTAAAATTCTTGTATAGTGCCCACAATTGTCTTTAACCATCACCCACTCAAAATCCTGAAATTCTAAGCAATTGATTTGGAATCCTCACAGTAAGAGAGCCCCAAAACCTTGCTACCATTACTGTCAACCTACTTCCTAATAAAAAAAGACAAAAATAAACTCACAAAGCGTTATCTAAGGGATCAGAAACAGACGAGAGAAGACTTTCAAAATATGATGAATTATTGCTACATGAGCCAGGTATTGGGATCAAAGCCCAAATAAATTTGGTTCTATCCTGTAAACATATATATACACATATGTTTTAGAAGTCTATTTTTGCTTCAAGTCTCATTTGCTATAAACCACTTCTAAAACTTTATATTCAGGCCACCTTGTCTTTGAAAAGCAAAAATTATTTAAAATAGAAGTTCTGCTTTTGAGAACCTCCAGACCTCTTTATATAATCAATCATACAAAAGTAGATTGAAAGAGACCAAATGTAGTTTTACCAGTTTTATCAATTCATAAGCTAAAGTGATTACTAAGCATTTAAACTGCAGAGCAACAAAACTGCTTTAAGACACGAAGATGTTACTCAAATAATAGGTATCTGTACAGTATATACATGTTGCTTCAATATAACCAAAAATATCTTTCCCGTTTCCAGTGTTGCTGTTAAAATAAAAGGTTAATGGGAACTTAAAAGTCTGCAACCACAGAATCAAGTTCAAATAGTAACAATTCTTTTAGATAAAACAGATCACTAAGATTCATCTGAAAGGAAGAGAGAATCTTCCATGGTAAGAAATCCTGCACATAGACATCTGTGTTTTAGTGGCATCTTTCCAGTCTTCCTTGTGGCAAAATGTCACAGGAATGAGTTTTCGCAAATTTACATGTATACCTCATGTAGGCTGAGGATGTGCTAGGGAAGTTTCAAGAGTAACAACATACACACAGTAACTGCTGTTGCTCTTCTGACAATACTTGAGGATGCAGGACATGACCTATGTCCAAGTTATGAGAGTTGTGTTCCAACGAAAACCTAAGAACGTTCAGAAAAGTTACCACCATTTTGTTTTCCCTTCTTTATCTCACCATTTCCAAATACTGTCTTTAGTCCCATTGACTGAAGCAGCAGCTTCATGTGTGGTGATAAAAGTGCCCACTAGATCGATTTGCCTTTGAAATCAGGAACAAGACAGGTCAAACAGGACCCTCTACCTGACTCTAGAAGTTACTGGGAACAATTATTAATCACATTAAAACCATTTAGCCCAGCTGCAGGGAGCCAGAGCAAAAGAAAGCGACAGTTCTCAGAAACTCATGCTTAATAGGAGGTGACGAGGTAGCAGAACCTTTAAAAGACTCACCATCATCCTCCAGAGACCACTGGCCTAGTTTTTAAAAATCTACAAATCCTCCTGGTGACCTAGTCACTGTCAGGAGCAGGGAAAGGGTTTTGTTAGTCCACAGGGAATGTGACATTACCTACATGAACACATAGCTAGAAAAAGGCAAATCTGCAACGGGCCTTCTCTATGCCCAAATCACAAATCATTCATCGGCATGTTTAATTAATCAATTAAGAAGAATCTCTAAATAAAGACCGAGACTCACTGGAAAGTTTTGACAAGATTTTTCAGCTCTGTGTAAACATCACCTGGAGCAATCTGAAGAGGGCCCAAAACTGCAGGTAATCTAGAAGGCAAAAGACACCAGTCAGTATCTATTTTCCTCTCTTATTTCTTCTCAAGTAGTGCTTCCACCAAAGCTTATCAAAGTTAATAAAAAGAAAAGGAGATTGACTTTTGTTCAGCAGTGCTGTAGTTTTCATTTCAGCTTCCTCTGAGCGGTGTTTGGGCCATCACCTTCACTTTGCTCTAGTTCAGTGTGAACATGATGAAGAAATTAAATACAGTTCTACCTACACATTCTTAGTAATTTCACATTTCAATTCTGACAAGATATTCTTACAATTATGAGGATTGGAATGACAGGCCTTATGAATTTTTCAAAGGTTTATATTTACTTGGCTTAAAAACAACACAAAAGGAAACTACATGTCTAAATGAGGTTTGCACACAGAATATACCTGCTAACCTCAGACCTGCACAGAGGCTACTGAAACATCACTCCACTGTGAGCTTTGTAGTTGAAATCAAGACGATAGTAATTAGAAAATTTAAAAAGAGAGAAAAAGAGTTATTGACTGTGCATAATAATTGATAGAGCACACAAACTCCACATATTGTTTAACTAATTATCAGTATTCCCCAATGATGAAGATAACATGCATTGTTTTTCACATTTAGGACTTTTGCTTCTATTTGCTTGTTAAATAGTTAACATTCTCTTGCATTTGAATACCCAGTTGTTCCCATTTATATGCAATAGCATATATGCATATATATAGCATATATATAGCATATGATCAACATTATCGTAAGATTAAGGATTTCTGTTCTATACATCGCTGCATGTTTTGCCAAAACTGAACACAGGACTGCTACGATGCTGGGCATATTCACTGCTTTATCACAATGAAAACTGTCTCTTGAGTGTGACAGGATGACTGAATCACCTCAGGAAATGTAAAACAATCGATGCAGACAAGACACTTGCGGGATGGTTTGATTCCATGACTGTGGCCTATCCACACGTGTTGCAGGAAAACAAAAAGGATTTTTTTTTATTTGGGAGGGGAGTTTTGGTTGTGGGGATTTATAGTTAGTAAAAAAACCACCTTCTGCAAAACCTGGTTTGGCCAGCTAACACAAACTACAAGAAAAGTAAATATCTCAAACAAAAACACCAGAATCGTGACCTTCAAACACTCATTTATCTTCATTGTCTTGACAATGAGAATATTTTTAAGGCTCTCTCAACTTTGACAATTTAATAATTTTAACAGCTACAACAGAAATGCCTTAATTTCTTTTCTGGGATTCCAAAGTCTTTTAATGTATATAAAGAAGGTCCGGCATTTGGGAAGTTTTAAAATTCAACTCTAAAGGCCTTTAATACTTGTAGGTGGGGCACACTCATATCAACCATCCAAACATGGCCTAGAAACTCTTTTAGTACGACGTTGCTTAGAGGATTATGAGGTTTGGAAACACCGCTTCCTTCTCTGCAGATTTGTTTACCAGTAACAGTATGCTTTATGTACAAGACAATATTTGCACTCCTCCCAATCAAGTTTTCAGTTTAAACTTGAGCAGTTGCTACATGGAGACTGTGCAAACTGACCTCTGCAACTGTACCAGAGGTGACTGTTGTAGAAATAAGTAGGGCAATAAGGGGTTTAAGTTATGATTAAGGCCACTGAGAAAAAGCTAGACCCATCCTCAGACAGTGTGGTTTTTTTACTTAAAATGATGATGAATGAGTACAACTTCAGACTGACATTTAGCAAAGTAAAGGGTACTTACGCTTTTCTCAGTTTTTCGAGGACAATTCGCTTTCTAATCTGCATTTGTGCATTTGAATCAACAAGTGGGAAGGCAAAATCTTCCTGTTGCTCATCCTGTATTAGACAAAAAACCTTAGCAGCTTTAATCTAGTATTTAATTGAAGTCAGTGCATCAAAACAGTCACAGATTATCAATAAATGCTTAAACATAAGGTAAATCTTAACTCTGAATAGAAAAAACTCCAAATGGTAATTTTTTTGTATAATCTGACCCAACATACAGTGTGCAACCGATGTACTTTTCTCCTTCCCTGTGTGAGATACTTGTCCACTTAGAATGGTGGAAACAAAGCAATAATTCTTTGAAGGCCCATTCAGGCTTTATATGCCTCGGCACTATTCAGCTGGACACTTACTTTGTCTGTGCTTGGATGTTCCTCTGCTTGTGCAAGTGTCGCTGCCTCTTCAGCCAAGATGCACCGCCCTTCATAGAACTCTTTCACTCGGAGTTCTAGGAACTCTGTTTCTTCTTTTAACTTTTCGTAACTAGGCACAGGCTTAACTATTCCACCTGGGCCCGTGAAAGGTAAAGAATAATTCAAGCTGTTCTCAGACTTCCTTACGGCAACAGTGTTCAGATCATCAGCTGTATCTAAGTCATCCTCATCAAGTTCCTCAGTCTCCTGGTTGGCAGACACTATGCACTCTGATGAGCACAAAGAAGTATAGTTTGAGCCATAAAGAAATTTTAAAGTTTCCTCAGTTCTCCATTCCATAAGCGTTTGCCTAAGCACTTCTAGTAAACTGCCTTTGGAATTAACTGGATGCCTCAGTTCAGGTTTTTTATATTCTCTTGAGTTAGCTAGTGTTCTTTTAAGATGTTCTGCCCCTCTTTTGCTCACACCTAGAAAAACTATCTGTGACCCAAAGGCATTTTCACAGATTTCTGAAGCACTTGATTTCCCTGGAGTGGTATTTTTTGAAAGTGGTGCAGTCCTCTCATTATGAACAGAGTAAGCATGCATTTCTTCCTGAGCATCTAATTTACAATGAGAGAGTTGTTCAGTGGCTTCTACCACACCTGAATCTTCAGTTTTAGGGCTGGTAGAGACTTTCTGAGCATGCTTCTTTTTGAGGATGGTTTTTCTGGGCAACTGCTGTGCAAAATTGGCTGAACTTGACTGACTTCCTGGTAGGACAGAAGAAATAAATTCTTGTTCAGTATCACTACTGCTGTCACTGGCTGTGTCATGAGAACCAGATTCACATGGATCTGAAGGTATCCTAGGATTTTCAATGTCAGATGCTTTAATTACTTCATCACGTAGTTTCACCTCTTCTCCAGAATGTCCACTGTAAGAGAAAACACAAGCCATCAATGAAATAGGAAATGGGTGTTACCTGCAATAGCTTTTCATTATAATGTAAGAATGATAAACAAACCATTTTTCCCCTTATAGAAGTATAATTTTTTTGCTTTAAGAATCATAGCTGCTCTTCTAAAAGTTTTCTTGAACTCAGAGTTGTATTGTTCTACAGTCAAGGCAACAAGTATAAAGACTATTTAAAAAAGTGAGTTCTAAGCAGATTATCGGCAGTTAGAAAAATAAACAAAATATTATTAAAGAACAGCAGAATAATATCAGACTTAGCATGATGAATAGTGCAATTTTAAAATGAAGGCAGGTATGCTAAAATAAATAGAAATATGGTACCCTAAAATCAGGGTGAAAGCAGAGCTGTTTCAGCATATGTAAGTTTGCCACCTAATGGCCATGGGTTGCAAAAGAGAACAAACAAAGTCACAATACACAGGTACAGAGAGATGACAGAGTAGTGTGATTTCA
This sequence comes from Anabacerthia variegaticeps, assembly GCA_035583185.1. Lineage (NCBI taxonomy): Eukaryota > Metazoa > Chordata > Aves > Passeriformes > Furnariidae > Anabacerthia > Anabacerthia variegaticeps. The sequence continues at coordinate 16,807,527 of JAWWEW010000006.1, read as the reverse complement.
TTTTGGCTGATACAGACATTTTAGATTAAGAGGTACAGAAGCTTTCATCACATGTAATTGGCACAATTTTCTTCATAAAGAATAGATGGCATAAAATATGCAAAGTACAAACAGTGTGTTTGTTTCAGATTTCAACAGGCTCAATTAAGACACACAATCCAAGAGCAGCTGTACACTAAATCATACAGATCAAATATGCTGGGTTAGAATCACAAAGGAAAAAGCCTTTGCGCAGGTTCTAAAAAAAAATCTTTTCTGCAACACAGGAAATAAAAGGTTCCCCTTTCACTGATATGATACTAAAATTTCTTACTATAGGTGCATATAACAACAAAAAAATCATTCAGTGTACCTCTGTCCCTCCGTCAGCAGCTCTATGTCTGGTGGTCTGCAAAAAGAAGACACAGAATGAAGATTTTCGCACTAAATCAGTTCTCCTGAAATACACATCAATACAAAAATATTTGAGTTTGGAAGGGATGTCTGAGGATCCTGTGGTCCAACAGCCTCTGTTCAAAGCAAGGCTAGTGAGAGCAGTTTATGCATACGTGTTCAGAGCAGGACCCGTGTGCCCACAGCACAGTGCTTTTACAGTGAACAACATTTAACAGAATCAGCCAGTCACACCCATGTGAGCCACAAAGGACCTTAGAAGGCTCTAGTCTGACCTCCTGCTTGCAATGCAACTGTCAGCAGCAGCAGGTTTGATCAGCCACAAATTCACAAAGTTTAAATCCTGAGAACCTCTAATGATTTCAAGATCTTGCTGAGTAACCTGTTTCATTCCACAATAACCTTAGTGCAATTTTTTCCCAATGTACAATCTGAACTATCCATACAATTATTTGCTGCCATCAGTTCTTGTTAAGTTTTCTGCCATCAGCCAAGAAGGACAGTTTTGCTCTGTAATCTTTCTAACTTTTTTCAAGCAGTAGTAGGCTGCTTTCAGATCACTCTTTGGCCTCCTCTTCAAAAAAGGTAAACATACCAAGATCCTCAAAGGTCACAAAGTTCCTATAGTAAAACAATCCTAGGAAAATGCTCCAAAGAGATGCAAAAATATGAACATACAGGATATTCTTCCTTATTTAAAATCTTACTTTGTTAAAAATTAGGCTATCAAGTTATACTGCTTTAAGAAAATGGCTTTCAAAGGTTTCCAGAAACTGCAAGAACATTACTAAACAAATTTTGATGAGTTTTCTTTCCAAAGCTCTACTTTCAGTTAGTCTACTTCAATTCAGTTAGGAGGCAGTATCCAATGCCATTCCTTTGAAATCCTCATCTGTCCTATCAATGAAAGAAAAGCTTTTAAGCAAGCACTAAATACAAGACAATGCACTAATACCTCTCAGGATGTAAAAGATCCCACCGGTTTAAATAGATGAAAGCCGCACCACTCATATCAACGAGCTGAGTTCAGAAACTAAAGGGGATAACCTGCAATGATTTAAATTACTAACACCATGTAACTCTTCTTCAGAGTTTTAAGTGCATGTTGCAATCTTTTCTGTCAAAGGAATTTCAGATATTCGAATGTGTAAAATGTGTATTGCTGTGTGCACATTATGTGGTTGTGCAGGTGGATGTAGCTAGCCATGAACTATCCGGGATTTCTTTTGTTTGCTTGTTTTTTGAAAACAACTCCTCCCCACCACCACCCAGCATAAATAATGCTATGTCAGATGTACCAGAATGATACAGTTTTAATGTTAAAATAAAGAGAGATTTTAGAAATACTTATTTTAAAGACAGCAAAACAATACAACAAAAGTAAATGGTAAATTTAAACATTTAATAAAGAGACTGCTTTTATCTACTGGAATACCTCAGATCAGATCAGACTGCTCTAAAGCTCTTCTCTCATTGATCAGATATTTCCTATGACTGTTAAAATGAGATTACACCTATAACTTCAGCTAGTTTCTTTTGTTGAAAACCATGAGACTATGAAAAGTAGTGTCTTGGAGAACAAAAGTTGAATAAATTCAGTTGAACAGTCTCCACGCAAGCCCTTATTGTTCAACAGTGACACCCACTGGCTCCATTCATTATTTGCAAGGCTGTGTTTCCTAAGCTAGGAACACCGACTGCATTACACTGTTCCAAAATGTGTATTGCAGGAAGAACATGAAATGGGCAATCTGAAATTTAGATAGGATAAAGAACCTCTTCATGTTATAGTCTGCTTTCAGATGCAAGTGTTCACAGTTTAAGCTTAAGACCAACGCCAAGTGCTGTGCTAAAATTAGAAAATCTCTTGTAACAGGGTAAAATTAATTCATCCTGTAGATTATATGGTTTGTAAAAACTTGATCCTGGTAAATACATTTTAAAGTTAACTCCTATTAACTATTATTTATGACTAGTTTGCCCTCTTAAACTAACATGATCATGCCTACTAAGTAGATGTGAGTAGTACTGAGCCATGTCAATTATTGTAATCCATATAAAAACACTTAAAATGAGCACTGTGCTAAACTCACACCTTAACATTAGTTACCTCTGCTTCAGTCAAATCATTTTGATCCACTGCAACTATTTAATTAGCATTGCAGCTTGCATAGAGAAATAATATTCTCAAAAGGAGCAATGAATGTATAAGACTATACTTACTTTTCTTCTTCTCTCATCCATACTGGACTTTTAGAAATTTGAGCTTCAAAATATTTAGATGCTCTATAGCAAAAATTGCTGCAAAAGCACTGGAAATGAGAGAAAGCAAAAAAAAAAAATAGGACTAAAGCCAACTTTAACATTCATAGAAAGGTACAAAAGCAATTGTTTTTTATGTCTGTAGAATTAAGTACCAATTCATGTTTCTTTTCAAGCTATGACCAGGTTTTTAATTCATTTGAGAAACCAAACTTATCAAATAGGTCTATCCCACTCCCCACAAGCCACTTTTAGCTTCTTTTTTTTGCCCATTTTTCTGCTTTTTGTACTTTCACTACATACTGAGAAGCAAACCAGTGTTAGATTCTACATAGCAATAAGTAAAAAAACCCTCAAAAAACTGTTGGAAGAATAACCCATAACCCAACAAGATGGTCATAAATTTTAAAAGACATACAATAAAATACAGGCATTTAATAATGAAAACTTTGGTTAGCAACAGGACTTGGTATTTTGCAATACTTGGAACAACACTTGCACACTCGCATCACAAGAGAAGGCGGCAAAGCATTCTGCTTCTTCTCAGAGTCTCGGGTGGTTGCCTGAGAAAAGCAATTCCTATAATTCCATGTATCCTGGAGTTGTAACCAGAGGAAAGGAATACTAGTGACATTGAAGAAATTTGTTCTGTAATTGGAAACATTTATCTTAAAATTTAGTGTCTAAGGACACGTACACACAGGATTGCGTATCCTGTGAACTGGCAAAGATCACTTTTATGCCACCACATGTGTGAATATGCTTCCAGAAAGAAACACTTTGTGAAGAGATAAGTTTTATGTAGCAAAGTTCTCAAAAAAGAACCGTAAGGGACCCCCAAAAAAGAACACTAAAGAATACATAAGATGTAGCTTGTACTACACCACTGCAAACTTCAGTGAACGAAAAAGGTGCACTTTGACCCTACTAAAGCTCATTGACTACTGGAGCAAAATAAAGAACACTTCTTCACGAATGGCTTTCACAGATTAGCTGTACCACATTCAAACTGCTTACTAAAGACAGCACCTAGAAACTCAAATGTGCAAAAACCTTCTGACTGTTCAAGAAAATGATCTTTGTAAGAACATATTGGCTCTGAATCAAATCACTACAGGAATGTTGTTAAAACGCATTTCTGACATTGCAACTATTAAATACATTCTAGAAACATATCATACCTTTCTTTCAGTGATATCATAAACTCTGTTCGTTTTGGTTGAAATTCTGTACTTCTGCTTTGGCACCTAAAATGGAATGTTTTCATCAGTAAGACTGTTACTTCCATTGTGACTATACACAAAACTTCATCCTTAAGTGCAATATATTCTATCTGAATTGCAGGCTATCTCCACCTTTCTTCTCCATTTTTCTGATGTTGTACCTTCTCAGCTGTAAAAATGGCAATTTATCTTTAATGATATACACCTCTCAGTATCAGTAGAGGACAACTTCAGATCTACAAGAGAGCCAGTGCTGAACATAAAACAATAGAGCTGCCATGACAGACACTCTCACGTGTAAGAGCTGAACAATTACAGACAATTAATTACAATTAAGGTGCTTCCTTAATCTGTATCCACTTATGTTCATGTGAGACCGTACTGTCAGAGACCCCCACCACCACCCACACAAACGCAGAGAGGATCTTCTGTAAAAGACAACTTCAAAGTGAACTTCTGTGTGAATATATGAAGTCCAAAATAACAAATCTTTTTGTACTCAAGTAGATTTTTTTTTTTTAGATAATCATATGTATTACTGCTATTACATCACAGGTTATCTACCTGAACTCTGAGTTCCGCTAAAAGAAGTGTGACTATGATTTTGACAAAGTTGACATGCATTTTTACAGCAGATGTGTATGCGTTCACATAATAATATCCTTGTATTGTATTATTTGTTTTCATTTCAATCCTTCTCACAGACATCTGTGGCTATACTGACGAAAGAACAAAACTAGAAAACTTTTTCATGCACAAAGGCCATGAAGCCATAACAGTGATCTTTATCACTGTCAAAGTAAACGCTAACTGATTTTGCCATACAGTAACTGTTGTCTACTGACCATATTTTGCTTCTCACTTCAGAAGGATTATACTGAAATGGACTGATACGATGCCTGGCCCATTACTTGGCAGTATTTTAATCTTTGTTTAATAGTCTAAGTTTAAAATTAAAAAGAAAATGCAAGAGAATCAAAATTGTGAAGAGATTCTTACGATAACAGCATTAATGAAAAGCAACTTACGTTTTCCAGTTTATTTTGACATAGAGGATAACCACATAGTTTGATGATAGACCGTTCATCAACAATGTCTTTATAGTGAGATGGAGTAATAAATTTTCCCTAAAATTACAAGAAAATAGTTCAACAACAGATACTCAAAAATTTGTCATTTTTTGTACTCAAAAACACCTCATAAGCAAATAAATATTTCAAGTTATGTAACAGTTATCTAGAAGTTTAATAAACAACATTTGGAACCTGCATAGTAAAAATGATAAAAGGGTAAACAGAGAAAGAAGACAGACATGGGCACTCCATTTCGCATATACAAGAGCTTCATACTTTTGCCTCTAGTGTAGCACCCGTTTCCATAATTTTCCTCTATTTATGTTTTGTACACTGATTTACTAGTCTATTTTACAACCTTAACAGGAGTAATCACCATACCATTCCACCAAAACTGTGCTGCCAGACAAACTGTGGTGCATTTATAGACACTTTGCCTAAATTCACAAATGATGTCATGGTAACCTAAATTTTTATACTTCACTTATCAGTCCAGAAGCACAGAGGTATAAAAAAAGGCTGTGATAATACAGTGAGAATTCATAAATGTATACAGGCCTGCAAAACTAGGGCATGTTTTCACTGCAGAACCCTCAAAAACAAGGCAATCATCATCAGAGCTGCTGAGAGAGGGAATCAATGGTCTGCCTATTTTAAACTACAGTAAACTGTTCCAAGAACTTTGGAAAAAAAAGCACACCAAGATAAAAAACAGTATAAAGACTTGCAATACCTACAGAATTTAGAAGGAACTCTTCAGTAATGTTCTCCTCCAGGAGCTGTTCAACAACAGACAATGCTTTTTTCTCACATTCAATCTTCTTTCTGATAGCAGCCTCCAGAGCTGCTTTCCTATAACAGAACACACATTGGATGACATAGAGGGCAGATTTCCATAAACAATTTTCCAATTGTATCTTGATCTTTTTTTCTGAAATACAGCAGCTTACACTTTCCTGCATCATACCATGTTGGCCAAACAAAGCAACAAGTAACTGGACTAGTAATTCTGTTATAACCACAAAGGAGTTTCCAGCCTTGGTTTGCTTTATTTCCGCCCTGGTCAAGAAGATTATTGACTCTTATTGCATTGCAATACACCCCTCAAGGAGACGCAACTCTTCTTTTGAGGGAAACACAGAACTGACTGGACAAAGATCCTGGTACACACAATTTATGGAGTGTTGTCAGGAGTATAGGATCTGGATAAGACATGATGAGTGGGAAGAAAACGGGACCGAGACATCATTAAGTACAAGGTTACAAAGTAAAAGAACGAATGAATCAAACAAATGCTACTGCAGTAGATTTCCTAAGTGTTTTTTAATGTGAATAAGTACAAACGGCAGTTATGCAAAGAGGTTAAGATGGCAAAAAGCAAGCACTACTAACTAAAGACATACAACTCTGAAGGTCAGATTAATAAACTTTTAGAATATTATACAATGCACATATGTGCATGCTGTCAGAAGTTACACAGCACCACTCCAAACCAGCCTGCATGACGCTGATGCTGGGGATCTCCTGAAGTTAGTCATGGTACTCTGAGGATCAAAAAAGGCATGGGATGCTGAGGAGGCAATTTCAAAGAGCCAAAACGACACAAATGTTGCATGTTGTTAGTGAGAAACTGCACCTTTGAGCAGCATCTTCATTCTTCAGAGCAGCTGAATGCTTACTGCCTAGAAATCAAATACAAAAATGCAGAAATACAGAAATTAGTATAGTTTCTTCTTTGAACAGCAGAAAATATTGGAACCTGGAAAGTATTAAAACTTCTAAACTGTAAGCCTAATCAAAATAATTGCTTAGAAACTTGCTTTTGATGGCTGTGACTTCAGTAAGCTGGTAACCATTCACCAGCTAGTTAGACCCAAGTGTCAGGACAGAGAGGTCCAACTCTTCCCATACTCTCATTCATCATGTTCTGCACGCTCAAAAAGCTAAGGGGGAAATCCCCCTGGCGGTCCCTTTGTGCCAACCACAGAGCCCCAGCCCCAGCAGCCCGGCGGTGCCCCTGCCCCTCCGCAGGCCCTGCTCCCGGCCGGGCCCTCACGCAGCGCCGGCCTGGGCCGGGCCGGGCCGTGCTGGAGGACCCGAGGCTGCCGCGCTCCACCCGCTGCCCCCCGGCTGTCAGGGCCGCGCCGGGCGGGCCGTCCCCACACGGCCGGAGGACACGGCGGGGCCCGGCCCCTTCCCGCCCGGCCCGCCGCCCACCGCGGACACCGGCCCGGCCCAGGCTCACCGGCCCGACCGCGGCCGCCCCGCCGCTCCCCCCAGCGCGGCGAGTTGGGCGAGCCCGCCGCTGTGCGGGCCCGCGGGCACAGGGAGAGCCCAAGGCGCCGGGCGGGGGGGGCCGGGCCGGCGCGCGGAGCCCACCTGCGCGCCGCCGGCGGGGCTTGCCCGTGCCCGCCGCCATCATCGCCATCGCCGCCCCGCCCGCCGACCTCTCACCCGGGGCGGGGCCGGGACGGGGACCGGGACAGGCGGCACCGAGCGCGGCTGCAGGCACCGGCGGTCCGGGCTGGGGTGAGAGGGGCGCCGCGGGGCTCCGAGTTCCGCCGCGGGCGCCGTGCCCCGGCTGGCGTGTTGTACCGCCCAGGGAAGGGGCTGGGGCGCGCAGTTCGGTGGGTATTAATAGAATGTATCACACGGTCTAGGTGCTGCGCGCTTGCCGCGGAAGCCTCCTGAAGGGTTTATCTGTAAGCCGATTAAGCAGTAAGGGCGGAGAGCGCGGCCGGGCCCAGGCCCAGGCGGGCCGTGGCCCCTCAGCGCGGTAAGCTCTGTAAGGTCTGTGTGTGTGGGCTCACCGGGGGTGACCGCGCCCGGGGCCTGCGGGCAGGGCACACGTAACTCCTCCGGGCAGGAGCAGTAGCGATCCGCAAACGAAGAGCTCAGGTAGTGCAATGTGTAGTAATAATAATAGTAATATGTGGTAATGACAAAGTTAAAGTGACAGGCTACATCCACGGATAGGTTTCAGTGCCATAAAGTGTTGAAACAGGCCGTCGAGAATAGAAGGTGAGTTGTTTATTCTTTCAGTAATTAGGGTCGCACACGGGTGCTTGTTAAGCTTTCCTGAATTGCCCCCTTTTTGCAATCATCCTGGTAGGGTTGTCCCCCAGGTGGTGTCCCACGTAGCATAGGTCAAAGGTGAGAGGAAAGGCTGAGGACCTTACACGGAGAGGTCTGTGCCTTGATGAATAGTTCGCTAATTAACCAAGTGTAGGGCTAATTGACACTCAGTGGTCATATAACTAGCTTTAGGCCCATGGTATTACTTAAAACTATGAAGATTGTGACTGCTGCTGTGACACATCACATGGGATAACCAAGCTTGATTTTATTTGTAATCTGTGTTCCTGGTTATGTAAAACTTTGTATGTACTTAGCATTTCTCAAAAGTTTAACTTAATTGCTTTAAGTAAGAAAGTTCTCAATTATAGTACCTAGAGGTAAAAAGGCCACTAAACTACTCCAACCCAGACAGTAGAAAGAAATCAATGGTACTGCATTTGCAATCACAATTGGAGTGTCGATGTAAACTGGCGTGGTGGTTTGATCAGCTGTGCACATCCCAGACATCGGGTTAGAGTGTTCCTGTTGGGACTGAGCAGAAAGTGGTGTGTGTCATGAGCATCCACACTTGGTGTGCAGACTTGCTCTGTGTTAGCTGCAGTTTTCAATGCACGTGCCCAAAGTAGTAGCTGACGCCTCTAAACTTCTTAAGATGATCCAGATAGTACTTGAAAAATTGCTTTCCTGTACATAGAATCCAGGTTGTCTCCTGACTGTAATACTAACTCCTGCAAATGTGGGGAGTTGAATAATACTTAATAATAACACTTCCTAAAAATACATCTTCCCTTGGTTTTTAATCATGTAGTCATCTTAATATCTGTCTAGGTTGTTCTTATTCCTCTATTGACATTCTTTTGGTAATGTGATTATTTTTCAGTATCTGTTTTAAATGCATGTGATATAATACTGCACTCTTTAATTTATTATAGTTTTTGATGCCAGAAGAACACAATCAAACTACAATGGCAGTTGATGAACTTCAAGCCATAATACAAAGATGTGTAAGTAGTTTTCTTTCCTGAAAAGTGACAAGCATAAGCAGTGTGCATTTCTCTTTATATTACTATATGATATTAATAATAATATTGCATTAATATGTAATATTTATATATATTATAATTAAAACCAAAAGTACCTCAAATCTGTGGTGCTTAACCTAAGAAGCTCCATAATTTCTGCTTCTTGGGAGAAAAAAATGTTGTTGTACCCAGGAACAAAAGCAAATTGTAGAAAATACATCTTCCAAACAGCATGCTGTAATCTGGACTACGAAAGTGGTATTGAATTCTTCTTTGTCTTCTGTAGTTGCTCTTGGTAGCTTTTTTAATATGCAAAAAATGTATATAAGCTACAATGATACTACATTTAATTTTGAAATTAAAGCATGGATTTTCTTATTTCTTATTTGGCTTTTATAAGTGTGGAGTTAAACATCCATATTTTCTTTCTAGCAAATTCTGGAAGAATCTGATTTCAAAGGAGAAGATTTTAATCTGTTTCAGGTAGCAGGCCAGAAATGTTTAGAAGATGGATATGCAGCTCAGTTATTAGAAGTAATTCAAAATGAGAAAAATAAGGTGAGTTTAAATTTGCACTCTTTATTAGTTGTGCATTAACACCATTAAATAGATAACACTGCTTATTAAGAGGGGAAAGCTGTGAAGCAAGGCTGTGCTTATGAATAGCTAATGAGTTGCTCTGTGTTAAGTTCACGTTATTCTGTAATTCAGGTAGCTCACAGAAACCCAGATCAGGGTAATCTTAGCAAAACCATTGATAACTGTTTTTTAGTAAGTGAAGCAAAGAGAAGAGGAAGGACAAAAGCATAATTAGGAGAAACTGACTGACCCTCTTTTGCAGGACATGCATTTCAGATGGTGTAATGGGTCTGCCTGGCATGGAGTTGACTTTCTTCATGGCAGCCTGTATAAGTGCTGGTTTTTAGATTTGTGACTGAAACAGTGTTGATAAGACACCAGTGTTTCAGCTTTTTCTGACCAGTGCTTGTACAGCATCAAGGCCTTCTCTATTTCTGATGCTGCCCCATCAGTAAGCAGGAAGGTTAGGGGGGGACACAGCTGGGACAGCTAACCCAAACTGATGAGTTATTTTATGCCATATAACATCATGCTCAGCTATAAGAACATGTGGGGTTGGGGACCCATTCCAAAGCAGTTGTTGCTTGGGGACTGGCTGGACATTGGTCTGCTGGTGGCAGTTGGTTTGCATTATCCCTCCCATCACGCTCTGCTATCGTTTGTCTTTCACTTATGAAAATGTCCTTATCTCAGGAGGATCTGTTATCTGATCTGTTCTTCTGACTCTCGCCCCATCCCACTGGGGAATGAGAGTGAGCAAGCAGCTGGTGGGTGCTTAGTTGCTGTCTGGGATCAACCCACCAAAGATGGATGTAATAATACTGACCAAAATTTTAAGAGCCAACTAAGCTGATGCTCTGTAAAGAGATAGTAGTGTTTGTGGGCACTTGGCAAGCTGATAGAATATACCAAATTGTACAGAGATATGAGGAATGGAATATTTTAGCAGTGCTACATGGGGTTTGCAGTCTGGTTTTGAATTTTTTGAATTTGGAGTTAAAACTGAAGATCTCAATCCCCTGAGATTAAGCGTAATTTGTCCAAGCACTCTTTCAGCAAAACTTCTCTCCTCAGCCCTGCCTTAAATATATTGTCATAGACACTTAAAAGTATATATTGACTTGTTAATAAATTGAAGACAACTATACAAAATATACAGCTGCATTTATATCTAGGGGGGAGAGAATACGGTATATATCAAATACAGAACTCTATGGTAATAGTTGTTAAACATTCAATCATAGTGACAGTTATGGTGTTGGTTACAACCAGGACATTGATCTGTTTCCTTTTTTGTTCTTTATATATACAATCTTTCTGGGTTTAGAAGTCATCCAGTTTTGGTTTATTCTCTGAAAATCTGGTTTTTAGGTTATCATCAAGAATATGGGTTGGAATCTTATCTCTCCTCTTGTTAGATGTATTTTCATGTATAAACAAGACGATGATAAGCGAGAACACTGCCTGAGGATACTAGATCAGTTGGCACAGGTACGGTTTTGAAATATGGGATTATAATACAATAATTGTAGGGAATGGAGAGGTCCTAATTTCTCCCCCTGATTTCCAAAGAAAACAAGGTGTGAATATTTCTGGTTTCTTCTTGTTTCCCATAGCTTTTAAACTCATGGGCCAGTTTCATCTGAAGTAGACACAGGCTTAGTGTTCTCAGAGATAATCAACCTCTTACACATCTGAAATTAGTAACTGGGCAAAGCAGAGACAAAGCATTACCCAGAAGAAGGCAGCAGATAGCACTCGTTAAGTTCTTAATGGCCAACTGCTGCAGTCAGAGCAGCCACAGCAAAACTGCCACTTGTTTACTGCACATACGGTATTGTCCCTGAAAAGTGAGATATTTCACCCAGTATGCAAAGCCAAATGACACACAGGGTGGAGGGATTTCATTAATTACAGTTCCACCCAGAAAAGAGTGCTAGATCATTAATCCACAAAGCTAGCACATCAAAGGCCAAATATACAAACATTTTTATACCATTTGATTCAAACAATATTTGCATAATGAATCTACATTGGTGCTTGGAGAAACTTTTGAGAGCTTATGCTCTTGCTTCAGTTTAAAGGTGCAGTGTATTCTGAATTCATGGTGTGTGTTCAGTGGGTAGGGCTCTTTGTTTGAAGGTGGGCAGCCCCAGCTTCAGGGTGTAGTTTGCACACTATACTGGGCTCAGCTCCTCTAAAGGACAGAATTTGCTGAGTTAGTGAACCTGAGCAAAGCTCACTGTACACTGCTAAATGCAGTTTCTAGTATCTAATTCAATGTCTCTCTGGTCATGTTCTCTCCTTACTTGCTTCAAAACTATTCTGCAAGACCTTGCCGTTTTCTACGTAGCTGGATCTGAATAGATTTATTGTCTTCTTTTCTGTGATTCACTCTGCATAATCTACTCCTTAAACCATTCATCCTTCTTCAGTATGATAATGATTACCTGGTGATTCTGATGGAGTAGTAGGGGAAGAAAGTTTTTACCTCTAAAATACTCATTCTCTTTCATTCATGCACTTTAAAAAATACTTGCAAACTTTATAGCTTGAGTTAAATTGACACTCAAGTTTCACTTTTCTCTCTGCTTATAAGGATTACTTTGCAAAGGTACTGTGAGGTTTTTATAGGCCATAAAAATTAATTTTAGTGTCAACTTTCATTATATATTTTCAGCTCATATGAAGGTTTACACACACATATGCTCTACAGAAAACATTAATTTTAGGCAAGCGTTTATTGTTTGACATTTGTTTTCTTAAATATTATCTTGGATGTTCAGATCTGCTCTCTTAACATTCAGGAACTTATTTGTCCAAATTTGCTTGTGGTTAATTTTTTAGGTTATGACCATGGTTATTAAAAAACATGCGTTGTTCCTCTTTTGCAGCTGTGCAATCCAAAGGAACTGTTTTTGGGTTTACTTGAGCAAATTGAGCAGACCTCTGGAGAGCAAGTGTGTCAAACTGTCCTGTTATTGCTTCAGCCTTTACAGACAGGTAAGATTCAGTTTGTCATGCAATTTCTGAATTAAATTATTTTCTCATTTATTTATCAATTTAGTTTAGCCTTTGCTGGAATGGTTTCAGAATATGTCTGTCCTGACTAGCTTTACAGTTTATTAAATTCTACAGAATAACACAAGGTGTAGCTTTCATGTTTATATTGGCCTGCTAGAAAAAGATTTTAGATGGTATTAGTTGCATCAGTTGAAAAAGCAATATTTAGCTATTTCTTATCAGTTACAAGGATGTGGTCCTATGACAGTTATATTTAGAGGTGTAAAGCACTCATACTATTGTTAGAGAAATAGAGAATTAAATGGATTTGTGAAATGCTTCATTATTTAACTTTTAAAACATACAGTTCCATATTTTTATGGTATAAAACTTTCAGTTGAAGCATGCTGAAATACTTTATTAGTGAGGGGGAAGCATTATTCTGGCTTATATAGGAAAATTAAAAATGTTGGGTTTGGACACCCTCTAAGGTAAGAAGTGGTAGTTTCTTATTTGTTTTGTGAGATGAAACCAAGTGTTGCGTATCAAGGTAAATTCTGATGGTAATAATCTCTGAGATGTGTTTTGTAATATGTTACAATTTAACAAGAGACATACGTGGTTTTTTGGATAGCCAATCTGCAGTTAGCCTGCACTGAGTCCAGTTAAAGTGGAGAGCCTCTGGTGCTGCTTCCTCAGTCTGGGAGTGCCTCTGTTGGTTCTGCCATGGAGTAAAGACCAGTTCTGAGCTGCCTCAGGTAGAGTCAGTTCTCAGCAGAAAAGCTGGGCACTTTGTTTGTCTCTGGTTTTGCCAAGCACGAAAGGAGTCAAATAATAAATGCGTTTTCCAGGTCAGGTAAAGTGAGTATTGTTTCATTTAGCCCAGTTCTAGAAACACAGATGTTTTTCAGTCCTCATCATGGTGCTGTGGAGAAAGACAGACATTGAAATGCCTGATGGCTTAGTATTTGTTATCTGCAAATACGTGGTCATGTTAACTATAGCATACTAAACTTGCTGCTGATGTTTAGTCTTGCTGGATTTGCTCATGTGAGCTCCTTCCCTGAAACAAAACGCTTTCTTATGTAGTCACATTGTTTTCTTCGTGTTTTCCTTTCCTAAGTAAGTAATAACTTAATGTCCAAAATGTTCTCTCTCTTTTTCCGTTCTCTTTTTTTTTTTTCTTTCCCTCAGTGCTTTTGAAACTTCAGAACAAGAAGGCCTACTCAGTGGGTTTGTCTTTGGCCATGATTATGAATCAGCTTACTCCCTTACCTGTACCTTATACAAAACAACAAATACAAGAAGATAAATTTGGTCTTTGTCAATGCTGTAATGCAGTGGTGGACTTTGCTAAACCTTTTGTGAATGAAGTTGTTAAAAATATGGAAAAGTCATCAGAATACAATGACATGGAGCTGAAAGAAGAATTAATAAAATTGTGAGCATTTTGTGTCAGTGTAATATATTCCTATAACTTAACAAAGTGAACAGTAGGCATTTATTATACAGGCAGTAAATAAGTCACCTTTTATAATGCTGCATACTTACACTAATGTGGCCTAAATTGGCCTTTATATTTATGAAGTGAGAGAAGAAAGGTAAAAACTACTTTTCCAGTACAGGGAAGTGGTAAAGAACTATTAGTTGCTGCACTGTGAAGGTGATTTGGTATTCCTCTGCTTCTCAAATTTACAGCAGCGAGGATAATCATAATCTGGAGGTGAGGTCTAAGGTAGGCTTCTATAGAAGATGTTAATTTTTTTTATTCTTCTTGAAATACCAGAAATAGCAGCATCTTATGAGTATAGACTTCATTCTTGGTCATCAATGACATTATAATAGTCTCTATTTGTGACCATATTGGTGTTTTAGTTCCACCACTTTTTATTTCAGCTGTATGAAAAGCCTGAAATACCCATTATTGACAGCTCAGCTTGAACAACTTGAAGGCATCGAAGAACATCCTTTTCGGCTTTTTGCAACTGAAATTATAGTAAGTGCAGTCAAAACTGATTACAGTGTTTGCAAAACCAGTGGTCTAGTTCATTCCTTGTAGTTTGTTTTAGAGCTCATTTTGCTTCCTTTATTGGTTGGAGGAGTGACTTACTGGGCCTTTTAAGATAATAGAGGTAGATAAAGTTCTGGAACAGTTCCAGGTACCATCTGTGGAAATAACAAACCTTGCAAACATAGTTCTTCTCCTTGATAAACAAGTTTGCACTACTCTTGAAATAAGCAGCTGCAGCTTTGCTCTAACTGCTTCTTTCTCTTGGTGATGCACAAATTTATTAGAATATCTAAAGGATCACCTTTGCTGCAGTATTACGTCAAGGTAAAATCTACATTACCTTTAATCCAAGTGTTGCACAGGGAGAAACCTGCAATGTGCCTGGTACAGTGCCAGCTGACTATCAAAGAATCTAAACTGATGCTTGTCTGCTGCTGATGCTGTAGCTGGAAATTCAGTGGGCACATGTCTCTTCCATGCTATCAGTGCAGTTACTCTGGTTTTGAATGTTTTACATAGCAGCTATATTTTATTAGAGCAAGATTAATTGGGTAAAGGTAATTTTATTGCAATTTGCAGAAAACCCAAGCTTTATAAGGAGATAGTCAGGTACAGTCCATGCATATGTTGGAACACAGAATATGTGTCTGTTTTCAGAGATAGGACTAGATATGATTAATGAAGTTATTTCACATAGAGCTGCACTTTTGTCATGTTTTGAGTATGGTAAAAGATATTTTCCTCTCTTGCACATATCCAAATGTAGTGGCTTGACCCCAGCTGGCAGCTAAGCCCCAACCCAGCCATGGCCTCCAGCAGAATGGAGAAGAGAATCTGAAGGGCAAAAGCAAGAAAAACTCATGGGTTGAGAAAAAGACAGTTTAATGAGACTGGGTCATGGTGCTACTTGGGGAGGAAATGACACACAAAAACTTGATGAGGTTGAAAAGGAAGGCCTGGAGCTAGCTGGGATGAGGAAAGCACACATAATATGCATGCAAATGTGCATGCACACAGAGGAGGTCTGGAAGCTGCCTTGTGATGCAACTGCTTTTCCTCTCCAATTTGTATTTAAAAATCTAAATGTTTTTTTCACAGAATTCTATAATCAGATGTTCAGATTGTAAAGTGAAGCACACAAAGCTGTTGGCAGAACTCTTGGTTGTTTTTCAGCAGTAATTGGGTTTTCTATCATGATCACATCCACTTTTTTTTCCCACAGCATGCCTCAGCATGGAATGGAAACTGCTGTGTGGATCAGTCAGGTTGTGCAATGAGAGAGAATCTTGTTTCTGAAGCCTGTACTTTCAGGATGTGCAGGAAGGAGGCAGGGATTACCAGAAGATAATCTCATGGTTAAGATAGTTGAAGGGTGCTCTGAAAACCTGGCTTTTTATCCTGGCTTTTCTGTTGGGTAGTCTGAAACCGTATTTTTAATGCTAATTTTGAGTTAACGTTTCCTTTGTTTTCTCAAGAAATTTACTTCTGGCATTCATGGCACTTGGTAGTGAGAGCTGAAGCTCAGGTCAGTAAGTCATGCTTTGGCTATATGACATCTTGTGTTATCCAAATTTTCCAAAATGTGAGATCCTGGTTGTCCAGTTTTGATAACTCTGGAACAGTGAGCTAACCTTGATCTCCCTCTTTGTGTGTCATTTGTACAATAGGACTTGCATAACCCCCTCACTCATGTGAAGGAGGTGGGGGGATAACCACAGTAGTGTTGTGAAGTCCAAATGTCAGGTATCCTTGTGTTGTACATCACGGGACAGAAAGGTCGTACAGAGCAATTCCAGCTTTAAAGCAGGGTGTGCCTTTAGTAGGCAAATGTGTTGCATATTGATTAATGAGCAGAAAACAAAATATTGAGTATTACATGATCAGAAAAACACAGAGCCCCTCTGGCATAATGTGATCATGAACCTGTTGTTATTCATAGCATTGAGGATGAGGGAGCCGAACTAGGAGTTTGCAGGGTGACTTTTTTTTATCTTTATTTTGTCTTTTGCTAACTTTTGTGTGCTTGACTTTGATATCTTAGTAACATTCTTGTAACGGTAGTTATTTTTCCTGCAGCTTTTTTTTTGGTGTGTGTGTATCATAAATATCACATATTTAATTTATACTGTATAAGAGAATGTAGTGCAAATACAGTTGAAGGTTTGAAACTTAATTGGTATACAGGTATTTTAAAGGCAACTATAGGCAGTCTATCTTTGTTTTTCAGGACATATTGTGGAATATAAGAGAATTGATACCATTAGTGTTTATGCATCATAAAGGCAAAAGTCCACACTGGGAGAATCAGGAGTTTGAAGACATAGAGCAGAAGAATTCTGCAGATTCTTTGGCATGTCTGTCATATCTGGTGTTTGTTCAGCATTTTGGTATCAAATGCTTTCCAGTAGTTTTTAGGTGAGAACTATTCTTTCTCACTCATCCTAAATCTGTACTTTGAAGATTCTTTCTCAGCAGAAGTTTATTTTTATTTTATGAATAAAAACTGTGTATTTCACTAGTATTAATTTTATGTCAACCTTTATGCATTTATATTTTATGTAGCTTATATTATTTATATAAAGAACATAGTCCTGCAGATTACTCTATTATAGTTTAATTTTAGATGAGCTGTCGTTTTAAAGAAACTGGCATGATTAGTCGTGTGCTGAAAACTAATGTGTATTAAATGTTCAATTACATATTTGTGGACAGTTTCTATATAAGAGTTACTTACAGTGATTTGACTTGCAATTTCTGTCTATTTCAAAATTACTAATTTTAGAAAGATGTTTTTCAGAAAATACTAATCCTGTCAAATATATTATGTGCAAATGCATATGTCTTATGTAGCTGAGTGTATCCTAATTTTTCTCTTTTAGTCCATCATACCTTCTGCTCCGCAATATGACACACATTGAAGTGCTGCTGAAAAGGTAGGGGTTGTGAGATTTGCAGGTCTAGATAATGGGTGTGATCTTTTATAGTCATTCATAGAATCAAATTTCAAATACACCAGATAAGTTCAGAGGAGGTTTTTAAACTGAGCATTAAAATGGCAGGTTCCACTACAAGATGGCTTCCTCTGTTAAGAGGTGGAAGTTGCATAAAATATTTTGGTATTGTTTTTATTTTATATTGTGATAGCATTTTTAGAAACTTCATCTGGAAAATGCAAAATGAAGGTAGTTTAAACACATGCAGCAGTGCTGTAACAATTACTGTAATAGTAAAGGTGACTGTTGTGATATTATTGATTTGAATGTACTCTGACATGATATGTGATCTGATTAAAGGTCAGGCTTTCTAATGGAAACCAAACTTTCTGTATATTGTGATTATTTCACCTTCCATAAGCAGTGGTGTTACCAAATAGCTTCTAGCACTGCTATAGAAGGCAGGTTTCCTTTTATGAACGCTTACCATTTCATTTTCTGTTAATCACTGTGTTGATACCTGTGAGAGATGACACTGCTTTTGAGCGTTTATAAATATTGAGGGGGAAGTGTAATTTTTGACCCTGAAGAGAGAAAAATAATGTTCAGCTCATCAGCAATTTTATTCTAAAAATCTTTGAGAAGAGTAATGAAGATACTGTATTTAGAAAATAGAATAAAAATTGTGGAGGAACAAGTTCTTGTTGACCTCTGTTCTAATAGTTCTTCTTAAATATCAACAGTGTCTTTTTAATTAAAAACTTAAATTTGATTTTTTTTTTCCTAGAACAGAAGAATCGATGTTATCTAAAGGACTTGTAAGTTGGGGGTTTTTAAATTCTATTTTCTGTGTTAGAATGTTATTTTTTCAATTTAAGTAAAGGTTAAACTTTTTTTTTCCCCTTCTAAGAGTGGTACAAATGATTGTTCAGATAGTCTTTTGATTCTTCAGTCTTACAAAATACTAATATTTACACTCCTGCATAAGTGTTTAAGTTATCACTATCACTTGTAATTGCAACTCCTGGAAACTTTCAGTATCTGAATGAGCATTTACAGTAAAGGCTGTTTTAGCCATGAAATATAAGACATTAATCTATATGCTTAACATATGTGCATATTATTGCCATTTTTTTTTTCCCACCTGCAGGATCTGCTTGAGAGCAGTTTATTGAGAATGGAAGATAACAGCCTTCTCCATCACTATTTAGAATTCAGGGACTTTATTAATGTACCTCAGGTAATAAGCAATGTACAGAAGTCTCCAAAGTTTGGTTCCAAATAATACCCAGTTGTGCTCTCAGTGTTCAGGAGAGGATGTGCTGCTGAACTGTCTTTAAATTGAAACCTGCAGTGTCTTGCTACTCAGAATTGATTGTCTTTTCTACCTGCTGCAGCATGAAGCTTTAGTGACAATTAAAATGTACCTAGTGTATGTAGAGGTCACTGAAGCAGGTGGGCACAGATCTTAGCTGAACGATGGTGCTTGCTTGTTTTTGTCTCTGCCTTGCCAATCTGCTACTTGACTACATTCTTATTTGGACCCCACAGTACAAGATTAGTACTCTTGTATATCAGCCATTTTTCTGATGAGAATCTTCCCATAATGAAGTCTGCTATGGGGCTTTTGTTTGGTTTTTTGCTTGTTTGTTTGGGTTTTTTTGATGTCTTGAGTAGATTTTAGTCAGTGTGATGTATTGTAATAATCTGTGTGTAATTAGAAGGTTTTTTTTTGTCCCACTGCAGGATTTGGTGAAAATTATGACCCTTTGTCCCATGGAGCACATGGTATGTAAAGTCACCTACAGAATTGGTTGTGCCAAATTTATTTAATTAGAATCTGTCTGAAAACATCTCTGTTTTCTTTAGAGAAAGAAGAGTTTAAGTATTTTGCAGTTGTTCATAGACAAGTTTGACACAGAGGGAAAATATACATTATTCAGGTATGTATCCAAGTTACTGTAGATTGTGTAATATCAGCCTTAGTGCAGCTTAATTGCATAGATCCAATGATCTCTGACAGTTTCCATCTGTGAAGCCACATTAATTTTACTATGTTAATTTTTTGATAAATAATGAATTTTGGTTGCCTCACATGAGATCTCCTGTCTTATGTAAGCCAGTGTTTAAAGGTTACACAGTCATAGTGTTTTTCTGTAGTAAAGCTCCCACTTAGTGAATAAGCCCATAATGTCGTCTAAGTTTTGAGCTATGTAGGCAGCTTTGAAGAGATAATACCTTTGTTTTGTTTGTTTGAAGGTGTTTACTGAAGACAAGCAACCATGCTGGTGTGGAAGGATACATTATTAAAAATATAAAAGATCAGATTCACTTATCATTAACGGTGAGGCTGTTACCACTAAAAAGCAAGTTGCCATCTCAAAATTCTGTCTGTAGTGTGTTGACAAAATATCTACAGCTTAAACTTTGAGTGATGCATGAAAAAAATCCACTTTGAAAAGAAACATAAGATTGGGAAATTATATTAAAAATATAACTTTGGCTTTTTATGTCTGTATTTACATTAGAATTTTATAGTTATGTTTTGAATTGCACAATCTTACTGTATTTTTCAAAGAGTTTATTATTACCTTTTCTGTGCTTGAAAATACATGGGTTTTTTTGAAGTGGAACTACTCGGTATTTTTTTTTATCTGCACAGTTCCTAATTTTTCAAGATAATTCAAATCCTACAGTCCAGACAGAATTATTTTTTTCTTGGTTTTTCTGATGACAACATTTTATTATGAGTGCTTTGCAAATTATAAACTCATCAGAAAGGATTAAGCTAGATCAAAACCAGTTCAGTATCGTATTTTATAATCATACCAGGAAGTTGGGAAAATTAATTAAAATGAAATGATTAATTCTTATTATATATTTTTTTAATTGCCTAGGGCCTTTTTCAAATGAGATTTGATTCTCAAGTGTACTGCCTTTTGTCAAATAGGACAATATAGTAAGTGTATGCATCTTTTATGCTGGTAAAATAAGTCAGATGACAGTGAATTACTATTTATTAGATCACAGTCTGTCCAGCATATTGAATCAACAGGGGTGAAGAAGATGATAATATGAAAACTGTTCCAAAAGGGGCTTGCACTAAAATTGAATGGGTAAAAGTATATTCTGAAATTTCACGTTTAAAAAAACCCAGTGACACTGCTACGTGTACAGAGTTTCTGGTAAATACCTCAATATAAAAAAAACAGTGCCTTCTAAAATTTGCCAAAGTTATGTAAACAAATATTAACGGTATTGATGGTGGTACGTTAAAGAGGTGGAGAATTTGTTCTGAGGAAATAGAAAAGAACAGCTTGGCATGCAGAGACATATTACGGAGGATTATAAAAAGGCTAGTTTGTCTACTTCAATCACAGGTAGTAATTAGAAAACATTGCTTCCAATGGTCAATTATTTTTTTTTCCTTTTCTGTTTTACCCAAGTCATTGTTAAATTATGTAAGATTTAAATTTTGCACTCAGCTAAACTTTTTATATTGTTTTTTCAGAAGGAATATGACAACATTTGGTTTACAGGACATCACTTGATCTCCCTTCTAGATTTAGTACTTTCACTTCCAGAAGGTGCTGAGACAGATCTTCTGCAAAACTCAGATAGGTGAGTTGTAATCAATTAGAGGCTTTTCTATTTTTTTCATCATTTAAAAAGACTTCAGACTATCTTACTACATTTACATATGCTGTCATGTAATTAGTGAGGTGACACCATCAATGTATTTTAAATTTTTAGAACTAGAAATGGAAACAATAATTTATTTCCACAAACTGCACAGAAGAATGTCACAATGCTATTACATTGGTTTTAACAATAAAAAAGGATTTTCTCCTTCATTCCTTGAGGATATAAGACTTCTGGTGTGAAATTACATTAATTAGCAAAACATTATTCTGCAGGAATATATGATTTGTCAGCTTTCTGCAGAAGCAGTTGGAGGAATGAAAACAATGTGTTGTGTTGTCTTATGTGATAATGGATTAACAATTATGAGATGCAATTTATAGCACACAGCATTTTTGAGGCTGTTTCACAGGTTGCTTCTGGGAATCCAGTATCTCATGAGTAGGAATACAGATCCACCTGAACAGTAAATAATTGCATTAAGAAATACAGAAATAACTGAAATATCTCTGAAAATCTCCCGTACAGGACAAATCTTCCTGTATCAGTAGTGGTTGAGCTTGTAAATCAATCTAGTGATGAAGTCCATATGGATACCTGCTTAGAAAACCCAGAAATATGATCTGTAATTGTACTTTTTATCTGGAAAAGGCAATAAATAATTTCTGCTAAAAAGTATGGTAAAACAAAGGTAAAAAATTTCAGAAAGCATTCAAAAGTAAAAATTTAATACAGTAATAAAACTGTCGCACTAGTTTTCAAATCAGCTTCGGATCACTAGTGATGCGTATGATAAAATTCTGTGATAAGGTTCTGTCTCTTCAGAGAACTCTTGCCCTTACAATCAGCAGGCCTCTCCAGTCTGATGACAGTTTTGTTTTTACTTGCAAAGTGTGAACTGTTGTCTGGACATCAGTGCACACTGGTGTTATAGACTAGGTTGCCTTGCCCTGCAGATGAGTGTTTTGTACAAATGGATACTTTTAGGATATCTGGCTAATGAACAATTTAAATCATTATCCCTGTAATACAGATCTGTGCTCTACACTGTAAAAGGTATGTTTTTAATTCGCAGGATTATGGCATCACTAAATCTGCTGAGATACTTAGTCATTAAGGACTGTGAAATTGATAATCAAGTAAGTACTAATTGATTTGAAGATGATTGATTAGCTGAGGGCTGAGAGCTAGATTCATGGGAACACTGTTATCCTTGATTCAAAAAACATGGGTTTTGCATTTTGATTTGCAATGGTTAGTTGTCCAGGAGTAATGCTTCTAATTAAGACATTAGGAAATATGTTATTTTATTCTGATGGAATTTGTTTGCATTCATACTGTTACTGTAAGAAACTTATGCTTTTGCTCTGCCTGATGAACTGTGATCTATGTCCATAACATTAGAGTCACTACAAAATCACATACACATCAAGCATTCCCATGAGAAAAAAATTGTTATTCTTCCTTATGTATTTGTTGGTATCCCTCAAACCTCCAAGTAGATTTCTTTATAATAATACAAACCCTGTTAGTTCAAGAGATCCATTTTATTCATCTTTAGGAAAAACACTTTTTGTGCAATATGCTGAAAGTTGTTAGGATTAAAGTTTCTGAGAAAATATTTAAAAGTCATATTTAATTAGTTTTTAGCTGTGCAAAACAATATTCTATATTTACAGCAACTGTGCTGGTGCATGGTAAGTACATATTAAAAGCTTCTCTGGCTATTAGCATCAAAAAAATTCTTGTTTGTAAGATCTATCTGCTGAACTTAAAAAAGGAATGGCCAGACCCATCCAATTTTCTGCTACACTGCTTTACTGAAAACAGCCTAGAATGTTTTATGCACAAAGGTAACTTGCCAGCCTAAACTGCCCACCAGTGCAGTAACCCATGTTTTTATTATAGCTCTGCTTCTTTGCCTTCATTTCCTGTGTGTGGATGTTTGAATGTAGATATTTTAAAAATACTCTGCAATATATTTAAAAAATTTAAACTGTCCTGATGTATTTAGCTCGTGTACCTCAGTTTAAAGCAGCAGCTTTAGTTGTAATCCCCACCTCTGTTTTCTCTGTTTTGTCTAGCTGTTTTCTGTCTGAAACAGTGACATTTGTTACACTTTGCCCTTCTCCACCAGTATTTGTTCCTCAGCTGCTCTGTGGCTGTTCAGTGCAGTATTTCCTGATGGATCTCTGGCTTTGTGTACAGTCAGTCCTGTCCACTGCAAATGTGTTTCTCGATGATTGAGGGAAAACTTGTTTGAATTTCACGAGTGGGTCAACGGCAGATTGTTTATAAGTGCTCTGATTTGGATTATGTCACTAAGTACTGAAGAGCTGATGGAATTATTTGTGTTTAGTTTTCTGACTACCTTCCACTACCAAATAGCTACTTATTCTAAGAGTAAATGCAACTTCTGTTGGCTCTTTTTAATCATGGTTCAACAGTCCTTTAGTTGATGCAATTCAGGAACTTTTTATCCACTATATTGTGGAGTGAACAGGTATCACCTATCTCCTTAGTATTACATGTTTTGATTTTTGCATTAAAATATTTGTTTAAATTGGTGGCAGTTTAAATAAAATTGCTTTTCAGTTTTAAAGTGCAGTAAAGTCTTTCTTGACTTGAATAAGCAATATCATGGTCATAGGAATATGCTAATCAGTAGATAAGTATCCTAAGGTGTTTTGCTGTTCTCTCTCAGTTCCTTGATTTTCTTTATGGTTTGGAGTAATGGATTTCAGCATATTATTTTCTGTTTTCTAAAATACAGAAAGAAAATCTGATCCTAATTTGAGATCTAGGAATACAAGTTTCATAAGTGCCTAATAATGTTATTGGTCTACATTAAATAGTAATGATACAACTTGCACTGATTGCCAAAGCAGTAATGAAAATGGTGCATTTCTAATTTACTATTTATGTAATTAGTTATTACTGATAGACTGTACTGTTTCTCATATTTAAGGAGTGATTACGATTGAGTACTTACTATAGTCCACTCGGTTCCATGTAAATACATAGCTTTGTGAGAAAGCATGTATTTCCTCTTTTAATAAAAAGTTACACATAGTAGAACTCAGCTGCTCTAACAGTGCTGTCTAATACCTGGGAGAAAGAATGTCCATACAGTTTGAGGAGAAAATAGCATCACATTTTCTGAGGGTTTACATAAAAAAAGCCTTGTCAGTTCTTCTTGCCTGCCTCCCTGTCTCTCTTCATATAGTGCAAGTGGGGCAGAAAGAAAATGCCTCCTTTCATGTCAGTTCAGATATTTTGATTGCTGTGTAACAAGCATTTCATTAATCAAGTTTAAAAATCAGTATTTTCCCAGAAAGTTATTTCCTTTTTTTAACCACATTCTGGTGGAAGTAATTACAGTTTTTCTTACTTGAGCAGTTAACTTTGTGTCATTTAGTATTAAAATTTGATGAATTTTCCACTGTCATCAGTGGACTCACTGTATTTAACATTGAAAATTCTTATTTTTATTGTCCTTACTCTGCCCTTTGAGGGTATTGCCTGAAGAAAGGAGTTGCATAAGTGACTCCTATATCTAAGGACACAAAGACTGCTTTGTGTTTGCTTTCTTCTACAGCAGTTTTGTAACTACAAGCTTATAAAGTGCCAAGGCAGAGGAGTTTTCCTCTTGTGCTGTGTAACCCTGAACAACCTTGGATTTGAGCACCTTTTCATTGCATCTCTTGCTTCATGAATGCCATTATTGTAAACTCTTTCTTTGCACCTGTGCCAAGGGGAGGCCTAAGGATGGGGTAGTAGCATATCCAGTAACATTCCTACAATGCTTTTTAAATGTAATATAGATATGAGGGAGCATGATATTTATCAAAATTTTGACTTGGCATTGCAATACAGTATTAATTCAGGGACACTAATTGAAATATTTGTTCCATATTGCTGCTGAATTATCTGAGAGGAACCTACAGCTGCTGTTTACTGGCTGTAGAGATTCTAGCCTGAGAAAGTATCCCCCTCCAACATATCAAGATCCCTTCAGCTTTGCTTTCAAGAACAAGCTGAAAATATGCATTTCCATTGCTGTAGTTATCAGCCTACATGCTAAGTTCCACCCCCTCCTTTTTTTTTGACTGCTTCATCCTCCAATCAACAAATAATATAACAGAGAGGGAAAGGAGCTTAAATATCCATGGTGATGCTATTTGATGTTATAAAGACTAGTCAAAAAACTTGTACTCAAAAACTTAGTATTGCAATGCTTCATTAAAACTGATTTGTAACCGTCTCTGTTCTGTTTGAATAGACTGGTGTTTGGATGACACTTGCCAAGATTGAGCAAAACTTTTTAAAACCACTACGTGTAGGACTCAATATGTCAAAAGCACATTATGAAGCAGAAATAAAAAATAAGAAAGAAAACAGAAAAGGTTAGTTGTTTTTTCTTTCTTAGCTTTGTTCGTATCTAGAAACTTCGGTAATTCTTTGGAAACAAAGAATTGGTGAGTGCTGTGTAATCATGTTTTATTCAACTATTGACACTATTCCAAGCTTCAAATAATAATTCAGTAGTTGCCATATTTGGTATTAAAAATGTTCATAATTGGTCAGAAAAATCTGAACTTACCTGTTACACATTTGTAAATCTTAGGGAAACTTAATAGAACTGTCACATGAAGACCTTCTAAGCTTGTTTTGCATTTATGCTTTTGATTTTAATGTTACACAGGAGCAACTAAGTGTCTCTGAGTACACTGCCCTTAGATTTCATACCAGGTGTGGGGAGGTTAACAAGAGAAGAAGTAAGTCACACAGTGCTCTCTAAAGCCTGAAGGATTATATTCTGGTTTTTTTTTTTTAATTTTTTTTTAATCTGACACACAGAATCAGGTGGTGCTCTGGGTTAAGCAGACACATTGCATGGGGCACAAGAGCTGTAGCTGCTTTAGGCAATCTCTGTGTATGTCAGATCCGCTCTTCCTTGTGGTCTCCAGTATAATTAAGGCAGCCTAAGGAATTTGCATCTGCTACTAAAAATGTCAGTACAGCTTTTTGCCCCTAGTCTTACCCTCTTCTGCTGTAAACTGTGTAAGCATGAGGCAAAGAACAGGATTTTTTTTCTGAAGGCAACCTATGTATTTCTAAAGGGAATCCTTCAAGATTAATCAGGAAGTTTTTTCTTTAAGTCCATCTTACGTTCCTCTAGCCTTTGACAAAATAGATTTGAGTTCAGGAGAGGACATCTAACTTGTGACAGTAAATCGTTTAGCTTTCTTCCCCAGTGTATAATCTTTGTAAGCGTTACATTGCATTTCAAATACGTGGTCTGAATGTAAGAGATTTTCCCTCTAGTTTTCAGACTGTAGTTTAGCCATCTCCAAGTAATCTGTCTAAAACAGAGAAGCCTGCAGCCTTTTCTTAATAAAATAAGTATTTCATGTCTGGATTCATTAAGTCAAGCTTAAGAACCTCCTACTGTATCCCTGGATGTGGAAATTTTAAAAATGTATTACAAACTGACCAGATAACATTTCTTTTTCCTTTCAAAGAGAATTTAAGCAGTATAAAATTGTTTTGAGTTGCAGATCTTAACTGTTAGTGATGTAGAAATTTGTGTTATAGAAAGTGTAGAGGTAGCATATAGCTCAAACTGCCTTCCTCCTAAGGTTCAGCACCTTCCATCCTCTGTTTGATCAATCTCTAGGTTTGTGTTCTTATCAATTATTGACTCAAAATGCAAAGATATAATATATGCTAATATTTTTTTAATTCTAAAAGTCATGTTTGTTATTTTCTTCTACAGAGGGACACAGTTCTAACACAGTTTGTTCTGTAACTGTTAGTGGGGAAAAGATGCCTGCCATGACTACTGGAATGCAGCTTCAGGTGAGTTTGCAATTCCTTCAGAGTTACTCAGAAGTATTGACATCTTCTGTTCAATGTGGAGACAAAAGTGCATGCACAGGGAGTAAAAAAAAAAAATCTAATAAAAGTAACACTAATCTTTTTTGTCATTTCAGGTTTTACACTCAGCTCTCTTCACATTTGATTTAATAGAAAGTGTTCTAGCTCGAGTAGAAGAACTCATTGAAGTGAAAATAAAAGCTGTAATGGATGAAAATAGTTAGGTCAGCTGAAGTATTTGAATTAACATATTCCTTACAAGTTCATTTGGAATAGGAGACTTTAGCTGCAAAGGAGACTACCAGCCTTTAACGAGGAGCAATTTAGAGTGGCCTCCAGAAGAATCACAAATGCTGCTCTTCATAAGTGTGGTTGCGTGTGATTCACAAATATGGTCTATTTACTCCTCTTCAGAATTTGATGCTTTCTCTTTAAGTTTAGAAACTAAAACCAAGGTGGGGATATGTTCTTCTGCTGGGGCAAGGAGGTATTGTTGGGCATTTATTTTTCTTTTAATTTTCAGAATTTGTTAGGTAAGAGTGGTTGACTGGTGTTGTGAATTACATTTTTATAAAGTGACTGAAGAACCATTAATTAAAAAGCACTGTTTAAGCATAAGGTAATTTTATTAGCATGTTTTAATGTCAACAAACAAATTTCTATATTTACAAACAGACTGTAAAGTATTGCTAGATAACAGTATAAAATATACTACTTGTAGACAGTAAAACACTGTGGCAAAGGAAACCAGGTTTGAAGGAAAACACATCAACTTTGAGCCAAGTAAGATGTTAAAACTTAGTAACATAACAGATAATACTTGTGTTTAAAAAAACAGTGTAAGATTTCATACATATACCTTTGTATGCTTGGGAAACCTGTATTTTGGAATTGTTTTGATCATCCTTATATTTACAGATAAAGTTTTCCTTAAGATACAGTAAATAGTTTGGGAAATTATTTATAAACAGATGAGCCCATAAGTTCAGAATCAAGTTAAGGATGGCTTTTCTATAGTGCAGCTAAACCACATTTTTCCCCTGCTTAGAATGCACATTTGGTATCAAGTATGCTATTTTTCACTGTATAGTTATTTAATACCAGTTTTCATTCCAAATGCGTATCTTGTATGTAGTCTTTTGAAATGTAACTATATTTTTAAGAACATTCTATATTTTGTTTAAAATGTAGCCAGTCTTATTTATAAATAAAAAACGAAAATACTAAATTAATTGCAGTGCAATTGCTACTCCTGAAGCATCTTCCAAACTGGACTTTTTTCTATTATTTGGGTTTTTGTCATTTCCATTTTGTAACGAGTATCATCTGCTTGTGGCTTGGAAGTTATCTTGGAGAAAACAAAAGTATTATGAGTAGGACACAGTAACTCCTAGGTAATAGAATGTTCAACATCTTATTTTCCCAATAGCACAAATGTAAAATTATCCAGCAGTAAAATCTGAATTGTGTTCTGAAGTCGGTATTCAGGAATGATGTACACAGAGGTGATAGTGCTTCAGCAGGAGTTGGGAATGGTAGCTTGGGACTAGTTGTATGGTATTGCTCCCTTGGCACTGTCTATTAACGCAGGGCAAAAAGAGGTTGGTTTTTTAGGTCCTATACCAGTTAGGGATTCTCTGGTAAATGATGAGCTCATTAAACTGGCTTTGCATCAATAAGAAAGAATGTAATGGCAACCAACAGATGTGTGCTATGTGCTGTCACCACTTCTTACAGGGTTCTCCTGTTGAAGTTCAGTGCAAACATTCTGAACAAGTGGAAAAGTAAATTCAAGTTCATAGGTTCAGCAGTAATCTTAAAAGCTTTTAGGTAAATGCTGTATTAAGAGACTAGGCATCAATATATTCCTTAAAAAGTACAATGTTCAACGTTTTAATATATCTTTGACTTTTACCATGTATTGCGATGAAGCTTGCACACTTAAAATGATGGATACTCTAAATCAGTTAATGTTTATTGTTTTGAGATGCCCACTTCAGGAAAGGATAGAAGGTAAATTTGTTTTTGATTCCTAACAAGTCATTCAACCTGCTCTTTCTGGTTTTGGTACATGAGTTGCTGCTAGTACTGATATAGTTCATATGTAAGTTAGAATTTTCATGGAAAAATGGTCTTTAAGGAGTTTCAGTAAATAAATGTAATTAATAATGTGTTGCTGATACTGGCTATGTTACAGCTCCACAGACACGACAGTAAGCTGAAGCAGTAATATACTAGTGTGTGCATTACTAAAAATTGACAAGTAACTACAATTTTCAGATAGCATTTTTACTTTTATCTTGAAGTCAGTACAGATTTAGATCTTATGCTGGTTCTGCACTAGTAAATGAAGGCATTCTAACTTCACAGTGGTAAATAAGAGTGAAATGAGCTCTTACATATCTAATGGGTCTTCATAGATGTTTTTAAGAGCTTTTAAGTTACACTTAACAATAGTTTAAAGACTTAGCTAAAGCATCAGAGTACCAGTCCTACATCAGTGTATTATAACCCAAAAAGTTCCATTAAGGAAAACCAAATGCTTTATAGTTTCTGGCTTTTCCTGGTTAATATACTAATATTATTAAGTATATGCAACTGGACTTACCTTAGCTATAGTTAGCATTAATTTAACAGTTTCAGCAGGATTATGAACTGGTATTACACGTAAATTGCTGCCCAGGAATCTGCACAGCAAAATAAATTCAAGTTAAGGTTACTTTTAGAATGTGTATTTAATTTGTTATGCCATAAAACTCAAAAAGCATTCCCACATGATGTAAACAACTTTTTACTGAGCAGTTTTACTTAGAAGATTGCTTTTATCTTTAAAGGCAAATAGAGGGTTCATGCTGTTTGTATAGCCATCTGTCCCATTTCTGTACCACTTATTTAGGTGGGATTTGGAAAGGCTCAGTTCTTTATCTGGGGCTCTTGGACAATCAATCAGCACTTCTTAAGCATGTTTACACTCAAAGAGAACTAAAGCCTCTTCTGTGATATTGCTGAAGACTATTCTCAGTGGCAGTAAAAAATATTTAGGTTATTTGTATGGCTTTGGAAGAATACAGGTAAGTATCTAAAAACACTGTGCTAAAAATACTTCAGGATTTGAACTAAATCTGTGTAGTGTACTATAAATAAAACAACCTGTATTCCGGATGCAGTTAAGATAATGGGATAATTTACTTTTGTGTAAGACTTGTTCACTCAAATACTTGAACCTAAAATTCATTCTCTTTCTATAAATAGTGTTATTCATATGCATTCATTCTTGAGAATGGAATCTGAAGATTTAAAATAGTAGCATCATTTGCCATTCAATGCAGTCATGGAAGAGAGAGAGAGAGAGCAAAGCTTAGGTGAGCACAGAGCCTTTCCTTAAGATTTGTACCTGAAGTGTGTTGTAACAAGGACATCAACATTAGTATTGCTGCTGTTTTATATTGTAGAGGCCAAAACTGGAGAGGGACTTAACAACAAAGAATGAGGAATTTTAAATAAAAATGTAATTCAAATGAAGTGCCCAGCTGCTCAGTTGCATAGTCCCCTGTGACGTCCCCTTGTGCCTACCACCTGTTCTTTCCTGCAATCTGTCTGATGACTTGGACTCATTCACATTAAGACCCCTTGCTGGTTAGGTATCTCATCTGAACTTGTTTGCCCTTGCTTCTAATGTTACAGGCACTGTCCTTCCTTAAGAGTAGGCACCCTTCCTGGCTGAGTTTTGCTAAAATCTGGTGCAGGAACTGTGGTTTGATTTACATTCAGGGGTTAGGGAGATAAATTGATGCAATTTTACTAATACTAGAATGGGCTGAGCAAAGTGCAACAGTTACATGTATTTACCTAGATCCATGAAAATCTGTTTCTATAATGTTGCTTCCAATTACAGCAGGTCTAAATTTAGTTTTGTTAATTTGCTTAATGGACAGAATACTGGCCATTTGAATACACATCTGGTGTAAGCTGTGATGATAAACACTGCTTTTCTCTCTCTTTCCCCATGCTATATGCAACCTTAGAGAAAGACTTCATGTTGAAGAAGAAGAATCCTAAAATTTTCTTTTTAATGATAAAACCCAATCTTTTCCCAATTGCAGCAAAACCATAGACAAGCAGAAAGAAACAGTAATAGAAGACAACCTGAAAGTACTAAGGTGCTTTGTTTTTTAACAAATCCAACAGGTACTTGTAGTTTGAAAGAATATGGCACAGGTTTCAACCCTGCCGATGCAGCAGCTCAGTCAGTGGTTTACATACAACAGAAGAATTCCAAGATGCCAGGTAGTAAGCATTTAAAATATAATTGTGCCTTGTCTACATCAATTTAGCATTGCTTGCAATGATAAAACTGTTTTAGTTTTAATAAAATTACTGACTTGCCAAATGGAATGCATTCCGAAATACCATGTTTTAGTGATCACCCGATGCACCAAATCTGTTGTACATAACCACAATGCAGATTGAAAAATTAGCCTTGCCATCAGCTGAATAATGTGTTCTTGCTGAATGGTGGCAGAACTTTTAAGACCTCTCATGAAAATTTATGGCATTTTCACAAATGGGTAATAGATTTCTTACATTTCATCCCATCCACTCTGCCATTCATCAGCCTTTGGCAGTATGCCCAGGATTTAATGAAACTGGTGTTGGTTTCAAGGAGGAAAACATCAAAGACTTCATTAAAGTAGTCACTTCTTGAGGCCAAGAGTGACATGCAGATGCAGTTGGGGCTACTACTGTACCTACCAGAGAACAGTTCTGACTACAAGCATGGAGCACAATCTGATCACTGTTGTCAGCAGTTATGTGCTGAAATATGCAAGTTTTCAGGCTTCATTAGAAATCACAGATGAAAGTTTTAAACAAACCTGTTTTAATGTAAAGCTTTATACTTTTGGTATAAAACAACACTGATTATTTCAATTGTTCTAGCTCTGAATAATAGACACTGTTCCAAGTAAACAAATTTTAAAAGCTGGTAAATAATCTGCACTTTACAATAAAGCCTTTTCTCATTAAGTAAACTTGCCTGTTCTGAAAATGACCATGAAAAGATGGTAACAGAGCTAAAAAAATTGCCTGATTTTCCAGTTTGTATTCCTGAAAATAATCCACAGAATGGGAAAGGCTGGAAGAGACCACCGTGGGTCATCTGGTCCAACCTCCCTGCTCAAGCAGGGTCATCAGAGAACATGTTGCACAGGATTTCATCCAGATGGTTCTGGAATATCTTCAGTGAAGGAAACGTCACAACCTCTCTGGGCAATCTGTTCCAGTGCATGGTTACCCATGCAATACAGAATCACAAAATAAGCTGAGTTGGAAGGGACCCACAAGGGTCATCAGGTCCAGCCCTTAGCCCTGCACGGGACCATCTCCAAGAGTCACACCATGTGCCTGAGAGTATCATCCAAACACTTCTTGAACTCTGTCAGGCTTGGTGCTGTGACCACTTCCTTGCGGAGCCTGTTCCAGTGCCCGGCCACACTCTGGATGAAGAATCTTTTTCTAATATCCAACCTAAACCTCCCCTGACACAAGTTCAGGCCATTCCCTCACATCCTGTCACTGGTCACCACAGAGAAGAGATCAGTGCCTGCCCTTCTTCCCCTCACGAGGAAGTTGTAGACAGCAATGAGGTCTCCCCTCAGTCTCCTCCAGGCTGAACAGACCAAGTGACCTCAGCTGCTCCTCATATGGCTTCCCCTCCAGGCCCTTCATCTTTGTTGCCATCCTTTGGATGATCTCAAATACCTTAATATCTGTTTTATACTGTGGTGCCCCAAACTGCACACAATATCCAAGGCAAGGCCGCCCCAGTGCAGAGCAGAGCAGGACAATCACCTCCCTCAACTGGCTGGTGATGCTTTGCCCGATGCCCCCCAGGACAGGGTTGGCCCTCCTGGCTGCTGACCAAGACCCCCAGGTCCATTTTTATGGCACTGCTTTCCAGCATCTCATTCCCTAGTCTGTCCATACATCCAGGGTTGCCCCAGCCCAGGTGCAGAATTCAGCACTTTCCGTTGTTGAATTTCATATGGTTGGTAATTGCCCATCTCTAATTTGTCAAGGTCTCTGCAGGGCCTCCCTGCCTTCAAGGGAGTCAACAGCTCCTCCCAGGTTTGTTTCATCTGCAAACTTGCTCAGTATCCCTTTGCATCCTGCCTCCAAGACATTTATGAAGATGTTGAAGAGCACAGGGCCTGAGATGGAGACTTCTGGAACCCCACTAGTGACAGGTCACCAGTCTGATGTCATCCCATTTGCTATTACCCTCTGTGCTCGACCCATGAGCCAACTGCTCACCCATGGCATGATGTGTTTATCCAGCTGTGTGCTGGACAGTTTGTCCAGAAGGATCTTGTGAGAGACGGTATTGAAAGCTTTACTGAAATTCAAAAAGATTAAATCAATATTCAGGTGGAACTTCCTGTGCACCAGTTTCTGCCCATTGCCTCTTGTTCTGTTAATTCCTAAAATAAAATTACCAAATCGAAGACTGCTATTTTTTCTCTTCCTAGCAATAAAAAGTTTGGTTTGCTGTTGAAATCATACCTTCTCTGAATCCTGAACATGACACTCCATTCTTCTGGTCCATGAAGAGCGGCTGACAAAACCAAAAAGCTGTTCCGATGAATTCTTATGAACTTCTGAATTCTTTCAGAAATCTCCTCTTCCCCTTTTCCAAGCAAATCTTGAGTGTCTGACAGTATAAATGCAATACCTATTGAGGAAACTCACATAAATGTACATGTCATAGCAATAATGGGATTAAGTTCTTACCACAACCAGGAAGCAGAATTCTTAAATTAACCATTAGTTTAAAAGGCAATGGAACAAGACACATTAATGAATTTACGCATCTTTGACAGTGAAATGCAGTCATGAGATTTGGCCAGTGATGACTACTGATTTTAAGATAAAACTACAAATAACTCAGAGGTTATTTTTCTACCATAACATAAAAAAACCCCAAATATTCAATCCACTTAGAGTAGACACACAGCTGTTCTACAATACATCCAAAAAAAGTAAAAAAACCAATGAAAATGTTCCTAAAGTTCTCTGTTTCATCTGATTTACATGCAATCGTAGTACAGCTCCTTCCACTACTGCACAGCATTCCAACAAGGCAGATTTTATTCAGTTTAGTGTAGCCAACATCAGGGCCTGATCTTGTACCTCACTGGAGTTCATGATTTAAAAGCATAAACTTTAAAATACTGTACCAGAAAGAGGAAAAATCACGGATCCAGTTTCCACTGATTCTGAATATCGAACTCTGTGTTGTTGCCTCTGTAGAATTCTAGAAATTTCATGATCCTAATTAAATTTTAAAAGGTTATTTTAAAAATATGTTTTCAGCCCACAAGTTAAAAATATCCTTAAGGCATCATCTGAGCCATTATAGACAGACCTTTAGCATTGTTGTTAAAAATTTTTTTAATTGCAATTGGAATAAAAAATAAGTACTAAAATGGTAAACATTTTCAATTAGCGAACTTTTGAAGTATCTGATTGGAAGTTACAAACACTGAATGAGAACTCTGTATGCATGCATTCAGTTTGTCTTGGGAAACTCCTGCATAATGCATAAAGAAGCTCAAACATTTTACAGTCCATTTGTATAAGATGTGCTAAAGGAGGATTTGCAGAAGCGAGGAACATACAGTAGTGTGTTTCTATGACTCCGGTTAATTAGACTGCATTATTTTCACAGATGTCAGCATCTCAGTTGGAAAATAGTTCAGAAATTCTGTATGGGACATGATTTTCTTTAAAGCTCTTTGACAGAATTCAATCCACTCAGGAAAACTAATAATCATAATCATCTACAGAATGGAAAGAGTTTGGATGTATTTTTCAGCTTGCAAAAAGCATTTCTGCAGTATGTTCCACAGAAGCTGCTCAAACACACGTATTTTAAAGGTTAAGTCACTGAATCCTTTTTAGCTAGTAATATGTTCTTTAACCTACCCATTTAAAACACAGCCACCCAGCCTATATAAGAAAGTGCAATGATTTAGTGGAAGAGTACAAAGTAAAATCTGTACAGCAAGTGAACCCTGAAGGATACAGCAACCTGAAATGTCATGCTTTCAGTTGGTCTGGAAAGGGAACACTCAGTGGCAACTGCTTATAACTACAATTTTGGAGAAAATGTCTGCTGAATTATTTAATGCACAAATATAAAAAACAGCTATAAGAACATGATAGCTGCATGGGAAACAGAGAAAGCTCATACCAAAACTGATAGAGAAAAGCCATCTTAGATTTGTGTTCATCTATCTCCACAGCTTTGTGTACTGGGAGCCCTTACTAACAGCAGCAGTTTTGAATAGAGCTGGAGGTCTTATTAATAGCAGTGGGTTGTGCTGGTATAGCTGATGAAATCACTGCCATCCCTCTCATCATATCACAGATTCAGTTGCTTTTGAAGCAGTTCCCAAACAGGCACAGTTTACAGGTTGCAAATTCCAAGATGCACAGGCAAATAAGAATAGGCTTTAAACTGAGGTGAATCAGGAATTACTTGAACATGGTTCACCCATTTACACAGCAGAGACGAGGTGATACCTTTGTCAGCCAAGCTAGCATAAGATATTCCTGCCTGTGAATCACAATCCTCGTGCCTCTAAATTCTTGTCAGCTGGCACGAAATTGGCCTCAGCTGCAGAAACTAATTACCAGCTCATTGACATACCCTTTCACTTTACTTGGGAACAGAGTCAAGGCTTCTGATGTTAACAGATATAAATATATATCAATATCTGTAAGACTCACTGTTTTAAACTGAACTACGTGCTTACTGAGTAATTGTCTATCCCAATGCTGATACTGTGTAGTAGAAAACTGTGTTTTGGGAGAAACAGAAAATTGAGAACCATTTCTGAGGGAATTATTTATAGCACTAACTGAAAACAGCATCAGCACAGTGCAAAAATGATAAGCCAGGAGAACAATCCTAAAGCAGTGGAACTCGGAATAGGTGACAAGAATACTAAATAGATATGGAAGTAGCTAGGAGAAAATACACACAAAAGAACCAGTACTCTAGTAGAAGCAGATTCAGACTAACATTCCTATTTTATCCTCAAAAAGCTGTATGCGTTGACATTGAATAAAATATTTCCACATATAGACTATAGGACACGATTTTTTCAGCAGTTCTTAGTGAGTCAGGTGCTGGTCCTGACAAGTGTCACCGTACCTGCAGAGCTGTGCTCAGAATGACTGTCGTTGTCCACCTCGGCTGCTCCTGCCCACAACCTTCTGTCATTTCTTACAGCGGTCTAGGGGCTGTGCAGTGAGATCTCAGGTGCCACCTTCTGAAGAGCTTGGGAAAAGAGAGGTAACAAATAGCTCCTGCCAATTAACGAGGCGTTTAAAGCACAGGGACACATTAAAGAGCTGGTTAATAAATAGGGCACTACTCCATTCCCCCAAATCTAACAGGTGCCACTGAATTAATCCAAGATGGCACTTAGGTACCTAAATGGCCTTAAAGAACCTGCACCTGAGCAGGCTTCCTCTGTAAGGCACACACACTTCTGAAAACCTGGCTGTGCAGCTTGGCAGGCGCTCCTGCCTCTCCAAGGCTCTTGTGGAGCAGCGGGACACGGGGGCTCCCCGGGGTGGGCCTGGCCGCTTCCCGGGTGCCTGTGTGCCAGCGGGCTCCCACCGCCAGCTTCCACCGGGCACAAAACCCCGGCCGGGCGCTCAACTGGCAGCCCCGGCGGCGGGAAGGGAGGGAAGGGAAGCGGGACCGCGGCCCGGCCCGCCCTCAGCCCTCAGAGCCCGCAGCCGCCCCTCAGCGCTGCCCCTCAGCCCTCAGGCTCCCGGCCAGCCCGACCCACCCTCAGGGTCTCGGACCGCCCGCCCTCAGCCCTGCCCTGGCCCACCCCAGCCCTGAGCGCCCCCTCCCGCCCTCAGCCCTCGGCGCTGCCCCCTCAGCCCTGCCCTGGCCCACCCCAGCCCTCAGGGCCCCCTCAGAGCCCCCTCCCGCCCTCAGCCCTCAGGGCCCCCTCATGGCCCCCTCCCACCCTCAGCTCTGCTCCCTCAGCCGGGCCCGCCGCTCCCCTCAGCGCTGCCCCGGCCCGCGGCCCCAGTTTGTGTGACATTTTGTGCACCACTGTCACTGAAAAATGAACACTGCGAGTGTTGCAGCCTGTCTTTTCACCGTGTGAGAGGAAACAGTACTTCGCATAGTAAAGAAGAGCTGGGGTGCGGCGTCATTTAACGCATTGGGAAAGCATTGATTTCCAGCTCTCTCTTCACCCAGGCATGAGTCTAGCTTCACACACTACTGAAACTGGCATTTTACTGAAAATCCGGGATTTTAGTAAAAGCTTTTCCTTTTTAAACACTTTTCAGAGCATTGTAAAATAGAAGAAAATTACCTCATTTCTATATTAAAAACTATACATTTAAATAGAAAGTTATCTGGCTTGCATAAAAATAGACATCTTAGTGATTTAAAAATGACTCTTCTTTTTGTTCCAGACAAGAAGTGGATTCGCATCTGATTTCCCTCTCCTGTTGGTCGAATGCGCCCAAGTTACAGTTCCCCTGCACGGCAAGGATATGGAAATGTCACGATGCTTTCCACAGTAAGTCAAATATTTCTAATACTGCATTTTTGGATTTCTGTGGAGTACCAATGTGAGTCAGCAAACGAAAGGAAGATAACAGATGTATTTGGTATGCTGACTGCAGTGTTCTGGAGGGCTGTGGCAGGACCAACAAACTGTGCCAACATGTCCTGTCACACAGTGGAACCGTGTGCTATGACTGCATACTAAAATTGTGGGGTTAAGAACATCAGGAATTATTTTAAAGTACAATTGTAAAATAATAAGGCAGTTTTCTGATGAGGACTGACGATTCTGCTGACGTCTGTCAATGTGAATTTTGAATTCCTGCACACTATGAATGAACTTGTGTTTCAGTACCAGAGAAATCACAGGGATAAAGAGCAGTAACTGTTTTGTTGCAGTGGTTATACTTGATTTATAACACTATAGCATATCTGAATTCATATTTTGGATTATGTCTGGTATGTTACATGCATTAATTGAATTGCAACAATTCAGATGGAGAAAAAAATAGGAGGGAATAGAACGGAATAAAAAATTATTTCCAGTGTAAATATCTTTACCAGGTGAGTAGATGTCTGTTTCTTCAGTGTAATGCTGTTAGAAATGTACAGTACAAAAAAGGGTACATTATTACATTAAAAACAAAAAAATTGTAATTACAAAGAAATGTAAACACTGGATTTAAGCTCCTGGGATATCAGCAGATGTCTTTTTCCCTGATAGCCACTTACTGTGCATGAAGTTGGACACTCCCAACCTCAAAATACCACTTGAGAGGCATCAAAGTACAATGATGGATAAGTGTGGGACATTGAGAAAACCCCAACCTTAATAGAAAATGTTTCCTGTCAGTATTTTGACTCCAATTGTTACATATTTACTTGTATAAATTGTGCATCTTAATTACAGTTGGCAAAAATTTATGCCAGAAACTTAATATCTTTCTGTCACTCATATTTGACAATAGTTCACATTTGAAATAAGAGACTCTTCCAAGACAGAAAATTCTGAGCCCAATGGACCCCACTGTGTCCTGTGTAAGAGCCACTCTGGACTAAGGTTTGTCTGGTTCACGTCTTACACAGTGGGACATGCTGAGTCCCTGGACAAGGGGCAGTTCTGGTACAAGTTTGTTCTGCAATACCATTTGAGTCTGAATCTCACTACATGACTTGGCTTTCTCTTTTTTTGAGCCTAATGTCAGAAGGCCAATTAAAGAGAGCTTGGACTCAAAGAAAATAGGTTTTTCTGGATTGTGCATTCTTCAGAGCATTCTTCTCCACAGAAGTTTCCCTTCTCAAAAGTGACTTTTGAGGAATCCTGTGCTATCTGATGAGGTAATACTTAGGGTTATCTCTACTGTGACAGTTTCTGACATTTTGTTAGTCTTAGCTTTAAATCTCAAAAGCATTCCTTTCCCACATATCTACATGGGTGCATTTCACAAATGGGTGAAGGTGAAGGAGAGAGAAAGACCAGGGCCGAGTCTGGCAGCATATCAAATAATTCCTGGAGGCAGAGCAGAGAACCCCATTTAGGCAGGAATAGAAAGATCTTGGGATTGCAACTCCCCTATGAGGAAGATAATGGCGTAAGCATTTGGATGAATAACTAATTTATAACAAGACAAAGTCTATCATCTAATTAGTGTTTCTCTGTGCTGTCCAGAGCTATATCCTGTGTCTTCTACAGCAGCACCATTTTTTGATTCTGTAGGGCAGTTACACAGGTATCTTCCTCTGTATGCATTTTTATATAAGAACTGATGGTTGATCTTCACACACATTACTGCCCTACTCTCTGATGACACAGTCGAAGAAAACTTATTTTTTAGCTTTCAGAGAAGAAAAAGGAAGAGTG
This sequence comes from Anabacerthia variegaticeps, assembly GCA_035583185.1. NCBI lineage: Eukaryota > Metazoa > Chordata > Aves > Passeriformes > Furnariidae > Anabacerthia > Anabacerthia variegaticeps. The sequence continues at coordinate 16,767,964 of JAWWEW010000006.1, read as the reverse complement.
AAGATTCACTAAGCAGGTAGGTAGAAAAGGAAAGTAACACTTTTTTTGCAATTTAGAGCACAAATAAAAATTGAAGACAGCAGTCCAAGCTGAATGAAGTACAATGACTCAGCATTTAACTTACACAAAGATTTATTATTTTCTGTCATACAGAAATCAACTAAGAACCTTTAATAGGTAGCATGGGGTAGAAAGGTTGTGGGACTCTGAAACCATACAGATACTCTGGAAACAGAAGACCAGGTTGACAAGGAGTCATTTGGAAATATTACTTAGGCCCCACCTAATTATCTAAATCTGAAAAGCAAGCAGTTGGAAAACATGCAAGCATTCAGTTTGAGACCTTAAAGCCCTCCCCCTCCCTCCACAAGACTGAGTGGTCAAAATATTCTTGGACCGTAAAGCCATGGACTACAGGCAGTGACTCAAACTTTTCTCCAGATGCATCCCATTATACACATATTGGATTAATCTTGATTACTAGAACATGATAATCCTGAAAATAGAAATTGAAGGTTTTTTCTCTACAGATATGGGAGGACATTTTGTTACAGGTAGGAAGTTTGACTTATAGCTGGGTCTCATGTTTGTGGACATTAAAATTACCTCATTCTATGAAGGTACATAAAGTTTTAACATACGTACGCTAGGTCTGGCATGTACCTGTGGTTTGTCCTATTTATACTGATCTTAAGCACACTGATATAACTCTACTGAGAGGCAGGATGCCATGCCACACTCAAAAGAATGTTATTAAAAAAAGGGTGAAGATCTAAAATTATTTCATTAAACACAAATGTAAGAAAACCACAAAAATTCCTAAATAAGGATTGCATAAATGAGGATGCTGTAGGTTTAAGTAAATTGGTGAGATCAATCTCAGAAGTGGGTTATAGTGTTAAGTTACATGAGCCAAAGTTTTTACTCAAGTAAGTAGTCTTTCTATTCAGACACTTAAATACGCTGATTTTTATTAATGTGGACCTGATACCACACACTATCTTCAGGGGAGCTGAGAAAAAGTAGTCACTTCCACTTGCATGCGAAAGTACAAAATCTGATGGATTACCTGGGTCATTGGGCTGAGTCCCAAATTTATGCATGTGAGCCTCTGTTCAGGTTGACCAGAATATGCACTCTAATCCAGTTAACAGTCATCATCTGTTAACATACAAAACCTATTTTGGCCATCAATGTCCTTGTTAAATACATCTAGTTACTGAGTTATAGTCAGCCCCTCCAAGTACCAAGGTTTGAGTTATTGAAGACATGATCAGTATTCATATTTTAATGTGCAATAGCAAAAGAAATTTTGTTGCACATAATGCAAAAAGTTGTGATTTCTTAGGACTTTGATTTCTCTAACTGAATAGTCTTCTGATCTGGGAAATTCAGCAATAAATCACAAAGAACAAAGAAGCAATTTAATGGAATTCCATTATTAATTATTGCATACTTTAACTGCATCCAGATGGCTCATCAGGATTAGAAACTCATTAAGCTGAGTACCGTATAAAAGCACAAGTGTGCACAGTGCCTGCCCCCAGTGCCAGCTCCATTACCCTTTCCAAAAAGCCAGTGTTAAACTGAAAGCCAATCCGCAAATGTGGATGTGGATTCGCTCCTGTGTTTGCAGAACTGTGGCCTAATGGACTGTACAGTACAGGCTGCAAAGTATAAAAGGAAGGTCAACTGCAGGAAATAAACAGGTGTGTGTGCATGTCTGCACTGTATAGCTTCTTCAGTTATTAGTTACCAAATGTAAAAAAATCAAAGACATTATCAAACCCAGTATTCTTCCCCAATACCCAGTTTTTAGATAAATCACTTTCCTCTGTTACAGGTTTAGTTTCCTTAAACAAAAATAGTAGTTGTCAGTAGGAAGAAACTTGGTGTTAAATTAGCTAAAAAGATTTGAGCTGTAATTTTTCCAAAATTGAACACTTTAAAGCTTATTTTTCAAAAAATATCATATATAGCTTGTGTTTGAGAGAGAGATGAAAATCAGTATGGATTTTCTGCAAGAGATGAAAGCTTCTAATTATACTGGATTTCAGATCTAAAAGCCCATTTCCAGGAAATCATCAGTTGTAACAAAGCTGCAATAATTCTTATTCTATCTTTTGTCCTCAGTTCATGTTTAGTCCTGGCAAGAATGTAATCCATCAATGTACAAATGTTAAATCACCCCAGTCATGAAATATTAACAGAATGCATACAATTATGACTAATAAATTGAAGTCTTTCTAGATGTAATTTGTCACACCTACAATTGTACAATGTTATTAGTAGAGTAAAACTAGAAAACTATGAAATAGATATATTGGAAAAATAGCATTTCTGGTACATGCATTAATATAGGCAAGGCCTGAACCTGCTTCAGCTGAGGTCAACAGTCTTCTCTTTGACATTAATGAAAGCAAAACAATGAATTCTTAAATGTCTTGGTTCTGAGCAACAGATGAACAACGTAAGAGCAGTTCTTAATTCCTTCATGCAAAGGTTTAGATTTTCTGGACCAAAGCAGAATGCGCATGCCACTAATCATTTTCCAGATGGCAATAATATATATCGTAAGTTTTAAAACAGTCTCCTACAATCTGTACCTAGAACAGGTGAGTGATTTTTTTTATTTGTTTGTTTTTACATATTCCCTTAAAGAAACCGATAGACAATTCAAGGGGAACAAATCCTATGGACAGTCTTTGTGAGAAACATGGGAAGTTCCTTTGCCCCAGTTCTTCCAAAATAATAATAAAATTTGCAAACTCAAAAATTCAGTATAATGTTGAAATAATTTTAAACCTTAAAAAGTGTGGAATAAGATTAAACATGTATAGTTCAGTCACATACCATCCAGAAAAATAAAATATTGCAAGCAAGCCATATTTCTTGTACTTAATTACCAATATTTTCCAATTATACTCAAAGTAGTTTTATTATTATTTGAATATTTTAATCTCAAATAACTGTTTCCCGGGAGCACTGTGTTTCTGCCTTATATGCTATGGGCCTTGATGAGGCCCTGGCAACTTGATTAAGTTTTGGAGTTACCCCTGCTTTTAGCAGGAGATTGGACTAGAGACCTTTGGAGGTCTGTTCAAACCTGCATTTTCCTGTAGTTCTGTGACTTTTCTGTAATTCTACGATTCTAGAAAAAGTTTTTTCTGAGGAAAAGAACTATGAATATAGGGAGTGTCCTTTTCACTACCCCTACGCCATAAAAGCAGATGTCTGGGTTTTATGCACTTATCTGATCACTTGTAGCAGCCCAGACTGCCTGCTGATCTCATTTCATGCTTACTTATCTCTCCTGATCTTCACTCTATGCCTCAGTCTCCACATTTCTTTTGCTACACTACATAAACATGCTCTAATCACATGCACTGAAAAAGCAACCCAAAATATATTAACTGGTCTGCTTTTCTAACTGTTGTTTCTCTCTTAGTAGTTAGGCTGTTTCCTTCCTGCCATTCTGTCACACTCTACCAAACTGGCATCTGCCTTTCACTCTGTGAGCCAATATCTCATTTTGACCACAGTCCTTAAGAGCACTTTCTTAACCAACTTCAAAACTGGTATTTTATACATCTGCCTTGTGGGCCTTGTTCAGTGAAGACAAGTGATGGTTTTCCTTAAACCCTGTCATCCTCATATGACTCCGTTTCCATCTTTGTTTCCTTTGCTTCACTAGTGGATTTTTTTTGAGCAGATTATTTGGAAGAACCTCCACTTTCCCCCATTTCTTGTAGGGTTCCAAGTGTTTTGGCCTCCATTTACTTCCATTCTCCCTTTGCAAGATGTCTGTTGGTGATTTATTCCACAAATACAATTTTAGCTAGTATCTCTATGTAAAAACCCAGCAGAGCTGTTTCTCCAGTCCAGACTAGACTCTAATTTTCCAAGTTAAAAAAAAAATAAAATTATGACTACAGACCACTTGAGGTATAGTCTTTTTTAAACTTAATATCTTCATACATGTAAAACATCCTTCCTTATTTTTCACTTTCATAACATGTCATTCAAGATAGGCAAAATCAGGGTCATTATCTTAGACTCTGATTTCTGAGTCCTCTCCTCTAAATTTCACTGATAGTTTACTAAATTTGGTGGTACTACCTGTAGGATACAGACACCTTAACCCATTCACATAACAGTCTCAGATAAGCTGTCAATATCACCTGTTAACTGCAACATTGTCTTCTCGGGCTTTGACAAAGCAAGTTCACTGCTCTTATTCAAAATACTACTGCAAAGGTAAATCCTTAAACAATATTTTGACTATTCCATCTCTTTAGTTTCTTCACTGATGTCCTTTCACTGTTTCATCAGATGTACGTACCTTGTCTTTAGAGGTCCTTCAGGACCTCCTAATCACTATTCACTTGGAGCCTATGACACTAGCTTTGGTTGCTTCTCTATGAAGTTTTTGAACGAACCTTTATACATTCTCCCATGTTTAGGAGAAGAGCCCAATACAGTGACAAAATCTCTGTCAGGAGGCATGAGCAGGACTCCAAAAAACTCAGCTGACTGATACTTTTAAACATCCAGCCACCTACACCTGGCTTAAAGCTTGCACATCCTCCTGAAAGAGCTCAGGGTCAGAAGAGAGTTTAGCTAGCACACAAGGCTGGTCAGAAATAGATTCTTCCAGCTCCCTCATTATTCAGCCCCCAAATCTCACCCTCCAACTTCCCCTTCTCATGCATCCAGGAGAAAAATAATGACTGTTTAAACTGATGATGTGCTGAGACCATTGCTAATCAGCTAGATAAATACTGACACGCTCATTTTACTTTTCCATCCATGTGCATTTTTTTTTTGTCTTTTGTATTAACTTGGATTATAACCACTCTGTGGGAAGTCTTTGTTTTCGTTCTGGGTTTGTACAATGTCTAGCCAGTGGGACGTTGGTCTGATTAAGCCTCACAGGCACTCTGGTAATGCAAATTAAAAACAATACCCTTTTCTATTCCTGCTACTTCTACAGGCACTGTTTGGCTGTGGGAAGCTGCATTCTACAGCTGCATATGTAACAACTGAACAATGCTATATCCTAATCAGTGGTCTGCTGCAAAAATATTAAAGGAATTGCGGCAACATCACTGGGGATTTGAAGAGAGAAGCTAATTTAGTTTTGATACATATAAATGCAAAGAAAAAAAGCAATTTAAGACCCCCTATATGTGATTGTATTTCAAACAACAAACATGAAACTTTGTGTGTCACTTCACTGCTACTTTATCAATCCAGTAAGAAGTTAAAAATATGGTCAAAGCAAAAAACAGACACTTTCTGTCACTTCTCCTTTCCATCAGTTCATCTTGTTTAATGTGTGAAAGCCTGCTATCAGAACATCAACAATTTTAAAGTTGATTAAACAATTTGGTAAACAAGTTTTACTTTAGTGTTTTAGACACAAATTGAAAAAAACTCTATTCTTCAGTCTTCTGCAAGAGCTTCTCTCGAGTTTCATATTTTACTATGGCCAATACCATAGTTTATTCTTTTATTCAAAAGATTATCCCCCATTGATATACCTTGTAAACTTTGAAGGTGAAAAATAGGTTTCTTGATGATTTGCACTTCTAAACGTTCTTCTAAGTTCCTCAATTTGAAGACTGAGTTAAAGGCAGTGTATTACATGTATAATATTTTGAATTATAATATTGCAGACTATTGATGCTGCTGCTAAAATAGTAGGTTAGAAAGATTTTTATTATGAGACTGAACATTTTCCTTCCCCGAGTTTAGAGTCCTCCACTGACATAAAGAGAAAGGAAGGCTTTCTTTCCTCTTTTTTTGATATTGAGGAATAAGATAAAATTCTTCCTCTGTTCATTCTGAGGAGAATAAAACATTACTTTTACTTTTGCACCAGAAGTTCAACAATGTGGCTTTCTAGATAAACTATTTTGCCTCAAAGCTCTTTATTATGTCAAATCCAAAGGTAAGACAAGTCATAACTTCTTTAATCATATGCTAGGGCAACTTCATATTTGCACAGAACTGAGTTTGACTATGAACAGAAAGAAATTAAGTTTGTAAAAAAAATAAGGTGCACTGTTGGAATTGTGCAAAAGCTTGCAAAACTGACCATGTTATCAGTGGTTACAGCCAGCTTAAGTTGTGTACTTATCTTAAATAGCTTCAACACAAAAAGAATGTTAGTAGCCATTTACTGCCATGTGGCACCTACTTCAGAAGGCACTTCTGTTAATGGCTAAGAGGAGGTAGAATACTTCCTGTTTAGACTAGAGCTGTATGAAAGAGCAAGCCCTACTGTTTCCATAATGCAGATATTTCAGAGGGCCCAACCACTGCAGGGGAAAAACCTGTCTGTTTCAGGAGGAGTTTTGATTTGGTAAGAATTACAAATAGTTTCTCACTCCTTCATCCTTGTCAAATCAGAAAAGATAATAACCAGTCCTATCCACACCCAAATAGACAAAAGAAGCAGAACGAGCTGTTCATCCTATTTCACTGATTCAGAAGAAAGGTTATATTAACATTTAGTTTCAATATATAAAAGCTACACTAGAGAAATTAATGAAGATGCAGGAATCCTTTTACCTCTCAAAATATGTAGCATCTGTGAAAACAAATGAAACCTAATTCTGGAGAATCTTGCTATGCCCCAGCATCAGGAGGGTGCAAGTGTTACGAATTGAAGCCAGAAGGTAGTTCTAGTCAACATCAGACTTCTGATGTAACACTGACCACGACTTCAGAATCTGATATATTTTTGTAAACATCATACTTGCTGTTTCTTAGAACAGGAGCAGCATTCTACCAACTCCTTTGAATTCATGCACTATACAATTTAAAGTATTTACTTAAACGTGCATTTCCAAGAAAGGAACAGTGCTCTTCCTATAGCACGGACCCTCTGAAGTCTTATATTTAAAGGAAAGACAATTTAAAAAATTTATTGGAAACTTCTAAATGGAACAAACCAAAATACAAAAATCAAATCCAGAAGAAACAGATGAAACAAGCTGCTCATATTAATAAGGCCCAAGGCAGATTCTGACTGAAACATTTTCTTTGAACATGAGTGTTTCCGTCATTTAAAGTACTGTTGGCACACATCACCTTTTGACACAACCGTTCTGAATCTTTATTGTTGTAAAATGAAGTGACCATGTAGAGAGGGGGGGGAAAAAAGGAGGGGAATAGCTCTACTAATTGTGCATTCATCTTTAAATTTCTGCTGAATGAGAACATTAGATATCAAAAAAGAAGATAGAAAGGGAGGGTCAAAACCAAGGTTCTTTCATATCACCTAGTTTTTCTAACAATTCTAGAAAATACATGCTCAAAGTTCATTTTTAGAAAAGACATACATTTAAGTCTTGAAAAATTATTGTACTTGTGATTAAATCTAGATTATAAATTAACATATTTACCTCATTATATCAGAAAGATTGCCTCAGTATCAAGAATTGCTCGTTCTTGACTGATGCAGTATTTCACTATTGTACGGAAACAACTCATCAAAAATAGATTTGGGGAATGGGTTGGAGTTCAGTTGCAAACAGTTGGTCACCTTAATGATGGGTTTCCAGTTCAAGAATTGTCCATTCCCCTTGAGGGGACGAACAGTCTTCAGATGAAAAGCTTGCCACTGTAATGCTTGCTGAAGAATCGTCCAGTGGAGACATGAGTTCAGTCCACCTACTGCATGTGTCAACTTGTGATGTACCCTGAGGATTTGAACCATCTCGTGCCAGAAACAGTGTCTGATTGATAAGACATTGTGCTAAGTTAAGGTCTTCAGGAACAGAGTTTTTGAAATCTATATTTGAGTCCTGCTCAGATAACAATTGCCTGAGAAGAGTCCAGTCCTGTTCTGCAAACTGCTGATCTTCAAAATCCACATCTAGAACTGGTGTTTCTGAATCCATCCTCTGCTCAATTGCTTCTCCAACATCCATCTCATATATTGGAGAAAGGGTTTTTGAAGGCCGATGTTCATACAAGCAGGTTTGTGCCATTGTGTCATAATCATCTATGTCTCCTGAAATAATTCACAATACTGTACAATGTAAAAATTGTAGATGATCCTCCCCTCAGGGCTGTGTAGAGCAAAATTTAATTCATTCAGGAAGGACAATCCAATCAGGTTAAAAAAGGGGGGATGGAGGGTTATACAAAATTGACAAAATTTGAGGCATTTATTTCCTATATAAAAAACAAAGTATGATTTATAAATTAAGTTAAAGTAGCAATCACCACTGGTAATTAACAATAACCTCCATAATTAAGTTTCTGATACAGAAAATGACAATGTAAATATACACTTAATGCACATGAAATTTCTCATTTACTACATAAATTAAATTTAGACCAGGAGGTGCATAGAGGGAATTAATAGAGAATGATTACTGAATGGTGACTTAAGCTATGTCAGCTTAGGAGAGAATTAAAACCAAAATTGTTTATCCACAGGCTTATTTCTATACTGCACATGCAAGGGCAGCTGCAGGCAAGGGCAAGCAAACTTAGAAAAAAATAGTACAACTTTTAATGTCTTCTTTTTCTGTGGTCTGGCTGAACATAGATCATCATCAGTGTTTCATTGCTCTTGAATACACAATAGTTGTAATCACCACTATTGTATATTTTTGATGGGATAAACAGACTGAATTATTGATATAAAGAAGACAAAACACAAAACTAGACAAGTATTCATCTAGCTACATGAAACAAGTCAGAACTTTTCTGTATATAAGCATCAGTTCTAAGTATAATATCTCTTTTAGGAAATAAGCTTTTACTGGTAAAATTTTAGAATTTTAGACATCTCACAAGCTCTAAAGCAAAGTTCAAACCTGCTCCCACTGGTGTATATGGCAAATAGTCTATTATGTTCAGTGGGAGAAGGATCCAAATTTGTATATAATATATAAATAAATTACAACAATAATGCATATAGCTGTTCAGGTAAACAGTTCAGTGCGCTTTAGTTAAGGTTATTACTTTAGTTATTGCACATCCCATTCAGACATATTATATGTTGTCAAGCAGACAAAACAAATACTAAGATTCCATCAAAAGCTGATGCTGTCAATGTTAGATTGGATCAAAAATAACTGAAGTACAGACAAGTGCATCCAATCTTTCTTTTATCATTACATAAAATCTCTTTTCTTGTAGTCAGGTTTCTCATTGAACAGCAGGGTATTGACGGATACTTCAAACAGACAAGCATTCTCTACCCAAGTGAAATACTTAAAAATATTTAAATTTACTATAGTTTCAGCCAAAATTATTTCAGTTCAGGATTCAATCCCAGACAAATTGCCACAACTTTCCCTATTAATTTGTTTTTGAATGACTGAATGTTTCTATTTCTGTACATTACCTGGAAGTAAATCAGTATTAGCGCATTCAGTAGCTGCTGGTTGACTGTCTCTCACTTGACCTTCCTGAGTCAGTATCTGATTCTTACTGGCTTCTACAGGTTTTGCAGAGTTGCTCTTTTGCACATCAGAATTAGTTTCTCTCTGCTGAAGATCCAGATGACATGGTCTTTCTTGAGATTTTGCATCATTTTCTAAATACTTATTGCACTGCTGAAATTCACTGGCCACCTCATTCTTCGTATTTACTTTTTGTTTTTCTCCTGGACATGGACTAGCTGCTGAATATACTTTCTCTAGGCAATTTTGTTCGGTCACTGAAGCACTTTGATTCTCCTTCCCCGGGATTTCAGTACCTTGAAGATGTAAGAGAGAACTTCCACTTTTATCCAATCTATTGTCTCTATCCTTACGCTGTTTGCTGTCCAGGAACCCATCTTCAGTTTCCAGTGAGTATCTTGAATAAAACGTCTTTCCATGTTGCTCTTGAGAAACACTGTCAAATACTTCTGGAGTAAGAGAATCTATTGAGTGCTGATGTGAAGTATGAGTTTCCACTTTATCATCAGATCCCAGTTCTTCACATTCATCTACGGAAAGTAAAACAGATCGTTTGAAATTTTTAGTTTTAGAAAAGTCTTGACTTACAGTATCATTTTCTGCTGCATCTTCAAAAGCTAAATTATCAATTCCTTGGAACGGTTGAGTAGGAACCTTTGATGGAGGGAAGTTTTCTGCAACATTCTCTGCTTCAGATCTGTCATCTTCTGTTTCATCAGCAGAAGAAGAAACTTGGTCTGCTTCCTGAGTAAACTGTGCATTACCAAAAGCAGAACTTTTGCTTTCTCTAGTATTGGTCCGTGAACTCTCCCGATGGGACCAAATTTCAGGTCTTTTTCTTGGTATTTCATCATCACTCGTTGAATTAACACGGAAGAGATCAGAACCCTCTTTTTTCATTTTCACTTCTATTCTTAGGCTGCTATCATAAATTTTTAATTCCTCAGGTGTACTTGTGTCACTGCTGCTTCTTCCAAGAAAATCATGACATAACATAGTACTGCATTTAGAAATCCCTCTTTCATTGGATCCCTCATCATCCTGAGAGCCTCCGGCATCATAATCTTCTGACCTTGGTTTTATATCATCAGAGGATGTGGTTGCACTGCCAGTATCTGATTCTGGACTCTCTTTTGGATCTACGGCACCAGTACTCCAGTGGTCCACAAAAGGAGTATCTGCATTTTCAGAGTTTTCTGGCATTTCCGTAGGATCTACAAGCTCTCTGTAATTAGGTGAATATTTTTCTGTTATCTGTTCTGTGGAACATTCTGACACATCATCTAAATCTGCTGATTTATATTCAGACAAGGCTGATGTATCACACAGTTCATCAGCTGTAAGAAATCCCTCCATTTGGATCTGAGGAAATGATGTCTCAGCCTCTTCATTGGTTGTTTCGGAAAAGCTTGACAAAGCATTTTCACCATAGTTAAGGTCTGTTTCAGAGTTTAATTTATCACCTTGTTCACTACAGACTTTTGTTGCTTTTGAATCTTTCACCAGTTCTTCTGGAACAGTAGCCTTTTGATTGGTTTCCTTGGAAAAGTCTGAATATCCATCACTGGGAGACTGTGCATGACAGTGCATTTCAGCTGTATTATCAATCTTTGTATCTTCAATCTTTTTAATTCCAGACTGATCTCCACAGATTTGTCTTGTTTCCATGTCATTTTGCACTGAAACATGAAGTTTAGAAATAGTTTCTTCTGTAATTATAGGAGAAGAAGATTTAGATTGTGTTTTGTATTGCACATTTCCAGAAGAATCTGATAATTTTTGTTTGTTGGGTTGACAGGACTCCAGCGGTTTATCATCACTGCTGCTTTCCACCACAGGTTTTAAAGATTCATTTGCAGAATAGCATTCATTATTGTCATGGAGCTGACCTGCCACAGCATCAGTCGTGTTTTTCTCAAGTTTCTGTCCTTTGTGCTCAGAGGTATGCATATTCTTCTGGACAACAGGCGATTCACTCCTTGAATGTTTTTGGGCAGAGGACTGAGATTTTAATGCAGCTGTTTTCTGTTTTGGGTCTTTACTATTCGTAATCTCAGCATATTTTGATGGAGCCAGGGTTTTAGGTGCTATTTTTGCAGTGGCTTTTGTTACAGATGTTTGTGACTGCTTAACACTCTTCTTTTTGGCTGAAGGATGTTTTTCTGGGAGTGTTGTCTGAACCAGATGTAACCCATTTTTTTCTTCATTATGTTTTGGAGACATTCCTGATTTCAGTGAATTTGTTGATTCTCCCTGAAGTCCTAACAAACAGTAAAAAAGACTATAAAGATTGTATATGCCAACCACAGTATACTCATCCTTTTTATGTTAATGTTGAGAAACAAATTACTCAACTTTTCAAGTAACTAAGGGATTTAAGGTTTATGAAAAAATTAAGAGTCGAAATCTTAAACAGTAGACAAAAATACCATCTTACATTTACATGCTATCTTTAGAGCAATTTGTAGAATATACATACAGGAATCACTTCAGCCTGCAACTGAAGTAGTCATCACTGGAGTAGAAAGCAGCAGCTCTCTAATAATGCACAGAAACACTGCACAGCAGTTTAGCACAGGAAGTGATGAGCACTGTATTCAGTTTATATTGTAGAGGAAATGAGAGGAGGCAGAAAATAATTACATTAGTTATAATGTCATTAGAATACCAGAATTAATGTCCCTGCTCAGTCACAAAATACTGCAAGATTTTTAAGGACCACAAATTGACAGAACCTGTGTTTTCTAGATCATAATGCATTTAACATAACTAGAATATTGGAGCTCCATCCTTAATACTTTGTTTCTTTATAAAGCAGTGTTCCCTCCCTGTGGTCTACAAGGTAATTTCCTACTCTTGCTATCAGTAGCTGTTGAAATCGAGTGTGTGTGGGTCAGTATCAGTAGTGTTATTGCTATGGGGAACACCAAACAGGGAGGCATAATGGAGTCTGCAGTGCAGATCTTTGATGCTTATTACACATGCTCGACCTACAGAATTTCTGTTGAACTCAGTCACGGTTCCAAATGCAGAAGTGCAGGGGATCAGCAAATAGAAGACTCTGCAATGCAGATTAAACAAGCAGGAGAAAACACCGATCGGCAGTGAAGACTGTCTTTTAAATATTTTGAAGTTGACACATTCATTTGCATTTTACAGCTTAGGATTGTCACCGAAAGTGAAATATGGAAAAATCCCAGAACTCTTTGGAAGATTTTTCCAAATACTTGTGCTAAAACCAAAACAAACAAAACCTGAAGCTTTCCATAATAGTGGCAGATTGTTTAATTGTTGTATGAAACTTTACCTTGGTTCTTGGGAGAATTGGTAGGTGTGTTCTGAGCCTTTGGCTGTGCTGCAGAACTGGTACTGACATTCCCTTTTTTCTTTAGGAGAGTTTGTACATTTTGCTCATTGCATCCTTTTCCTGTTGATTTTTTTGTCAGACTGCAAGGAAATTATTATATCCATTATGTCCAAGCTTAGATCTAGCAATGTTTAATTATATTTAAAAAATATATGTGTTTTAATGTGCATACACATATAAACATTGAAAATGCAACCTAAAAGGTAAACTTTTTGAAAATAAAACTTGTATGTCTCTCTGTATTTTTATATATATGGCCCATTTCACAATTTCATAGTGCTTCAGCTGTCTTCCTGTCCAGTTTAATCTAACCTATTCCAGAAACAGTAAGTTTACAACACCTTGTGTAGTCATTAACTGTTCCAGTATGCAGAATTCTGAATGACCTATAACAATTTTAAAATGATTAGCATGAAACAGTCCAACACAAAAGCCAAACCAACTTTATCTTGACAGCAATGTTTCCAATAGCTAACTCGAATTGTTTTGCAAATAACATCCTACAGACAACTATTCTCAGGTTAAAAAGAACACGATCAATCTAACAGTAAGTTTAATGGTTCAGCTGGAATTTTTTTTCCCCCCCAAACTCATATACACACACATAAAGTAGCATATTGATTTGTAACATACCTGATTGTTGTGACATTAGCCTCAAGCTCAGTCTTTTTTTTTTTGGTGGTGACTCCATTTGATATCTTCACAGATGCCTTTGCTTTCACTATTGTAAAGTAAATTCAAAGTTAATTACAGGGGGAAATGCATTGCAAATAAGTATTGAAATAATCTAATATATGAAGATCAGTTATTGAAAAGAGCAGACATGCTAAACTTGTAAAATGTTTACCTTTTTATATGACTATCAATTGACTATAAAGTCAGTTAATATTAATTTACAGGGAAAGAATATAACTCCTATCAATCTATGGTAGATTTTCTTAAAGCTTCTCAGGCTGGTTTTCAGTGTGTGACCAGCCTGAGACAAATCAGAATTAAAAAAAATTATAAAAAATTACCAGTCTGTTTTTTCCCTTCCTCTACCAACTTATCCTCTTTGGGTTCCTCTGTCTGTTCACTGGCAGTTTTGATATCCACAGTTGAGTTTGGTGACTTGCTGGAAGTTGCTGCTACAGTCACTAAGGAGGGAGATTCCTTCCCTGGGGTTTTTTTCAATGGTTTTGTTTTGATCTGCACACTTGAGGTTACTGTCAGCACTTTAGGTCTGGCACCTGCAATTTTTCCTTCATGATTCTTTAGTCCTTTGCCACTTCCGGAATTTTTTTGGCCACTTGCAGATGATATCTTTTCTACATCTTGCTTGGTAAGCATGCTTTCAGCCTTCACATTTCCATTATTTTCTATTTTTGTCTTTATAACAGCTCTAGCCTTTGGTGAGGCAGCTTTTTCCCCAGGTTTCGAATCCTTAGTAATCTTGGACACTAATTTTTTGCCATCTTTCCCCTTTACATCCTCATGCTTTGAAGCCTTATTAACAGTGTTTCTGTTGGTGCTGGATGTATGTCCAGATGCTCCTAATCCATCAGATTTCATTTTATCCTGATTGGTGAAAGAATTTCCCCAGCAACCTTTCTTGCTGTGTTCTGTCCAGGTAGTATCCCTTATACCAACAGATTGAGTAGTAGTTTTATTTAGCTAGGATAAAAAAAACCAAGGCATCAGAAAAAAACCCAACCAAAACAGAAGACATTTATAACACCAAGCTATCCACAATCTTTCATTTCTGAAACACATCTACTTTTAAAGTAGTACATGAATCTAAAGAACAAGATTCAACATAGAAATAAATTAAAAAACCCAACGTATTTTAGCTTAGTTTGCTGGCTTTCAAGAATATAAAAGCATAAATCACTCACATGAAGTACTGCCCTATACATAGGAGATAGAAATATATAAGTAGAGTTTTACTTTACTTTGGACAAATTACTCTGTAATATTTATTCATACTACTGGAGTCTGCTGAAGTAAGAAAACTTTCTTGAGTTATATCTTATTTTCCAAAGAAGAACAAAAACTATGCATTACTACAAACATAAACCCAAGAATTATTTTATAATACATGTGATGTTTTCACCCACAGTGTATGCACTGTGGGTAAGAGAAGTGACAATGTTCACTCTCTGAGACGTGGGGAATTAAGTGTAGGAAACAGAATCTTTGTGATACGAGTGTCATTGCCATGTATCCAAGACTGCCAAATCATGTGAAACCCATACTGTTTTTCTATCAAATAATAATGCAGTTTTGAGTGTGAGTCTCAACAGAAGAGTTGTTAAGGGCACTAGAAAATATTTCTCAGGGCAGGGAGTGTAACAGACTCTGCTGTGGTGCCTTGTAATAATAGCAGAGATTAATTAGCTCAGTAGCAAACCATTTGCTTTAGGAAACAGATGAGTTTCATTATGTAGCAAGAGAGGAATGTGAGATTCAGAACACAAATCCCTGTCTTTTATTTGAGCTTATCTGTTCGAAAATGTAGCAAAGTCCTAAGTCTGAGTCCTAAGATGTTTGCAGTAATGACCATCACTGATTCTGCAGAAACAAGAGTTCAAAAGAAAATACTGATTTTTCAAAAGCAAGTTCCATTAAGTAATATGGAAAATTAGTATTAATTTAAAACAAATAATGAAGATAGTTTTGTTTGCAATTATCTGAGTGTTTTTAATGTTTGGATATAAATGCGTACCTGAGAACTAGTAAACACAGGTTTTTTGCCAAGTCTTCGGTCATCACCCTTGTCAAATGCAGCTGTAAAAGGAACAAGCAGTTTCTTTACTATTTTAGCAGGAAAAAAGGGAGGCAGAAAACAATCCAGCCTACTCACTTAACATCATCTGAAATGAGTTCTTTGGGCCCTGTAATTATTCTGCGAAGGCTAATTTTGGTGACATGGCAAATGTTAAGTGGAAATACATGGGTTTATGTTTGGAACAAAAAATGTGGGATCTGTGATGAGGTCACATGGCCATAAGCAAGTTGTTTTAACTCTTCTGTTTCCCCATGTTTATAGTAAGACTTTGTTTATTCAAGCTTAATTCATTTAAAGCTGGCAGTGCACTGAGACCTTTGAAAGTGTACAAAAATTACAAAAAAGATACTTCAGAGTACTAATGACTTTTCAGTGATGTATTGTTATTTATAGAATATTTATTTATACTACTTAAAGAAGAGATAAATGACATTAAATTATATTAGTTTTCATACATAGTAAAGCCAAAATACCTAAATGTACACAGTAAGATCACAGTGCCTCTTTAGACAACATGCAGTGTAATGGCATGAGAGTTATCCCTGTGATTGTCATGTGGAATTTTCAGGCAGTGAATGGCTTTTTTTTTTTTTTTATCTGATGTACTCTGGGAGGAAAGCAGTTTTCGGTAAAGCCTTTGAATCAATTGCACTTGTAGAATACAAAAAGGGTATTTATAGACAGTGTACAGACCCGGAATCGATAGGCTTCATTTATGTTTGTATTCGTATTTCAGCTGAAAAAAAAGGTTTTGCAAAAAATATATAAAAAAATTTAAGCATTCAGTCTTATGTTCTGACACCCTATTTATACATGGATACCTTTTTTGTATGTGTAACACAAGTAAAAATCCTGCCAAATTCTTACTGAAGATACTAAAAATAATTTTTATATAGGTCTGTAAAAATCACACAAAAGGTATGCTGAAAATGGCACCCCAGGGATCTAATCCTTTTTCTAGCAATGACTCTGCACATTAATACATACCAATATATTAAGACAAAATCCATATAAACTTGTGCCTAAGAAAACACAAGACATATTGTAAATGAAAAAACCCACAATATCATCTGTCTTCTTTTGGCATTTTTCCTCCTCTATTATAGCCATCTAATTTTATATAGGTTAAATTTCTAGACGCTAAACCACCACCAGGAATCTTTGATGAAAGTTGTTTTAAGTTATCCTAGACATATTTCACCTAAAGATTAATATTTGTCTACCAGTATTGTGTGATCATTTTGCCTGTACTTAAAACCAGATAATTTAGGCAAACATTTCAGCCTGTTCACATATAAAATGTATGCTACCTCTGAGTTATAACTGAATCCGAAAGAAAACAAAACAATTTCTGGCAAGATGGAGTTTGGACAACTAAGACACACCTCGATTTTAAATATGTTTTTTTGTACTGAAAGCACTAGTGCAAAACAGTCTAAACATTATTCACAATAGGGATACAATCATCTTGAAAGTAAAACACCCCAAATCAGAAACAACCCACACCCTTGTTTCTAAAGCCAGCTTCTCAGCTTCTGAAGGATTTTATAATCTAGGAAGAAATCATAAACCTGTTTTACACAGTAGCAGTGAGATATTATTTGACTACCTTCCTAAATCATACTTAGAAAGACTGTCACTGCATCTTTCTCAGCATGTAACTGTAGAATAAAATTTTCATCCACCTCTAGGCACAAACAATTTTATAACTCTCATGTCCTACCTACTAATGTCTTTAACAAGGACATCAAATTTTCCTTTGAATCAAAAGTGATTTCAGAGAAGTATTCAACACATTCTTTTCTTTTATAACACTGCACTGTCAAAGCTAATATTCAACCATAACCTGAACTCCATCATCAGTTCTGCATCCTCAGAATACTCGTGTACTTCAAAACAAAGGAGCGTTCAGAACAAAAACTCCTTTTTGTTGGAAGTGCTGTCTGTTAAAATGTTGAGAGCACACCATGCAGGTCCTTAGGGGCTCTCTGCAGCAGCACACACAGGATCACAATGCCAGCTAACCGAGAAGTCCAGCTATCTGCATTTGCTCAGAGCACGAGATAAGCATTATGCAAGAGACAAGCAATATTTATACATCATGGGGGAAATGATAAAGGACACAAACTGAATTCACAGAATGGGTAATCTGCTTTGTGCAAATTTAATTCATCCACAGTGCTTATCTCCTTAAAAATGAGGCAGATAAGGTTTTTAATCCTACTGCAGTGTTTTCAGTAATTTACAGTAGCTGTAAATAAGAATAGAATCCATCTGCATGGGTTTGGTTTCTATCATATATCCTCCTGAAATGAAAAGCAGAAAAGACTTTTCACAGAAAATGACTTACTGGTTCCCATATTTAAAACCAGCTAAGCATGCCATCATGCTTATATTCTAAAACACCACTTCAAAACATAGAGCAGCACAAATTTTGTTTTAGTTTGTATCAGGCTCCACAATTCCATCTGCATTTTGCTAAAAAATTGTAATGCCATTTGATGCCAGACATACCTGCTTGTATTTTCTGTTGATGCTCTGGCCTCATCAGCTTCCAGCTTTCTGTGTGACGAACAGCATAAAAAGACTGAACCAGGAAGACCCAGAGCTTATCACGCAGCGCCTGGATCTTGCACGTAAAACCCTGCGTTCAAGTAACAAATCAGCAGCTGGCGAGGGGCATATTGTCATAGCAACCAGTCATTATTCCTTTCAGAATCTACTTACTCCCTAAGCTAGATCAATGATGTCATCACATATATTTTATAACGGTCTGGTAGATGGAGATGCTGTTTTTGAAGGATTATTGCCCAACACAGTAATTTTTTCAATAATTTAAAACCTACAAACTAAAGCACTAGCAAACACTACATTGCTCTTTTCTCTTTTTGTTTTTTTTTGTTTTGTTTTTAAATGAAGCCCATTATAGCTCTTCACTGTCAGCTGTGTCACAACAAGGTCAAATACTCTAGGGAAAAATAATGTATTTGATTAAATTTTCATTGCTTTGACCAAGGAGATCCACAATAGCACCAGATTGCAGTAATTAATTTTTCATTTATTTTTCATTCTTTGTCATACTATTTATGAATTATTCCCAGAATTAGTTATCCACATCTTAAATATAATTATTTAGATTGTGTGGATAATACATGGTATGTTACACACATGGAGACTGACACCTCCACCCAATCCAAAAAGCACACACTGGATTAAGAGGCAGTCCTTGCTTTAGAGGACAGTATTGAACAAAAGCAACTGTAGCTGTGACTTTCACAAAAAGGGGGGAAAGTACACAGCGAAAAAGAGAGTAAGCTCTCTTCCCCTGTAAGTTTTAGGTAGTGCAGCATTTTCGTATGTTTTTTCCCTCATCACAAATGTAAAGTGACAGTAAAGAATCAATAGGGCAGTGTTGTCCATAGGACTTACATTTTCAGTAATACACAGGAATTTTTTTATTGCCATGGATGAGGTTTCTTTTTAAAGTAAAAAAATGCCAACATTCTCTGTATTTCCAACATGACCCTGGGTTTATGCACATGCTTTTCTGTGTGACCCCAGTTGCACCTGAGCTCACACCATGTCATCTGTTTTGAACCATTAAATGAAACCGTTTTTCTACAGGCACTGCACATTGAAAAACCTACCATCTCCTTCATATTTGCAGAGTTCAACAAAGTATCCACAGCTACAAGAAGAAAGCAGCTATTTTCATTATTAATGCTTTTTTCAATTGCATTGAAAATTAGTTCTAGAAGGTCAGGTTTGCTGCTCATTGCCTGTGCCTGAGGAAACAACAAAAGGCAGCCGTTTAAAACAAAAGAGTGTACTTTGTATGCAAAAGCATTACTGAGCAGAGAAGATTTGCTATCAAGCTGTGCAGGAGGTATTCTAAGGCTGAGCATCTTCCTTTATATCCATTTAACCCCACTCCTCCCCCGGTCTCTACCAAATCATCCCAAGGTCTCTCATTAACAAAAATTTTAGGAACAAGCACACTGATAAATTTACAGCCCCATGCAACTCTAGATTCAAAGACAAAATGTTTTAACATCTTCCTATTTATTTTTTATTCCTCTATATATACTAAAAAACATCTTCACAGGAGAAATGAACTGGCTAGATGACACCAGAACCTGCAGTATTGCCACATTTTTGGAACTCACAACAAAAATCAACAACTAGAAAAATCAGTAGAAGTTTGAGTATACTCATACTCTTTAAGTATATGCTGTTATTCTAGGGGCCTGAAAGCTTTTTCAAAGCTGGTATCTATACTTACCTCTTTTCAACACAGAAATTGTCCTTCTAAATTAACTGGAACATTTGCTTAACTGAGGCACATAACCTGAATGTAGCATCAGCCCTGCGTATCAAATTATTTATGTGCTTTAAAACACTGAAAAAGCCCACCTACTGCCCTGCAAAAAAACACTTAGTACTCCCTAAGTTCAATTCAATTCATTTGGAAGTGTACAATAACTTGAGGGCACTTTTACCTGCAACAAAACAGAGAAGCCTTCACTCTGTACTACGTGTAGGAAGTTTGCGACAATAAATGTTACACATTCTTCATGTAGCCTGGATGCCAAGGCCACAGCTGCCTCTGTCCACTTCACTTGGGGAAGGCTGTTGATCAGCCGGTCACTCTCCATCAAAAGGAAAGCAGCATTCTTGTGGTTCTTCAAATAAAAACAGAAATTAGCCTGCTGCCAAGTAATTGCCTCAAGAATTGCTGATCGTAAAATAGCTTCTGTTCAGTTACTGAACTTTTACAAAAGGAGCCAATCATGTAATAATTTCCCTTCCTTAAATAAATTTTATTATACATATTTTTATTAAACCTGCCTTCAAAAATAAAGCAGAAAAAGAAAAATCTACTGATTCTGGTTTGCCTGAACTTAGGAAGTAAAGTTTTCAGTAGATTTTATTGTGTTTTTTTCAATTGTATCATTACATACTGCAGTCCTGAAGAAAATAAAGCAAATATTAACTGGAAAAACTGTTCTGAAGAGAGAAAAACATTTTTGGTCACTGAAAGATGTAATAAATTTTCAACTAAAGCAGCTAAGTCAGTGTTGTAGGTGTGTGGATAGTCTAGCATTCAGGACACACAGAAAGCATTTTCATAGTTATGCATCCTTTTGCTTTATTTAAAGGAGTCAAATGACAAAGACTTGTCTTCCCAGGTGGAGTTTTAACTCAATTTACCCTCCTTGTTGCCTAAACTTTCTCTATGAAAAGTCACTGTTATGTTTCTAGTTATATTTGAAACAAGCGAAAAAATATTTTGCTAATATTTATTACCCTGGTCTGTGCCTTTGGTTCTTTGATGCACTGCATCAGCACAGTACCTGAGGGCAACTTCGACTGACTAACACATCGCTTGAAAAGAACTTGCAATTTATGGTTATCCACATTAGAATGGACTGAAAGCTCTATTCAACATGACCTAGCAGGACACTGATAAATTATGCAGTAAGACCAGTAACACTGGAAAAAGCAACAATTCAGATAACTATTTGACACAAACCCCCCTACTGTAAATTCAGATCACAATTGTGTTTGTCCTATGCAACTTACAAAGCACGGAGGACCTTCTTTGTGCATAATATAGTTAAAATATAAAATCTGACCATCCATTGTTGAGTTATATTTTTTTGTTATTTTACTCGTGTCTGGGCAAAACCAGTTTGCTTCTATGCATATCAGGTAAATTAAGGATAATGTACATGCTTATGGTTTGATTTCGCTCCCACTGGATTCAGTTACATGCTTTTTGAATTGTCTAGAATTTAACCCCTGCTCACAAGGCAATATGCATTTACTGCTATTAGACACTTCCAGTGAAATATAAAATGCCTTCATTGACTTCTAATTAAGTAAGTACTTTGTAGGAGTGGCTCTAACTGAATTTTACTTCTCTTGATATATTTTTTACCTAACCATTATAAGGTGGAGTTCACTTTCCTTATCTAAAAAACCAGTGATTTTCACGCATGGAATTGAGAAATCAGGGTTAGGTTCCTGAAGAGTGTTTTAAACTGCACTCCTATTTTAATGTTTCTGTGCTCATCCATTGTGGCTTCCCAGGGATTTTCCGATCAGCAATCTCCTTTCCTTTGCATCTTTTCTTTCTCTAAAGAGCTGCCCCTCATTAACTTGGTTTTACATTTCCAATATTGGTAAATGGAAGGATCAGCAGAGTTATACTCATTAACTGAGTGTAACTTGAAGTTTTACAGGCGAGAATTCCAGCAGCAGAGAAAAAGAGGATTGTAACAGTAGCCCCTGCAAAATTAATGTCAGGCCTTTTCTTCTTCCTCCCTCAAGCAGCCTTAAGCATTTTTGCAGATAGTGAAAAACTCCCCTGGGAATTCCACAGGTTTTTCGAATGCGTGTCTTAAGCGCTCTGAGTTAAATGAACACTCACTAGAACTGGTCTCTGGGCAGAACAGGCTTATGCTTTATAGTTTAATTTTGCAATTCCGAAAGCTTTCAAAACCTCAGTTCACAAAATACCAGTGAATCTTGCAACACCAATTTTAAATCAATCATGTGGGATCCAAATCACACTTTTGTTCAAACTGCAAAAACCTTCCAGAGAAGCTGGGCACACAGCTGGAGCACTACCAGATACCACAGTATTTCAACATAAATTGTAACCCCAGCATCTTTATATACTAGAATAGGCAGAGAGGCCCAAACATTTACCTTTAAACTGTCATAATGTTGCACAAGGGCCTGGAGAAGAGCCTAGAACTGCATCTACACAGGCTCTTGGCTACAGGACACACCTGAGGTACTTTGGAGACGGGTGGTGGTTTAAGTAGGAACACCTGTAGATCTATACCTGAAAACATTACTTAAAACTTAACTATTTATACTACATATGATACACAAAGCTATGTGTATATTCTACGAACAACTCAGTATACTGATCTAACATAACAGCAGAATACCTATACCTTAAGAGATACTAGGTATACTGTTGAGATTTTGGCCACTATCTTTACTGTCAGACAATGCATTCTGGCAGAAGGACTGTCCAGGTTTTATAGCTGTGGATACTCTTAAGCTTCTCTTGGTAGAGCCATGTAGCTTAAAATCTGTTTTTCAGGCTTTCACCTGCATATGCATTAGCAGCCAATACTCATAGCTGACCTGCTGGTCTCAGCACTTTTAGGTACTCCAGCAAAGAAGTCCTGGAAAAAAACAGCTCCAAGAAGGCTTCACAGTCCTTTCAGCATGGGGTAGTTCTTGGCCAGAACCATTCATGAGTGCATCTCTTGAACGAGGTGATGTTTGGCAGCATGCATGGCCATACCTGAGCTATTTACCTTGGGTAACAACAGTAAGAGACATGGGGACCAGGACTTCAGCCTGAGATATACGAGATGCCACATACTTAGTTGTCTGTTGCATGCTACAGCCAAAATAATCTTGTGAATGTTACTTGAGCTACTTAGATTAAATTTTCCCATGACAATCCACATTACAGCTACATACAACTGACAGTCATGCTTGGCAGCAGCTGTACAAGTTTACTTTTACATATTCTTCACATATCTGTTACAATTCAGTGTATTTACAGGCTAATTACTAGACCCAATTTCTGTTAATTAGTCTAGCACAAATACCTTAAGTCAGTTCTGAGCAGTTTTATACAGAAATATGATAAGAAAGTACTTAAGTTTAGGCAGGTCTAAATTGGAACAATGTAAGTACGTGCCACAAAAAAATTAATGCTAAGCTTTAGAGGGACCAGCTCAGTACTGTTATGTGAGAAGTAGAAGATAAGTACATATACTATACTGTTACTTTATTTTTTAAAAGTCAGCCTGCCTGTAAACAAATGGCTTGTGATCACTGATAGCCAATGATCACCTGAGGTCTGAAAAAAGAAGTAAATTTTGTCCAAACTAGAATATAGGCAAAGAGGAAAAGGCAATCACAAATGAGGTATGC
The DNA here is from genome assembly GCA_035583185.1 of Anabacerthia variegaticeps. Classification (NCBI taxonomy): domain Eukaryota; kingdom Metazoa; phylum Chordata; class Aves; order Passeriformes; family Furnariidae; genus Anabacerthia; species Anabacerthia variegaticeps. Next base: position 16,744,434 of record JAWWEW010000006.1, on the reverse strand, counting down.
TACCACCTAACAAAGAAATTGATACAGTGATTTCCTGTTCCTCACTATCCAAACACACAATCACAGAATCATAGGATGGCTTCGGTTAGAAGGGACCTTACAGATCATCTAGTCCCACCCCCACTGCCACGGGCAGGGACACTTTCCACTACACCAGGTTTCTCAGAGTCCCATCCAGCCTGGCCTTGCACACTTCCATAATGTTGCATTATGATGTCACAGTTGTGTTTCATAAACTTATTTTGTATTATTATGCTGGACTTGGATATCATGATCACCAGACTTTGTGCCATAAAGCATAACAACGACATCTCACATCAAAATTGGGTTTAAATTGTTATTTTAATGGAAACTTTTACATAGCAAAAATGCACTACAGGTTTAAAATACTACAATTATTATCCTTTAAATTACATTGTACAGCTAAATAAGAAAAAAATTCACATTGTTCTCTTTTTATACAAAGCACACTACTTACCAAAGACTTAATCAACATAACAAGACAGTTGTTCTGAAGTTCAGTAGGTAAACTGGCGAAGCTTCTCTCTGACAAACATTTTGCAAAATGTTTTCCTACCCATCTGTTGAAAAGAGAGCCACTCTTAGGTAAGGAAGCTGAAAAATGTTCTCTCTTCACTTGTTAGCATAAATGATATCTCGAAAGTATCATGAGGAAAAAAATGTTTAAAATGTGAACATTTTATACACCAAAATAAAGCCTAAATTGCAAAATAAAATAATTTCAACAGAAAGAGAATGAAAACCAGTATTTTATTTTACTTACTTCATGCAAGCAGCATATAGGTTTTCCACACCCAATGAATGAGCAATAGCCATGCATTCTAGTACAGGTTGCTGCTTTCCAGGAACAGGCTAGAGTTGTTAGAAAATTACAATTATTGTACATTCTGATTTACAGAAACTATACAGAAGTGCAAAACCTTCAGTTCAAATAGAAGTACTGTTAGCTACCATGGTATTTGCTTGCCTTTACGCAGAATATGGAAGTCAACTGCTTCCACACATGCCAGTAAAGTAGGATTCAGCCTCATGAGCCTAATGTATGGAAATGCTCAAGTCTAAGCAGGTATTTGTTTTTAAACTAATTTTAATTGAACAGAAATATTTTCTAAATATCTCCATGAAATATGATCTGCAAATATATAGCATTTCCGTATCCCCACCAAGAACGATTACATTTACAATGGGACAAATTAAATTATATTCAGTTTAATTTAATACATTGAATTAATTGTGTGGAATACTGCTTTTGATCAGCTGGGGTTTACAAGTTTTTATAAAGAGCTGGATGATCCCACAGGCCTTAGTCCAATCATTTAGCAGATTCACACATAAAAACAGGGTCTCTTTACTTAAGCTAACACCTTGAGCACACAGTTACTAAGTATCTTGTCAATAGCATGTGTTAAGTAATAGAAGTGAAATTCTTTGATTTTATGGCTCACGAAGTAGCATGAGAACTGACATACCTTTTGGAAAAAATTGCAGTAATCTCTTTTCAAAATGTAGATAGCTACTTCTTTTAGCCCATCTAGTCCATACATATCTGCAATGCCCAACATGCGACTGAAGAGAAAGCAGTGGCAAGAGGAATCAACAAACCATTTGGATATATGCATTTTGCTTAGAGGACAATTTATGTGCTAATTTCTCACCTCTTTGTTCAGTCAGAACTTACTGCAGAAATAGATTGATAACCAAGTGTGACACCTGCCAAAGAATAATCTTCAAAGAGAAACATATATTGACCTAATAATAAACTCCAGCCACTGAGTTCAATCTGTCTAAAAGTAAGCCTCAGCCACTAGCTGAGAAACTGTTCAGAAGATTCTCAGTTTCTCTATTTTAAGGATAGCAAGTGAAAAAGATATTTGTGCCAGCGGCGTCTTGGCATTTTGTAGGTTTTTTTCAAGGATTACATAAAATGTTATTGATGACCTCGTTATGTCCTTTCCAAATATTAAAAACCAGAGCAAGCAAACTATTAATTACTTAGTATAACAATTTATACCAAAATGTTATTTTCTGTATCAATTCACTACCTAAACATTGACTTTGGGGCATATTATAAACAATTCCATACTTTTAAGAAATTGTAGCTGTTTAGTGTATAGTGGCAGAGTTCAACACCTAATATATAAATGGTTTCAGAGAATACTTCACACATTCAGAATTTACTTCACTAGTACAGGATTATGTATAGAACTGTGATTAAGAACTATCCCAGAAGAAAATGCCAACATTTACGTTGGTTCCTATACATCACCTTTTATGGATCTAAGACTAAGTACTTAGCCTTCTCATCAACTCAAATAATTATTTAAAAATAAATTAAAAATACTAATTGTTATATGCTAACATACATTGTATACATTATTCTGAAAACTAAAAGGAAAGTATAGGCAAATTGGGAATTATTTTGGTATAAAACAGCATCCTGTTTTTCACTCTCCTCATACAGTATTCCAAAAACAGCTTGCACACCTTTTCTAGTAGCTGTCAAACAATATTTCTTCAACAGCTTTATTTTTTGAATTTTCCTTCTGACTTTTAACAGAAAATACAGAACAATCAAATGAATAGAAACTACAAGTGAAAAATAATAAAAGTTGACATATACCCAACATCAACTTTGTCTGGGAAGTCCAAAATGGCTCCATATATAAAATGCAAAATGACACTCATTTCCACATGGCTTATGCTGCAAAAAAAAAGAAAAATTACAAATAAAAACATGTCCAGAATAAAATGCTCTATATTTCTTAGCCAAAGGAAGCTGGTCAAAAAGCTGATACATCATCCAGCTGTTCTGTGAATGGAAGGTAAATGATCTGATAAAATTAAAGCTATTTTCAAGATTACTGCAATGCAAAAGTATCTAAATGGACTATATTTTGGGTGAATTTAACTACTCAATAGTGTTGCTGAAACTTTCTAATACGTTAAATCTTTGAAAATAAATCATAAGCAGACTAATACCAATAACTATATTATTATAACTATATTACTTTCTGATAATATTCAGAAAGGATTCTTTTCATCATGGCCAAGCTCTTTACTAGTAATAAATCAATTATTAAGTACCTATATATTTTAAAATGGTTTCATAATAATTATTTTTAATTATTGATTTTACTTATCTTTTCCGACAATAAAAATACATTTAGTAGTTTTATTACAAGGCTAAGTAGGAATGTTACATCTCAAAATACTTAGGAAGTCTTTATTCAGATTAAGAAGGCTGGAATTCCACAAGGTAGTGTTTGCAGCCTTTCATAGTCCCAGCACCATAATGCAGAAGGGCACAGAATGCCTATTTGAAATGATGGACACGCTCTCCTGAACAACACCTCATTGTACGTGTGGTACACATGGTTTTGTGTGCAATCTTCAGAATCCACGAGTGCTTTGTACACTAGTGTAAATGGAATACGGTCATGCAGATGGAGCTAAGACCCTTTAAAACATTAGACATGTTTAAGGCAACTGACATTGATGACTAAAAACAAAAGGAAAAAACCCAACGTTGCAACACAGAGCAGCAAAATCAGCACAGTTGTCTCTCTGTATCAGGACACACAGTAGGCGTAAAGGCAGCAAGACAGAGTTTCCCTCATTTTGACAGTTGTTACCTTGTGCAGAATTTTCAGTATTTCAGAGTAAGCCATATGTACTTTATTTATAAGTGCTTTAAAAGACAGCACAGAAATCCATACTAAGCAGAAAAGTGAACTAGAAAAGGTTAAATTGTGGATATGATTCATAATAATAGAAATTATGAGATATTGGCATGGGAATATACTCATATAAAGATTAATTACTTCTTAGGAGAAAGTCTCTACTGAAAAATTAGGAGGAAAATTTCTTAAACACATAAAAATCAATTACAGAGAGAGAAGAGTAATTGGTGACTATCAGCCTCTAAAACATACTGTAAAAAATAAGGAATCAATTAAATGACAAGTATATTGTTTTATAAGGATCAGGAAGTTATAACCAAATCAACAGATAACCTTCCTGATTTTTCAGCAGTATTACTACACTGGCAGAAAGCTAAAATTATGAACATTTGAGAAAGCATCACTTGGCCAAGCAATTTTCTGTTAACACAAAGCAGTTACATTTTGCAGCTCTTTCTGAAGAAAAGTGAGTCAGCCCACAAAAAAGCTAACATGTACATGAATTGGTATTCCTTTGCTTTTAAAGGAAATCTAATGTATTTCAATTGATTTGTCTGATACTGAAAAGAATTAACCTGGCAGTCCCCAGCTTATCTATGGAGTCTTAAGTATTCATCTTACAGTGACAGCTCCATTATTTTCAGCTCTCACACAGAAAGCCATTGCAAACAAACACACTAGATAAAAATTGCCATAGTATATGCTTCTGGAATATCATAATTAAACACTATTTAGGAAATATAGCTGTTATTTATCTTTACATTGCTAATATACACTTATTGTACAAATAGGTATGAAAATTGTTTTGTTCAGACACTCATAATACTTTTCATGACATGTACAACATGAAATGAAAGGAAACAATTCTGAAATAGACTGAATATTAAAACATACTCCACAGAAAAAGGATTAGTGCCCTTCTGCTGATGAAAAAGACCTCTCTGAATCATCTGACAGTATTACCAAATACACTACACACACAGTTTCATCCTGAAGTCAAAGCAGTACTCAGGAAATGCATCAGGCTGGAGAAAAGTGTCAAGGCAGATTAATTTTCAGTGCTCTGTACACATCACAGTTGTTACATATTTGCAGTGATTGGAAATTGCCTACCTTTGCTCCCACACGACTTGCAGAGACAACACTTACCCTTGAAGAGTGATGTGCTCTTGGGAGCTCTCAGCCCAACTTCCACTCAGCATAGCAGCAAAGTAACTAGATCTGGCACATAAAATGGCCCTGAGAGAGAAAAAGTAAACATTATTCCACTAGATACAAATATTTATTATGAGACTCTTTGATAACATTGACTTAAATCTTTGCCCTTTATATATTAAGGTGTCAGCTGTATACCATATGCCTTTTCTTCCAGTATGTTTGGAATTTCAAAGTAGGCTAGAGAAAAAACCAAACAGTACTCTAATTTTTTTAGTTAAAGCTTGTTTTTGGTATGACTTTGAGGTTGACACAGAGGAAATCTATTATCACAAGCATTTCCCTTTTATATAAAATTTCACATTTATTCTTGTTTTACCTAACAGATAACAGTAAATAACCTTGTAACTTAAATTCTTTTTATACTACAAAATGTGTATTTATCAAAATTAAAAGAGAAGCATGTAACTTCTTGTATTCAAAACTGGTATGCCACTGACCTGCACAACCTAATGCTGTTTAAGAAGACTTATCTGTTAATTGTGTTTAGACTTATTACCCTTGTATATTTAAAAGGCATAACTGGCATAATGGGGCTAATTCAGTTTACTACTACTTCCATCACAGAGAATAGAGAAATCCCAGACCAGTAGTCTGTGTAGCTCAGTGTCTCTGCCAGTATCAGTCTTCAAAATATCAGATAAGAACATCTTTGCAACAGCATCTTCTTAAGGTGGAAATGCAAGAGCAGAGAGGAAGATAGTGGATGAAAGCTGCTTTATGATTTTAGTCTTCCAGGGCCACACCAGTTACAGTGTTAGCCTTCATATATCTTATCCAGGCTATTGCAGTCATAGATAATGTCATACATTCAATTTTTTTCCTGATGCTTACTAAGCTTCCTATTATTTATAAAATTATTTTATGTCATGTATTTCCTGTGGCAGTAAAAGCGAAGTGTTCTATTAGGCATGAGAATCCTTTCTGTTACATGTATTTGTTGTCTCCGACATTTCAGAGCACTCTCATTTGGTGTAGGAAGAAGCATGAAGAGTGTTATTTATGGGCTCTTTTCTAGTCATTATATATTCTGTAATCTCTCATCTCTCTTCCCTCCTCCTGCTTCAGAAGTCTCCATACTTTAAATTAGAAACTTCTTGCACATTCCTCCTGTGATTCATCCAGCAATAATAACAAAGCTTTTACAGAATGTTTCATATCTCAGTGAAATATGTTCACATGTAAATGGGTATTACATCATAACTCGGAATATGTGAAATTCTGAAGACATCTGCAATCTTTTTTTTATAAGATACAATAACACAATGTCATGGAGATATGGAATATACTTATCTACCATTTGTCATCCCATTCCAAATAAATTTTAGTAACAAGCAGTGATCAATCAACTTCACAGGCATAGTTGGAAGTTGGCATTTTACATAAGACAGGCACTTGCAGAATACGGACAAGTATTTATTACCTAAGATTAAATTTTATCAGTGTATAGTTACAAAATACATGGAGATACCAAATTAATTTGAAGTAAATTTATTTGTGCTTTCCTACCATGATGGTTTGCGCCAGTTTTATTACCAAACAAATTTGACTTGCTCCATGCAGAGCTCTGTAAGGATACAACACAACACTATGAAGACATAACTTAGCAATTCTCTCAGAGTGCTGCTGCTCACACTGGAAAGTCTGTCGGAAGTTCATAGGACTTCATGAGAAAGTAAGGAATACTGAGACAAGTGGGTGGGAGAATGTGGGGGCTTAAACTGCCTCCTGTTTGAAAACTTAAAAAAACCCCAAACCCTTAAACTAAGTAAATCATTATGGTGCTTTCACCACAGTGATACCCAAAGTTAGATTTCCCTTATTAGCTACCTCCTGTTCACATGACGCAGCACTAAAACAAGCAAGTCTTGTGCCTCTTTCAGAACACCCTTGTTTTCTCTATCATTTACTGCCATATTTTTTGATGCTAGTAAACTGGATACATTGCTCCAGGCAGCAAGTGGCCTAAATTAAAGAAGCTCTTTAGAGCTCACAGAATCTCTGTGTTGAATTTTTTTTTTTTCCCAATAAGTATCTTTTTTTTAAAGTTATGGATCTGAGAACGCGTCTTCTTATAGTGTTGAGCACAAGAAACAAACATGCTTAACAACACTACATTCTGGAAATTTCAGCATATATCCTAATTCCGTTACTTAAAAATAAAATACCCACACACACTATTACAGTGTATCTTCTGTAAAGATACCTGTAATGTCAGTAATACCTCCCCCTCCCTGTGGTTTTGTGTTGAGAAAATTATGAAAGTAGTGGAAGATTTTTATAGTCTCTCTCAGTTATTTATATACTCAATGGAACAAAATACTTGCTGTCTAGTTTGCTATCTCAAATGCAGATTTGTTTCAAAGGGACAAGGAACGGTACTGACACTTTAATTTGCCTTCCCAAGCTACAGGAGTACAGTAAGTCAAAGTCCTTAACTGGTTATGGACTTTAGACCTAATAAAGGCTGCTGACAATCTTTATACCTACATAACTGAAGATTTTATATGCACAGATTTTGAAAAGCAGAAAAAAGAATTACTAGTCCAGAAATTTTCCACCTGTATAGGAATTCTATTCAGCACTAATAGCTGAATAGTTTATGAATAGATTTTTCAATTTCTTGACAGAGCACAGACAATAGTTATCTTTTATTATTTTTTATTTTATATATATGAAGTGTTAGCAAAATAAACTACACAGTATTTATACATGAGTATAAACTCATGAGTTTAGACTGGCAATCTTAGAAGTGCTAAAAGTGCAGTTGTTTTCACAACAGTTACTGCTGATGAGGAAAATAATACTCATTAGTATTAAAGTACAGCCATTTCAGACATAAGGCATAAAAACTTTAACAGTTCCAGTTAGGGAACAGCACCAGCAGTAACTTCCAACAGATACACAGTAACAACAACATTTTATAACAGAAGGCTTTTGGTTGAAAAATTTCTTACTGTAAATGCTTATGTACCTGTGAGCTTGAAAGTCTTTGCCTTCTACACAAATATTAATATCTGGACAACAGCACTTCTCGTAGAGCATCATTAAGTCTTCTCCCAATACAGATGCAGTTTCTAGTTCAGAATTACCTGCAGATGGAGAGAAATAGCTATTTTCACTCTCTCTGGGGTAGAGCAGACTATTGACAGCACACAGACAAAATATTTGAAAAGACTTTGACATATGAAAGCTAGGATTTTGCCTGAAAGGTTTTCCAGACCTTGCATTTTACTTCTCATTTTGACTTGAGATATCAAAAATTTGACCAATGGTCCATATTTGGTACCTACAGAAGAAGAGCTGCAGTTACTCTTTCATAAGATTATGCAGCCAGTTCATTTTTTCTGCATAGATCCAGAACCTCCCCATTAAAGTCGACTCTGAGGAAGTTCAGGATTATGCAGTGCTACAGACTTCCACCTGAACAGGACTGCTGCTTGATTCTCTGTTGCTGACACAGCTGTATCAGCCAACACCTCTGGTGATCATGCATTTCCTCATATTACTTATTTAATTCACAGTTGTAGTATGGAAGACTCTGAAGGGTTCCAAAACCCTCATAAAACAAGAGTGGAACTAGTGCAATTTGCTAGAAAAGGAAAGGAATGGAGATATTCTGCTGTGGGGAAGTCCCACATGGGGAGGACTTGAATTTTCTGATGTCTGGAAAATCCTGTCAGATTATTATGCTGCACATTGGCTGGAACTTTTCCAGCCAAACTTCTTTTCAAAGTGTGAGAGAAGGAGATAGAACATAGGAAAGAATATCCATGTAAGCTGTGCTATAACAATAATTTTAATTTTTGCCTGCATTTTTACAACTGCAGAAGTATTTGAAAAATTGTTTAAAAGACAAATTCCAAACCTACCTGCAGTGTCTTTGTTGTTTTCTGCTTCAATGACTGCTTTTGGAATTTCCTCAATACAAGATGAACAAGCAACTTCTTTCTGCACAGGCACAGCTCCACTTGGAGTATTCTGATCAACATGTGTTTTTTTGCTTTCTTCAAGACAATTTACATTTGTTTGAGTGTTCTGAAGAGCAGCAATGTTGTTTTCATGTATTAATTTGGGTTCCAATACTTTTTTTGCCATAGCCAGCTCCTCAGCTTCTTTAAGATTTTTATCAGATGAATATATAAGCCTAGAAGATGACACTAATTTTTAATCCTGTAATTTTTAATTGATCAAACCAAACAAATAAAAAAAGACATTTTTTATGTAAGAAAATTCACAACCAGAAAACAAAAGCTGAACTCTACAGTGCTTAAAAAAACCATCTTTTAAAAACTGTGTATCTGGAAAACTTACCTCTGCAATGCTTGAAAAGCATAAACAAGCACTACAAGTAAAATGTAATATCAGGTTAAAAGGAACAAAGGTTTCTCCCCCTTGCTTTGCCTTTTTAATAAAGAAACTTCTGTCCATTCTTCATACCTCATCTACTGTAATCATCTACAGGCAAAAGCAGGAGCAAGCTCTAACAATAATGAAATTTGACTGATGTATAAATCTTAATATGACCAAAAGAAGACATTTGATTGTCCTTTAATATAATCAAATTTACAAACTCAAAATATAAAACTTTTAACATCAAAGTTACAAGTACAAAATCATAACAATTGTACAGAGATATAAATGAATTGGGGAAATAAATTTTAATTTAAAAAGAAGCACTTGAAAGCACAAAAATTTGCTGTTAAGATTACCCAAGAATTTTCATTTTGCCCATATAGTAATTCCAGCTTCCCACTTTCCCATCTGTTTCGACAGCTTATTTTTGGCTCAAGATCTGGAAGGCTAACAAAGCCTGCAGTCTGTGACTGCAAAGATCTTGTATTTATAGAAAGATACTGCACTCCAGCAACTTAATGGAGCCTTAAAAAGTCAATATGAACAGATAACATGCTTTATCCGTGGTTTCATACCATAAAGATGGAATTAATGAAGTTTAACAGAAGAGCTACAGTTGCTTTGGATGTAGCAGATGTACTTAGAGATCTGCACTGAGTCACTCATTCCATGGCAAAGAGGCTTTTTTGTTAATACTGCGAACACAGTAATCTGAATATGGTATTTGGAGGCTGTCCTCTAAAGGGGCAGAGAAAACATACAAAAAAATCATCTTCCTTCCTAAGTCCTGTATTCGAAGGATAGAGATAGGGAGAATTTTATTTGTGTATGTGATACATGTTCCTCAGCAAGAGAAAATGAGGAGAAACAAGAATGTAGGGAATAAGAATTTTAGTATTTTGTTAGATTTTGAAAGCAAGGGCCAGGGAAAGGTGTGACAGGAATAGAAAGGTTTTACATTGAAAGAGAAAGATTAGTGGACCCTTTTAACATGGGATTTTAAGGTTCTTGTATCTGTATGTGTATTCGTAATTTCTAACGTGTGAATATGGGCTGACCATTTATTGCTTTTCATATTTAAGGTAATTACCAACCTAGTGTAACAATAGCAGGAGGGACAGACAAGTAATAACATGTCAGATTACCAAGAACATGAGTACAGGTTGCTTGCTGGAGCAGGGAGACTTTGCAATTCCTTAGAAAATTCAAGACCACGATGTCCACACGTTTTTCCCAATTCACTGTGCTTCACAGTATTTAACACCTATGTTCTGCAGCTAAGGCAGTAGGATTCAAGCAGGGAAATTCAGAGTAGAAACCCAGTTAAGCTAGACATTTCAAAATTCTACAGAAATGTTCTGAGATTGTCTTCATTTGTCCATCTTAGACCTTCCAAGACATGTCACTTAAAAGTCACATAAACAATGCCACTATTGGAGGGGGGAAAAAAAGAAAAAAATTCCAGTAATTTCCACTTTATCCCTGCATCTTCATCAGATGTAAGCTAATACCAGAATTACAAGAGTAAACTGGTCACATACTGAATGTAAAAAACTGCAGGAAGTTCCCTAGAAAGGGTCTGTTGAAAAAAACCCACAAACCTCCATTCAACATTGTTAGGTTAAATTTGCACTGGAACTTTGCTTATTTGCCTTTCTGTTGCTGCTGAGCTTTTCCATATTCAGTGCAAATTGACTTTGAGGGGAAAAAGAAAATTAGTGGCAAAGGATACACTGCTTTTTCCACAAATTCATTAAAAGCCTGCGATTAGCTCAGTTGGTTAGAGCATAGTGCTACTAACACCAAGGTTGTGGGTTTGATCCCTGTATGGGCCCTTTACTTAAGTGTTGGACTCAAAGACCCCTTCCAACTCAGAATATTCTGGGAAATTATTTTAAGATTCTTCCTTACTTTCTGCCAATACCTGAAAAATATCCATATGGAATCTCATAAGCTAGGCAATCAGGCAACAATCTCCTGGGCACGCTCAGGATATTTTCAGAGAATCTACATAAGAAACCTCAGGAATGCAATTCTATTACCACTAGGCTTCAGTCAATAAAAATGGCACCCCAACCACAACTAGGAATTCTCTAAACAAAAACAAGTAAGGTGGCATATTAAAGCAGAACTAAGTAACTGGTTTCTGGATCTGAAAAAGTTATTTTAAATATTTTTTTTCCCTGTAAAAAGTTAAGAAACCTTGACTATTTCAACAATACACCTAGAGCAGTGAATCTTCATAAGTGCAAGTTAGGCCTGTCATATGCAGAACTCCAACCTACCTTAATCACTTAAGATTCTTCTGTTTCCCTTTAGATTTACAAAAAGAACTGTCTGCTTGATTTTTGCAGCCAAGATGGTTGTTTTAAGTTATTTCTTGACAGAAGAATTTCAGTAAACTTCTCATGAGATGCAACATCAACTGCTGCATTGCCTCACACAGGTGCTGATTACATTTGTAATTTCCTGAGAAAGCTCAGCATTTCAGAAGAACCATCTGACCCTTAAGCAGTCATGGCCCCAATGAAAGGTTTCTACTCATTTCTCAGAGATCAGGGTTTTTTTTTTGCCTTGGGGCATAAATCCATTGCACTAAGACACTGTTTTCCAAAGCAAGATGTTAGAATCACACACGTTCCTAATATACTATGACTTGAGAGTTTAGCTTCTCAACTGCCTCTGAGAGATTGAGATTAGATATAAACATGGATCAAAAAAAAACCCAGTAAGAAAAAAGACAAACCCATTGTTTCTATGTATATGGAAAGGAGATAAAGTTGCCACTGTCTGGCATGCATTTAAAGTTCATTTTCATAAAAATAAACAAGTCATCTTGGTGAAGGCTTTCTTCCCCAACAGGATATGGCATAACATCTGAGCTACAAGCTTCATGTTGTACATTACTTATTTCCCTCCTTCCCTCCCTTAGTAAAAAGTCTTACTCTTTTCAGTGACTAACTTAGCTCATATTTATAACCACAAAAAACTAACCCTGTGCTGTAGTGACAAACTCAGACCATATCAGAATAGTCTGTATAAACCCAAAAATTTCAAGAACATGGAGGCATGCTATTCTTCTGAAATAGGGGCCTGCAATCATAACTCAACAGAGGGGAATGCATAAGCCTAAATATAAGGGTAAGATTGTTGAGGCTTAAATAGAAAGGAGTTCAGTGTACACGTGCATAAGTCAGGTTTGTTTCCTCAAAAACAGCCATTATCCAATGCAGACCGTGACAATCTAGGAATCAGTAAGAATAAACTCATGCACAACTTATTTAAAGAAATATTTCCCTTTTTTATGACTTTGTAATTCAGTATTACAGAACTGTAACTGGGAATTGTATTTAAAGAACAAATATTCACAAATATGTGATATCTGATACAACTGTTTTATGAAAACCACACATGCAAGAGAATATCAAGCTGAAAACAGAGCTAAGCCATCACCTTCTGTAATATCAGTATGTTGTGTAATTTTAACAGGTACCCCACCTTATGGCTTGGGGTTTTTCTCCCCCTCCCTGCACACAGAAAAGATTCTGATAGACGTGGACAACAATGAGATTGCAAGAGGTGTGGCCAGGTGACAGATGAAATAGGAACATGCTTTAGGGTATCTCTTGTACTCACAGCAGTTACTATGGCCTAAGATCTTTTATATAAAGGAAGGGTGTGCAGACACTCCACAGAAAAAAGTTATTGCCATCATGTGGTCCAGGAATTTACCTTCCAGAATGTTTCTGGAATGAGAATGCTAACTTAAATGAGATGCAGCATCCTTGTACTGTCTGATAGAGAACTCTACAAGCATAATACGGTCGAAGCCTAGGCTGGTCTACACTGAATCAACTGCTGGTGTTGCAAATTAACCCCTGTGGCAGTAAATGTCACAATGACAATTGTATTCCTTTGTATTTGATTGTATTTATTGCTTTTTAACTGAATCTGACTGTCATGAGGTCCCTCTCTGTCCTTCCTTGAATCAGATGCCTTTAATACAAATACCAAGAGACAATAATAACCAGATTTTTTTATTGCTAAAGCTGTATTTTTTCCAACTGCAAGGGTAAATCAAAAGCAGTTTGCCTCCAGCATGTAAGATAATAATGATCTAATGATCCGTGACATACTGTTGTCCTGGGGATGCTATACTTTTCTTCCTGAGGCACACTGAAGAACCCTGCTTAGGCAGTCACCTCCTGCCATCCACATACTTGGAATCACTGACACTTTTCTAGTGGTGTCCTGAAAAGTGACAGAAGGCTATTTTGGAGGGCACAGTCAATATTATATTAATCAGGCAAAAACACAGGGTGCATAGTGTACAATTTGGATGCTGCACTTCCTGGTGTCCTCGGACACTGCAAGTGTATGGAGGTAAACAAAGCACTGCTTAGCTGCTCATCTATTTCATGCTGAGGCTCTTCAGAAAGATTAGCATGAAGTTCACCATGCCCTTCCTTTTGCTCAAAAATGCTCAGAAATTTGGTAAGAGGAGCTGCACAGCCTTCAGCACACAAGTGACACGTAGCCCACGTCTCTCCTGATGAAGAGAGACAGAGGCCTAGAGGAAGTCTGCCTCGCTGAGATGCATGACAGATATAGCTCGTGAGAAAAGAAAATCCCCAAATCCCCAAGGAAAGATAATTTTTCCTTGGGAAGATAAAAGAAAAGCTAAATACAAACAGGAAAAGGAATGAGATTTTCTTATAGCTTTGATGAACTCTTCAATACTACACTAGTATTCCACTTCTCCATATAAAACCAGAAACCAGAACTTTTGTAGAAGACATCACTCTCTCAGGAGCTCAGCTGCAGCTACAGGTCTGTTACAACTCATTGTGGTGGTTCATGCGCTCCAAGAACTAGGCTGGCTTCCAGTAAACCTCAAGCTGTAATTTAAGGCACTGTTTTGCATTTCTGAAGATTAATTAATTTGCATTTTAACAATAAGAGATCACTGAGATTCAACAGCATAATCATCATTGCATCAATGAATTAGGCTCTTTTCAACCAAGGCTGCTTCCTTTCTTTGGTCCAAAGGAGCTCACTGTTGACAGACTTCAGTGCACTCAGTGGCACAAATTTTCACAGAATGTGCTAGGTTAGAAGACTCAAAAGGTGAAGTATCAAAAAGCACCAAAGACTAAGTTGAGAAAAAGAAATCGTCTTGTAAAATGCACTTCATACGTAACTGAGAACATATGGGGAGATTCTTTTGAAGAATCTAAATTCACTCTGAAAAGAGAAAAGGTTTATAATGAGATGAGCTGAGTTTAAAGGTGTTTTTCAACACCATCCTTTTTGGAGTACATGCAGGACTCCAGTCATCTTTACTTGCCTTCCAGCAAACACAGACAAAATTGAAAGCGAGTATAAGTGAACCCTAGGCATATTAAGTGCTTACCATTAGGAAAACAAAGAAACGCTACAGCAGTAAATAAATAATTAAAATAATTATTCAAAATAAATATTTCCAAAGCAACTTGATTTTTTAAAATTTGCATTATCATACTTCGCCATGAAAATTCTTCTGTAACACTACCTACATGAATGTGAAAGAAATTAATTACATAAAAGTAATAATGGAGTCAGGAAAAATACAAGACAAAACCCATGCTGTTTTGTTTCTTACCACTTGCTTTGCTAATGCTCCTGCCAGGCTGTGACAGTAAGCTAACAAATGCCTCTTTTTATCAACCTGTTCCACTACAATGATTCTGTGTTTCACATATACTCTTGGTTCAAGAAGTTTTCTTTCATAATTATCACAAATTTAGTACTTTGAATACATATTTTTAGCTATCTGCTGCCTTATTTACAAATTTAAGGAGAGAATAAGCAAAACCAATAGGGAGGGGTCAGACTCGATTTTATTTCAGGCACTAAACTTTGAAACTGCAACACCATTGCCTTCCTTTTGACCACAATCTCAAGAGCCTGCAGGTACCTACAATTTTCCAGGCACATCCTGAATTGATCTGAAATCCCAGAGTGCCTACCACTTTACTCCCGTGCATGCCCCAAAGTACCAATCTGCTCTAACAACAAGGCTGGTTTAGGGAAAGCTGCACCACTGCAGCTTTGTTAAAGCAAAATGGGTCTTTGGAAGAAGGATGAGAGGCACTTACAGAAAGCAGGATTGCAAGGTCTGGTGGTGGCACCAGCCCACACCCGTCAAGTAACTCACCTAGGTTTGGAGCAAGAATGAGAGATGTTAGATATGTGGCAATGGGAAAACAGCTGGCAGCGGAAAAGCACGCTGGCCCCTGCACCAGCAGCCAGCCCACATGGCTCCCTCTGGGATCCCACTTCGGATCACAGCTGTGCCGGCTTCGGCCCAGCCCAGGGCTTGAGTGATGAGCTCCTAACCTTGATGCACTGTCGTCCAACTTGGTGAAGCTCTCCTAGGTTTCTGTGGCCATAACTTTTTTAAGTTTGACCTGAGAATGTTTTTGGTTTTTTCTTTGTTTTGTTTGTGTTCATTAGGAAATCTTGCTAACAAGAGTGTTAGTAGGACCAGACAATCTTAAAGGGTATACTGAGAATTTTTGCTGCTTTTTCTCTTTTTCTGCTACAAAGCATCTTTACACACCATAGAAAGCACGGCCATGCACTGTCAGCAGAGGGACAACGGCAGAGGAAAATAAGGAAGTTACAGGAAAGTGCCCTACAAACGCAGCGGGGAGGCTGTGAGAATACCACGTGGAACGGGCAAAGCTTTACAACAGGTGTTAAACCGGGAAGCAAGAAGAGACGGGGCCCCAGAGCAGGGGCGCCAGGGCCCGCTCCCCGGCGCGGCCGCGCACTCACCGCAGGAAGCGCCGCACCTCGGCGGGCTGCACGCCGTCCATCCGCAGCCCCTCGGGGGGCGGCCGCCCCGCGCCCAGCGCCGCGAACAGCCGCGGGGCCCGCGCCAGCAGCACGGCCCGGTGCGCCCGCAGCGCCGCGTCGCCCACTCGGATGGTCACGTCGGAGCGGGTCCCGTCCGCCAGCAGCCTGCGGGACGGCAGCGTTACCGCGTGTCCCGCCGCGCACGGGCCCCGCCCCGGCCGCCGCCCCGCGCCCACCTGCCGAGGTCCTGCCGGAGCTGCTCGGCCAGCACCTCCTTCAGCCGCTGCCTCTCCGCCGCCGCCGGCCCGGCGCCCTTCGGCGCGGCGCCGCCGCCGCAGCGCGCCATGTGCCGGCCGCCGCTCCGCTCCGCGCCCGGCGCGGCGGCAGAAACACGAGGCGGGGACTGGCAGCCGGTCCCTTGGCGGCGGCCCGTCGTACTCACGGGAACAACCAGGACAGCACCCGCCCGACCGACTGCCCGCCCGCCAGGGTGGCGGGAGCGCCGGGGCAGCCGCGGGACCCGCGCGGTGCGGGACGCGGCGCCCTCCCCATTCCGCCCGCGGGGCGTGGCCAGCACTGCCTCCGCCAATGAGAGTTGGTGGGGCGTGGCCAGCGCTGCCTCCGCCAATGGGAGCTGGCGGCGCCGCGCCAGGCCCCGCCCCCCGAGGCCCTGCGGCCGGGCAGAGCCGAGCTGCGCCGTGAGGGCGCCCCCTGCCGGCCGCCAGCCCGCACCGCGCCCCCGGCCCGGGCCCGCCGACGGCCTCCCTCCCTCCCTCCCTTCCTTCCCCACCGACGGCCTTTTCCTTCTTTCCCCACCAACGGCCTCCCTCCCTGTCTCCCCCCGTCCCTCCGTGGCACCGTGTGCGGTGTGGCGTCCCGCGGTCCCCCGTGCCGTCCGCCCTCGGGCCGCAGCTCCCACATACACGGTGCTCCGCCCGAACACCCGCGCTCCCCACACCGGCTGCCTTGCCGAAGGAATAAACCACTGCGCAGGTGGCAGACCTCTCTTTAGGCTGCCCTCCTGAGACAAGGGACGGCCTTTCCAACTATATAGTGTAAGTAAAAGAAGCACATAACTATTTAAGTTGGTAAGTGCTGAAAGGCTTGAAAGGCAGGTACCAGCCGTGGACGGAAGAGGCAAGATCGATAGCATTGTCATGATCCTGAGGAGACTGCTCTGGGATTTGGTGAGGTGGCCGGGAGGAAGCAGCTCACCAGCCACGAGCTGACACTGGGCAGACAGCACGGCTTGGTCCTTCCTTGCAGGGTCACACTGGGCAGGGACTGCCCCAGGTATCCGTGTGGGACACGGCAGCCCAAAAGAGGCAACACACGTGGCAGTGTGGGATGTGCTGGGACTCCTCGGTGTCTGCCAGGTCTCTTCTGCTCTGCTGTGGACAGTTGTTTCTGGCTTACCTGGCTCTCATGCTTCCCCCAATGGGTTCTTGCTCATCCTTGCCTGTTTCCAGGGCACTGCACTTGCTCTGCAGGTGAAGAGAGGTTTTGGAAACCCACTAGGCAGGTGACTCACCTGTTCTGCGGTCTCATATTTTGTGCTTCTTTTCCCTTTGTAGGTAACGTTCAGTTTTCTTCTCTCCTGCCATCACACACAAGTTAATTCTACCCTCTATTTCCATAATCACTGTGTCTCTTCCTCCAATTAAACACACGGACTTGGCAGCAGTTCTTGGAGACAACAACAGTAGTTGCTGATATAGGAAGGATAATGCCAACAAAAAAGCATTATTTTCAAGAAACTACAACTACATGGGTGTCCAGGCTGTACCCTGGACAGACACTTCAAGTATTCAAACCCAGTTCTTAGCTTCAGCAAGAAATCTCTCCGTAGGAAGTCAGATAAAGGGAGTTGTGTAAGTTGCATTTTATTAGACAGAGGTGGATTTGATACATGTTATACCTTAGTTTTCCATCCTTTTTGTTCAGACATGTTGAGTGTACAGGTTTCCCATTTTTTTAGTCAAGAAAGAAAAACACGTTGCACAAAGCAGCTGCATTCAACAATACAACAAGATACGTATCATTATTCACTTAAAGACTAGAAACGTACCCAGAAAATTATCAATCATTCAGTATGCTAAAATATAGATAAAAAGAGTTAGTTACTGTTTAATGGTAAAATACATTAAAAAAATTCAGGCCAATCTAGAATGAAAACTCGTGACTTTCTTCAGTATGGCACCACTCTATTGTTTCATTATAAATTTGTAAAAGGCACCACACATTAAAACTGTAAAGCAAGAGAAAAAACAAAACCAAGCAACTTTCCATGATTTTCTTTCTGTACAAATACATATGTATCTTAAGGCAGGTGTTTTTATGTGCAAAATACAAGTATACAGGTAAAACCAATGTTGGTATCATATATTCTCATATTCACTTCTTTTAGCTGTACGATTAGTGTCCAAATGTACAGTACAATGAAAACACTTTTCTCTAACAGAGCTCAAAATAGAAGGCAGGCTGGAAATATGGCCCTGATAACAATTAGGTTTTAAATCTGAAGAGCTTTTATGTAGACACCTTAAAACATGTACAAACAGTCATTCTCTTTTTCTTTTTGTCTCTTCCTTAAGAAAGGTCCATATCAACTTGTTCACTATGTCAGGTTGATCCTGCTGGAGCCAATGACTGGCTTCAGACAAAATAGTTAATCTGAAATGATTTTTAACATAAATCCTTGTAATTTCTGCCATCTCAACTTCCATAAATGCATCTCTTTCTCCCCATAACAGCAAGGTTGGCATGATGACTTCATGGTGCTGCAGAGGTAGGCAGCTTTAAAAATAAAAAAAACAGTTAGGTTTTATTTTAACAAAAAATCACCAAGACATCTTTTAGTCAATGTAGCTTTTGAAATCAATGCAGTGAATATCATTGCAGATTTTCTAGGTTCCAAGATATCTTCTACAATACCAAGAAAGCACTGTGACTCAAAGTTCTTTAATTGTTTCTAGGGATGGTGAAATTGTTAGAAGGTACTTTTACTGTAACAGGTCTGCAATCAGCAGTTGACTGCAACAGAGGTCTCATTTTTGGAACATGACTGATGCTTCAGCACAGCTCAGGAGCCCCATGACCTCTGTAAAAGGAACAACATGGCCAGAATTTTGTAGGTCACTTGCTTTCCCTTGGTTGATGAATGGCAAGTCTTTGAACCTGCATTATTTCCTGCACAACCTACCTTACTGAACAATGCTTGTCCAGCGAATGGCAAGCTGCCATTGCTGGACGTTATGGAAGATACCAGCTGAAGTATTTCAGACCTATTCAAAAATAAATATCATGTAGTACAGCTGAAAATAAAAATGTTTCTAGAAAAAGATACTCTATAGAATACTGATGTCTGAAATGCTGAATTGAATTCAGATACATCCATTCCTCTATGAAATTCATGCAGCATTCAGAATGTGTCAGAGTTCCCTTTACAAAGTGCTACAGTATGTTTTTGAAGGCCTAGGACTTACTTACCTGCATCTGTGTGCAATGAAAGAAAACTGTTTCTAAAAAATTTGCTTTTCATGAAGTCATAGTCTCTTTAAGACTGCAACATCAAAACCCAGAGTTTTGGCAGACTAGAAAGCGTTTTAAGATAAATACATTCTAAGACATTTGAAGACTACACTGAAGAAAAGCTTTAGAAAGTAAAATTATAATAAACATGATACTACCACAATGACCTGCTTAAACTTTCAGTAAATTTTTTTTTTCTTAATACAATTATATAAAATTGAATATTTTATAAATATTGCCTCATATTATAGATATTAAGAAAGATACAAGTAGCTAGAATATAAAGACTATTTCAACATTAGCCCACCAGAATTTATTTCAGCACATCTGTTTCAGAGAAGCTGAAAAATTTATCTAATCTTGAATTGCTTAGTTTTAGCCACATATAGTAGCAGAAGACTAACCATGACAATTCAAAACATCTTCCATCTGATCAGATACAAATCTTTATTATATGAATGCACAAATAGGAATATTTTAAACCAGTAATGTATAAAAAAGATTTTCTGAACAAACTTTCATGACATACTTAAGTACTAGTTTTAAACTTAGGAGTTAGTTAAGAAGGTATGCTCTGTAAAGAGGAAGAGACAAAGAAGATGGCATGCATTAGTTTCAAATAAGACATAGAAATGGAGACTTTGAAGACACTCTTCTCTACTTACATGTTATGTCAAGAAATGTTAATAAAAGGTCACTTTAAATAATTTCATTTTGATTGATGAATTAGGAAACTCTTAAAACAGCTTTTTTTACCAGTAGATTTAAATCTCATTTTGCAAACAACCTGATCTCACCCTCTCAACCAGAGCTTATTCATAGTACCGGTTTTAAAAACTCATAATCTGATGATCTCATTCAGTGCATCTTTTTACCTTTTAAATCCATATCCTGGATCTCTTCACTATTTATATGTGTGGTTTTTTCACTGCTGTAGGGTTTACTGTTTTGTGCCTTGCAAGATTTGTAGCTTCACTTAGGTAAAATCTACCAGGCTTTTTTCACATGCTGCATACATAAACAACCTGTCATTTTTCACTGCCATGAGCTACACTGTATGTCTTTTCAGGAATATGGGAAATTATATCATTCCTGAAGTTTCTAGAAATTGCCTTTAGGAACTATTAACATACAGATTTCACATTTAGAAAGGGAAATTCCACTCATGAAGTGTTAAAGTCTTTGAGAAACAGACTCAAACCTTCATACAGCATTGTTGTACAACTTTTCTGTAAACAAATAGTCAAGTACTTCTTAACTGCTACAAGAGAACTAAGCCCATTTTCTAAAAATATGGCATATCAGAAGAAATTCAAGCTCCAGTTGCATACCTATCTCTCTTAACCATGCATTACAGAAAAGCTTTTTGATTTTTGTACCCAAAGACTTTCTATGAAAAGTACAGTGAAGGGAATGGCTGCTGTGCTATTTATAAAAGGATGTGTTGGTGATGGATGGAAATAGGTTATTTCAATTCATCTATTTGGAAGTAACTTTCCAAAAACAATTAAGCTCTGAAGAATGAAACTCCAATTGGATAGTAATGAGTTGGAAACCTTTACCATGTAGGTCACCAGTACCAGCCCACTGGGAGTTACGGTGAGTACAAGTCATTAGCATCCAACTGCTGCTTTAACAACTCATATGAGAGGGAAAATTTCAATCCAGTTTTCATATTTAACAATTCACATCCTGTAAGGGGTGACCACCAGAACTGGTGGCAAGAACTGAATGAGCTGAAGACTAATCTTTTCTTTCCAGTCCAAAGCCTTCTGCTTTGTGGCTGACAGAACCCAAAATAAAATTCTCTGCATTCATTGCGGTATACTTTCATTAGAAAAATAAAGCAAACAGTGCACAAACATGCACACAAAACATACAGAGGAATTAACAGCTGTGAAGATACCTTCTGATTAATAACTGATACTAGGCTTTTTTTGAGCCTGAGAAGGCCTGGAACAATAGTTTAAATGTGTGGAACATTTGTTTCATCTGACTCCCACAGCCATTCAGCTATCAGAGGCACGTCACTGTTGCTGTCAGAGCAGCATCTGGTTAATGTGCACACTCACTGATGCGAGGTGCTGTGGCCAGCGTGATGAACAGGGCTCCTCATTAGCCCTTCCCCGGGGCTCCTGCAGAGCAGCTGCAGGACCAGGAGCTGCTGTGCAGCCACGCAGCTCCAGCGCCCTTGGACATCCCAGCTGATGGCATCGACTGCTCTCTGCGTAGCTTTAAATAAATGTACTGTTTCCAGCACAGCCATCTCATCTACTGCCCATTGTCACCCATGCTTGATGTTATTTTCCTACTTCATTCCAGTTTTGCCTCTTAGTCTGTACAAGATGGCACCTAGCTCAGATTCCTGTTTTCCTCACAGTATTTCGTTGCTGATTGCTCTCACGACAGCATGGATGGCACAGAAAGAGCAATAAAGGTGGTACTAAATTTGGACCAGGGAAAATGAAAAGTTAATCTACTTCAAACATCTACTGCCTGAGTTGAAGGAAAGAAGGGAATTGCCATTTTAAAGCATATTGGGAAGTTGACCTTGTGTTAGAGAAGCTGAAGACTGGAGACAGTAAAGGAAAAACAAGTTCAGTGATACTTTTCTTGATACAGTCCTTCAAGTTAGTGCTATAAGTACAGTAAACACAGAGTTAAAGACATTCTGGCCCTGTTTTTAGTAGATAAAAAGGGGGTGTCAGACTTTAAGGACAAGCCAACTCTTTCCAGGCAAGTTGAAACCATTTGAACACTGTTTGAGAAAATAAGTATTAATCTTGGAAAAATGTTTCCTATTATGATGCTATCTCTGTTTTACTTTATGAAGTGAGTCTGATAAGACCAACACAGGAATAAAAAAACCCCAAAAAACCCAAAACCAGGGTAAGTTTTAGGCTCAGTTATAAAAAACCCTATCCCACCTTTTTTAAAAAAAAAACAAATAGCCTGAACACAATAAAATTGTGTCAGACATGGTTTTGTAAAGTCACAAGTGAGGGTAACATACTTGGATAACGTAGTATCTAATAATAAGCTCTTGATACATGCTATCATTACTTAATATGAATTGTAATGGAAACAATTGATGTTAATTTTGTAAGTAGTATTTACAGATGGGTTTGCGGGATTGCTCTGGGTGCTGTGAATGAGGGAGGGTCTTTGCTTTATTAGATTTTGAAACAGAGATTTACCTTATCTGCACTCTGGTTGTTTTGCTGTGTTGTGTGGACACTTCGTAGAACACGCCTGGCCTCACCTGCCTTACCCCACCTGCCCCAGGCACCTGGTGAGGCTTCACAAACAGAGCTGAGGTTCTCCCCCTCTGCTTCAGCGGCAGGAGCCACAGTAACACTTTTGAGCTCCAGGGGACTCTCAAGAATATTTTCCTTTGTTTGGGAACGTTATACTGACCTGAAAATAGTTCTGTAATGGTTAATGGGTCCTGTTAATGCTCCAGGTTGTGAAAAGACATACAGATAAGCTTCGATATCCTCTGCTGTTAATCTGCAGCCTTTCCTTCCAATTCCAGTGGCTTGGCTGGTAAATAAACTTTTCAGAACCTACAAAAGGAAGAATAAAAAGCTATTACACAAGTTAGCTAGAAAATATGGTTTCTCTCCTTCAACAGGACATATCTTTCTAAAGTCTATTTATACATATTTATAAATCTATTTATGTTTAGAGTTGCACTGGGTTGACCCTTGATGGATGCCAGGGACCCACCAAAGCCACCTCTATCACTCCCCTCCACAGCTGGTTTGGGGAGAGAAAATAGATTGAAGGGTTCAAATGTTTTTTTAGAGAGCTATGTGCAGAGCACATGGTAAACTTATTTCTAGTATAATTACTTCAGAATAATCAAATACAGACAAATACCAGTATTACCCACTTACTGCATTCTGCATTCTGACCTGCCACCTGTGGGAGGCAAAGGCAGGTGCAGGCATATACCTTTTTTTTTGGGGGGATGAACCCCAGCAGGTGACAGGGCTGGAGGGAGGATGATTCATGACCTTCCCAGCTGGCTGTGCCCCATGTGCATGCAGCACTGGGAGCCCTGCACTGGGCTGTTTGCATGTAGGAGGGTGTATTCCTGCAGCTGCTTTGTCCCTTTCTATATGCCTGTACTTGGTTTTTAAGGTTATACAAAGTGTTGGCCTTGGTTCTTCGGGCAGAATTAATCACCTGGCTGAATGTGCCACCCAGACTCCCAGGCTGCCTGCCCTGCAGCAGGCTCTGAGAGATAAGAGGATGTCCCACTGCTCATGGGAGCTTCAGATAAACCAGTAGGAGTTCCCCAGGCACCAACTATGTCCCACTGGTATGGGCACAAGTAAAACCAGCTGACTCTCTAGGTGGAGGTTAAAAGCATGTACCTGAACACCTTCCAGAAATGCAAAAGAGTTAACCTCAGACACTCTGTGTACTGATATCCTACTTTATATAAAGCTTAAGAAGAAAAATCAGAAAGGTCCATACTTTTTCCAGTAATTAAAACTACATCAGAAGGGATCAATGCATGTGGCAATTCTTCCATTACTCACTGTTAAATATATAAACAAGAGCATTCATTTTGCTCACCTTGAAATCATTTAGTGTAAACATGAATTCAGGAAACCATGGCATTTGGAAAAAGAAGTAGTAACCAGATTTAATCAATTGTGATGGATGTCGTAGAATGTATTCTGAAACAAAAATGCCCATGAATTAAAAATGAAAACTGATGATTCAAACAAAATTACTGTTAATATTACTATTTTTTAAACTTAAAGGAATGTTTTAAAAATATTACATTAAAGCATGCTATGTGACAAAAGATGATTATTGTTTCAGGAGTAAATATATGGTGTGGCCATTAAAACATAGTTCTTTTAGAAATGTTAATAGAAACAGCCAGCAAAACGAAGGTTTGCCAAAGATTAGGTGAGGACAGCAACACTGGAGAGTTTGATTGCGTGATAGGTTTTCACTTAGAGATCAATTTGTGTAGCTAGTCCAAACCACTTTTTTCCAGATGTGGAATAAAGGGCATAAATAAAAGTCTTTAGGTATTTCTCTCATCTTTGATGTGATTCGCAGAAATCTGTAGATGATGGTCCACTGACATTCTAGAGACTGCATCACTCTTGTTCATAGAAGTACAGAATTTTTCTAACAGTTGTCTTTTCAGCAGTCTCAAGAACTGTAATCAAGCTTACAAAGAGTCACTTTTTAAAGATTTTTTAAAGTAATTTTTAAAGACATTGGAGCCTATATAACAAAAGAAAATTATACAGACAAGTTTGCATAAAATCTTTTTTTTAAATTGTAAATTTGTGTCATCAGTGAGTTGCAAGAACCAACACTGACATTCAAATTCCTCAAAGCAAGCACACAATGTTTGCAGGTATTGGAATTCTAGAACTTGTCCTTTACAGGAGCAAATTCAGAAAGGTAAAACTGCATTCCCAATACAGGAGATATCTCTGAAATATTAATTCTGAATAAAAATGTGAGTGAATAAAAATGGGGTTTAAACCAATATAAACTGAATTGTCAGCTATCTTCTAAACTTTCATATCTTACGCATTCTTAAATTGCATTACCCATTATATTGTTTCTTGATAGACCATCACTGCTTGCTTTATTTTTCTGCACTATTTATAAACTCTGTATTTTCATTTAATCCACAGTAGAACAAATTTGATGTAGGGGAGTTTATCAAGCTACAGAAGAGATTTTGTACTTGAACAAATATGCAAACAAATACTATAATAACATGTAATTGTCTTCTCCACAGCCTGGCTCCTGCTCTCAGGGAAAATAGTGCAAAAAGCTCCTTCTTGCTCAACTGGTGAACAGACCTCTCCTGGGGTAAGTGTGGCTTAACTACCTGGCAAAATGTCCTTTAGTGTCTTAGAAAGGTGCCAAAGTACAAGAACAACATTTATGGATGGTTCCACAGTGGTGTCATATCAGATTTACATTCAACTGAAATGAAAATTAAAGCTGCACTGAATATTCTTAGCTATTTCTGGGGAAATGAGGTGACTTTTTAAATGGAAATGGGTAAGGCCAGCAATTGAAAAAAATTAAAATTAGTGAGATAGTACTTTAATTTTCATTCTGGAATGTTGATATAAGCCCTATGAAATGTTTTGTAATTCTGGGTAGTAGACAAGCTCAAAGTCTATCACACAACAAATTCTGCCAGCGCACCTCAGTCCTTGTTTCAGCTCAGTATATCTAGTAAGAGCACTAGTACTAGTACTAGTAGCATCTAGTAAGTAGCCTGGAAAGGCTGTCTTCTTCCAATGAATATTGTACTAGATCATAAATTATAACTTGTCACCCAAATCAGGATTTAATTCTAATGTCTGATTCACATTTCTACAAAGGCTGGTTTATGCAGATTTAATAATGCAGTGAGGCCTTAACCAAAGTGGAATACCATACACACCCCTCTTCAGGGAATTTTATCCTGCCAAAGTGGAATAAAACATATTAATGTGCATGAAAATTATGTTTGTGGACCTTCAAGGATTACAAAAAAAATCCGTAATTTTTGTTGCAAGCACTCTCACTTTCTGCAATAAATTTATTTCCAAAAGTCATATACTTGATACCTTACTGCTTCATAAAATACAGTCCAGATTGTGAGAGGCATGGAGTAGTGGTATCTTATCTACTGAACATTTAAAGGGGCAGGTAGCTGGTTCTCAAAGCAAACATAATCATAATGAAAGTACAGGTACTTTGGAACAACAAAGAATACTATAGAGCTCACCTGTAAATACAGAAGGATGAGGGAAATTAACCACAATCAGCTTAGTCACCATTTCAGGGTAGCATATAGCCACTAACCAAGCGATCATTCCTCCCCAGTCATGGCCAATCAACACACACTTGCTGTATCCTACCACGTAAACACAGATACATGCTTTTATTTCAATGGAATTAGCATCCACAGAAATTATCACAGACAACAATGACTGCATTACTGGGCAAAATAGGTAGTTCAGTACAGTTATTAATGTAACTTCAATACTGCACTTCTTTCTTTCATTATTAGAAAAAAATCGTGCACTGTTATAGTTTAAAAATTTACAAACACTAAAAATTATTTCATTGGACTTCATTAAACTTTAACTATCTCCATGTCAACCTAAAGTCACTCAGCATCCAGACTTCCACTCTGTTCCCCTATTGGCCAGTGCATGGTCAGACAGACAGTTCAACTTGCAGTCATTATGATGCATGTACATTTGTCATGTTTAGAAAGTTTGCAGTTTGAAAGTGCAGACAAAAAGATGGAACAATCTCCAGAGCTTGTCCTGAACAGAACTAATCCTAATGAATTTCTCTGAATATGAGAGGTTATCTAAGCACTCAACACCATCATTATGCAAAAAGTGGGCATTTTACTTAATAGCCATATGTACAGCACACATATACACACCCATTTATATACTTAGGCCCATAGCTTTTCTCCATCAGCTGTTTTGTTGACAATTTTAAAAGTTGTTGACATTCACATACTTACTCTTCCATCAGTAAAAATGGTATTTTGACAGCAATAAGAGGGGGATAATGACCAAATTTTTGAAAATCTAACTATTCCTTCTTCAACCACTGCTGGAATACATACTGTAGTGTCAGATACCACCAACCTCCTCACTGAGAATTGGAACATTCAGCACATACACTACAAATGAAACATATAAAAGCCAAGATTTTTAGAATTCTGACATAAATTTGGACACAGTTGTCAAAGAAACTTATAAACCCTCTTGAATAGAAATCTGGAGTGCTTTTGATATAATCAACTTCTCTAAAGGAATTTAACTTGGGTTAGAACAAACAAAGATAACAAGTCTCTGAAATACTCCGAAAAATTTTAAATCCCTAGGAAATTGAATTATACTGAGAGCACTTCTCAAGCATAACCATGGCATTACCATGGAGATTAACACAACGAGCAAGGGCTGGAAAATGTAAACTCAGTGTGGGGACTGCCTGCCCAATCTTTTGACAAAGCTCAGACATCACAAGCAAAGCAAATTCTAAATTCAAACCTCAGAACTTGAATCACTGATTTACTCTTTCTTCCTATGAAATGAAGTAAGTTTTCACTATCACTAGAGTATCCAAAGAATTAAAATTACTCAGAGAATGACAATCTAATCTCTTGTGTTGCTATTGGTATGAAATACCCTTCACCAGGTGTTACAATTTATTGCCCAAACAGCGACACTTCAGTCAGAACTGAAGGGGCAAATTTTGCAGGCTCACCTCAGCTCTAGATCACTACACTGTGTATTTGCCACAGGGAGCAAAATACCCCTTGTCCTCCCTTCAGTTCTTCTCTTCTCACTGTTGTGTAAGACAGAGTGATTCAGCTCTTGAGAACTGACTACTGTGCATGAGTAGTATTTTGGGAGGGTTTTCTGGTTGTTTTTTTTAATACAGCAGATGTACTCTTATAATTTCTGTAAAGCCCACAATATTCTGTCTTGTTTGTGCAAGAAAAATGTCCCCTGATTTAAATTTTTTGCTCTGCAAGTGCTAATTCAGAACATTATCCACTAAGTGCAAGTGATTAGGAGGAAAGACCATCTTAGGGAAAAAGACCAGAGGTTTGTACTGCTGGATTTCACAGCACATAGGAAAGATTTTTTTTTAAAACTCATGATGGAAAAATACATATTTCTATACTTTTTGTATAGAAATACATACACATCAAAATTAGAAAACAATCCTTTTTCATTTATAATAGTCCATAAAATATGAGTATCCTTAGATTTATATCTATACATATCTGGGATGCATATCTATTAAAAAGACTGAAGTTTAAAAAAAAACAATGCTAGATCTTTATGGGTCTTTTTCCTAGAAAACCAACTCATCTATGAGTCAAGTAGATTGTCTTCTACTAACGCACCTAGAGATTCCAAAATATCCTTTATGTCCGCTATCAGGCAATCTAGCTTGTAATTTTCTTTGTGAGAAGGAGCATCTGTTTCTCCATAACCTCTCAAATCCAGGGCCACCACTCGATATTCACTTTTAAATTCCCGCAGCTGATGGCGCCAAGAATACCTAACAAAGAGGAAAAAAAGTTGGAGTTATAAGGTCAAGCAGTATGATACGAAAGTGCACTCAGTGCTTTTGCACTGGAATAACTGAGGGTATATTAGCTTTGTTTGCAGTGAGATTTCTTTTCCTTTCTGTGCTATGCTGACAGTCCTTTGTGGCTGCAGTAGTTTTCTCTTCCCTTCTCGAATTCCCCAGTAAGGAAGTGCAGCTGCCAGAAAGGGGGCATGGCCAGAGCTGGGGTGTTTCAAAATTCCTGGAGTCTGGTACAGTCCCCTTGCTGCAAAGGAAGCAGGCATAAACCAGAGCATAGAGAGGACTATTCTGTTTTATCCTTGGAGCCGCAGTATCATCAAAATGTGAGGTCTGAAAAGCTTTCTTGTCTCCCTGGCTTACTCACACATTTCAATAGAGCAGGGAAACATGCCTCAAGGCATGGTTGATTTTTTTTAAAATTCAGAAAAACAACGTCAGATAATTCATACAGTAAATAAATCAAAGAAATAAATTCAATTAATAACAAATGAACTAGGAAAAGTTTATAGGATTTATATTATATACACTTTCGTCTGTGTCTCTGTACTACCAGAACTGTTCCAGAACAAGGCAGCTCAGTGTGTTGGTGCTACAAAAAGGTTTTCATTCCTTGTATTTCTATGGAAAACAGTGATAACATTACACACGTCAGAAGGCATACAAAATTAAGAACTTGAGCCAATGCCTGGGCTATTCCTCGTTCTGTAACAGTATGCAGTGACTAGCTGTGTATTATGAAGCAAACGTAAACAAGAAAATGGTGGGTCTCATCCTGCAAGAACTATCTGCCCTTCAGCTGTTACTGAAACCAAATAAATTTCGGAATAGCTAGTACCAAGACACACATGGCCTTATATTACACTGTAATAGAAAGATACTTGAATCCTTCCTGGCATATATGAGAGTGGCTGTATCCCTCTGTGGTAGGATCTAGCTTTTACTTCTGCTTGTTTCAACAGTCTCAGGTAAAGGATCATCAGTGGCTGTAACAGTGATGCACAGAATTCTGCCTTAATCCAAACAGTGGCTACAGCAGACCGTTGGCTCTTCCACTTTAGCTTTGCCTCCAGTCTATTAGGGACTTTCAACTTAAATAATATTACAGGAACACTCAATATAAATCTGTATTTAGAGAAACAAGACAATCAGGAAATTTTCATTTCAGTGCCATATAATGCAAAGACAAGGTTTAGCTGAGATCTGCAGGAATGAATTTTTCAAGGCGTTATATAATGACCTGGAAGCTGAATTTGCCATGGTAACTGTTGCAGCTATTCTATATACTTCAGTAAGAAGAAAGAACCAGGCCCATAAATAAATAAATTAACTATTTTTGTTTTCAGAAGATGTCTATGAGCTGTCCTCATGATCTGTTTTCGCAACAGTGCATCAATCACCAAACGTCTGACCTATGAAATGGGTAGGTTTTATATTCAAAGAAATCCTTTTACCACATATGACATGTAACTATTGGACAATTGCTTTGCAAGCAGAATTTGGAAATGCTGTGAATGCTTTCATGTTCATCACGTTGAATCATGGAAATTATTTTGAGACTTTTTGATCACATTCTTTCTGAAAGGCAAGTTGTACAAAATTTAGCAGGTCATACACAAGTCTTGTAGGTACTCAGCTATCTCAACACATTATACCCAATTTCAAATATTTTATTATTGTCTTTCCACAAGACTGGTATTGATTTCCAAGTTCTTATGCATCTAAAGCACTTAGTGGCTCTGATGCATTATATTCTTAAGTGATCTCTCATGTTCAGACATCATCTATCACTCACTAAGGTCAGTATTGTCTGGTTATATTTATAACCTTGAGACTTGTGAAAGCAGACGATTTGTTACAATTAAGAACAGCAGCTGTGGATCATATCCTCTTTATTTTCCTAGACAAATGATACAAAGTT
Organism: Anabacerthia variegaticeps; assembly: GCA_035583185.1. NCBI lineage: Eukaryota > Metazoa > Chordata > Aves > Passeriformes > Furnariidae > Anabacerthia > Anabacerthia variegaticeps. The sequence goes on along the minus strand of JAWWEW010000006.1, from coordinate 16,713,759 downwards.
GATGCTGCTTTAAATCTCTCTTAAACTGTGGTTATTTTATCTTGTGCTCCCAGAACAATCACTATTCCTGCATAAAAAATTCTTCACTGATTGAACGAACAACCCAACATGAGTACTGGTAGCATGACTGTTTTACAGACTATTAGTATGTAGTCTTCTTTTTAAAAACAGTGATATAAACTGTGCTACTGGTGGTCCCAGAGACCTATATCACAGGTTTTTATTCATCCTTTTTGAATGGTCAGATAATACAATATATTAGCCACCCTTTATAGCACAACTCACCATTCTAAACTGTAAGAATGGCTTTCTGCTCTTTAAAAATACTATACCTGATGTCAGTAGAATATGTATATAAAATGATAATTTTTCCATTAATAACCCCCCTGTAGGGGAAATCAGCTGCAGTCTCTTTGCCTATGTTAGAATATGCTTTATGCAAGGTATGCATAATGTTTGCATAGAATATGCACTGCTCCAGCTAACTGTCCCTTCAATCAAAGTTTCCCATTTTAATAATTTTAGATAGCAATTTAGTATTAGAACAATCTACTTCCTTGAAACTTCAGCCTAACATAATGTGACTCTCTACCATCATCCTAAAGGTCGTTAGTATCTATGGGAAGCTGCTGCTAAGGGAAGAGAACTGACATTTGTTTTACCTGAGTCAATTTATCATGTTATGACCTGAGTCCAGATTGAAAGATCACAGTTCCAGCAGTGGACCCTAGCTCCATATCTGAGTTTAGAAAGGAAAAGGTTCATTTAACTTGCTGAATTACTGGCATTAGTACTCCCCTTATTCCCTGATTGTTTTTTTTGGTGCAAGTTCTGTAAGCCACGCTTCACTAGTTAAACCTGACAATGACAGCCTTTGGTTAAATCATTAGACACATGACTGCTTTTCACAGTTATAAACAAACATTTAGAATTGTGTTTGATTCATCATTCATCTTGTGATGAACTAATAATAGAACCTTTTTCCCTGAGTAGCATTCTGAAATTAGGCTGCATAATAGCCTATAGAACTCATAGTTCTTCTCCTCCTCCAGTTAAAAAGTAATGTATAGTATTTTCAATAAATGGAGCAATACATATTGCTTATCCTTATTTTAACATGCTCTACAATAATTCATAACTTTATCCATATAGTACAAGTGCTATCCAAATAGGAAATTTATTAAAAATGAGCAGTTCCTCCCCAAAGTTTAAAGAAAAGGGTACATACCTGGGGAAAAATGAATTGACAATGCAAAAAAGATAGTTGGTTTGTGTTAGGCTGCGGGAATTTTTTGTGGGTGCTACAGTTAAAAAAATATTTCAGTAGTTTGTTGCCTACTAAAACTTCATGCCATTAGTTAATACTCATAAACACATATAATGGATCACCCTGGGGATATTTAGGTTAAGATGTTCACTCTCAGGTATCTTATGCAGCCTCTTTTATAGAAGAAAAGCATGTAGGGAGTTTTACCAGAATTCTGGAAATCCATGAAGCAGCAGCATGAGTGGTTTGCCCCTTTCTCCAGCAGCCACATAGTGGAATCGTAACCCTGAATCCTAAAATGAGAGAAAAAGAATTGTGTTTTTATTGCTGTATAAAGCTGCTATTTTCAGTTTTGGGAATGATGATGGTTTCAGACAACATTCTAAGAAACAATATATTGCACCTGAAGAAAGTACTAAATTACCAGTTTTGAAGCTGAAACCTTCTGTGCTTCTGAGAACCTGGTATGTGCTACACCCTGGCAATGCTGAGTATCCCACGCCCTGGCCACCAGAGCTTCCCCCTGGGAGGGCCATCTCCAGTACCTGCCAGGCTGCGTGGGGGTGTGCTGGTCCAGCCATGAGCACACCAACACTCCTGACACAGCCCTGGCACAGCAACTGGGAGATGCAGGTTATTGTCAGAGCAAGCACCTTGCTTTCACATGGACACCAGTCATGTGCTTTACAGAAAGACTTTGAGACACAGGATATTTTAAATGCACTTTTAATCTTTCACTTAGTTTGTAAGGCTATACAACTATTTAAAACCACCACATTGCATTCTGGCACAATAAAGGACCCCATGGATTCTTAAGAAAAAAAAGTAAACAAAATTAAGTGAATAGAAAGCAAGTAGGTTTTGCTAGTTTTTACTGTTCAAGATTTCACACTCACTTCAGAAAAGTAAGCCTTTTTTCTGCCCCATCTGTCACTGTTTCTGATGTACCTTTTAAGAAAAAGGGTCTTATGAGAATTACAAGCAGGCAAGTTACTTATTGCAGAGGCTGAACACTGAAATACTATTGAAGTGAAGGGATGTACACAAGCTTACACTGACTCAAGGTCAAATTCAGTAGAATTTAAATAAACTGAGATTATGACCCAGAGGCTTTTACTGAATTCTGACACAGAAGTAGATACAGGAGTTGGGAGTTAGCTCACAAAATGCTGTTTAGAAGTCATGTGAAGGAAACTACAGGAAGAAAGGTTATACAGCTCCTGAACAAATGTCAGAGCCTGCACTGTCTCTGGTATTTCAAAAAGAAAAGAAAAACCCCATGCCTTTGCTGCACATCAAGAGCTAATGTCAGGGCAAGGATCACAAATGTATGCAAAAAGGTTTTCTTGCCAAAGATGCTTCAAATGCCCTATGTTGGCACTGATAAGTTACTAACCAGCTGCAAGACAATTAACTTACATCCTGATTTTCAAAAGGGCTCTGAAGAGGAAACAGTTTGGATTTTTCATCCTTGCTATGGATATAACAGGGACTTTTGCTCAGTTTTGCCCTAAATTACGTTGATATTTCACCTCTGGGATGCCAGTGATCTTGAAGTCCTTAGAGGTAAAAGTAAATTCCTAGTAAATTTCGGGGCTGTTACATCATCTGTACCATTCTCCAGATCACTCTGCCTTTGTTCCTTTTATATTTTAAAAAGTAGAAGTTTCTCAGTTTCTTTCCATGGTTTCTCTTCTCAGTTTAATGAGCAGTGGGCAAGCCCGCTTCCATGCTGCATCTTTCAGTTAGTAGCCTCTAGGGATTTACCATCAATGTTGTTATTTTAATCTATTTATTGCTTTTAAGGACATCCTCTTTGCTGATACAAATTCAATTACCACTTGTACAGCAGCAGTTTAAATGTCACATGCCCCAAACGAAGGCCATCCTCGACCTTCCCAGTTGCTGCTTTCTGTCCCCTTTTTTGCACCCCCCAAAACAGACATACGATATTGCCATCTTTTCTGAAACTGTTTTCTTTGTTTTGTTGAAATCTGAACAGACCTGTAGGATGTGCGTGTTTGGAAAGTAATCCATTAGCCTGCTGTTATCCAAGAGCAAGGGTTTCTTATTTCCTGAAATGAGTGATTGACTGTCATATTGACAGCAATTCGATTTGCCCCCAAATACTCTTCTGTAACTGTCACACCCCTCTCACTTCCCCAGCAGCTCCTTCATTTACTGTTTTGTGCTACAGGAAAAAAAGAATCCGTTATATGAGTAAAAAAGCTCCCACTGCAAAAGCAGGCAAACAAATAATGAGAAATTGAGGCTCAGTAATTTTTATTAGTACTGCCTGGCATGAAACCATCTGCACAGAACCCTGAAAATGTGGTATTAAAAATAGCAGTGGACAGAATCTACTGTCCATTCTTTGGTCACCTATAACTGCGAAGGAAATCTAGGTAATACAGCTTCATTTAGAGCATTTGGTAAAGGAGCAAATCACAGGTAGAGAGACCTGAGACAAGTACCGAAATTGACTGGTGGCTTTAACTGTACAACCTGAGGGGCAGCGCTTCGTTTCTTACTCTATGTTTTTCCCTGCGACCCTGAAGCAGGAAAGGATGTCCCGGGCGCAGCTGGGCAAACCGCAAATCCCAGAGCGCGCCGAGGCGGTGCAGGGAGCGGCGGGCTGCGGGAGCCCCGGGGCGGACAGACTCCTCGTCCGCCCACCGAGGGCTCCGCTCCCCGCCCGGGCACCGCGTCCTCCCTCACCGAGGCCCCGCAGCCAGCGCGGCTGGGCACGGCACTGCTCCGGGGGCAGGGCAGGGATGCCACGCACAGCAGGGAGGGCAGGCAGGAGTGCCACGCACATCAGGGAGGGCAGGCAGGGGTGCCATGCACAGCGTACCCCACGCACAGCAGGGAGGGCAGGCAGGGGTGCCATGCACAGCGTACCCCACGCACAGCAGGGAGGACAGGCAGGGGTGCCATGCACAGCGCGGGGTGCCTGCGCACACCGCGGGGCCCGCGCCCCCCGCCCGCACCCTCACCTTGATGCGGACGTAGCAGTGGGTGCCCAGGGAGGGGTCGTTGAGGCAGGCGGGGGGGTTCTCCCGCACCACCCAGCGGAAGGTCTCTCCCGGCCGCCGGCCGATGCTCCAGAGCAGCCGCAGCCCGGCGATGCAGGCGCACACCCCGCAGTAGCTGTACACCAGCGCCCAGAACAGCAGCGCCCGGGCGGCCACCATCACCCGGCGGGCGGGCGGCGGGCACGCAGCGCCGGGTCTCGCCAGCGGGCCCCGCCGCCGTCCCCGCCGGCCGGGAGGGGCTGGAGCGCCGCCGCCGCCGCCGCCGCCAGGAGCCGCCCGAGCGGAGGCACCGG
>JAWWEW010000006.1:16685655-16709064 GCA_035583185.1 Anabacerthia variegaticeps | reverse complement strand
CGGAGGCGCGCCCGCCCCGCGGCCCTCGCCCCGCGCCGGCGGGCTCGGCACGGCACGGCACGGGCTTGGCACGGCTCGGATCGGGCTTGGCACGGCTCGGCACGGGCACGGGCACAGCTCGGCACGGCTCGGCTCGGCAGTGGCACGGCACGGGCACAGCGCCGGCCGCCGCCCCGCCCGGCTGCACGGCCCGGGCTCGCCGGTCCCGGGCGGTGTGTCGGGGGCGGCGGCGCTGCGGCCGGGGGCGCGCCCGCCTGCGGAGGGCTCGGGCACGGAGCGCTCTGCTCCCCGAGTGTTCCTCGGCGGAACGGCGGGGAGCGGTCCCTGGGGCGCGGCTGTGCCACCGGCGCGCCCCGGCAGAGCCGCCTGAGCCCGGGACGCGCTCGGAATGTCACCGGAGCGCCACAGCCGGCCTGCCGCGGGCCCGGCCGCGACCGCGCTGCACGCTCCGAGCGCGTCCCTGACCGCCCCTACCTTGTTTACTGCCAGAGGTGTACAGGTGTAAGTGTGGGGCTGTGCCCTTCCACTGGAGTGTGTTTCAACACTACACTCTTTCACTGCTGCCTTACTATTGTCCACTTAAAGATGATTTTGTAAATGTATTACGATTTTACTTATTATATGCTATTACTAATGAATATTTCTTAAAAAGATATAATTTTGAGCTCCAGCACAAAAATTTATAATTTTTTTCAATGTAACTTATTCTGTACTCAGAACTCAACCCCTCAAGGCTGATTTTAGACGCTGAACAGTCCTACACCTGTCCATTAGTTATAAATCACTACAAGCACAAGAGAAGGAGTCACAGTCATATACAAGGCCATAGATGCCAGGATAAGAAGAAAGACTTCAGTCTATCTGGTATTAACCTACTGATATGCAGGGTAAAGGGTAATTTAGAACCAGAATAACTCACATAATCCAAAATTGTAAGAAAAAGTGTAACTATACTAAGCAATTGATTTTACAGGTTATAAAAGTGCAGGTTATGAAAAATTAAGAGTTTATTAGTTTTGGAAGATAACAAAATGTGGACATTATATTTGCTGACAACAAGAAAATTGTAGTCAAGAATGGAGCTTGCATGTCAAATCCTGACCCAACTCACTGCACAGCCTGCTCACCTTTACTCCTAGAATGAAACCCGTTGCTTCTTGAGGTTATGGGCAGGTTCAAGACTTGTGGAGGCCACACAAGAGTCACAGCTAATATGTAGGCCTATGTGCAGCTTCATGCCTTTTTGGGCGTGGGGTTCCTAAATGTTACTTGAATTTGATGAAAACCAAAATTTGTTCTTGGTCCAGGTGAATCTGTAGGATTAGAGCTGAACTTCCAAGAATTGTTTTTGCTCTGTCCAGCAGTGCAAGTAGAAGCTGGTACAAAGACACCATCCATCTGTTAACTCTAAGATATGTAATTCAGTGGGCTATTTTTTTAAAAAAGGGATAAGCATGTATGCAGGCAGTATATATATAATTTTTCACTATGCATGGAACACAGCTTGTAGATGACTTTTGTCTGTAACATACCAAATGCCTTCTCCTACTTGTTCTAAATTCAGACTTACAAATATAGGCACTGATGTTGAATCCTAGTCCCACTGAAGGCAGTGACAGAATTAATGCTGGTTTCAACAAGTTCAAAATTTTTCTTTTTTTAAAAAATCAAATCAAATAAAGCAGCATAAGAGAATGTTATAAAGAATGACCTGTTACTGCATTTTTTCATGCATTTAAAAGTTTAAGCAAGCTACAAAACCGTTATCTGAATTTATTTCTACTAAAGATAATATCTTCAAGTTGCTGTAAAAAGCTGCCAAGCTTTCTCATATCAGTAACACAAATGAAATACCAGCAACCCACATCAGCTGACAATGCTGAATAACACTGTTCATAATCCCTGCTCACTGTCTGAACACAAGCCCTTGCAAACTTAAGGTCAGGAGCTTTATCAGGCTTCTGGGGAAAAAGGTGCAGGGCTGTTTAAGGCTCCTTCATTCTCTTGGGCAAGAGAAGGAACATCAGAAGCAGATGATTCAGTGAAGACACCAAGCTCTGCAGACTGCAGTAGGATTACATGAATCATGCCTACAGAGCCTGAGCTTTCCGTTCATGTTCAGATTACTCACAGTGCCAGCTCTAGGATTAGCATATAGCTAATTCCTTATGCATCAGAGTTTGTGATAATGACCTTTCACATAGGGAAGAAACCTTTGCAACTTCTCAATATCAGACTAAGCTGCAGCAAAATTTCCCTGAAGTGCACCTCAGCAAACCAGTGACCCATTTAGATAAATTAGGAAGTTTGTCAGGAGCAAAACAACCAATATTATTGTTTATATCAAAGTAATCAGAATGAATTACTAGAAAACACCCCCTAAGAAAAATTGAAAAACTGAGATTGGGAATCCTGGAGTTGATGACAAACTTCCACTTGCCTCTAAAGAAGGTCAATGAAAGCCCAGTGACTGGTTAGTCACAGCAATCACAAAGTGATAATAGTCATCTACAATACAAGAAGGATGAAACCTTGAAACCATGATATGCCTTATTATGGGCAGGTATTTGGCCAAGCTATGCAGTATTTCTTGTACAAAGAAAGAAGCAGAGACAATTTTTTTCACGGGACTAGAACTAAGTCTGCTTTTATTTTCTACATCACTAACTACCTAGACAGTTTTATGTCAAACTTCTAAATTATACAAACCTTTCACCTGTGGACTTTAGCTGTGCCATCTTCAGGCATTGGATATGGATCACTATCAGAACTGAGAGGAAGGGAGTGCTGGGGACCTAGCAGTTCTGAGCAGTGTTTGCACAGTGAAATTGCTGTGCATTCTTGCTCAGTGTTTCTGGGCACCTCCACCTGTGCTACCTTAGGTATCCTGTTTTCCAAGGAAGCCCTAGAATTCCTCTTTTGTTGAGGAACGATTTCTTTGTACTCTAGGACCATGCTGTCTACATGTGTGGCAAACCTATTTGTACAAGGCAAATACTTTCCATGCATTTTTCCAGCATTTTGCAGAGGAAAGTCTAGAATCTTCTATATATCTCATATGAATAAGAAAAATTGAGAACCCCAACCATTATTTTTCTGTCTTCCTTGTATTTTGATTTTCTCATCTTCTGCCCTAAATTATTGTTCTAATGGATGCCAAGCCAAATCAACCCCAAGGCAGATGGTCTTACATGCTTTGACAGTGTGCTTTGCCCTCCATAAAGTGCCATCTGCCTGCTTATCTTTTGTCAGCTCAACTAATCCTGTTTCTCTGAGAGACAAAAGAGGACAACTTTGCACATCACTGATTCTGCGTCCAGCCTGACCAACTCATAGCTGATACTAAGAAATTTAACATATTGCATTTGTTAGTGAGAGGATCTTCTTAAAGCTAAGAATCATCTTCCCCTTCATGTACATGTAGATACAATCTACTAACATAGATACAAATGTATCTATTTGTATCAAGTGACATATTAATGCGGCTGTTTTCACAAACTATGAAGAAGGAATGGTGTAACAGAACTTAATACACACTTTAACTGTTAGGTAACTAACAGTTTACTTCAGCAGCTTGTTTGTAGGGGGAATCTACAGAAGTGGTATTTCTGCTTCCTTGACTGTGGTCATGGCTTTGGGCAATATTCATTATGGGCTTGCTACTCACATTTGGAGGCCATCTCCCTTTCCTCTAAAGTCAGCTTTCTGTCTGGAGATAGGAACTGATTATCCTCCAAGTAACTTGTAGATTGCAAATAAAGGGTTTATCAGATTAGTATTAGCAACACTGACAATGTGACTTTAAGCCATCATGACAAGATAGAGTCATGGAAGCTGGAATTAGTTTTTGAAGGGACAAAAGTACCAGCTCATACCATTACCAAAACCCATGCAGTTATATAGAATGCATGAAATGCAGAAAAGGAATTATTGCTCTTCATTCTGTCACCACCTATGTCCAAAGCAAGAGGTCTTGAGCTTGCATTAACCCAGTCAGAAAGTATATCCAGGTGACAGCAAGGTAGAGCACCCTGAATGTGAACTGCAGTATTTTATTGCAGGACAAACAGCTATCAATAGCATATAAACTACAAATGAAGATAGATCTTTTGACAGGCAAGTCACTTTAGATGTGGCTATGAAACAAGACATCCTAACAGCACCAACTTATATTACAGCCCATCTTTCATCACAAACCCTTGCCCCAGCCAAGTCTTCAAATCTCCCAAGCAGTGTATAGTTGAGCATACCTCCAGGCCAGGCTCATGTAAGAGGACATCCCTAGACATTTCAGGGAGTGATGCCCCAATATACATATATGTAGTCAATACATTCCTTCTGCTGTTGAATGAAATAATACCATTCCAGCAGTGGCAGAAGTTGAAGATCCAGAATAGTACTTTATCATAGAATAGATATATTTGAGCTAGCACTACCTTATCAGCCTGCTACCTGAAGGACCAGGCTATTAGGCATGCTTTAGCTGGCATCTATGAATTCAGAAACAACTTATTGTCTTTCTCTGAAAATTCAGTTATTTGTAGAAAGTTTTTTCCACTTAGTTCACTGAGTTGGGTTGTCTGTGGCAGAACCCCACCACAACCAGTAGCATTACCTTCACTTTCAACTTTCATCCAGGAACTTGACAAATCAGAGTTCTCCAGAGGGACAGAGAGTTTTGAGTGGGAGGTTCAGTGAGATCAGCAGTCTCCAAAGTGAAGTGTGGAAAGAAAATATATAGTACAGTTTTTTAAAATTACAAAATAAAAAAAAAATCTAAGCAAAATGAAATAAAGAATATTAAAAATAAAAATATAAATTGAAAAATTACAATGTAAACAATATACTAGTACAGTACAACATGTATATAATTTATAAATTTATAAATGCACATGTCTTGGGGGCCATGCTTAAAATTTTTAAATAATGGGGTATATGGTGAAAAAGGTTTGGAGCTCACTGAACCAGATTACCTCAAGGGAGCCCCTTCCACCCAACATTTCTGTAAAACACACTGTGTTTAGGTATTAAGTCTATAAAACAATGTTTTATTAGTCCTACACTTAATTTGACATAGCTATATATATAATCAACAAGAATGTAGAGTTTTTACATTCTGGTTTCTACTCCAGACAATAGCCCAACATTAATAAAATCTTGCATTAATCAGAAAATATTTCAAAACTGGAGCCAGTTGTTTTAGATAATTTCTTCCTGTGAAGAACCAGAACTACGTGGTAAACATGCTTACACTCTTAGCCAAATGTTATGTTAACATAAAATACATTAAGCACACCCGGGCTTTAAAAGACATGCAAGTACACAGAATTTACTGCTGAAATTACAGTGTTTGTGAAAACTTTTTTTATTATTCTAATACTGTTACACACCCTTTACAGTATTGCTATTATAGAGGTCCTTTTGCCACAGCCCAGATTCTGTGCAAGTGTACAGTGCAAAGTACAGTGATTATTTTAATAGCATATATAGATAACATATGAAACTAAGCAAAAGAATGGCTACTTTCCAGCACGTGCCAGACTGGATCCCATGGTATAAATAAGCATCTTAAGAAAAAACATCTTGTGACACTTCAGGTATTAATGAACAAACCTTTAATACAAAGTATTTTAGAGAAGCTTACATGCTCTTTAAAGTGGTCTTAACTTATAACATCCTAACTAGTACGAACCTATGCTGTTTGTAGTAGTATGAAGTTAAGTTTTTTATATTAACTACAGCTTTCACTCAAGATATTCTTCAAAAGATGCCATAATATCTCTCTGCAGATTCACATCAATTAGCCAAGCCATCTGCAAGAAAGCAAATTAGTGTCTTTTCAGAGCAGTCAGATGCTAATGAATACTATGCAAGTCAAATATTTAATAGTGATATAAGAAAAAACTATAAGGCATCTTCTCAAAAAATATGTGCCTTCTCTGTTATTACAAGTTTGAGTGTGCATGTTGTTGAAGCTCTCTCTGAAAGGAGATTAACAGAATGAAAGTTCCCGTAGAACATACCTGAATTTAGCACCATCTCCCACTGCAGTACTTACATTCCCTTGTACAACCCTGAGAATTTTAAAAAAATTTTTAATATAAAAAAGGTGCCAATTAAAAAACATTTATTACCTACACCAGTAAATCCAGTTAGTTTTAAAAAGGTTCAGGTTTGATATTTCAGACCAGAACAGTATGACAGCACTTATGTTGACATAGAAAATGTTAAAGAGGATAGACAGCTTGCAAGACTCAAGGTTTGAAATTATTTAGAAGGCAAGGACTCCTCTTAAAAATTTTATTTTACCACACAATTATTCTAAGCTTCTGGGAGTAATAGGACCAAGCAGATGACTTTTCATATTATGTCACTTGAAAACATACTTTGAGTTTCCTATTTCATTTTCTGATTAACTCTTCAGGTCATGTAGTTCTCTTGTTTTCAACAAAAAAAGGATGTGCCTAATATTTGTTTCTTTTCTACTAAAGTTGGAAAAAAATCAGGTAGCAAAACCCAGCAACTTACTGCTTCTTTCCTCCTGCGTTCTTGTTCCATTTTTCTAGCCAAGTTACGGTCTTGGTCAAGAATGTGTTGTTGAGCTTCGGGCAGGTGTTTGTTCTTATGCATTTCTTTTTCAAGCTCACAATCTGTTGCTGCCATGGTATCCAATCCCATGGTTTCATGGCCCCTTTAAAGTCAGGAGAAGAAATCAGTATAGGATAAAAGTTGTTCTTATTCTTCATAACAACATTTTGCACCTGACAGAATTCTGCAAATAATTTAAATCAGTGCATAGCCCTCAGACTGTGGTTCTGTTCTACATGTTATTTCATGGTAATTTCCCTTCACTAGAGGTATGTGCATATAATTGTTGGGCTGTAGTAGGTTCAGGTTTCCTGTGTCCCATTTCCAATCTCCATGCACATGGGATTTATAGACACAGTACACAAAACTTAAATACACTTTCTTTGAAATTCTTAATGTTGTGTTACTTTCTTGGCCCACTATGTTTTTCTTCTACCTTCCTCCTCCTCAACTAGTTATTTGAGGTAGATTTCACTAACTTCAGGCAAACACCTGTAATATCTTATTCCACAGACTACATGCCTGGTTTCCTCCTCACAGAAACCAGCTGAAGGTGCCTGGCCTGCACTACATGTTCTGAACCAGTAGTGTACTCTGAAGTGTCTTACATGCTCTGATAATTAATTAACTCCAAAAAATTAAAATCCTCTAATTATTAAAGTAATACACTCGAAACAATTAACCTGTTCTAGTACAGCCAGCAATGGGCAGGAGCAGGAGAATTTAGGAACCAGTTCAGACTTATCTTTCACAGTGTCAAAGAGACGAAAAAAAACCCCAAGACTACCAAAGAAGGAAATGTTACAGAGCTTCCAAAAGGTGGCATACAAAATTCAGGGTATTACTGCCATGCAGTAATTACTAGGCAGTCACTTATCCCCCTTAACATAACCATAGACCTCAGCCTGGGATACACAGACAGGCACTCCCTAAAACAGGGGCTGCAAACAACTAGGGAAGAATACCACAGCAACGCAGGTTCTGCTGCCTGTGAAGTGGTGTGCACTGGAACCCTTTTAGCTGTGTTAACTAAAGTTACATTCTTGAAGACTAGATTATTCTGTATCCCATTAGGATAGGAGTAAGATGAGGATATTCCTGACTACAGGTATAGAAAAAATAAGATACTGAGAACAAATATGAATTCTGGTTATGACCAGAGGAACTGAGTGTTCTATGGGACAAAAAACCCCCACCCTAACACCTAAACAGGCAAACAAAAAAAACCTAAACCCCCCAAAAATAAAAAAGCCCAAACTAACAGCAACAACAAAAAAGAAATTCCCAAGGAGTTTATTTGACTGCTGAAGTAATACTGATTTGACAGAGAAAAGCCACTTTGTGTATTTTGGATGTGAAGTTGTATTTAGAGCGGTACAGCTCCCCGACTTCATCTAACATGTGACCATTACCTAACCCAAAACACTTGTTCTGAATAACTAAGCCACCCAGTACCACACAAGCAAAAAAACAGAACAATATTTAAACATCTGTGGCTACAAACCTTTTTTTCCCCTGTGGAATGTTTTGCAGCTCCATCTCAGATTGCACCAGAGGCCTTTTTAACTCCTGCACTTGCCCACTCCTCTTTAATACTGCTTCCCTGAACTGTCTGAAGCTCTCAGCAGATGCTTTTATTGGAGCTGGAAGCTTCATCGTTTTACATAGGCTTATCCAGGAATCTATATTCTTAAGTCCTGCATCCTGAAGTTATTATAAAAAGGAAAACACAGCAGGGGAAAAATATTCTACAACTACTAACATCCATTACCTGCTTAGTTCTTACATAAGCACAATGTTGTTTGATTAGGTCTATTTGGAAATACCTACAACAAAATATCCTTATTTTGGTAGGATATTAGTGCAAATACAACAGTCTAAACATGCTTAGATAAACTTACTCATCCACTTTGAGATTCTTTAGGAATGTGATAAAAATTGTTAGCATTTATAGCTATTCTTACCCTCTAAGTCTACCTCTTAGAAAACATGAATTCACAAGGCTAAATTTACGCAAGGTCCATTAACAATACTTCAACACATAATCTTTACACAGCAATAGTTTTGTATTAGGCTTGTAAATTTTGTTTGTTTTAAATACCCATGTTACCCCCATTTCCCCTGTGGCATTTTCTTCATAGCATAAACCCACTATTCTTAAGAAATCCTGCTTCTACACTAGTTCCTTGTTTAAATATTAAAACTAGATGAACAAAGCCATATCTGTATATGACAACATGGGTGCATTATTTACTTTTTATATCTATCTCAATTATGTTTCTTATGCACTTTATCTTCTGAAACAGCCAGAGTCTATAGATCTGTTTGGTTTTAGCACTAAAATTGAGATAAATCCATACAGATTATAACAATGCCTACAACAAGATCTATCATACATAAATATTATAGGTGTAAAAGAACAGATTTTTAGAGCAGATCCCAGATCAGGAATGTACTCAACCTAGAGAGTACACTTCCCCTCTTCTCAAATAGAACTTGACCAACACGTACCTTTTTTGGAAGAAGTTCAGATTTTGGCTCTAGTATGTTTTTATTGTTAGGTTTACCATCAGGTGCATAATGATCTGATGGAAGAATAAAAAAAGACTTTTCACTCATGTTGATTTTGTGGACTATGTTTCCTCAAACTTAAATGATAAAACTTCAATCATTCAAGGAATTGACTTAAGAACTTACACTGCAGTTTATTATTATTTGGTTCAGAATGACAGAAATTCTCCCAAACATTTCCTAAGTTGAACTAGACTACTTCTCTGCACTTTTGGGCAGGGAAAGGAATAGTTAGCTTATAAAAGAGAAATTAACTCCCGTTTGATTCTGAGTGGTCCCAGTGGAATACCCAAAAAGTTTGCTCAGAAAGTCTCAACACAGCACTTTGCCACTTAGTCCCCTCTCCCCCAGCCCTCTTCCCTTTGATTCCAGCATTAAGAGTACCTCATTCCATATGTAAACTCACTTTGCCTAAAACTCTCAACCCTATTTACTTTTTTGTTTTTTTGAAAAAAAAAAGCAAATAGGTCACTCAACAAGGGCTAGTCATCACATTTCCAGGAGCCTAGAGGTGCACAAAGGCTCCATGGTGTTACCTCTTTATTGTTTGAGGGGAAAAAACCCAAACCAGAGATAAATACCACAGATATTTTATCTCATTCAGCAACAATGCTCTGCTGTAGTTTGAGATATTTCAGTATTTGGGAAATGCGTAATAAGAAACTTAAGGTAACATGTTGGCATGTCCTTATTATACAAAGGAGAAGTCTTTGGATGTGTGGTTCCAGAATTCTGAAGGCAAAGTATCAAAGCCTTGGTCAGTTTGTCACAAATGGGGTTTTCAGAAAGATGCCACAGCCTCAAAACTTTTAAAGTGAAAAATCATTGGCTGAAGCCATAGACCAGTTGGAGCTGCTGCAAGTCTGAACAAAGGAGGTCAGTATGTGTATGGCTTGGTGTGTTAGGACCATGAAAAGGCTGAAGAGAACACCATGGAGCATTAAATCTCCAGTTTTAGAATTGCTTTAATAGAATTCAACTACCTAGCATTATTCTTTGACAAAAATTAAAGTGTTCACCATTGAGCAGACTGTGCCTCTTAATGTCATCATTTTCAGAAGTTTGCTCCCTCCCCTGCTAAAAGCTATACAGGTAGTCTAGAGAGCAAAGAGTAAAGGAAGAACCAAAGCAATCATATCTGCTAACACTGGACTCACAGCATGGATTTTCAGTTTAATTGTTTAGTTTGAAATATGTATGAAGTATGGAATGCAGCTGTCTGAGGGCCTGTGTTCTTGTAATAATTGCAAGTTTGTTTCATGGTGAAAGTGCGTTTGACATTAATTTACTGTCAAACCCTTGTCACCAAGAGTCAGAGATAATAACGCAAAATACTCCACAAAAAGTCCAGCAGAAGATATTTTAAAGGCCAGCAAAGTTCAACAGATTCGAGCATCAGTTCTCAGACTTTGTGGAAGATGGAGTTACTTATCCCAAGTACTAAATTCAGAAATCTAAATTCCTACATCAAAAATAACTTGCTTTATACATTTTAACAGAGAACAAGAACCAAACATCCACTTAACTTCATTTCTTTTTTAAAGCAGGAAATCAAAAAGAGCAAGGGAAAACATCACTCCTTCTGTTATTCTGAAAACTGATTGATGTATAGGTGTTCAGCATTTTATTTCTTTAAACCAGGTTCATATACATTTGTAACTTTGTGCCCCTGATATCAATTACAGTTTTTATTATGACAGTACATACTTTGTTCTTGGCTTATTGAATCAGCTGTTCTCACACTGGCCTTGTTTTGAAGTTTATTTGATTTGTCTAGATGTCTTGTTTGCTCAGCTTGTTTACTCCAGTCAGCACTGTCAACCTGGGAAATTGTGTTGGATACCTAGAAGAGAAGCTAGACTTCAAAATACATTCTTCAAAATGCATGTTTAGCACATGTGGATTTTTACTATACAGCAACAGGATTAGAAGTTTAGAGCAGTAAGTTGTTGCAGCTCCAGCTTCTGTAAACAGCAGGGAAGAATTAGATTTCATTCATATTATGGTAGCCAAAGTAAGTTTGTACATCAAGACTTTGGCTTTAGAATACGTACTGCTCAGCCACCCCAAGTGATGGAAGTGGGTAGACCATGAGAAACTGATGCAAGGTCTTTAACCCTTAACACAGAACAACAGAATAAAATTGTCACAAAGCCAGCTGCTGCACTCTAGCTTGTAGATCAGGGCCAGCTGTGATCTTCAGTTCAGTGGTATTTTTCCCTCTGTGCAAGATTACTCTGTATAATAATCCCTTGAACAGAGGAAGGTGGTGCAGAAACCAAGTCATAATATACACTACTTGCTACCTTGCACAGTGGACAACCAGGGGTAAAGGGTGAGCTGCTTTTCTTCCTTACTTGCAGGACACATTCTTATGCTCATAGATTCAAGAGGTAGTTTCAATTAATTTCTGAAAACAAAAGCTACTACAGCCTGGATAAAGCAGCTAAATTTTCAGCCATGGTGACGAAGATCATTAAACACCATAAGATGGAAGAGATCATGCTGCAGTAACATCAATAACTTTCTGGTTACACAGAGGCCCTTCTAACGAGGATAGTCTCCAAAAACACGTTAGGAAAGAAATTAACAGTGACTAAATATTTCACAGCCTCATCTAGACCCTGAAGGCCCCAGCTTCTGTAGCTTTAAGAACAGAAATAAAAAGCAATACATTTTCCCAGTTGATCCTCTAGAGCCTTCATAGTATTACTGAGTTTGTGGAGTTGATATTTCTAGAAAAGCAAAACATCTATTGTAAACTGCCTATCTCTTTTGTGAAGCTGTAGGTTTACAGAGTGGCCTTTTAAGTAAACCTTGCACACTTACAGGTTACGTTCAAGCTACAGCCCTGAAAAGAAATAAAATAATCTTCAAAGAACACTATAAACTTGATTGGCCAAACTTTCCTTTTGTGTTGCAGCCAACAGGAAATAAAGTAATGCCCTATGAAAGGCTAAGAATCACTTTCTTAGTAGGGTTTTAGAAAAATTTTGTTGTAAACCTTAAATGGCCTTTATCACATCAAATTCAAGCCCATACTACTGTATTACATCTTATTTAAAGGAGTAAGAACATGCTTTAAAGACATTATTTGAAATGAATTAATTGGAGAGAAGCATGTATTCACCTCTGGAAGAGCATGTCTGGACTGCGTGACAGAAGACTGATTTGTCTTTGGAGTACTCCAAGGAGTTTTCTGGTCTGGAGTATTATATGGAGCACATACAGCTGAGATTATACCTAAGAAAGAAGTTGGCTATGATTTTCCCTTATCCTGCAAAGTGTAGTCCTACATCTCAAAATTAAGTCACTGTTAGATCTGTGGATTTAACTTGGTATGAAGATACATATTCTAGCTGCACAATTTAACAGTTATTTTTAATTATTTTTTAATTGATTTCTCAGTTAATCAGCTACCAGCTCACATTTCTTTTACCAAAACCTCAGAAGCATCTGATGTTATTAGACCTTTTGAAATGCAAGAGGGAAAAGAAAAGCTCCTTGGATCAAGTTCCTAAGCAACTTCATATATTTGATATGTCTAGACACAGCAATCAATTCAGAGGGCCTATGGCACCAAGTCTGAAGTTCAGCTACTAGGCATTTCAGACTTGAACTTGAGAGGTGATGATGGGTTTAAGTATATAATTCCTGCCTTAAGGAGTTCAGCACTTCCTGTGACTCCAGGTTCTTTAAAGGTATCCTTTTCCATCTGAACACCTCCTCCTGTTTTAATACTACTCTGCCCCACCACAAGTACCCAGTAATCTGAAACCCAAGCCAATCCTCAGTGCTGCCATGCTTAAATTTACATCATACTCTTTGTAACCCATACCCTGCAAGAACTTTTTCTATTATCCACTTGATAACCTCCAAAATTCCAAGATAAACTTATTGGGCAGTACAAGCAGCCTGACACCAGTTCTTCCCCCAGCAGTCAAATATAGCCATAAAGGTGTTACCTGAGGGAGAGTGGGCATTTTGTTCTGGTGGCTTAAGTGATCTATTCTGTAAAGGCTGGAGGCCCTGCTGTATATTGGGAGGCAGCTGCTGCAGTTCAGATGATCCATGATTTTGCAAGCTACTAGTAAGAGATGAGGGCTGTGCTTGCAGAACAGCATTGCAAGATGTCCTCTGTAAACAAAATTTTATTCTCTATAAAGAGATTATAGTAGTTAATACAGACAATTTTTTAAAATAGTGATTTGATCACCTTTTCCCACTACTGCTCCCACTTCCACTATTTATTGGATTCAGCAGTCCTTGTATTGTGATACTAATCCAGCATTTTCTAAGAGTGTAGATGACAAAAATACATGAGGTAAAGTGCACTCACTACCTTGGTTTGACAGATACAGAAAACCCCTGAGAACAAAATGTAACATGAGGATTTGAAGTATGATGTTTGTTGTTCCTCAGAGTCAGTTAGGGGGTGTTACAACTGACCAAGCTGATGCTTATTTCCTGGATCCTGTTTTTTCAAATATATTGCTGTCATTCTGTCACTGCAGAGGCTAATCTTAAGCAAAAGAAAAAAAGTGTGTTGCATAATTCCTCTCCTCAGTCTTTGCTTATGAACATGCAGAAGAAGCAGTTGAATAATAAATTTGCAGCCTACTTTCCTGTACTTTAAGGGAAAAGTAAGCCTATTGCAAAAGGAATGAAGGCTTTCCCATGATCTTGCTTTGAAATTCAAGGTCTCTGGCAGCTTCAAGGAAAATTGTAAAAGGCAGCTAACCCTGACAAGAAATAAAAGGCCCTGTACGTACAGGAATAGAGCAGTTCAACATTAGAGGCATTAAAAATTATTTCTAGATAAAACTGATGTTGGTTATAACAATACCATAGTAATAAGCAATATTAAAGTATCCTGAAAATAAGTCATATACTGTACAATTTATTTTTAGGTGTAGAAGTGAGGTTATTCATAGATAAAGAAAAAACATTTAAATGAGGCCTGCACTGTTTTCTGGTTCAATTCTATACTCAAAGATTAATTGAGAGGATTTGCCGTCTTTGCGAGTGGGTGGGGCATGTGAAGCATTCTCCTCCTCTCCTTCACCCAACAGGTAAAAGCCTCATGAGTTCTCCCATGGCATCAGTTTATATACAGATGCATAAGCTACTTTCAAAAAACACCAGATTTGACATCATCTTAAAAATCAGTCCCACAGAACAAGTAACTTTCAAGCCATATTCGCTATTTCATGATAAAGTTCTGTCATTTCCAATACCATTGTATGTTAAATTTCTTTAGGGCAAAAATATTTCACCTATTCCGGTCAGTTTACCTTAGACTTTTCCATAGAAGCTGGACAATTCTGCCTGGCTCCAGTCTGTTTTGGACAGGTTTCTGTAACTGCAAATACAGTGAGGTGGGCAGAAAGAGAGGGTTGGAAAAAAACAAATCAATCATTCACATATGTTTCATTATTCACACATACAAGGTGTGAGTTGCAGTTGTCCCCAGAGAGCCAACTCACAGTGAAAGGAACATTCTTATCTTGAATACTTTGACTTTAGCTTGATGTGTTTAAAGAATTTCTCCTGGATATAAAAGGCGATCACAAAGATTCCTGTGGGATCAAGGTCTTTGCTGCCATTGTCTTCACTGTGTTTCCCTCCCCACACTGCACAGGGTTGAACATTTATCTCACCTTACACAGATATCTACATTGTTGTAGACCTCCAGTTTGGCAGATCTATTCTGTCCTAGAAAACTAAGGAGAGTTTTGTGTACAGATTTGAGTCTTAAGCATGAGGGTAGACTTTGGCTCAGCTTAGGGACTAAGCCT
The DNA here is from genome assembly GCA_035583185.1 of Anabacerthia variegaticeps. Classification (NCBI taxonomy): domain Eukaryota; kingdom Metazoa; phylum Chordata; class Aves; order Passeriformes; family Furnariidae; genus Anabacerthia; species Anabacerthia variegaticeps. The sequence continues at coordinate 16,694,107 of JAWWEW010000006.1, read as the reverse complement.
TACCCTAGGATAAGGCATCCATCATGCTGCAGACCAGAAGATGAAAATGAAGTGAATTACACTTTCAAAAATGAATCAAAACTACCAGATTAAGCAACAGGCCAATAGTCAGGTGTCCAGGTTAGCTACAGACCCTTTGGTAGCTTATTTTGGTCCCTAAAGATTTTTCACTGGTAAGTTGAATGGGTGTTGTAGTGGCATTTATTTATCTCTGTCTTACCTAGAAACTCAGTACTAAGACATTCATTTAATAGCTCTGAAATTGAGCCTTCAAAACAGAGGAAACCTATAATCCTTGGTAAGCCTGTGGAACAGTCCAAGATAACAGAGGGCAGATGTTTGCCTACACAAACACAGAAGTAAGTTTTCTGACCTGATTCAGAGTCACTGCTGTCTGAGGAGCTAGAACCACTGCTAGTGCTGCTGCCAGAATCTGAGGAGCTGCTGTCGTCACTCAGTCTGCTTGCTCCAGTACTTGACTCAGTGTTGTTCTCAACTGCAGGAGAGAAAGAAAAAAATTAGAACAACCTGCAGTAGAGCATTCTTCGTATATAAAAACTAGGACCAACCTTGTTAGGTCTATTCTCCCTTGTGACAGTTCATCTTATTCCACTTCCTCATCCACTGTCCATTTAGCAATGGACTTGAGGAAAAAAGGCTCCCCTCTACAGAGGAGAGGGAAGGGATTTACCAGCAGCAAGCTAGATGAATGACTTGAAATATCCAGGGAGGAGCTGTAGTCACACAATTCAGAATGCTCAAGCAGGTTAAAACCATGCTGTCTTAAGGCACAATTCAAGCAAATTCCCCCCCCATAAGCTTTCCTGCTGTTAAGAGCCTGTTTCTGTGCTTGTTGCTGCTGCCAGACTTACATGCTGAGGTCTTTATCTACAGCCAACTCTTCTTTCCCAAACCACATGTACTCCAGAACTGCTGTCTTCTGCCACCTCCCCACCATCTGACTATTTTGTATCTGCAGGGTTGATTTAACTCAGCTCATAGGGATTTTGCAGTCAAAGCTTTTTCAAAGTTGTTGCTCTGATGAAAGCTTTGAAAACAAGTCACATGGATACTTGTTTCCCTGGACACGAGTCTTTGTTAAAGGCCAGATTAAGCTCTCATAAACAAGTCAGATGCCAGTTGTAAAGATTCCCTAGCCTGCCCCCTTCCTCTCCCCACAACATACACTTCACAATTGATTTCAGCTGCTTCGCTAAGCTTTTGTTTAGGGTGTTTTCAAGCCATTAGGTATACCAGACAGGAAGACTTGACTGAGCTAATGCTGGATGCAAGCCTGTGTCTTGTAGGGCTGCTTCTGTCTTTTCAGCTAACTCATTTTACACAGGAGCTAAATAGATATCCAATGGAGGACAAGAGTAGCACTTACTGGTTTAATAAGGAACAGCTTGACCTATAATAGTAGCATCAGTTGCATTGATCCATTCTCAGCCCCTGATGAAAACCACCAGTAACTGTACAGCTCAAGTACATACTAAATTTCTGGCTTTGATCTTGAAACTCATTATTGCCTGAAAGACTGAATTGATCCTTCTAGGATGCTTTCTTCAGTCTAAGGTAACACAGCACACCTGTCACTGACAGAGGCTTTGCTAGTGTGACAGCATTAGTGAGACTGCCATCTAACAAGCATGACTAGAGTGGAATATTCTGGAGTCCCTAAACCACAGAAAGTGAATTGTGAGCAAATAGACTGTGTGACCCTCCCCACTATGTTTTCATACGGCAGCATAAAGGACTTGTTCAGTGTTGCTTAAGTTTTGAAGCTGTTACTTTATCTGTAATGAAGTATTAAATGCACAAAAAAGGAAGATGCTTTAGACAGGACAAGTAACTGAACAAATTTGCTGCTATGACTCCAGCTCCTTCAACATAAAAAGACTCTTAAGACTAGCAATGGGAAGCTTAAGACTCCAACTATTCTGACAACAACTATTCGGAGAAAGTCCCCAGCTGCCTAACAGGACTTAAGCCCAAAGGAGGCTTTAAGCTATGTCCATTACAAATGAATAAAAGTAAAAGCCACATTACACTTGACATTCTTCTTGGGGTTTAGCTGATCATTGACATCCAGTAGTCTCTTCTCTAGTTCTTGTTTCCTCTCAGAATTAAGTTGTTCTTTTGACTTCGCTGGGTTTTTAGCTGCATGTGAAACAGAAGTTAACATGGAGACAAACCATAAAAACAAATCTAGTGTTTTTCTTTAAACATCACTTATGTTACATACCCCGCTGCTTTTTTTGTCTCTTCCTCAAACAGGTTGCCACATATTTCTCTAGTTCTCTCAGTGTTGAAGCATTTAAAGTTTCAAAGTCTATCTCTATCTCATCAGGGTTAGAGTTCCTCAGTGCAGGTTCTCTTGACTGTATTATATGGACTACTTTCCCAAGCTTATCTCCAGGGAGTTTATTTATGTCCAAACTCAGCTGTCGTTTTTCATCATAATTCATAGGCTTGGCACCATCTTCATCTTCTGATTTATGTGCCAACAAGACCTGCTGCATCATTTTCTTTGATTGACTGGAGGAAATAAGTATACTGCAGTAACAAGAGTTTAAAATAATCAAGTCACCCACACAAATCTCTCACACTTACGTGTTTAAGGAGTGTTTTTTCTTAGATTTCTTCTTTTGTTTCAGATTTTTCTTCTTCTGAATCAAGCTTTTTATTTTTGCTTTTTCCTTGTTCTTCCTTTTTGCCTTCCCCTTTTTCTTTTCTGGTCTAGATAAGCATGCCTTTGTCAAAATCCACAACTGCTGGTGAAGAGCTTTAAGCTAGAAAAAAATAAACAAAAACAAAAAACCCAACCAACCTGATAATCTCAAGCAATGTTGGAAGAACAATAAACTGGTCCTAAATACCACAGGATATTTGTGGCAGCTGAGTGGATATTAATAGGATGTTTGCTTCCAAACAAGATATTTTCCAAATATCTTACTATATTGTAGCTTAGTCACAGACTATCTGCCTAGAAGATGTAGGGCTACTTATTTTATTGAAGACATTTCTAACAGCATGTGCCTTCTAGCATCCTTTAAAAGGGGGGGGGGGATAAAAAAAATTAACTATAGGAGCTTTCAGCAGCCTCTCTTTAATTTCAAGCACTTGGGATGCACATAAGTGCCTTATTAGGTTATATCTCCTACAGCACTGCCAAATTAAGTTAGTGGGACTGGGCTTATACATCTTAATTTGCAATATAAGGTAGCTACTTAGGACACACTAAGAACCTAGGAGAAAAGCTTAACACAACTTTGTTTAAACCTCAGAAACTGGAAGATGATGCAAATTAGAATTCAGACACGCTGAACTACTATTGCAAAGGCAGGCTTGTACACTTTTGTTTATCCTTTTGCCTACATTCATAAATTGATGACATATGTGCTAATCCAACAAGTACTAAGAAGCGTCCCCTATTTGACTAGCAGAACAAATGCTAATTTTCCCCAGAGTTTATGGATACAGGAGCATTAGGGTTAACATTATGTTCAAGCAGAAGCAAGACCCATTCCACTCAATATGAAGAATGGCTTTGCTTCACTGGTCAGCATGAGATTCCTTCTGTTCTCTCATACTGAGCTTTGTGAAGTAGAATTTAACGGCTTGCTTTTCTATGACTCAAAAAGAGACTCAGGGTGAGAACAGAGCTCTTCAACCATATGAAAAAATGCCTCTGTTGGAAGAATATGCCACTAAGGTATGCGTGGAGTTCCTGGAGGCTCTCACCATACCACAGGAATACAGTTTTATTTTTTAAAAAGTTTGAGAGTCATTTGAAGAAGTGGTCAACAAGAGTAGTAGAACAACAATTCACTAAAACCACTTGGTATTTGCTGAGGCACTACTCACTTAACTTTTGGTGGTGCTTCCAAACAGAAATAAAATTCTAGAGTCACTTAAAAACTGATTTTTGGTGCTAAGCCTTAGAATGAACAAATGAGAATGGCACTGTCACAGAGATCTTGTCATGCACATAAAGTACTAATGCTTACTTGCTCCTGAAGCTTTGCAAGGTGCACTCTTTTTTCCTCTTCAGAGTCTTCAGATGATTTTTCTTCTGAAGAGTCATCATTACTGCTTTCACTAGAATAGGATTCTGTCACTTCTCTCACAGGCTGTGGCAGATGAGCACTTGCAGCAGGTTCATCAGGAATTTTGGCAAAGTGCATTTCAAAAACATCCTGAAAGTTAGGTTTGGGAACAGCATATTTTTCAGATTTTTAAAAGCAATATGAAGTTACTACTTATTTTCTAGAACTACATAGCAACACAGTAGTTCAATAACATAAGTAGATTCTACATCAGGGCATAAAATGACCTACTCTTTTCCGAGTCTGACTTAAGAGGTAACTCACCTGAAGCTTTCTTGCCATGGCAACTATTTCATGGTCTGGAGAATTATGTTTGTAGCAGCTCATGAACATTAATCTAACATCTGTAGCAAATTCTTGTATATCACTATATTCAAAGTTATCCATTTTCTTCTAGAGGAAAACAAAAATAATGCATGTTTAATAAAGAGCATTACAATGAACCAGCAGAAAAAGAGAAGGAACAAGAATTTTGACATACAGATTCAGGTTTAGCTTGTATCAAGACAGTAAATTTTGTAAAATGGAAAGACACTATGGAAAGACCTGCTTCTCATTTCAAAATTGTCCCTTTAACAGAGTAAGAGTATTTTTTTCCATCTTTTAAACAGATTTATTAATTGGAATTACAGGAAGAATTTTGTAGCACTGGTTTCAGCACTAGATCAAGACAACAGTGTTTGGGTGATTCTATTTGGTTATGTCCTCAGCACCTGTTTGATTCTAAGCACAGTATTTACACAAAGCTTATTCTATTACAGCTGGAGTCAAACTAATGGGCTAGAAATTGGGAAATAACCTTTATATTGTGCAAGCCAGTGTTCAAGATAATTCAGTAAACTATTAAAATTCAACAACCCTCCCAAAAGAGCACTGTCCACATATCTCCATCTAGAAGGGTTGCTTTTCACCAAAAAAAGGCAAAGTGTCACATAAGTATCCAGTGCTGAGGTTCCAGGCACTTTACCAAGGATACGGAGATTCAGAGAGAAGCAGAAATGAACAGAATGCATTTTGTTTTATTAACAACAGCACTATGTATACAAACAGAGATATTTAGCATGCAGCCTGCATGGAAGTGCTTCATGGAGATCCTAATTCCATTTCTTATATTAGCTTGTTCAACATCTAAATAGATTAGCCACTATGTGCACAGTCACAAGAAAAACTTTCTTCAGTGACCTGTGGCTATGTTTGAGACACGTAAATGTATCTGGTTTCTTTACCCATTATTTCTTTTAAAGGAGAAGCAGCTTTCATGACACCTTCTCAGCTGACACATTTAAAAATCTTATAATTAAACAAATTATGCAAACAAGCACACAAATAGTGTAATTTCCTCAGAAATACACTTACTTTAATGGTTCCTAGGTCTGTAGGACACTTGGCAATGCCTTGGTTCTCACCACTGGAGAAAGATGCCACATCCGCAGGTTTTAAGAAAGGCCATGCATATGCAGCATGTTTCTTTGAAAACATTTCTTTAAGTATTGCGTGACAATGCTTTAGGTTTTCTGACAACTGCATCTTTTTAATAGTTCCAGGTGACCGTTGAGAATGTGGCAAGGATCTCTTCAGAAGCTTATTTGTTACTGTATGTTCATTTTCACCTCTGCATGCTTTAACAGCTTTTCGTTCATTAAACGTTGCAGAAGATTCACCACTTCCTGTGACTATTGATGTCGTAGGAGTTGTAGTGTCAGCCTTCCTTTTCACACCTTTCTTTGCCTAGGGAAAATAAATATACGGTTGTTCATTACAACCAGTGAATGGTCAGTTTTCAGACTGCACACACACAAAAAATAATTTAAAAAGTGTCCAAACTGTTATAGCTATTGAAGTTAGAGGAGAATGTGGCACTTGCACAAGTTTAGACTGAAAACCTACAAGTTATTACAAGATCAGCACACGAAGCTCATCCTTAGATGTAAATGAAAGAACAGAATGTACTTCAGGTCAGGTTGTGGTCAGTTTTTAGCCATTCAAGAAGAATCCAGGAAGCTGGTAGGTTATGAAATTACCCACAAGATGACTGCCACAGGAAGGGCAAAACTACTGCAATTTATTTTAGGCCTGGTTGAAGGCTTTGTGTACAAGGGTTATGTTTACTTTTCTTTAACCTGGGTAGTATTTGGTTTGGAAGCAATACAATGTGCACTTTGTCATTGGTGTTCAGACTTTTTTTAAGTCTATACACTGTGAGAGAGCCTGGCACAAGTGCCTATTCCTCACTGGAAGAGCAAACTGAAAATAAGTCAATACAAGAGTTTTTCTGATGAAAGAAAGTAAGATGCTCACATACAATTCTGATTGCAGTTAACAAGAATTTGCTTTTGTAAGCTACAAGCATCTTCTAGAATAGTTACACAGTGTTTAAGCAAACATCCTATTTTTGGAGAATCAAGGATCTGATTTACATTGAAAAGATGAGAAGTTATTAAATAGAGCTTTACTTTAGCACTAAAACCATTATCCTCAAAGTAGCCTCATTATTTCCTCAAGGAAAGAACACTATCAAGGTGAAACCTGCAGAAGTATAGTGATACATTTCAAGAACAGCCATCTGAAAGTTCCTTTTGTTTCTTTGAGAACAATGTTTTAAAACCAGATTTATAAGAAGAGATGTACCAAGCAGTCATCCCAATTTCTGCTTAGTTTCTAGAATTAGTACTGGCCCAGTTATTTAGCAGAGACCTAGAAGATTTAATAGAGATTTCTTACTATCTTCTATCACAATAGAAGTTTTGAAAAGATACTGAAAATAAGCATGGCTCCTAAGGTTTTGCTCTTAGTGTCTGAAGGAGCAATTTCAATATCTTTCTTTCTGAAAGTTATTTGAGGAAACTTACTTTTGTTACAGGGACTGCTGCTGGCATTAAAGCAGTCAGCTGGGCTGCAGACAAAGGAGCCAGTGGAACCTGCTGTCGCTTTTGAGCCATCACTGGAGGCTGCACACTGCTTTCAGCTTGATTTGCACTGTGTTCATTTGAAGTCCCAGGGATGGGCTGCTGTGTTTCTGCTTATTTTAATGCAGAAAATTTTAAAAGTTAGGTCTTAAATGTTGCAGTTAATTTCTTTCATGGTCAAATTGAACAGCTATCAACATAACCACTCTTCCATACACAAGTGGTACAGATAAATACAAATGAGTATTTGTTACTTATAGCAACATTGGTATCCTCCTCTACTCAGCACCATTAGTGCCTCGATAGAATATTGTACCAGGTTATACCTTATTTGACATAAAGAAACCTGTGGATTAACCTCTGACAGAAGATTAGAGAGGCCTCATACTACGCCCTGTACATTGTAAAAACATTCTTGCCAAGAAGAGAATCAAGTCCTTTTCTACAAACTCATTAAAGACCAAGAAGCAAAGGGTGCACGCTGCATCATGAAGGTTCAGGTTTCTTAACCTAGCTAATACCTGCATATATTGCTTAGAAGTATTACAGATCTCCACCACTGATCTGAGAACAGTTTAGATCAATGTGTTTCTGTACTTGACTTGGCTAGTTAGATTGCTAATGACTTTTCCAGCTGTTCTTCTGTTTAGTTCCCATAAATGTTCACACCTATTAATTTATAGCACAAACACTGAGCAGCACTTACATGACACTCTCTAAAAGGGAAGTCAGTTGCCTTTTTTAAAAAACATAATTCTTATAAAGCCTTATAGCAGTATTGTTACTTGTCTAATTGTTCTGGAAACAGTGAAGAACACCCCAGCTGCTCCACAGTTGAGCTGTGACAAAGAGGACTCCCTGTTTTCAGCTTTTGCTTGCTTGTTATGTTAACAACTCAGTATATAATACAGGCCTTACCTTCTGGCTTCTTTCCTTTTCTCTTTCCTTTATTGAAACTCACTATTCTTTCTTCTGGTGGCATTTGGGCTATTTTCTGCATAAACACTTTTTCTAGTTCCTCAGCCATAAACACAATGTCATCACCTGGCTGCAAAATATGGTCAGTAACATTCAGTAAAGGAAAGGCTGCAGTAATGGGGGCTGCCTCAAAATAATCAGACTACAGAATACTGCTCCAACAGACTGAAAAAAGCCACCAGTACCAGAGAGGTCTAGAAGTCCTTGCCATCCCTGTCCCCACAATTCACTTTAAAACAAATGACTTCACTACCGAAATACTCCTTCTCCCACTGTCCCATCACAAAGTCCTCTTTTACATCGCCATACGTCTAAAGCAAAGGGAAAAGTGGACAGATCTGCAACTCCCTAATTCACTCCTGTATTCTGAAAAAGCAGTTGAAGCTGTTATAGTTTCAAACCTTTTGAATTCCTTCCAAAAGCTTGGAGGCAATGCATTAGCATAACTACAGTGGTTAA
>JAWWEW010000006.1:16675419-16685555 GCA_035583185.1 Anabacerthia variegaticeps | reverse complement strand
TTCTAAATTTAAGAAGAGCGATTATTTTATTTCTTGGCCAATAAAATATCTTAGTTTCCCTTCAAACTAAGACAAAGCTCAAAGATACCAAGTCACAGCCTACAACCATCTAAGCACAGGGAGATGCTCACACTTCTGTAGGTTAAACTGGTTGGAGGAACAGAGCATGGCTCAGGGTTGCTAGTATTCAACTTGCACAGGAGTTAACACAGCGCTTGCTGTTTGAGCTCTGCAGCAAAAACCCAGAGACTTTGGAGGTGTAATCCTTGTACGGAAAAGACTGTGCATTCAGTTGTCATAGCAGCAAGGTAGACTTGACTTATATGCCCTCTGTCAATCCTAGAAAAAAGCCTCCTCTCCTTTCAGAGAAAATAGCTTCCGAAAACTCATGAAGACATTGACTTAGTGCAAGTTCTAATAAACCATTGCCTTGTTTTAGACTTGATTGTATTGCTCAACAGAATCAGTTACTGGTAAGAGACTGTGTTTCACATACCTTGTTATACATGTAGCAGTTCAAGAACATAGTTTTAAAGTCTTCAATGCATTCTGCAGCTTTTGTGTAGTAATTGTGTTCCATACGCTTTTTTATGGTGCCTAAGTCCATAGGTTTCTTTATAATACTGTAATAATCCTGTGGTATTGAAAGAATAAGTCACAAAAAAGATATCTTAATATTAGGATAGGAAGATTTTTACACATTTAGTTATGAAAGTTGAACTGCAAGACAGAAGAATCGCATTACCTTAGGAGCAATATTTTATGTAAAGGAGAACTTTCCCCTACAGTCGTAGGTACCAAAAACTAAGTGAACAGGAGTCTTAGGTTATATTTCCTTCTTCTTCTTCCATATAACATATACCATCTAAAACCCCAAAGAATGTTTACCACAATAGGATCCAGAACTTTATTGGCAGTGATACTTACAAAAAGCATTACTTATGAAAACGCTTCTCATTTGTTACTGCAAAACCATTTGCCTGAAGTAGCACTCCAGTTTACATAACAGTGAAAAAAGAAGCCAAAAGACAAACTTTGACAGAGACAAAATTTCAGTCACTAACAAAAAGAAGCTGCCAAGTTTTCACAATTGATGTCCAAATACTTCACCATCTGGGATACATCAGCTCTCCTCCCAGGGTTAGTCTAGTGAAGATGTGGCAATATGACTGAAAGGCAGCAGGAATGTGAACTACTGTGATTATTTTAGTAGCATGGCTAAAAGCCTGTGAGAACATGAAGCTAATTCCCGGATGGTGCATTTAAGAAACTGGAACAGAAATATCCCCACTAAGTTCACATATACTTCGTAATTGTGCAAAGTTACTGCTACTAGTGTTCTAAAGCTGGCCCAACAATCTGTTTTAGTGAAATAAAACAGCTAAATACGTCATAGTGTAGACTATTGAACTTACCAAAACAAAACCAATAAAACTTTAAAATAATGCAGCTAGTAATTATTGTCCATTCTGCCATTAGAAGATTCTGATATCTGGAGGAGAGAGGCAAAGGGGGCAAACACCTTTATTGTCCTTGCCATGGAGCCAGACATCTGTTTGTTACTGTGCAATGGTTGAACTAACACATACTCCTAGAAGTCAAGAGGCTGCCTTAGAAATCCAGAGAGGCAGACCTGGCCTGAAGCCAGCTGCAAATGTTGCTACAGCTCTGATGGAATGACCCTTAATATTAACCTTAACCGACAGCAACTTCCAAGAAGGAGAAAGGGTAAGAAAAGACATAGAAAGATAGTCACTTTGACTGTGCTGTTCTACAAACTGACCAATTGAGTTTGTCACAAGAAAACAGCCACAGATAAAGGCTTTTGTCTGCTCTGAACAGAAACAATGATTTTGTACCAGTAGCCTTGGAAATATAAGAGAAGTAAATACGAATACTTAAGCTGGTGGAGGGGAAAATAATTAGAGGAAACCTACCATAGTTTTATTTAACACCTTTCTACTCATCTACCAAGAGCTGTATCTTTCAGATCATTTGAAATACCATTGTATCAATAACCTGTGTTTTCATTTGACTGAAAAGCATCCAAAACTGTAGTTTAAAGATAACTGAATTAAAAAAATTGGTCACAAGACACTATATCCATGCACTTCATTACAACTAAGCTGTAACATAAATAAATCCCACAAGACAATACAGGACAAGAATTTAAGCATCATGTCTTCTGTTTCCTAGAAGGACATTCTATCACTGTGGTATTCTGAGAACCAGATCTCTTTTTCTTCCCTATTTTTACAGACACATTTAGTTCCTCTAGAAACCTCAGAGCAAGATAACTTGAAATTAAATAATGCAAGTGTAGTGACTTTATGAATCAAAATTGATCTAGATTTGCCTATTTACTTCAGGGTCAATCAGATGTACTTTTCTGTCATAAAGTGTTTGACATTGAGGGTACCTAATATTAAAAATAAACTCAAAGACAAAAGAAAACACTCACTATATGCAACGTTAATAAATATGTCTAAACCAGAAGAAAAGACAGATAACACCAACAACCAGAAATTCTAAGAGGCTTGTCTAAGCATTATTATTATCATCCCTCAGAAATACTGATTTACTGCTTTCTCAGATCAGAAAACAGATGAGCAAAGACACATAACTTCTCTAGAAAAAAAACCTGCAGTCTTCCTGTAGAGTTGGATTAATGACAGCAGTTCAAATGCAAAAGTAGTCTGCCATAATCTGTTACATAGAAAAAACCTGTTTTAAACTAACATTAATTTACAAGTCCTGTTAATACTCCTATTTCAAAATTATTCTTACAGGAAGATTCAGTGCTGCTGCATCTACAGGCTGGTGAAATGGCCAGGAATAGTTGTGTCTCCAGATGGCTTTCATGACCACCTTCTGTAAGTACTGAAGCTGGTTTGTTTGACAACCACTGCTTTTGTTATTTAGGTATTCTGGTGGAGGAGGGTTAATAATAATGGAATGCTGTTGACTTGGAACCGACATCTTTAGCGAGTTTGTATATCCACTTGTTCAAAGATCATTATGCATCTAACCTGAAGGGAAAAAAGACAGAAGTATTCAGTGAATTATCTAGATTTAATGCTGCTTATATGTTCACTTCTGTTTGTAGAATGTCAATACTGCAGCTACAGGCATACCTTCATGTTCTAAGCAAGGCATTTGTTTTACAGTGCATATTTGGATATACTGTACCTCTAGAGTCTAGAAATACATCCTCGCTTTCTGCTAAGAAAAAACAATAACCTGCTTTTCATCATTTTTTCCTGATTTTTTCTTAAAACCCCTCCCACATTATGGGATATCAAGTACGCTCATCTTCCCCATCTGAAGCTCAGAGGCTAGAAATTGAAGACATGAAGGGAAAGAATACAGTTTGAACTTAACAAAAAAAAAAATCTCATAGTAAAACTCAGATAGATAACAGCATTTAATACTTAGAACATAAAATAATATCCAGTTTCTTGAACATTTTGTAAATTAGTACAGTAGAGCCTAGAAAAAGCACTAAGCTGACACTAAGAGTGCCCAAGGAAGCCAGGAGACTGAAGTTTTATGTACGTAGCACAGTGTCTTCAGCCTAGATGCTTAGCTTTAAAAAGCTTAACTTACATTGTAGAAACCAATTTCCCTGCCAAAAAGATGGCTAAAATTGCATCTTCTGAAGGACAGACAAAAGTTTGCCCTTTGGTTAACCCCTACCTTACTACTTTCCCCTCCATCTCCCCTTCTCCTTAGTCACATAACACTCTTTCCTATCTTAAAATAAAACTTATGTTTGCATACTAAAGCAAAAGTATGATCAGATTCCAGCCAGCTAGGTTGTTGTATTTCAAACCACCCATTCCCAGCTCCATGTGCTTTTGAGCTGCTGAAGCAGGTCCCAAAGGTCAAGTAGTCTTAAAAGAGAAGCCTTGAGTGTTTCCTTCAGGTCCAGTTTGAAGCTTTTAGCTAACCTGGTAGAGGTGCCTTTTTAAGTAAAGAGCAAAAAGCAAATAGCTTACATGAATTACATTGCTAGAAAAGTCAAGGCTTTTAGCAAGATATCACATCTTATGAGGGTCAAATTTCTTCCCTTTTCATTAAGAAAAGATTATTTGCTGTCACTGAAAGCTCTCTAAAAGCATGCATTACCAATGCAAACTACTGAAAAGACAGCCATTTCCTTTTGTTTTAGCACAGCATTACAGCTACCAGCATAGAATCTGTGCATTTCATATACTGATCAAGAACAGCAGCTCAGGAAAACATCAGCATGTCACATACAGAACAAAGGCACACAGGCTACCAAACTCTACAAAGGCAGAACATTCCATTCTTCAAGGCCTTTTTGACAGGTTTTATTTAGGTGATAATCAATAATTACACAGAAATTTCACAAATAGCACTGGACTCTTACATAGGTTGATATATTAAGAACACCCAAACCAGAGTATAGCCTTCTTACTACAAGTAGCACAATTTCTTCTTTCAGAAGAGCAGCTATCCTCTTAGAGATAACCATAAAACAGCATTTCCTTATTTTTAAGACCTCTCCTGGAGTGCATCAAACAAATCTTATCTTTAAAGGCAATCTACATAAATAGTAGGTACCGAGAGACCACCAATTTAGAGCTACTACCATAACCAATCACCCCTGCCAGCCTCAGGCAATTAAAAACTAAAGTCCCAGCCACAAAGTAGACCAGCCACATTTTTTACCTCAGTTTTAGGGAAAGCCACAACTCACCTCCTTCCCTGTAAACGGTGAAGGAAGAACAGAGCTTTAGAAAGCAAACAGAGAAGTCTTTATAAACTAGTCACACCCTCATTTTGTTCTCTGTCAATAACTCAGCCACACACCTGCAATCAGACCTAATCCTGCTCTATCAATGGTCCTCATTGGGAAGTAATCAACATAAAATAGGAACAGCTGCTAAGGGCTAAAACACACCAGATGATTATTTACACTCACTTGTTAGTCAATAACACAGATTGGGGGGATTAAAAAAGAGGAGTTGTTATACTTAGATCAATTTTGATTCAATTTGTTTATCTTAACTGTAAAGTCTTAAATTTAACATAATAGAAATGCTTATGTTTTATCAACTGTTCTGTGTCGCACTGTGTTATGGCATAAGAGAAGTACATAAATAGTGTATCTGGTTCAGAGCGGTACACTGTTCATACCTTCCTTCGCTCCACAGGTGCACTACTTAAATTAAACCCCAAATATATTTAGGAAATGAAAAGTAGCACAAAAATGAGAACAAACTTGTTTCCTAATAAATGTCATTTGTTGTCATTAAAACTACAAAGAAATTTACCCAGTTTATTTTGAATTTTGGCTATTGACTAAGCTTTTGTTTCTCTCAGTACACCTAAAAAGCTTCATCCCCAGCATGCTTTAGAACAAGGCAGCTCTGCAAAATCAGATTTGTGTCTCATTTATTGCTCAGTTCAGGTATATATTCCAACTTGGGATCAAAACCTATCATGGAAGTAATTAATCTGCAAGCTTTTTTTGTTCACCTCTTTTTTTTTTTTTTCCAGGAAGGTATCCTAGTGACTGGACCAGCTTTACTGGGATGACTTTGTTTTTCTGGCAAAAGTATGAAGTACTTGTATGTGATCTAAAATATCTAGGTAGATCCAGCATGTATTATTACTTAAGCAGCCCAATATGTTTGTAACATAGGGATGAAGTTGTTAGGGGAAGCATTTGTTTGCTCCTTCCTCTGGTACCTCTACTGAGCTGTGAGTAGGTAATACAAAGTTTATTCCTTACAGTTGATGGGAAGAGGATGTTTTTACTGGGGTGTAAGGAATTCCCGTATTTGAGGCAGAGTGAGTAACAGAAACCTCATTTAATAAAGGGAAGCAAGGACAGGGTGTGGAATTCTCGGTAGGTATCAAGTTCTGCTGAATTGAGTGATCTCCTTACTAGAAACTGTTATGGAGGGGTGTGAAGTTGAATTGTTTAAATATTGTGTGGAAAAAAAACAACTTGGAAAAATACTGCAGTGTTCATTGTTGGCTCCCCAGTAGCAGCACTTGCTACATGGTCTGATTCTGGCTGGCTGTGATCTGTAGGCAGGTAGGTAGCTGACGACAATACTTTTGGCAATTCTCCCAAAGGTGATAATTGGATAGAGAGGAGTAGAGAACAATAGAGTGGAAGAAGGTGGTCACCTTTATGCTGTTGTCCTCATCCAGTATCTGCTATTTCCAAAACAGCCCTAGTGCCATCCACTTACATGACAGATTAGAATGACATTGCTGTCATTCTGCAGAAAATGGATTTTTACAAGTCTGATTGGATGGCTGAGATGGAGTGGTATTTCACTGCAGACTTGTTGACAGTTTTCTCTTCCTGCAGTGAGTTAGACTGCATCTTTCTGAAGATACTCATTTTGTAAAGACTTTTAATCACTTCTGTCTGGGAGACTGTTAAGACTATGTCCAATAGCCTGAGACTCCATTAATATGGTTAATGTCATAGAAACAGATTATGTTATCATATTTGAAATGATTCATCTGTTTAGAATGTTAAAGCAAGTATCACTGATCATTCTTAAATGTCTATGAAGGTAGAAACTATGTTATGAGTGGGATTTGATCTACTGAACAAAGAAAGGCATTTGAAGGTCCCGTGGGTAGAAGGCAAATTTTTAAAGGCTTGCTAAGAAGATGTGAAATAATGAAGTACCTATTTCTTTTCATATTTAAATAAAAAGTTATATCTTCCTACAGGGCATGTTTATCCCTTGCTATCGATCATATTAGCTGAGGTTTGCAAATTTTATACATTCTAGTGAAAATTTCTCTTACAGATAGCCATTTATCTCTGAATCACGATGAACTCATCTTGATTACAAAGATCTATGCAAAAATTGGCTAGTGATGATAAACATTGCCAAATACAGACTGGATCTGTGTTGACAGCCGAGGTTTGGCAACTAAAAACCAGTATTCTAAAAAAGTTACGTGGGTACCTAGTTGGAGCTAACAAGGAGGGATTTGTTGGTTTTTTGAAAACTCTGACTGGAAGGACCTCACTGACTTTAATCTTCTCTTGTCACCAGTAACTATGCCTTATATCCCACATAGAATGTGTAAGCTATGTCTTATGGATAGATGGATTTTCATATTTGTTGTACTTTTTCAAAAATGCTTGGTTAGTTCCCTGGAGACAGTGAACTGGGGAGAGTGCTGATGCAGTAATTCCCATAGCAGTTCGCCGCACTGTACCACCTAGATCTGTTCTGAATAGGATTTCCTGACATGGTATCTGAGTGTTACCTTCTCTTACTAGTTTAAAAACAACTCTCAAGGTGCTGCTGCACATAGTGCTGCATTTCAGCAGTATTGTCTCTGTGTTTGAAACAGAACATCGAAGAAAGGCAAATGCTTTGCAGAATTGTATGGACTGTATCCTGTAAATCAGATCTTGGGGAGAAATGGGGATAAGTGAGGCAAGATGGTTTACAAATCAGATTCCTGACACTTTTTTTTTTCTTCTCCCTTGCTCTGCATTTGCCTTTTAGCTCTTTCTAAGTTTAATCATGTATGGGGAGTACTACCCTAGATAGTATACGCAATTTGATACGTATGTTAATAACTCACACTGATATATGCTTACTTTGTGGTTTTGGCCATTGCTTTGAAATTGCTGCATCTGCCTCACAACACATGAAACACAAACATTTTAATTTATAAAAATTGAATGGTATTTCACAAAAGTACTCCCTTAGAGCATGTTAATTTTGTTCTCCCTTGGAGCATTTAAAGCACTGCTTTACTCAGTCAATGCTGTGTGAGAGCACCCGTAACTATGGAGGTAACAAATACTTCTGAAAACACTGGAAATGGAGTAATGGGAACTGAAGCTCCCCGTGAACAAAATGTGATTACAGGAGTCCGCTTTGCATCACAGTAAAACATAGAAATTGAAGTTGATGACTACTGCTTTAATGTCTAGGCCAGTTTTGGCTCTCAGATAGCACTGTAAATTTGGAATAACCCTACTAACTTCAACAAATTTGCTTTAGGTTTTCATCCAGGTATATGATAGCAAAGTGTCATTTCCCTATGTTGTTCGTTTAACTCATTGTATCATTTTCCCAGATATTTATAACTCGGTTCATCTGAGACTCTATGGCAGAATACTCATGAAAGTTGTAAAGGCAGGTCTTTGGCATGTACAAGAAATGACAGTGAAAAAAATCATCCATCCCGGAAAGATACACCATTTCAGCTTGCTTTCTCACCCATTAGATTGGTCTCACTTGCTAGAGAAATCTCACACTTCATTAACTCAGCCTTTGTCTAGTGTCCAACTGAGGACTGTTGCAGAATGGTCCCTGACTGGGAACATACCACATCATCAGCTGATGGAGCTGGCAACTACCTATTTCCCTCTCTGAAAATTAATTTCTAAACTCTTTTATTACAATTGAGTCAATTACTTCTGACATTCAGCCAGTGATATGCTCCCTGTACCCCTGCTGTGGCTCTCCTGGCCCCTGTCAGCCTGTGGATAAGCAGCCTCCTCTGCCTTGCTCTCCCTTCTGGCACTTCAGCTTCTCACCTGAAACAAATATGTCTGTCCAGCTGCTTTGCTTCTGCCTGGCCTTACTGTTCATTGGATTGGTCAGGGACATCTGCTTACTCCTTGGATCTCCTAAGTATTTTCTTTACCCATACTCCATAATTAATTAGCTCCTCAAAATAATTTCTCTCTGCCCAGGCCTTAATTTTTGGCAGCCAGTTTGCTGCTGTGCTTTCAGAGGTCACATCCGCATGTGGATGTGGGGGCTGCTCTGCATTGAAGGGGAGGTATCCTGTGAAAGCACTCACTCTGAGCAGGAAAAGAAGCCCTCAATCACTAGGCTTCTCTACATAGGGCTTTAGTGCATTTTTCTGAAGAGTTCAAATATACATTAGCTCTTTGTCCCATCCCATGACCTTTGGCCATACAGAGAGAATGGCAAAAAAAGTTACAAACTTCTGACGTGGAAAAGGGAGCTCTTTTTTCATCATGTGTAAAATTAGCAGAATGAAATGCTCAGCATGCTTTTCACAACCAAGGATTTAAATAGCTTGCCAAGGGAAAATGACTGGCTTGTTCGATGTGTTTTTGTACTCCCCGGGATGTTGATACTCAGTATCAGCACTAAATTTGTGGTTATTAGAACCAACTAGGATGCAAAGAACAGCAACAAAACAGTGTATTAAGTCTGAATTCCACCTTTTTATTTTCCTTCATGGGATGCAGTCCTTGAAATTACCACTCAGGAAATTACCAGTTCTCTTCTAGGAGGTCCTCTAATGTTTGCCTACAGCAACAGTACATGATAAAGTGCTATGTATTTAGCCATAAATTAGGGATTTAATTTCTGTTATATAAAATATTTAAAATCACATGATTTGTAGTAGTTTGAACAGAATCTGTGGCAGTAATTTCCAAGTGTAGTTATGCTGTGACCGTGCTGCCATCATAAGATTGAATCCAGAGAATCTGAGTGGAACTTGCATGTGTATTGAAAGGTTTGGATGCTCCCCACGCTGTCAGTCTCTTCCTTGTGCTGTGGAGGAAACTGAAGGTGGAAAAGATGCATCCACAACCTTACCTGCTTACTGAATTGATTTTGTTGAAGTAAGGTTCTTACTTGTTTGAGTCTCTGAGAAAATAATCTATTTCTGATTTAGTAATGGTTTATTTCAGCATAATTTGAATTTGGAACCCCTCTTCAGTGGTGGCTTTGTGCAGGCTGGGTTGGCTCTACATTATAGCTGGCTAGGAGTATGTACATGTTATTAATTACTGTGCCTCAGCTGAAACCTAAGAACTTTCTGACGTGCCCTAATGCAGTTGCAAGCTATTATGAATTCATACCCTTCATTTACCCCATGATTTAAGCTAACCCAAAGCAGATCTGACTAAAATGAATTTCAGCACAATTTTTTGCATGAATAAAATTGGCTCAAAGTTATGCTTGAAATGCAAAACTTGAGCAGATGACTGAGGAGTTACATCTCCTAGCTATGTGCCTGATTGCTCTGTAAGAGATTAGATCCTCACAGCAGAATTGCATAAATTCATACTTTTATGAGTTTTCTAATCCCAGATCATTCACCAGGTACCGCTTGGAGATCCTTAA
>JAWWEW010000006.1:16646015-16674636 GCA_035583185.1 Anabacerthia variegaticeps | reverse complement strand
CTGTGTGTTTCCTGACTGTGTCGAGAGTCCTACACTGTTGCAATCTTCTGCCAGTAGATGTCAGCTCGGAACTGATGAAAGTTTATTCTGCTTATTTCAGTAAAAAGAATTAGTGGGTCTGTGACTTTGGCCTTCACTTTTAATATCAGATTGCTTGCTCAGAACATCAGAAAGAATGATGTCACTATTCACACATTCAGTGGATGACCAGTGTGACATTTGCATACTTGGTGACATTTGTGAAGAGAGAATTCAGACTGAATTCAGTGTGATTGAGAAAAGAAGGACAGTCTGTTAAACTTTAAGGAAAGGTTTTTTCAAGATCAGACCCTGCTTCCAAGTTGCCATACTGAGAAGCCAGGGCAAAGGCACTACGGTGTTGCAGAGGGTGTTACTAATTTGCAGCGACCTCTACGATGCCAGGAGAACTACTGGGGCATTTGGAGGAGTCTGCCCCAGTGAAATGGTTATCTCTGTGAGACAGTGTGAGGGAGAGATATGCTTGCTGTTGGAATTGGGTTTTGATTTTTTTTTTTATTTTCTTAGAATTATAGGACTATTTTTAGCTTGTATATGTTGCTGGAACAGCATCTGAGAGGCAAAACTTTGACCACTGGTATTTACAGTAACATGGCACTGTACATACACACTGGAACTATCACATTTGGGATGGGCTGCTGTACACATCTGGGAGAATGAACAGTGGGGCATCCAGGAACCATGGCCCTGAAAAAGGAGCTTCCCCAGCTGTCAGGACCCTGAGTGCACCAACAGGCCAGGCAGTCCTTTCTCCTCTTCTGGGACTGGTTTGGCTCCTGCATTCAAGGCCAGCCCTGACACAGTGCAGCTGTGTAGCCTTGGATGAGACTGCTGGGGAAAGAGCAGTGTGAGAAGAGGCTGTGAGGGGCATCCTCAGGATCTCCCTCTTTTGGTTCAGGTCTAAGCCCTATCCCTGCTAGTCCTGATCCCCAGCTGGCTTCCTGGCTTGACCTAGGACCTTCTTGGTCACCACAAGCTCATCTGACAATCACTGGACTATAAGACAACCCTGGTTACTGCTGTCAGACCTGCTCTGCCCACCTTGCTTGGGGGCCTTGGGATGGGGACCTTGTAGGTAAGGCCAGTGTCACTGCGGGCTCTGTGCTTACCCTGCCCAGTGGAGCAGCCAGCTCCTGCTCCCTGACACTAACCTGCTGCTAGCCGTGGGTGGCTATCACAGGCTGATTTATTTTCTGTAGATTACAAATTTAAGTTTAAAAATAGAAGTATAAATTACAACTAAACTTGTCTTAGCACTTCAGTTCACTGTACTAGTACCACAGAGTCTCTTAAGTGATTAATGATGTGTGTTCTCAAAATTCATGAAGATAAAATTTTATAAATGATTTTCAGAGATTAGTCATTTTGAACTGCTTAGTGTTGTGTAGATGGTATATCTGCTCCCACTTGGTCCTCTAAAAAGAGAAAATTGATACATCAACTCCAAGAAAATGTTTTTCCTTATTTTTGTGGCCTAGCTCAATGCACAGTTGTGGATACCAATAAAATAAATTCAGAAAAGTCGAGTTGCACACTTCCAGAGTCTTCAGGAGATTAACTGCCTGTTTGTTTAAAAACTTGTTTCTAGTGACCTTGTTACTTGCCACATGTCATTACTTTTTGGGGAGGGGGGCAGATTCCTCACTGTTCCATTGATTAACAATTGGAGCTTGTTTAACATCAGAGGGCCAGGCACAGTAGAACTAGCTGTAAAAGTTTGACAATGGCAAGAGGGTGATTTTATTGTACTGGGTGAAGGTTGAAGCTGGTGACAAAAATCCATTTGGGTACCAGTGTGCTCAGGGCCCCCAGTCAGACTGAGCTAACAAACTCTGCGCTGCCACCTCAGAAGTATTTTCACCTGGGATGTTTTCAGGGGCTTGCTTGTTCATGAAGCTGATATGGGCAACCAGAAGGTCCCATTGTTCCTGGGGCTGGCTGTAGACAGGTGGGAATTAAGATATACTCTGCATACCTATATCAAAGTGGCATAGGAAGTGAGTTTTTGAGGGGAGCTATAATGGTTTGAACAATCTTAATGAATTTTTAATTAGATTTTACTATACAACTAGTTAATTTGTCACAGGCTTTTTGGGTGTATAGGTTTACTGAGATTTTTAAGTGTTAAGTGACCATATGTTTTTCAGATTTAATATGGCATTAGCTTTTAGGTGATTCTGACATTTTTCAAGTTTTTAAAGCTTAGTAATCCATTCCTTGGCTCTTCTGCATGTGCAGAACCCATACAGCATTGTATTTTAAAAACAAACAAAATCATTAACTATTCAATTAAAGCCAAACCATTTTAAGTCTGCTAGCTACTTGTTCATTTGCAGAGAAAATAACTCACATGCAGTGGGAATTAA
This sequence comes from Anabacerthia variegaticeps, assembly GCA_035583185.1. Lineage (NCBI taxonomy): Eukaryota > Metazoa > Chordata > Aves > Passeriformes > Furnariidae > Anabacerthia > Anabacerthia variegaticeps. The sequence goes on along the minus strand of JAWWEW010000006.1, from coordinate 16,672,231 downwards.
AAAGATCTGTATATGCTCAAAACATCTAAAATAGTTATAGGAAAACTATGTGAGCCACAATAATTAGATCAATGAAGGCCAGTCCAATTGGTAATGGCTGTTTGAAGAACTCTTCCATTTCTTTGCCATTCCCAGAGTTAAACAGTTCCTGTAATTGCTTGTGTGAAGTAGCTTGAAGCTGAACATGTGGATGCTGGTGCTTCAGAGCAGTGGCACTGGAATTGAAGCTGGTAGAGAAGTTGCTATGAAACTGTGTATACAAGCTTTTGGCCCAACTGGTGACTGATTTCACTAGCACAGGGTCCTGCTCCTGAGCCTCTATCCTGCAAGAAACCTGCCCTACTGTTTCTGCCTGTGTATTCTGTATCCACTTCTGTGGAAAACTCATCCAAGGACCGCTTGACTTTCCTGCAGTGCTAGACACTTCTCCCACTGTGCATGTCAGCAGCAGCTCTTGCTATTAGCATCTACAGGCACATTATGTTAAACACAATTTAATAATATTAGACTTTGGCCTGGGACATTCTCTATTACCAGTGCTAGTTCTAACTTTGTTTCAGGCCAGAGAAGTCCTGGAGAGTACAACAGTTGCTAAGATACCATAATGGAAAAAAGAACTAATATTTGAGGCCAGTGGGAATATTCCACCTCTCAGTGCCAAGGCGCCTGTGAAGGGAGCAGTGTATCAGCAAATGGAGAAGCTTAGTAAGTGACCAGCCCTGTCCTCAGGAGTTTGCCCAGTCCAGAAACCCTGTAGACTGTTACTGCTTTTGCTGTAATAGATAATGCTGGCCAGCATTATTTACTAGGTAGGAGGAAGGATAATGCAGTGCTGCAGTGGCATGCAGATGCTTGCTGTCAAAGAATGGCTCTTCCTCCTTCATCCTCTTATCTCAGCTATGCTCTGCAAATAAATTAGGAAGGATAAGCAACGTGGAACATGCAGCTCTGTTCTTGCAATAGTAACAGTCCTTTGCTCCTGGGAAATGCTTATCACTGTATCAGTGTGGTGATATGTGACTTTTGCAGGAGTTGGTGTTCTAATAACTAAAACTACAGTCTGTAGCAAAGGGAATGAGGAACTTCACATGGGAGGAGGTGAGGGGTCCTTGCTGCATCCCACTCTTGCAGTGAGGACTGTCTCAACTCCTGCATTTCCTTGGCCACTGCCTGAAGCTGAGCAATTCCTACAGGGGCAGCTTTGAAGGTGGCAAAGGAGAACAGATGGTTCAGCCTGAGACTTCAGCCTGAGTGCTGACACTTCTGAGCCAGCTCCAAGAGCTGAAAAGCGGTTAGCTGGAATGGGCAGGGGAATGTATGGAGAGGCATGTTTCTGGGAGTGAGAGAGAGGTGGCTAAATTCAGGACTCTGGTACTCATGGAGAACAAATAATGATGAGAGAGAAGAGGATTTTGGCACAACCTTTCTTTTAATGGATGTAAACCAAGGATTTTTCAGTAATGTGATGCAGTAATACTTAAATAAATGTGGGGGACTGATCCCTCCAGCATGGAATTGCACTGTGCATATCTGGTTTTCTTCAAGGAAGGGACAAAATATGTTAGAACAATCTTTTAAAACAAAAAGTAAAACGTTGAGGCTTGGTGGGCGAGAAATAAAGCTGAAGTCAAGTTGTAGATGGGAAAACTGTCTTTTTTGTTTTTGAGATAGATGGCTGGACAGAGTTTGTTTTAGCTTAAATAAGGGTAATACAACTTGTGCAAGACTGACAGCAGAGCCTGTTTATCTAACTTTTGTTTATTATTATCTAGCTTTCTGAATTTCTAAACCTCTGTTTCAACATATTTAGAATTCCCATTTCATTTTCACAGGATGCTATATTTTGCATTATGCATTTGGCTGTATTGCAAGGGTTACAAAAAAGGCACTATATATGCATTAGCGCTGTACCTTTATATTTATCTACATGCCAAGATTAATTCAAGATGCGGTAATGTTTTGCCTTACAGCAATTGTACCAATGAACCTTAACTCTGATCTTAAGAGACTTACTCTGTGTTCCTGTAACAGTTTGTTTATTCTTCACTTCAGGGCCTCTTTTGAGCTAAAACAGCCATTAAGAGCAAATTGTTCTGGACAGCTTTTCTGCCTCTGAGTAACAAAAACTGTGCAACTTATTTTCATTTCTTCCTATACCTTTTCCAGGTGATTGCCACAAATATAAATCCACTGTGGTATCCATCCAGCACTGGAATGCTCTAAATGCAGAGAACTGACTTCACTCATTAACAGTGTGACCTTTCAGCATTCTCCATTTGTAAGAATTGTCTCATGCAAGGGAGAAATCCACTGTACTTTGTGTACTTATTATTATGAATACAATGTGTACAATGTCTATACTGGAGGAAAAAATACATTCAAATACTTTGTGTATTTTCAGTTATTTCTGTAGGTTCTTGTGCTGTGTAAGTGGCAGATAAAATTACAGCCATATTGTAAAAGAATGTTTAGTCCTAAAATAGATCTAACCCCCTGTAATTCAGTGGAAAGTATAAGTGCTCTATATTTATTCAAGTCTTTCATTAATCCATTTAATCAACTTAATCATTAAAATCAATAATCTCAAAAAGTGACTGAGAATATATTCCTATATTAAACTGAAAATATTTTTTATTTCGTTATAAAAAATATATTTTCTGTGAAAGGATAGAAGAAATGAAAAGGACTATTTGCCTGTAGTACAGTGGAGAGATCAAGGGAAAATAGAAGCTTTTTAAAAAGTTAATAAGAGCTGGATTCAACCTAGCATTTCTTATAGCTCTCATGAAGCATCACAGTTCTTGACTTTACTAATCAAAAATTAAAAATGAATAATTATGAACTATATCTTTCTCTTCACTAACAAACAAATAACCCCCAAGTAGATTTAACATGGTAACACTTGCTTTATGAAACTTTTTTTAATTAACCAAATAACTTACACTATTTCAGGTCCTGCTGTTCTGTTTCTTCTTACAAGAAGACTACTGAAATGGAAACAAAGGTCAGTTTAGTAATATAAAACTACTTACTTTAGAACTACATGTTAAAAGGAAAGAATCAGAAATGAAAGTATCAGTCTCTATCAAGCTAAAATCTCAGGCTGACAGTGCAGATAGGTTTATAGTAGAATCATAAATTAATTAGTGGTCTTTTAAAACATGTTTTGTTGAATTGCACTTGCAACATAATTTAGAATTTATTGGAAAGGAGGTAGCATTTTTTTGTTTGTTTGCATTTTCACAGAGATTTTTCTGTGGCTGCCACAGAACAGAAACAGGAGTTACTTCTGTAGTATGGCAAGTACTCTTGCTTTCTGTTTGCATAATCTCAACACAACAGAGACATTGCACTGCTTAGAATGAAGAAAAAGAAATACACATGTACAGATCCATATGTATAATATTTATGCAATTACTGATTTTTTAATGGAAGTATTTGTATTGCTAACTGTAATTGAGGTTTCTATCTTGTTCCCTCTTTCTGTTAAAAGTTTGATCTAGTGAACCAGTTGAACTAGTGAAAAATCTGATTTACTGTTTCATATTGCATCCCATTAATTTTAAAGCTGCATAATTGTAAACTACAGTGATAACTCAGAACAAATTTATTTACAGGCAGTAAAAATTAAACACTGAGAGGAATCTCAAACTGTTTTTTCTGTGCAAAATCTGCTTAGGTTCAGGTATTATTGTCCTGTAGTGTGGATCTGAGGACCAAAGCATGTTTTACAACCCAAAGCAATCTTGTCTGTCTGATTTTACACAGAGCATGTAAATTTCTCAGGTTGTGCTCAGTTAGCTGTAGCTTTCTGCAAAATTATGTAGGAATGTAGATAATTCTGATAGTTCATGAAATGTGAATAAAGGCCTGTCCAATACTTTGGGTTTTTTGAGGCTCTTGGGAAACCTAAATTGAATTGTGTTGCTGAAGTTCTTTTGAATACATATTCTGTAAAACTTTTAATGTGCCCTATTTTCCATTAATTTGCAATAGTTTTCAATTCTTTCAGTGTTCCCTCATGATGAAAAATTTTGGCAAATGCCAGTCCTCATTTGTGCAAGGTTTTCAACAAGGGCTATCGAACATGTCCTAAAATGTTTAACCTCAGTGCTGGAAACATTTCTCTTTTCTGCATTGCTACTTCTGTTTAATACAGAGAGAAACTCTCTTCAGTTATTGTTGGGCAAAATGCTTCGCCTCTGAGTAAAATTGTGGATATATTGTTATTTGTCTAGTTGACAGCTATGAATACAGAAAGCCCAGTGCTGCTGCTTGCAAGGCATCCTCAGTTCCCTGTCCACTCATGCAAGGGGCTGTCCCTGCATCTCATCATTGTGTGCTGTGAATGTAACAGGAGCGTAAAAGACAGAGTATCCATCTGGATGTTGGTAAGAATCCTACACTGCAACATCTTTCTTGTCCCAAATTACAGCATGCTACATCAAGATAAGTTTGGTCAAAAGAAGCGATAAAAACACAGAAAAGCTTTCAAATTGAGAGGGGTGAAAAATTCCAATGAAGATAATTGTATACCTTAGATAAATAAGCTGTGTCATGACACATCTAATGTTTGAAAACATAGTAGCAAAGGTTAATAAGTTAGAGCCGGAATGGCTACTCACTTTATCTTATGAAACACAGTGAATGAAATAGTCATAAAATGGAAATGTTTTGCCTGCAAAATTGAAAGGAAGTTTTTTCATGCAATGCATATTGTTCTTGGGGAAATCATTATTTGAGCATACTGTTTGATATCTAGAGTTTATTGGGATCTAGAAAAAGAGCTGACAGTGAAACACCTCCCCCCCAACAAAACAGAACTAAACCCCAGGCTTACTCAGATTTGACATAAATAAAGAATTACGTAGTTTAGAGAAGAGATAAATACTTATACTACTGACTCATGGGGACTAGAAGAATCTTGAGCTGAGGCAGGTGTGACCCAACTACCTCTTGCAAAACACCTTGAAGTTTTATGAAGCAGCTGTGGCCAAGGACAAAGCTCTGCTGAACCGTGGGCTTGATCCAGCCCAACAATGATACCCTGCACTCCAATGGCAGTAATTCCCCTGTGATGTAGAATGAGGTCCTCATGGTGTCCTGACACCTACTAGTTTTAGGGGGAATCTGCATGTTTCCTAGGTTGCATGATGTAAGAAAAGTCCAGATCAACCTCCTACATTGCATTAGCTTGTAGAAGCACTATGGATTAAAGACTCCTACTTCAGTGTCGGGTACATCAGTGTAGCCTGAGTATATCAGGTACACCAGCTCTGCTGGCTCCCATGTAGCTGATGAGGAGCCAGAGCTCCCATTCCTCCTGCCAGGGGGCCTGTGCCCCTCCACAGAGGCAGGGCAATGCCAGGTACACCTCTGACAGCTTATGACTGGGGAAAGGGAAGTAATGGGCACCTTCTGCTGATCTCCACCATAGGGTTTGTGAGATTCCAGGTGTGCTTTTCTTTCCTGATATGCTCCCCTTCCAACAAACCTTGGTGCCAGACACAGCTGATACTTCCATGCACACTCTAGTGTCTTTTTGCTGGTAAAAAATGCTGATTGGCATCCTAATGAAAATCTAACTGATGCAATCAAAGTGTCTCTGATCCTGAAGTGTATGTGGTGACAGACACTGTAAACAATTTATTTTCATGTGCAAAGGAAATATGTCACCTCCAGTGTGCCCCTGCTTTACATCAGACACACTGTTAAGAGTTTTAGCTGACAATTAAGAACTAGCATGAAGATGAAATGTTGATTCTAATTTATACAAATAATTTCTATTAAAAACCACTACTTTGAATGAGAATATTTGAAACCGAAACCTTGGAAGTCCTTTGGAGTAAATAAGGTATTCAGTATCTTAATATTTACTGCTGAAATATGATTAAGTATATGTTATGCTATTTACTGTGAAAGCTGGATACACTTAAATATAAACTCTCCTCAGTATATATGAGTTGCCCAACTTGGATTCTTTCTCATTCTCTTTTTGGCAGCGAATTTCATATATTTTAAGTGAAAATTCTCATTTTTTCTCATTGCTATTTCATGTCTGAATGCAAATCTCTCTCCTATAATGCTGGGTGTGGTTTTACTTGCTTTATCAGAGGCATTTTCAATAGTTTTGTGTGGTGATTTGAAACCTAAATACTAAAGACATCCCATCTCTTAAGTAATGGCAAATTGTAGGAAGACCTGATCGTGACATTACAAAATCAGGCCTCTTTTACCCCTTTTGCACCTCCCTGCCCCTGGGGCAGAAACTGGCTGAGCCACAGCTAGTTCAGTCAAGAAGTTTGTTTACAGCCTTAAGCAAGGGCCTTTCATTCTGCATATGTTACAAATAATAGCTTTAGACTAATAGGAAGATCTTAGAACATTACTCGGACATCTGTAAGTCATTATTGGAAGTTACATTCCTAGTTGAAGGATCTCTCCAACTCTCCCCTCCTCCCCTTCTCCAAGATCTCTTCTAGAAGAAAAGTCATTCCCTGTATGTTTGAAGAAAATGGTTCTGATATCTCTTACAGTAGCTACATTGATAATCCTTATGGTAGAAGTCCGATCTCTCTCCTATATATCAACAATGGCTTAGCTACATGACAATTACTATGATAACAGAAAAATAAATTTTGGTAGAGCAAATTGTCTGGTGAACACATGTCTACATGCTTAAGTTCACAGATTCTTTTATCTGAAGTGGCCTGATTGAGCCACTCATGTCAAATAATGTGTGAATTTTCCCTGTAAGCAGAGCTGTGAGGACCAAGGCCTTTGCTGAGTAATGCAGTATCCCACAAGGAAGAAAAGGCAGCATCCTACAATATTGTAGATAAATGTGAAAGACTTGCAGACAATTTCTATGTGCGGTTCCTTCTCTTTCCATTCATGCTAACTTTAACATCAAAGTGATAGCACGTTTCTACAGTATATAATTGATCAAAATATAATAAACATTATAAATAATTTTGAAAGTTTTCAAAATAATGCTTATTCTTTTGAACACGTTACAAAGACAGTAAGAAAACAGAGAAAGGGGCAAATTAAAAAAAAGATTGCTCACACTTACATAGCTAAAGGAGCAGTGGGCTTGTATAATGCTTTCTTTCTGGCATGTGATAAGCCCCATGTGCAATATCTGTATTTGTTGGCAGATGGAAGATGGGAGCAGCGGGAGGTGTTCCTCATTTAAACAGACCTGTTTTCCTTTTTTTAATAATAACCGAGAAATAAGCATTTTTTTTTAGTGTGCTAGTGTGCTTGGCTGTATGTACTTTGCTGCTTAAAATTGCCCTGAGCATATTAATAGTATAGCACAGCATTCAAATAATATCATGTGGTGGGTGTGGGAGTGAAGGCCTCATAGTTGGGTTTGGGAATACATACCATGGGAAATGTCTTATGAAATAACTGTTACTTCATGCAGTGTGGTCCATTCCAAATGCTAACCATTTACATGTCAGATATTTTTCATGAGCCTTGCAGATAAGATATCTCTGTGGGGATTGATTTAGCTGTGTTCAGAAAACTAAGCTCTCACCAGAGATGGGGAAACCACTCCACCTTTCTTTCAATTTGGTGGTAGAATATTAACAAGGGGAGTATTAGTCTCTGGAGGTTCCTCCACCCTTCAACACATCAGATTCATATTAGAAATATTTATTATCTAGAAGGGTGACTCAGTGTCAGCTGTTTCCATTTTTGCTTATAGCACCCTGGAGCAAAATGCATATGTAAGTAACAATTTACATTTTCATTTCTGTATTTTATTGCAGTGAGGCTGGTCACAATACCATAGTAACAGTTGCTTTGCAGATTCACTTTTGACAACATTTGATTCTTTGCCATAGCGGACGTAGTTAAAAGGCTTGCTTGTGGTAAGAACTGGTAAATCTGTAGTTCTGAATAATTAAGTGCTATTATTTTGTTGAAAGAATTTAAGAAGGAGACATTTGTCTTTATTTAAATAAAGCCAAATATTTACAAAAATAAGTAAAAAGAAATATTAAGTACATTATTTTGCTTCAGGACTTCCTTCATACATAATATGTATGCATATTAAATTCAACAGCATGTGCAATGTGTAAAGACAATTTTACAACTTCTACAGCTGTTCACCACATGTGTGGCTGCGTGGGGAAAACAAATATGAGCTAAGAATGGTCCCCAGTTTATGCCCCTCTGAAAGATATATATGGTTACAGTAAAAAATGTACATATAGGCATTGTAATAAAATGCTAATCATTACCAAGGTCTAAGTTTTGAGTAGTACAACAAAGCTGCATTTCAAAAATTACAAGTAGAAAAAGAATATTCAACTTAAACTGCTGAATATGTTGGTTTGGACTCTTTTTTTTACCCACAGAAATTCAACAAATACAGAAAATCAACATGGGCCTTAGTTTTACTATTTAGGTTAGGAATTACTCTCAAACACTAACTGCATGTCTTGGAATTAGAAAAGACAGCAGCCCAATCATATGCTTTATTTGCCTTTTGCTAGCTTGACCTGACAGATGTTAACTTTGCCTTTCTGCTGGTTGGATGGTTTCGTTTGTTGCCATCACACTTTTTACATAAAAGGTAAAAGGAAGTACATTCCATCTGAGATATCACTCTAGGTTTTGGTTAAAAAAAAAAAGTGTTCTCAACCTATGCTAAATATGTCTGTTTTATCATGAATGTATTATTATGCAGCTAAAGAGAACTAAAGAGAATGTTACCTTTTGTATTTTTAACATTGAAACTTGGGACCCAAGGAATTCAGCTGTTTTGTCCTCAGGAACTCCATCCCATACAATGAAATGGAACTGTGGTTGAATATTTTTACTCTGAAGATGTAAAAGCATTTAAGAAATAAAGGTCGACACAAGACAGTATTTCTTCTGGTATATCTGCCTCACACATACACGTATAACTAAGCAAGGTTCCAAGTGTAATGGAAGAGTCATTTGTAGTTTGTTTGAGAGGAGAAGGAGGGCTGGGGAGGATTCTACAATCCCTTCATGGACGGTCAGTGAAGTTCTCCCTAGCAGAGGGCCAGTACAAATCCTCGACACAACATGGGGGAACGAAGAAGGACAGAACAGTACATGAAAGCTGTTCCTCTGCATTGGCATGGATTTCAACACTTAGAAGCAGAGACCTAAAAGTGTTTTCTGAACTTGCATTCCCTTTAAGTGTCAACATCCGAGGATGGTACCAGATGCATCTATTGTCAGACAGCAAGTGTTAGTGCTGTCAATGCCTACAGTATCTGGTTTGTAAGTTTCTCTTGCCCATGTGTGTCCCTGAAGAGCAGTTAGGGTAAAATTGTGTCCTGTGAGGTATTTGGGATATGCCTACTTCAGCATTTTAGGTTGGATCAGGAGCAGGCTTTGGAAATGAACCTCACATGTGGGGCTTTGTTTCTCAAGGTGGTTTGCAGTGTCAGAGTACACAAATGGCATTCCTCCTGGATGAAGTTAACCTGTGACCCAGGACCTAACATGCTCCACCAACTAATGGACATGAAGTCCACACCAGAATTGGTTGGAAATAACTCCCACAAACTGCGTTAGACCTTCAACATATATGGTTTTGTTCTGGAGACCCCTTCCTATTGTACCTGACTAGTTTTTAATAGAGAGATACCCACAGTCTGATCATTAATACATCTTGCTTAAAAAAAAAAGATTATGGGAATCTGTTCTTGTATCTCTATTCCTTCTGGAATTAATTACTGTTCGTTAACAAAGTGGTTGGTCTGTTCCATGGGAGAAACAGGATGAGACAGATGGAGACCAGCCAATGTTCTTTAGCACGAGGCCTTTCTCACCCTCATAGTGATAGTTTTGTGGCTCACACATTAAGGACAGTTTTCAGTGCAGTTAACTATTCTGCTTCTGTTCCTCCTTGATATCACAATATCTTGGCATCTAAATATATAGATATCTAGGTAACCTGAAAAAAATGTGTTCTCTTTATCTGTGAGATAATAAAGAGCTCTCTGGTTTATAGATTTTTCTATCTCAAGATTAACTCTCAGTTAAACTCCTAGTCCTTCAGATAAAATTAAACCTTCAAGCAGCAGCAAAATTTGAAAGACCCAAACAGCAAATTTCCTGGATACATATATTTGTGATCTCTGCTAATGGCATAACTTTGATTGTTTCTTTTTGTCTGTGCTTTTTAACAGCACAGAGTGTATAATTTTGTTGCCTGTCTGCTAAAACACAGATGGTTCAACAGATGCACAGGTCACATGTGGCAAGTGTAAGCAACCTGTTTTGTACAAGAAGTTCTCAGCTCTGTGATCTGGTGGGGCCTGGACTGTCCCTGCTTCTAAACAACTTCCACGTGATAACACTGGGGGCACTGGCTCTGACGTACTTAGTTTGCTGATGTCCTTCAGCTCATTATCGCCTTCATATTTGACATTGCCAGTTCTGTGGAACAAATAATTCAGAAATACATAAAATTCTTGTTAAATTGTGCAAGGCAAGGAATGGTGGTTGGTTACAAGAAGCAGCTGTGTTTGGGCCTGTAGTGAGAATTATTAATGAAAATACAGCTAGCTGAATATATGCTGGACTGGTTGAGAACTGGTATTTCATATCTTTTGTCTTCAGATATGTGCTATGATTGGTGCTATCAGTCAGCTGCTTTCAGCTTATCTGTGTGGATTTCTCTCTTGAAAGATTGTCTTTCTCCACAAGCCCTATTCTTACTAGTTCAATCAAGAGACCCAAGAAGTGAAAAGACCAGTCTTTTCTCTCAAGGTTTGGTAAAGGAGCAGATGGGAGGTTGGGTTGTTTTTCCTCCTCTCCTTACTCAAGACCTCTCTTGAACTTCTTTGTATATTTAAAGGAAAAAGAAACTTGCACTTCGCTTTTTTAATGCATAAGTGGCAACAACGACTGAATTTTGATAGTAATTCACACACATCTACACTAAATAATTGATACTTTATGAATTAATACATGACATGAAAGCCTTTCAGCAGCAAATTATATGTCAACTTTAAGTGTAAACTCTTCATATATGTATGCACTTGCCTTACTTTCCCACTCAGTCTCAATGAAGGACAGTTAAGACTGATAAGTCACATTCCCTGGCACGTGTTATTGTAATTTCAAGGACAATGAACTAACAAGTGGGAAAAACAAACAAATAGCCAACAGAGGCATTAATCAGTAGCAGTCTAAAGCAAAATAAGGAATGTAATGTGTTATAGATCACTTGGAGGGATGAAATTGAGATCTAAGGCTTGCAAAAAGACTCTAATTCCTATATACACAAAGGCAAAAGAATATGTTCTCTGAACTAGTTAATGCTGCACTGTATATGCAAAGGAAAAACTTTTACATAAATTAATAATTCCAGCTAGACCCAAACTGTACGTCACATAGAAAAGTATAATATTAAGCACTTTTAAGTTTTTGTTTTGCACTATTATTGATAATTTCTATGGTAAAATAAAAATAAAGGTGTGTTCTCCAGGATCTGTGTTAAACCTAAGCAAAAAGCAGCAGTGCAGAATTCCTTCCTTGACATGAAATTTCACTGGGATGTTCACTGAACATCTAGCCAACCCATTAATTTTGGGTCAGAAATATAGCTTACGTAGTCTTCTTTCAGGCATTTTTACTGTGCTGGATGATGAAAGGTAATGACTGTGTATCTGGCTGCTTAATTTTGGGCTCTGCTTCATCTGTGAGGCATGCTGTACTAAAATCTCCTTCCATTTCTTTATCATGACCCAGTGGATCATGTCCTTGCAATCAAATCAGATTGGAAAGAAAAAGAGAAAAACAAATCAACTAAAGATCAAAAGGGCTAAAAGAAAATGTCCAAGACACATAATTAAAACAGTGTACCAAGCTTCACTGCCCAATTTCTTTGTCTTGTGTCCCTTTCTTTCACTTACCTTTGCTAACTGAAGTTGTTAGCTCTCTATGCAGCAGCTTTGTCTTGATGATTTTCAGTAAAACTTTTGGCATGCTATGGAAATAAAAAATAATAAATTAATTAGGGCATTGTAGACATGACAAGATTTTAGCTTGTTATATTTACATCTTGGCTACAAAGATTTTCACTCATAATATGGGACTAAATCCTACAAACAACACATGCAATTTTAGTCATATGTATAGTTCCACATTTTTAAGTATTACAGGGGTGAATATGAGCTATTTAACATGTGGGCTTGAATCTGAAGGTATGTGTATATGTTATTAAATAATTTTTATGTGACTAAATTCTAGGTGTGTTATGATCAAACATAAAGAGAATTGCCTGGAACTGAAGAGTTTAAAGTAATCTGTTGACTTCTGCCTGTTTGGTTAGACTTCAGACTGGGCTTGAAACAGACAACATGCAATATGAGGAATGGGATCCAGCCAGAAAGAAGTCATTGAGCAGTGAAGGTATACTAGTTTCACATTTTTCTTGTTTGATCTTTTGTTGATTTTTCCCTTCTCTCATATAATCTCTCTTCCTTTCCTCCCTCTTATGGTCTGTTGTGTTTGCATTTGGTAGGTTGAGGGCCTGTAAACATCTTATCAGAAAAATGTTTGAAGGAGGGTAAGGGGCATTTTAGAGTCAATAGGAGTGCTGGGTATAGAGGAGCCTATGCAAGGCAAGCAGGGAAGAATGGGAGGCACAAAGGAAATGGTTAGTCATGCTGGAGTGTTTTTGTCTTTTTTTTCCTTTTTAAAATCTGAAAACTTTAAGAATGTGTTATTTGAATTGGATATGTAGCATTAGGTTTGGGTTTAAAATCCATGGTATCTTCCACAATTGCACTGTATATGACTTGTCTGTGTTTGGATTTACTCCAGATGTGCTGCTGCTCTTGAAATTCACTCCCTGTCTTAATCCAAGGTAACTTTCAAGTGTAGACAAGCCTAACAGTTCAACACTAACATTTACTTACCTTTGGCAGAAGTTCTAGGTGTTCAAGGAATGAAGGATCATTCAGTAAGGAATGTAGAATTTTACCTCATTAGTTTGTATTAATGAGTTATTTCCTAAGAAGCTTTTAATGGCTTAATTTTATTAAGTGAACCTTCCTATTGTAGGTGGTGTGGGTAGAGTCATATGACTATAACAATGAAGTTACTGCAGCATAACAATACATATCTAGTCAGCAACCTATGATTAAGGGCCTTAGACCTTTCCTTTCCCTACTTTCAGCTGCACAATAAATCACAAATAAATCAAGTTAATAGTTTTAACTTGGTGCCTCTTTTAAAAGATTTTTTGTTTACTTAAGCTTAATTATGTAGCACTATGAAAATCTCTAAACATCTGCAAAAGTGAACTGTCACAGCTCTTACACATCTCAGTGAGGATAATATGTTACATTGCTGGATTGGGCCAGTGCCTGCTAAGTGAAATAATCCTGCCCTGGACTGAAGGTAATCGCTAGATAGATCAGCAAATACTTAAAAAGTAAGTGAAAATGTAAATGATATATATAATTGTGTTCCTCACCTGCAAAGATGAGCACTATAGTTTGAAGATGAACACTATAGTTAAGAGTACAGGAATTTTCAATGATTTTAATAGAAAATAGGTGTTTTCTGTTTATTCTGCCACAAAACATAAAACAAAAAAAATTGCCAAAGCCAACTGTCTATCCTTATGTTCCTGGGTGAGCCAACCCGTGCCCATAATTGTATTCTAATGTGGCAATTTGTCATGTCTTCAGTCTTTGAACTTCATAGATATCAACTGAGCTACATATTAGTTTATAACAAGAAATCAGTGTTGAGTGTGTCTTAGAAAGTCTTGAACTTTTTCAGACACCAGGAGAAGTGGTGTAAAGCCTGGACTATGGTCACTACCTAACAGAATTGGCTCCATGGTCAAGAATCAGTTCTTACCAATATGAGGGAAAATGGTGAAAATAATTTGGTTGGGGTCAGACCTATGTACAAAGAATTTGATTTTGCCAAGACTTGTGCAAACACATTCGACTTGACACACTTGAACAGCTCTCACGGCTGCTTATTTGAGTGAACCTGATCTGTTTGATTTAATCTTTGCAGGATTGGGACCTAAATGAATAATTAAAAAAAAAAAAAAAAGAGAAAAAAGAAAAAGAAAAAAAAAGAATTGATTTGTTTAAGTTTCAATCCCATTTTTAATCAGGGATGTGGAATTTCAGCTAGTGGAAATATAGTAGCCACACAATATGCCTTTAAATGCATATGTTGCTGCAGAATATGAATTTTCTTTGTTGAAGGGACTTCCCCCACCTCCACATCTCTCTTGCGAAGATTTTGCATCCTACATATGAGAGTGATAAGAGAGGAGGTATGTCATGTTCCAACATGCACAACCTTTCAAACACTAAAAATAAATAAAAAATTCTGTAAGCTGGTTTAGGCTGCCAACAAGCAGTCCAAACTTGTATTTTACATGTTTCTGCGGGTTTTATGAGCCTGTTTGCTGAAATATTTAATGTAGACTAAATGCTTGTTATTTGATTTACTTTGATTGACTTGCTAGAGGTCTCACATACAGATAATGTAGAAGTTTTGAGACCTAGTCTTTGGAGGACCCAGCCATTGAGTGATGTGTGGTATGTGCAGCAGAACTGTACGAGTAAGGCTCTTCCAAACAGTACAGATCAAAGTTAAGTCTAAGTGGCAATGGATTCTTCTAGACTGCAAACTGGCATTTCAAGAGTGGCTAAATTGTGTATGAACTCTCCTAACATACCTCTTGGGTAGATGTAAGAATTCAGCATTCACTATTCAGGGACAAATGGTCTGAAGTCAAACAGCACTATGAAAAACCCAGCCCTCCTCCTAAAAAGAAAGCCAGTTAAACCAGTAAAATTTTGTTGAAACATTCTCAAACTCCTCTGTACTTCCCTGTATCTCCACATAGCCTCCATGCCTATGCAAGAATAATTGCTTATTTGGAAAATAACAGGACTAGGCCTCAATTTTGTGATGGGAATTTTGCTGTATTAATGTTGGCCAAGTGCTGGTATTGCTCTCATTACCATGACCTTTAAAAGTTATGTGGGTACCAAGAGCAGCAGACACCTGACCTTGCAGTCTCAGAGCACGGTGTCACAAACTAACTCTGCTGTCCTTGCTGTAGGAGAACATTAGTGCTGAACTGGGCTAGGAGGGGAAAGGCCTCACCCACGGTGGAGCTCTTACTGACACTTGGCTCCACAACTCGGAGTCTTAACGTCGGGTGTTTTGACATGCTTCAAAGTGCCTTCTGCACTGAACAGCATCTTCTGTTATTTTCTACCCTAAGGTACTAAACCTCAAGTGATCTGGATTAGTTCGCTTAGCTGTATACGATGTCACTGGGGGGTGTTGGCTAGATCCCCTCTGCTGAGGGCTTGTGGCTGCCCCTGGCCGGGGTCCCGCTCCGTCCCTGCGCTGCCCCCGCCGCCGGCGGCACCTGGGGCTGCGAGGACGTACCTCGGCGGGCCGGGCACTGCGGGGCTCTGCGGGGCTCTGCGGGGCACCGCCACACCGCCGGTCCTGGGCCCGACTGCGGCCCGGGCTCCGTTGGGGACGCGCTGCCGGCGGCCTCGCGCGCCTTCGGGGCCGGTTATTTAACGCTGCGGGCGGCGGGGGCAGCGAGAGCGGGGAGCGGGCACGGCCAGGCCCGGGGGTCCCGCAGGGCGGGACGAGCGGGCACGGCCCGGGGGACAGCGGGGCAGCGGGACAGCCCTCCCGGCGCCGGGCGCGGCTCAGGTGGGGCCGGGCCGGGCCCCGGGCAGGAGGGCGGCGCTGCCGGCCCTGTCCCCGCCCCTTGCCCAGGGCCGGCCCCGCGGCGGGGGCTCTGCCGGCCCGGGGGCCGGGCCGCGGGTACGCACCGCCCCCGCCCCCGCCGCCTCCTCCGCGGCGCTCCGCGGGCCGGGCGGCAGTGGCCGGCGCTGGGCGGCCTCGGCGGCGGAGGTGGCCGCGCTCCCGTCCCGTCCCCTCCCGTCGCGGCCGGCCGTGCCCATGGCGTAGCCGCGCCTGCTCCGCGGGACGCGGCGCGGACAGACGGGCAGACAGACCGTGCCGACAGGTAGGCGCGGCCGCTCGGGGGTCACCGTGCGCACCGCGGTCCCGGGCGGTCCCGGGCGGTCCCGGGCCCTCCGCGCTGCCGGCGCGGGTGTGAGGGGAGCGCTGGGGAGCGGGGGGGAGCGCCGGGACCGTGCGAGCCGCGGGTGCGGGGCAGAGCGCGGGCAGCCGGGGGCGGGCGAGAGGCGAGGGGCGCTGCAGGTGCCCCGTCCCGGTCGCAGCCGCCGGGCTGGAGCGCCCCGGAGAGCGCCGTGCCCGTGCCCGTGCCCTGCAGTGCCCCGCCGTGCCCCGCAGTGCCCGTGCCGCACTCGCACCCTTGGTGGGGTCACGGCAACAGGTAACACCGAGGCCAGTACCGTGTCCGTCTTTGCCGTTTCACTGGGGAGTTGCTGACCTGTGGGATTTACTGCTGCGTATGTTGAAGGGGATGTACTGGAGTCAATTCACTGCAGCCTTCTCAGTACATCTCTCGTAGTAGTAACAAGAATGTGGCATTAAAGTTATCTGTAAATTAAGTAACTTTTAAAATATGAACTTTCCTCAGATTCAGGTGCTCTTGTAATTTCAAAATCACTGTCTTTGTTGTCGAACAGCACAGGAGGTGATATGTCTTGTCCTTTTCAAAAGAAAGGACTTCAGGTGTAGCTGGGTGTGTAGTTACGCCTTTTCCACTTGCTGTGGATGTAACCAGATGTCATTCTACTTATTTCAGGTCTATTAAGCTGTAGCAGTTAAAATTTATTTGCCCTAATTCATTATTTTCTTCTCAAACGTGGTATCATCAGGACAGTTCAATTTTTAGAGACCTCCTGATAGGGTTTATAACCTACTAGACACTTGGATGAATAAGTGCCATCATTTTGTTCTAAGAAAAAAGTTTTCTTGTTGGATCTGTAGTTATACCAAACTAAGTTTTTAGTTACTTTTTTTTTTATTTATTCTTACGTGAGGTCAAACAGGCTGGTGTTAGACTCCCTCTGGGGAAAAAACCCTAAGTGAGAGAGCTGCCTGCTCAGTAGTTGTGGGAGCAATTAGGTTTGTCTTGCAGTGACCTGAAGGACTCATACTAACTGTTGTAGCCTCATATGTGAAAGACTTTAAAACTACACATATAAATAAAACATCTCCCCAAGACAAATCTATTTGTTTATCACATCTTGCTAAGATTACTTTATTTCTCTTGCAGTCAACGTTTTTGGTTTTTTTACATGATTGCCAGGCACAACAGGGCTTGTTAACTGGGTCCTAATTAGCACTGCACAGGTGTCCTGTTAAAGTATTGCCAGCAAGCGTGTTAGTAAAGTGTTCATGGAAGATGCTTATTCATTTGAAGAGCTTCAGTTTAACCCATCAAAGCTTACAGGGCTTGAGTTCCAGCTGAGGAGGAGCTACTCCTCGATTCAGACCTGGGCCAACACCAGCCGCTGCAGCTGGTGCTCGGCTGGGGGAGGAAGGGAGGGACGGGTGTTGGAGGAGGGGGCAGGTCGTTGGCTTCCTTCAGTGAAGAGCCCTTTACTCTGAAACTTGCTTCCCCCAATTGTTTGCTGCAGTCCAACCTTGTTAAGTTTAAAGTGACACTTCAAATTTTTCTCTCCTGCTATGCTTTCTCTCTCTGGGAAGGTCTTGTTTGGTTGTTGATAGTGATGTACGTTTTGTGTGTCCAGAGCCTCACCTGGTCACAGTGTGTAAATGGAAGCTGCCATGGATTCGAATTCTTTTAAAAAGTAAGCTTCAGGGTGTTTTTGCTGGCATGCAAAACATCCTTTCATACCCCAGCATCTTGATGCCTACCTCAAGAACCATGTTTTGAACTCAATTGCTAAACCAGCAGGGGGAACACAAAACTTTCTGTCTGTGAAGTCTCTCTTCCTCTCACAGATGCAATTTATTAACACTTTGGGCCTATACTTTTGATAGTATTTCTTAGAAGATGAATGTCAGTTTACTCGGACTCTCCCCCCATATGTTGAAATAACCATTATTTTTGAAATCTTGTTTGTTAAGTTCCTCTAGCAGGCTTAGTCTCCCACTTTTCTGAATGGATTTTTTTGTCATATTAGCCATAACTGGACTTGCAAAAACATTAAAGGTTTATTTGAGAGTAATTTCTCTTTGAAGATGTTTGAAGTGAAGGAATTAAACCGAAGAAACGATATTTTGAGTAATCCCCTAAGTTTTAGATAATGAACTAGGCAAAATATTTTCACAGTGAAACTATTACAATGTCACGTTTTTGATTGCGTATAGACATCTTGAGAGTTAAAGTTGAGTTGCAAAGAAGTTGTATTTTCACAAGAAACTATTTCTAGTATCTAGGGTTTCCATTAGAGAAAATATTTTTAGATACTCTCTTAGGTTTTAAGTCATTACTAGCTTATTTTTATAAAGGTCAACTGGCGCTCCCAGCACAGATCAATAATGATTTTCCTTTTGATTTGTATTGGGGTAGTGAGTAAGTCTTTGTACCAGGAATAGTGAATGTGAAGGCTGTTGCCAGAGAAGGTTATATGGATGACTTGCATCAATTCATATTGCTTTCTGGTCTGTGAAGTCTGATGCAGCCAAATGGCAAACTTAACGTATGGATATGCAAGCAGATGGCTGAATGTTAAGTGCAGAATGGGAGTTTGCAGCATGTCAGCTATTCCTCAATAAGAGCTGGGGAATGGGCTCTTACCGTGCAGTTAATGTGAGATATCTTGCTGCTTATACTTGGTGTTTAGCCGTCTTTTGTTGATGGTGGGATAAAAACATGCCAGGGAGCATTTGCCACAGAGTAGCCAGTTTGCTGCTTGTGAATTACAGCAATCGTATATTCTCCCAGCATTAGGTGTTTGAGCAAGTGGAGACAAAACACAGTTCAACCGAAATTAGCAGTCCCAGGTCAGGTTTAAAGGAAGAGATGTAAGCTCCTCTGGTTGTAGAATGGTATGGACTGCATACTGCGGTAGGAAATGAATATGAATTTTCTATCCATTGTTTCAGTGCCCAGATATATGTATATTCCAATGGCCATGCATTTTTCTCTAAGAACCTTATGTGGTGCTTCGAGCCACTGAAGGTACAAAAAGTTGTATGTTAAGTTCTGTTGGTAATCTCTCTCCTGCATTGTTTTCATGGGAGTACCAAACTTTCTCCACAGATGGTTCTCTGAAATGCTGAAGTGTGTAATTTAAAAAGTCAGAGTGAGATTTCTGTTTTAATGTTATTTGAAAATAGCGGTAAAGCTTTGCCTGATTTGTCTTACAATTCTTTTGTTTGATACCTCCAATAACACTCTGTTAACATTTAAGACATGAATTACCTAGTCTTGGACAATTTATGTGAATCTCAGAAAATACTCGGTGGGATACAGATGCAAATATGTTTGTAGTTGCATTACTTTTGATCAAATTCCACATAATATTTGTGCATTATAAATAGGCATTACTTCTGTAGCAGTAGTATTTGCGGTGATTAGCAGTGGTATGCCAGTTTCTAGCCACTTCATGGATAGAAGCCTGTTTTGCCATAAAAATGTACTAGCAAAGAAGTAGTGCAATTGAAATTGCTTTATCCATAGCTGTGGATTCACATTTTTATGTGCTGGCAGGCATCCAATAGAGCAGCATTTCTTGTGCTATTACAGCAACAATTAACTCTATCATAGCCAAAATGAAACAGATTTACACATCTCTGAAAATCAATGAAAGAGGGACTTTAAAGCTGCCACTTTAGCTTACACTCCATATTTTTTTATTTCCAGTATCACAAAATATATTTTTTTAAACAACGCTTACTTTATGACCTTGATTATCTAAACAATCACACTTGTCAAGTTCAGCAGAGAACATTTTATATATTGCATTGTAAGTGTAATATTGTTGACTTGTATGCTTAAAAATAAATATGTTTGGGAAAATATGCTAGTTTCTGATGTATCTGTAATGACATAAATGGGTTTTTTGAGGAAAACGTGAAAATAATTATTTTGTGAATAGTACCTTAAAATGAGCTATATCTATTTATTATTAACAAATGTAATTCCATTATATTTATCACTTCTCTTTAGTAGTCTGTCTAATTTCAGTACAGTAGTTGGCCAAGTTCTGATTTTTTTTTTTTGCTTTCCTGTTGCAACACGTTGTAAGGTTTTGGGAGTCAGCTGGAAAGGGCCCCTCTTGAATAAATTCTGTTGTGACCTTGTAAGAGACCTGTTTAGGCTGCAGAATAGCTTATCTAGAGGTCACGGGTCTGAAACAGGTTAATTATAGAGCTACCGAGTATAGGTTGTTTTTCTACACAGAAAGCAATAGGGCTGTGATACGTAAGGTGTCATTAATGATTCTGAAGAATAATGGCAATTCATTTATTCCCTGATTTCCTTTGTAAGCATAGGCATTTTCTGCTGGAAATCAGTGAGGTTTATTGTGTGTGTGAGGGACAATAACAAAAATGCCGAAGTATTCATGAGCTTACTGTATAGTATAAATCTGCTGAATTCATGTATTTCTTTGCCAAGAAGCTGGAGGGGGATTGAAGACCAATATGTCCTCTTTTGTCTTAGATTTATACAAATCATTTCTTAGACTGTAGCTGCATTTGACTGCAGTGTGATAAAGAACTATGGTAGTATTTTATCACCAATGCAATACATTGTTTTTGACAATGATTTGAGTGAAGCAAAATTCTGTTTTGATTCACAAAACAGCTGTTGCGGTATTTGAAAAGCTGGGCCTTTTTTGCTTTGAGGCTATTCCATTAGTGGACCAAGTTACTCCTCCAGTATGTACAGCTTGTATTCTGTGGTGGATTAGTTCCTCCCTCCAGCATTTAAAGTGACCAGTGTTTCTGAACACTTGCAGATCTGGTGGTTTGGTTCACTCCAGTGATAAGGTGTAGTGATTTCCTTCTGGCATACAATATGCACAAATTATTTTTATGAATATATGACTTCATTGTGGCCTTCCCTCGCCCTATACTTATGCTCAAAGATTTTTACAGTCTTTGATTATAGAGTTAATGTAAAATGATTAAAGGAAATTCTGAATGGTGGAAGTTCTATGGAAGTGTATCTTGATTCTGAGTGGAACGTGCTATTGATGCATACCTTGACTGAAACAAGTCCCCACTGAACTGCTTATAAATAATAACTTTTACGAAAAAAGGTTTTGCTCCAACCTGAACGTGTTTTTCTGCCCAACAAGTTGAATTGCACCAGTTATTTGACAGACAGGGAGAGGGTAGACTACCCCTGCACAAAGGGAAACTCCTTTTGACTCATTCTTTTAACTGTGTGGCACTTTAAGGTCTTCCCTATTTGTGTGGGAGAAGTTTCCTATCTGTAAGACGTGCATCTGAAAGGTTAGCGGCTAGCAACTAACTTCTGATGAATGTGTTTGTTTTGCATTCTTGTTTAACAACCTGGAGAAAGAATCTATTAACCTCATTGCCTGTAGAGTATGGCTTATTCTAGAGACCAAAATTCAATCCACACTTCTTTTGTTGCTCTGTTTTGTTTGTTTGGCGCTTTTTTCCCAAATGTGCTTTTGATAAGGCATGCAGTTAACTTTAAAGCACCTAGTAGTTACTATTTTAACCTGTTAATTTACATCTTGTAGTACCTTATTGTCCATGGCAGGGGGAGGGCTGGCTTGTATCAACTCATCCAGTTCCTCTGTAATGGGAAGCACTGGTTTTTCAATCCTGTTCACTTATTTGCTGACCACCTTTTGGTTCGTTTGTTTTTCCCTTCCCAAAGAGAGTGGCATCCTTATATAGCAAATTTCTGGTTAATGCCCTAGTCTTGCTTTTCATCAGTACTCTTTGTGGGTTTCTTACAGTTAACTTAGACAATTTTGGGTATTTATTAGGTCATGGTTTCAAAACTACTTTTCTAAATGTCCAGTTGTTATTTCAAGATTTTAAATCCACCAGTGATTGATTTAGGTTTTTTTTCCTGGTAGGAACATTCCAGGTAGAATATCTCTAGATGCAGTTCTAAGGTTTTGGAATTCAGTCTTGAAAAAAATAACAGCGTCAAGCATTCATTGACAGAGTAATTTGCTGAAATCTTTTACGCTGAGTGGAGGAAGCCTTGCTGAGTTGTTGCTAACTTTCCGTCCTGCTGTGGCTTCAGTTCCGCAGAGATGCCTTCCCTAGGGTTATATCTGTCTTGATAGGTCCATTAGAGCTGTTATCTCTTTAGCTTAGGTGTGCAATTAGAAACTGAGCCAAGTAAAACTTAAGATAAATGAAATTTGCGTGAGGTTGTTGGCTGCTACTCTGTTTGTGAAGAGTAAGATAGTCCAGTGCCAGGAAACCTATTCTGTTTCCAGTTAGAAACCATAAAAAAGTAAGTAATTAGTCCAAAGAAATTTAACTATGAGAAGGGAAGGTTGCAGAGATTTTTTTCATGCAATTTATGGTGATCTTGCTCAGCCTGAAGGTTTCTATTTCTAGTGCATGTTTTTGTTTTGGGGTAAACTTTTCAGAAGCAACAAGTCCCATTTAAAAAACATGAGCCTGGTTTCTATTAGTTGTGGTGAGATATTACTGGTTAATGAGTTAATTGGGAACTTGAGTTTTATTTAAATGTATGAGATTTCATGTATTACTGTGTGTTATGTATGTTTCTAGACATCTTGGTTTTTTTCTTCTGCTACCTGAATGTACATCAGAAAGGTGGCATATTCTTGTGCTGCTGGTATTCTCTTATAAGAACATGGAGGTTTTTCATGCATCTTTTAACAAGCAGATGGAAGCAGAATGCCTAAACTAGTGTTGTCTTTCTAGGTAGGTGTTACAGGGGTGCTGCTGTGCCCATATTAGGGTCCTATCAAGATAGTTTTCCTTGTGAAAGACTAGACTACCTGCGAGTTGCACAGAAAATACATGGCTGAAGCTGGTACTAGATTGCAGATCACTTGAGCCCTTATAGTATAAGAATTGTACAGCATCACAGCATCTTGTTTTCTCCATTCCCTTTAGTGATGTTCTGATGTGGGATGTGCCTGAGGGCTCTATATTAAAGTATAAAAGTTCTGATTTGGTACTGAAGTTGGTATGTCTGAAGTGCCCTCTGGAATCCCTTCTTTAGAGGTTCAGTAACCTCTAGGAATTTCTGCTGTTGTCAAAGAGCAGTTTGTTCCAGTCTACTCCTTTTGGAAGGGTCTCGGCTATTCCTTCAACTAAAAGACTCCTGAATGCACTTCCTTCCCTTCCACCTATTGAACCCTCCTACATCCTGATCCTGTAAGAGGCTATTCTCTTCTTTTCACTTGGTAAGCAAAACCTTACCCCTCAGTCTAGGAAGATTCAGCTGCATACTTCCCTGTGTTGAGGGGAAGGGAAGTCCTGGGAACATATAACAGAATAATTTCTGTCCTGTTTCTGTAAACTGTCTTTTACTTTTGTGCTATGATTATTCAGCTGAAACTTCCAGTGTCTGGTGTCATCTAAACTCACAGTAAAAAAGTCAGGTGATTAAAAAAGATAAAAATGTTGTGAAGCTGGAGAGAGGGTTGGTTATGAAATGATACTGAGAATAGACACCCTCTTCCAAACTGGAGCTTCGTGCCAGCTGTGGGCAAAATACGTACCAGGTGACAAAACTCACCTCAGTAAACTATTCCTGAAAAGGTAGAATGGTTTCACATCTTTTATGGACTCATTTGTGTATATTTTGGGGTTTCCTGTAATTTGACAGACTACGTGGTAATATATTAATAAGAAAATAAATAAACAAAATCTTAAAAATCACATGGAATAGAGGGGCACAATTGCTAAATGGCATAAAACATCTTCCCTTGGCACTTATCCAGTTCCCATAGCCTTTAACTGTGACTTGTTGAAATGTCCCATTACGAGCACAGCAGCATGTGAACTGCAGGACATCAGAGTTCCTTTTTCCCTGGGCTTTTGATATGTCAGGATTTTTAGTTTTATTACTATTCATATATTCCCTGAAATGGAAACCACTTTATTTCCAAACCAGAACCTGTCCCCTTAATAGTTTATATGAATAAGTTACTGTTTTGAATTCTGAATGTGGAACTTCATGTATATGCCTTGGACATAGGCATTAAAAAATACATACATATTTTCAATTCCACATGAGTATTTGCTAATCCTATTAGTCATCTTTCTGACCTGTACGTGTGCAAATCACAGAGAATGGTCAGAGGATAAAAGTCATCTAATAAAAAAGAAATCTGCAAAAATACATATTTAATATGAGTAGGCTTTTAAACAAACTCTTTCAAAAAGTTCTATTCTTGAGTTTATAGAACTAGTTGTTGAGTTAGCCGTTTGTGTTGGTTTTTCTTCTTAGGCTTGGCTGTGTTTGATTACAAGTGATTGGCGTTTTACTTACGCATGGAATGCATATATTCATTGCATTTGCATAAGGAACCAGCTTGGACAAATGGGCAAAAAACTGGTTAAATAAGTTAAATGGTTGCCATGCGTAAAACAAGCAAACAAAAAGTGAAAAAGCTTTGGCTGTGAAGGCTGCCTTGGGTGGCCTAGAAACTTGGGTTCACGTTGCTATGGCAAAACAACACAAAGGGACAGATCCTGCTGGCTTCGCTCAAGCATCCCCGTTCACTTTGTTGGGACTTCTGATGAGACTTAGAGAAGGATTTTTGGCTCGCGTTGGGAGAGAAGTGTTTGTCAGCACTGTTGTAGAGAGCTGTACAGCCTCTGGCACCATGCATGGAAAGAAGAGGGAATTACCAGAGTCCATATAGATAAGGAGGAGAGGAAGTGGAAGTTATTCTTCAGGGAGTAAAGGAAAAGGTTAGACAATGAGGAGGATAGAGTTAAGGCAAGGGAAGAACTTGTATGGGAAAGGTAGTTGCTGATTAATGAAATGGATGGTGACTATTGGGGAAAAAGCCTAAAGGAACAGAATTAAAAGGAGCAAATAAAGCAATAACATCCTAACTCAGCAATAAATGTGGTGAATTCCTATGCTGTAAAAGTCTTTAATAGGAAACAGAACACCCTGAAATCTGTGGCTCTGGCCATCTGCAGGCGTATATGTTGCTAGGTTGGACTGTGCAGAGAAGTTCTGAAAAAGTCCTGAAGACAGAGCTTAATCCTAGGGTGTACAGTGAGTCATTGTCATTTGTGGTTCTTCAAGCACTTTAGAGCAGAGTCCCATGCCCGTTTTGGAGGGCAATATACAGGTGTGGGGTCGATACATTTCTGGTGGTGGCAGAACAGTGCAGAATGTGATTTCTTAGTACCATGCCATCCGTGGGCCTTGGAGCCTTATGGCCTGGGAGTGCCTGTCAGTGAGGGCTGGAAAGTCCCTAGGGAAAACTGTATTTTTTTTAAAGAATAAGCAGCATGCTTCTAACCTGTGAATTCTTCGGTCGTGTTGTAGTATAAAGGTGACTTTTTACTTCAAAGGATAGCTTTAGAAACTCCACAGAAGACTGAGATTCTGAGGACAATGAGTAGCAGATTTTTACAAAGAAAAACTTCAGTTAGTGAAAAGCAGAGAGATCACAGTAGTGTACTCAAGTGATTAGTGTTGTGTTCTTACTGCTGCTGGCTCTAACAAATGCAGATTGCTATAAATACCACTGTATTAAGGAGCATCTGTTGTCCTCTAGTTTAGCATAACAATATGATCTGTCCTTCTAGTCAGCACATTTTGATGTCCTCCAAAACCATCATGCTTTTCACTGCTTTCTAGCTAAGCTTTCTGCATCAAAATCCTCATGGACTTCAGAGGCTCCTAGTTTAAACCAAATTAAAACCTCATGCTGCCTCCTTTCCTTGTCCTCGTGTACTTGAAAATGTGTCTTCCTCAGTTTCATTCCTTCAGTCATCTTTCAAACCTAATAAAATCTAGTGGTAGTAAGATTCTTCCTGATGTTCCCAGCAGTGCTGCTTCCTAATTGTATCTGCAAACTGGTATTTCTCAATGAAACAGGCTCTTCGTGCTTTTTAAACCCTTGTTTTTACCAGATCTAGTGGCCTTTACAACAGCAAACTTGTGAAAATGACCCTTGCAGACTGTGCGTCTTAATCGTGACTGGCTCTGGCTGCAGGTGTCCTCTTTTGCCAGCCTTCCTTGTAGCTAGTAGTATAAAGCATGAAAACATTATGTTTAGTAAACCCAAAGCTCTCATGTGTTCTTCTCTTCCTCACTGGGATTTTTTGGTTATACTTTTAATATGCCCTTTTGT